>JAMGZG010000019.1:600000-1200000 GCA_024713935.1 Morchella eximia
CCATTTCTCCATTTTCGACTTGCATCTTCAACGGTGTCACTCAACAGGTAAGTTTCAACAAGCCTTAATCCGAGGAGGCTCTTGATAGCTATTTGTTTTTTTTTGTTTTTTTTTTCCTAACTGGGTAGCTCGAGAATATACTGACTGTTTACAAAGGAGGACCAGGCCTGTCGACATATACTCGAGACAAAACACCTTACCGAGAAGGCTGACAAAGGTGGGCGAAAGGTTTGTGGAGATGAACATTGACAAGGTGGATAATGGACCCCAAGAGACTCGACCGCTGGATGGTAATTCTGGTTGGTGCTTGCAAGTTATCAAGTTCCATAAAGGTCATGCTGCAGTGTCCCTTCGGAGTGGGCTCATAGTGTATATGCTAGTTTATTCTCAAGGGCGGGTTTGATAGTGCAAACTCTGCAGGGATTGTTTAAAGGGAATAAAAATGCCAATTAAGATACGCCTGGGGGGGGGGGGGGGTATTTCCATGGCGGATTTCTTTCTGTTTTTTTTTAGACTGGTTGCGTAAGGGACGGGGTGCTTTGCGTTTTGTTTTACATGAGCTAGACACGGAGGGCGAAGCCTACATATATTTACTATTATTTACTTGAATCATCGCCACTCTCATCTTCCTCAATCCGATCGAGCATCAAGAGCAATAGAGCCTCCATACATGTACTTTATAGCGAGAGAGACCCCGACAAGTTACAACCAACAGCCTCCGACCCCCAGGGGGGGCGTCATGGATCACGACACGCCCCACGTGACCCCGCGTCAATGATCTATGAACCCCACGGAATCTGCTCTGCTCTGCATGGTAGAGTGCCTAGAGCACCGGATGCCAATTATCCGTGCCGCACACGAGATCTATCATGTAGAGTATGTAACGGCCTGATACTTGATCCTATGGAACCGGGCTCGCGGCGGCCGGGAGAGCGAGCGAGTTGTTGTTTCAGGCCCCTCCCTTGCAGTGGTAACTACAGGTATGTAGGTGAAGGTGTGATGGCTTGAGTAGCTAGATGTAGAGCTTTGGGGGAAGCACCGTTAATTCGTGGTAGAGCCATTGAGTAGTAGGAGAGGCGTGGTATCAATCCACTGGCCAGGCTGGGAATATCGACTTGTTGAAGTGCCCTATCGGATATCCCTCAATTGGTTGCTGTTTGATGCTTGACCCTTGCGCGTGTCCCCCCTGAACAACAATCCACACTACAAATATCTTGCCCTCTCCCTCAAAACACACTCACCCATCCCACGACTGAACGGCCCCTCAATATAATCACCCAATGGCTACCCCAATCCCCGCTTCTGCCCCCATCGAAAAGACCGACTACACGCGCTGGCGTCTCAAGTCCGAGGATGGCCGGCAGACATGGCACTATCTCACCACCGACAAAGAGCTAGCAGCCTGGCCGCAGTCCGTGGCCGACAAGTACCATCTCGGGCTACCTACTGTATGCCCCCCCACTACGAGCTTCAGCATAGGAATTGACCCTATACTAACCTGCTACATACAT
The DNA here is from genome assembly GCA_024713935.1 of Morchella eximia. Taxonomy (NCBI): domain Eukaryota; kingdom Fungi; phylum Ascomycota; class Pezizomycetes; order Pezizales; family Morchellaceae; genus Morchella; species Morchella eximia. Next base: position 601,512 of record JAMGZG010000019.1, read on the forward strand.
AATAGGATCTCCCCGCTCTCCCACCGGCCCACTCTCCACTCGACTCTGCCCACAACGGCCTCTCCTTCTTCTCCCAGCTGCAAATGCCCGAAGGCCAATGGGCCTGCGAGTACGGCGGCCCCATGTTCCTCATCCCCGCCGTCATCATCGCGCACTACGTCACCAACACGCCCATCCCGGACCCGTACAAGATCGAACTCAAAGCCTACCTCTCCGCGCGCGCTCACCCCGTCGACGGCGGCTGGGGCCTGCACATTGAAGGCGACACCTCCGTCTTTGGCACGGCCTGCAACTACACCGTGCTGCGCATCCTCGGCATGGACCCCGACCACCCAGTCGCCGCCAAAGCGCGCGCCACACTGCACAAGCTCGGCGGCGCCCTCGGCTCCCCGCACTGGGGCAAGTTCATGCTCGCGCTGCTCAACTGCTACGGCTGGGAAGGCATGAACCCGATCCCGCCCGAGCTCTGGCTGCTCCCCACCTGGGTTCCCTTCCACCCGTGGCGCTGGTGGTGCCACAACCGCCTCGTCTACCTCGCCATGAGCTACATGTACTCGCTGCGCCGCTCGCACCCCGAGAACGAGCTCATCCGCTCGCTGCGCGAGGAGCTCTACACGCAGCCGTACGCATCCATCGATTTCGCGCAGCACCGAAACACTGTCGCCCCAGGCGACATCTACCACCCGCACACCAAGCTCCTCGACGCCCTCAACGGCGTGCTGGGCATGTGGGGCTCCTATCTGTGTCCTGGCGCCGTGCAGCGCGTCGCCCGCGACCACGTGTACGAGCTCATCCGCCGCGAGGACGAGGCGTCGCAGTACTGCTGCCTCGGCCCCGTCAACAGCCCGTTCAACCTCGTTGCGCGCTACTTTGCCGAAGGCGAGGACTCGCCCGCGGTGCGCGCCCACCGCGAGACGCTAAAAGACTTTTTGTGGATGAAAAACGAAGGGATGCTGGTGAATGGAACGGACGGCGTGCAGTGCTGGGACACGTCCTTCCTCATCCAGGCCGTCTACGAGAGCAATCTCGCCGAGGAACCGCAGTACCGCGATATGCTCATCAAGGCCCTGCAGTTTCTGGAAACGCAGCAGATCCGCGCCAACGTGCCGGAAGCCGAAAAGGCGTACCGGCATCAGCGCAAGGGCGCATGGCCATTCTCGAAGCGCACACAGGGCTACACGGTCTCCGACACGACGGCAGAGGCGCTCAAGAGCGTGCTCATGCTCCAGTCCGTGCCCGGGATGCCGCAGCTCATCAGCCAGGACCGCCTGCAGGACGCCGTCGACGTGCTGCTGACAATGCAGAACCCCAACGGCGGCTTCGGCACCTACGAGCTCGCGCGGGGGGGCAAATGGCTCGAGGCGCTCAACGCCGCCGAGGTCTTTGGCGGCATCATGATCGAGTACGAGTACCCCGAGTGCACGACGGCCGTGGTGATGGGGCTGTCATACTTCCGCAAGACGTACCCGCGCTACCGCGCGACCAAGATTGACAACGTCATCCAGCGCGCCGTGGCGTGGATCAAGAGCGCGCAGCGCGCGGATGGCAGCTGGTATGGCAGCTGGGGCATCTGCTTTACGTATGCCGTCATGTTTGCCGTGGAGGCGCTGCGGAGCGTCGGCGAGATTTGCCAAAACTCGAGCGTGGTGCGGAGGGCGTGTGAGTTTTTGGTGGGGAAGCAGAGGGAGGATGGGGGGTGGGGGGAGAGTTATCGGAGTAGTGAGACGGGCGTGTATACGCAGCATCGCGACTCGCAGGTTGTGAATACAGCGTGGGCGGTGATTGCGTTGATGCATGCTGAGTGGCCAGATGTGGGGCCGATTGAGAGGGGGGTGAGGCTGATTATGGAGCGGCAGAGGGGGAATGGGGAGTGGGCGCAGGAGGCGATTGAGGGCGTGTTTAATAAGAGTTGGTGAGTTGCCTCTTCTTCCTTTCTGCCTTTTTTTTTTTTTTTGTTTGTTTTTGAAGGGGAGAAGGGCTAATGAGGTGTGGTGGGGTAGTATGATCTCATATCCAAATTATAAGTTTACGTTTACGATCAAGGCGTTGGGAATGTATGCGAGGCTGTACAGGAACCCGCAGCTGAGGCCCGAAGCGTAGGCGTGGGGGCGTGGACGTGTAAGGTTATGTGCAATTGATACATACTAATGAGGTGGGGGGGGGAAAAGGGACATGAATCATGGGGAGTTTGAATGTTCGAACGTTCGGTGGGGGATTACACCAATGTAGTATTTTGTTTTTTAACGCTGGCTAGCTGTAATTATGAAAATTAATATTTTTAGGACACGCCTTTTCGCGTCAGTAGTGTTCATGTGCAGCGAGCGCACCAGCATGTCTAAGTGTAAAGTTGAAGGAAAGGGCCCAAAGTCAAGATCAGATCACGAAGCATCACTCGATCGTGCTTGTGTCTAAGGAGAGGGCGAGGGAGGGAGAGTGAGAGTGAGTGAGTGAGTGAGTGAGTGATCTCGTGTGAAGGAAGGGGGCTGGCCTGGGCTGTGGCGAGTGATAGTTTGTGACTCATGACTACCTAGCGCATTAGTACGCACGCGCAACATACCGTTCATTCTCGAATAATCCGCCATCTATCCCCGTATTTGTATGTGCCAAGTCCGAACCAAGGCGACACTTTTTTCTCGCCCAGAATTAAGATTTAGCGAAGCGGGGATAGTGGATTTCTCGGTACTGAAGAAAGCAAAGCTTTGGGGTTGAGATGTGGTGGGGGATGGGCTCGTTAAGCAAGAAATTTTGGCGGTTCTAATTGACGATCGGCGATGCATGCATGCCACACCGGCCCCCCTCCCCCCCGGGGGCCGGCGGTACCCATGAATCACACCCGTAGCCACAGTCAGACTTTACAGTGGAATGTGCATTCCCAAACTAATCCATCTTTCCGGTCTGGTATGAATGATTCCCCCTCCAGTAACCAACCATTATGAGACAAGTATTTAATTCCCGGCCCCGAGCTAGAATTACAATTGTCGCCGACGGGTAATTTCGCGCTGCTTATGTACTCGCGACGTCATGGGATATCACTCGTTTGTACGCATCCTTGCCAAGCTGTACCGAAAAAGCAATTAAATTATTGACGCATGTGTGTGTGACTGGGTAGCTGGCTGGGAGGAAGGAATATAAATTGAGCTGTGAGCCCCGGAGTAGGTATGTACATGTGGGTATCGATAACTATAAGCAAATTCTATCTAAACAGCGTACTCGACTCTACATTGCAATATATTGATATAGATCTCAATCCATCTCACCACCCACAATGGTACCCCCCCCTCCCCCCTTCTCGCTCTCTCTCCACACCTCACCTACTAACCCCCCTCCCCCCCCTTAGGACCCAAACACCCCGCAGAACCCCTTCCACATGCGCCTCCTCTACACTCTCGCCCTCCTCGTCCAGCTCAGCGACGTCTACCACTTCATGACGCTCTCGCGGCGCTTCTGGCCGCGGCAGTCCGACCTCTCGGGCCCCACGAGCACCTTCTTCCTGCGCACGTACTGCACGCTGCTGCTGCCGTACATTCTGCTGTGCTACTGGCTGCGCCACTACCACATCCGCGAGACGGACGTGGGCCAGGCGCTCGGCGCGTCGTTTGCCTTGTTCCATGCGCTCGCGCCGGCGTGGTATGTGTGGAGTTGGCGCAGCGGCGGGTATAGGCAGAACCCTCTGGGGATCATTGTGGCGTTCCATGTGGGGTGTGTGGTGTGGGCGGGGGTGGGGTGGGTCTTGTAGTGGGTGGAGGTGGGGTAGAGAGGAGGGGAGGTGGAGAGGTATGGGCAGGGAGGGAGGAATTGGAAGGATGAATATATGGATGGTAGTAGATGAAGGTATATATATAGCTTTGAATTCTGTAAGGAGATGTGGTAAATATTAATTGCTAAATAAATAAAAAAAAAAAACATTATCTACAAAGTTACAATCAACACAAAGGGCCCTGCCCGATCACATGCCACGACCAATATTAACTAGCATTCCCAATCATTACCCCAACTCCAACCCACAACCGCCCTAGTCCCAATCTAGCCACCCTAATAATCAATTATTACCCATCCAAAAACCCCCCTCCCCACTCCCACCTCAACAAACCCCCCTCCCCACCACTACCCCGAAAACACCATAATCGCCGAATCCCTCACCGCTCCCCTATCAAACACATACCTCCCCTGACTCCTCTCCACCCCTCCCACAACCCTCCTACACGCCTCCACCACCCACCCCACCGTCCTGCCCAAGGCCCCACACTCAAAATCGTACTTCTCCCTCTCCGAGCACACCCTCGCCCCCGCCGCGCCATACTTGGCCACCGGCGTACAGAGCCTTTGCCGACTCTGCAGACACGGCGCAGCCCCGAAGCGCACGATCCAGCTGGCGAGGCCGAGGCCGTCGCTGTAGGTGGGGGACGTGGCGATGGTCTCACAGATGATGGAGCCGGCGGGGACGGCGACGAGGGGGTGTGCGGTTGTGAGGAGTGGGGGGAGAAGGAGGAGGAGGAGGAGGCGGCCGGGGCGCATGGGGTTGGGGGCGAAGAGGCCGAGGGGGAGGGAGACATTGGGCGTCTAGGGCTTTTGGGGGTGTAATGATATATCGAGACTTGTAATTCGGGGCTATATCTATCTCTATCTCTCGCTCGTGAGGCCACTACTACTATCACCATCTACATAGCTATCATGATATATATACCCTCCCCAACCCTCCACCTCTCTCCCCTCAAACAAACAACCCCCCTCACCACTATACCCCCTCCACCAGCTCCGGCAGCACATCCCCCATCTCGCCGCCGGCGCGACCCCTCTCTCCCTCTCCCTCTCTCCTCCTCTATAGGCAAACTGACCACGACCGCTCCACGTGTCCCAGAGTGCAATGGGGTTGGCGCTGTATCTACTATAATACAAACCTCTCCTCTATCACAAGCCATCACTCGTATACCAGGGTTAGGGTTTGTTGTGGGATGTTATAACTGCGTCATTGCTTGATTGATTAATTGATTGGACTATTGCCCCCCTCCCCCCCTTTCCCGGGGGAGGGGGGGGTGAGTGGTGGTGGTTCTATATTACTACTACTGTGTGTATGTGTGTATGTGTGTGTGTGTGTGTGTGTGTACATGGGGCATCACTCGATCTTTTTATCGGGGGTGGACCTCCCTTACGCGTTCGTGTCAACGACGGACGCAGGCTGCCGTCCGCCCGTCGAGCCAGCAGGTCACACTCGTCAGTGGGTACGCTGCGGGAAGAAAGGAAAAAAAACAGTTACTGTCTTTTTCTTTCTTTCGTTCTGCCTGCTTGTGATTATGCGAAGTTTGGTGTGGGGGGGGAGGGAGGGGATTAGATTGGCGACGGTAGGAGAGCTGTGGGATCCCGATTCGAGACCTATCATGCTAATTAGGGTCCCGAGGACATGGGGATGGCAAGATTGCTAACAATTAATAGTAGGAGTCGGTTTAGATTGTAGCAGACAAAGTGTTTTTTTGTCATGGTCTATTATGTAGGTACAAATTACAACAACGCAAGACTGGGCTAGCGGTATGCGGGATTAACAAACAGAATCTATTCAATCATTTTTTTTTTTGGTTTCATAAACAAATAACTTCGTTACCTGGCAGACAAGGCATATTACAATGTTAACAAAAAACAGAAAGAGAAACGTAAAGTAAGAAGAAGAAAGAAAGAAAGAAAAACTCCATCCAATGCCATCATCATCATGCATACTTCATCTTTCGTTCCCTCATTTATTAAAGACGCAAAGAAACTACTGGAGCATATAACTCAGATCCGGTAAGCCGTCCACTACCCCATAAACAAGTCTACTCTCCTCCGCCTCCTTTGCGTTCTCACGCCGACCAGTGACCAATGGTGGCGGAGCATCCCACAGATCGGTACTGCCAGTGGTGGTGGTAGTGGTAGTGGTAGCCTGGTTGGAAAAAGGCGCCGGAGCTGACACGTTGACCGGAGTGGCAGCAGTGGTAGAAACCGAACCATCGAAGAATGATAGGTCCCACGTGTCGTTCCCTCCGTTGCCGTTGCCTACAATGTTGTTACTACTACTTGTCTTTTGTGGGGCAGGTGATTTCTCAAAGCTGCTAAAATCAAACATGGATGCAGTTGATTGTGCACTAGGTACCGTGGATGCCTTCGGCTGTGGCTGCGTGTTTTGAAATGGAGCCGGGGAAATCGTTCTCGAGCTGGGGTTGAGGGGGCTAGGCAGAGCATTCGAGAAGGGACTGCTACCCTTCGGTACAACGGGGGACTGAACCATCTCGCCCCAGTCATCATCGTCATCGTCATCATTAATAGCTAGCTTAGATATTGCTGGAATAACGTGACTGGTGGTGGTAATCCTGCCGCTGCCGCTCGATCTTGGCTCTAGACGTGGTAGACTGTTTGTTGCTTTTGGCTTTGACACTTCAGATGTCTTTGATACATCAAATGCATCAAAGGAGCCCCAAGGATCGACTTTCAGGGCTTTCGGTTGGGTCTTTCCGACTGAGCTGGTTCTATTATGGATAGCATACGTAGGCGGGTTTCCTAATACTTGGCTGGGTATTTTTGGCTTGGGCGTCAATGTAGACTCGAATGCATCAAATCCCCAGTTATCGGTATCACTAGTTTTCGGACCAGAGAATTCCGTAGTTTCACGACTCGGTTCATCGGAGACATGGGCGGACTCCAGGGGGGGTGCAGAAGATTTAGTTGACATGGAGCTTTCGAAAGCGTCAAACGATCCCCAATCATCTGTATTCTGTGAACTCAAACCAGGCGCCCCAAGGGGCTTGGATTGCGATCCGCCAGGGGGTTTGGGGGAAGGTTGCGCAAATGTTTGGCCCGGCGACGACTTGGATATCGATGAACCGGCAAAGGCAGGCGAAGAGCTCCAACCATCTATTTCTTGCCCTTCTAACATGGACAGCTTCTTTAACTCTGGAGTGGCAGAGAGCTTTCCCGATAATCCACCAGAAATAGTATCTTTAGTCATTTGTAATGGTTCTGCAGGCATGCCCCATCCATTGTCTTCGTCCAAGCCTATCGCTAGTTTAGTCGCCTCGGAGGTACTGACAGGCTGTAGCAGGGAGGAAATTCGGCCTTGCCCTGCAACTGAACTGGAAGCTTTGGATTCGGCAGTCTTGTTCGGATCCTCAAAAGCACCCCACTCATCAAAGTTGCAATTGGCCTCAATATTAGACGGTAGCTTAACTGTAGTCCCAATATTTTCAAAGGCGCCCCATTCATCGAAGGTGGTGCTAGGGACTGGAACCGAAGTTGACTTTGGTTGTTCCCCTGACATCGAAACCCCTGGATTTGATGAGAAGAGGCTATCCATCGATGCTGGGATAATAGGGGTGGTTGCAGTTGCCTCTGCAGTTCTTTGGGTGCTTTGAGGTGATGGGCTCGACGGTCGTGTCGTCGCCAAGCTATGCGAGGGCTTGCTTGAGTGGTTACTAGCAACGGGCGAATGGGAGACCACAGATCTACTGGGAGTTACCGGTTGGGACGACATCCTCGAAGGGGTACTATGAAAGCTTGCCCTATAAGGTGTCGAGGGTAACTTTTCATCCCCTTTGGCTGAGTTAGAGCTTGAATTAGGATGGGATTCAATAATTGATTGTGAATTATCGAAGCTGTCCCACCCAAAACTCGCTACAAGGGGAGAAGATGGGGCTGTTTGACTTTCGGCGGGAGAGGTCTTTGTAGTTGATATATCAAACGGAGGTTTCGTAAGCCCTTGGCCTGTGGTTTTACCAACAACAAGACTACTATGGCGAGAGTGAGTGTTTACCGTGTTCCATTGAACAGGTAACGTCTTCCTTTCAACCGGTTCGACACCCTCTCCCCAGCCAAACATCGCCCCCAATCTCTGGGAGCCTCCTAAAGCCACGCCTCCCCCGGAGCTTTTATCTTCTGCCATCCATCTCGATACGATCTTATTGACGTCTTCCTGGATCTTGGAACCTACCCAGGTGACTCTGACATAGTCATCATCCCCGCTCTTGTCTTTCCTTATGGTTCCGCTCTGAGACAAACGATACCAAGCCTTTCGCCTATATAATTGCAGGGAATTAAAATTATGGCAAGCTTTTGTAGGGGAGTGCGATACTTACGAATTTGTGGCGTATATGATTTCTTTGATCGGAGGCGGTTCTGGGTAGCTTGTAAAAATAGGATACAGTTTGTTGAGGAGAGAAGTGTCGATATTGAATGGAGTATCAACTTTAAAATGTGGCGTTTGAGGTAGAGGGGGGGACTCCTCGGGGATATCCTTTGTTAGGCTTTCTTCGGCGTCTTCAAAGTCGCCTTCGTTGGCAAAGTCCCCAAAATCATCATCATCTTCTTCTTCCTCCTCGCATTTTGTTTCTTCCTGACCAACGTTTGACCCTCCTTCGGGCTCTTTCTCAATTTCAGGTGTTGGCTCTGTAAGAGATATCGTCTCGGAAGTCAATGGGGCCTTAATTGGTGCGATGTCTGGTGCAATTGTTTCTTCTTTCCCCCTTGTTTCAATCTCAATTTCAACTTGCTTGTTGTCCGGAGCCTCGATATTATCTTCCTGCTTATCCACGTAAACAGAGCCCTCTCCATTGACGTCTCCTATCAATTCATCTGAGCTGGGAAGGGGTTTGGTCTCTGGAACGACTCCTGACGCTGATTCCCTACTCGTGTTGGTTTCCTTTACTTCCTCGTGCTTTATATCTCCCCAATCAGAGCCAGCAGCCCACGCGTCTGCTTCATCCGTGGCGCCAAACCAGTCTCCGCTCTTCTTTGCTTCTGGTTGCTGAACAGCATCTCCAGAGGCACTTGGTAATCCTACCTTTTCTTCCGTAGCCCCCTTCACAACAAACTCCGGAACCCCCACTGATGCCGGCTCAACCCACTCCGGGAGCCCGGAGCCCCCTATCACCCCCGAGACCGCACCGGAACCAACAGCAGGGGACGAAGTTGCCCATGCCGAAGCGTCTCCGAACTCGGGCTCCTCTGTACTCCATGGGTCGTCATGCACCACTACAATGTTACTGTTCGGAATCCGGGGTTGCGGGATGTCCGTTCCAGCACTTCTAGCACTCCTTGCGTCCTTTGCACCTTCTGCATCGAGAATTGTGATGACCTCCGTTGGGTCTCGATCGTCTGCATCTGCCCACGGAGAAGCCCAGTCGTCTTCCATGGCGGTGGACAGGGCGATGGCGGGTAGAGCATTATTTTTTTCGGGAGTTTATTGGAGAGCTTTGTGCTGTTGGCGCGGTGACATCGTGTTTCTTTTTTGGTTTACCGTGGGGACGCTGGCTATTGGCTCGTGCAACGTGGAGTAGGAATAGGCTCCGGGAGGCCGGGTCAAGGATCATTGCGCTAACGGACGAAGGCTTGGCTGTATGAGGTTAACCATCCAAGACCCAAGACGTCTCTTCGTGCGGCTCATGCTCATGAGAATGTGGGGGTAGCCTTTTTGAGGCAGCTTGTGGGCAACGAATCGAATCGATCTGGGCGCAACATCAAACTCCCACATCGGAGATCAAACATCACAAAAGCAAGGTTGAACCCTTTTGTGAATATCGATATATCCTTTCATGTTTCAATTCCGGCAGAATAAACAACACACGTCCAAGATTGTGAACACACAGATAACGGGGTAAATCGGCCCCAATTGCTGACAATTTACAGCAGCAAGTTTGGGGTGAGAAATATATGTACCTACACACAATACACATCTGTAGCTGTAGGTAAGGCTCTAAAAGCGGACATATCATAAAACCGTTTAAGATCTTTGAACAAGTCATCTGACAGTAGTAGGCTTTTGATAATACCACTCTTTCTACACGTTGCAAGTAATCCAGATATTACTCTTGCGCACAATTGCTCCACCGGTGGTGTCCGCCTGGACATTGCAAGTGTCAACGGCTTCACCAATCATCACCAAAATTTTAGAATGCTAGTCGGCGCTCGCCTGCGCTATGTGTCCACTGCCACGCCTCAATGAGGGATGCTGTACCGTGAGTACATAGCAATGATATGTAGGGCTGTCTAGCTCTAAGCACTGTGACTTGAGATACGTTGTCGACATAAAGCGCCAAAATACCTACTTGAGCATGTACCCGTACGTACTCTAGAGTATGTACAGTACCTCCCCTTTTCCGTTTGGGTTCTTGGTCCAGCAGAGTAAACCCGGATATCGTTGTTGGAGATACTTTAAGGGTACTCGCGAGGACTGGGTAGGTACATATTCAGTAGCATACCTAACCTCGTCAGTACCGGTTGAGTGAGACTCATTCCACTCCCGGTGGTCTGCCACGTATTCAGTCCCCAACGGAACCCAACCGCCTCTCGAAACACGAGTAGCTAAGCTTAAATCCCATAGGCAGCGGTTGTTTCATGTACGAGATATATGTATGATCGATGTCCAAGCACGTGCAGAACCAGGACTGCGGTGCACAAAAGTAAAGAGACTCGACGTCCGTGCAGACGACAGGCCGATATGTTTAGAACTAGTAGAGCGCAGTCACTGAATTATTATGTAGAGTATGGACGACATGTACGTACCTACGGTAGCGTCCCCAGCGATGGGAAACGCCTTGCGAGATGTACTTTACCGTAGATGCGGGAGCGTCAGTTGGTGCGTGCATTTGCAGCACGTACGTGAGAAAGGATTCACTGCCTATGTAGGTACTTAGAGTAGGCCAACTACATGCGTACCTACAGCACCAAATGAACTACTCTAAATACCCAAGGAGCTTCACGTGTCACCTAACCTTCTCTCCTAAGTCATATCATCCGTCGAGATATATATGCAAAGGAACACATAGCCTATCGGTTGACGTTGGAATACGTAAAGGAATCAATTGATCTAGTAAGTATCCAGGAACCGGGATGTAAATTCATATCCAGAATCTCATGGGAAGGTTGGAATATGAGAATGGGGAAGAGGTGGGTACATGTCCTCCCACGCCCTACAAAGAAAAAAACAACTTCTACCGGCAAAGACAAAAAATAAAACATAACAGGTCTGAAAAGCAAGGGAGTAAACGGTCTTTAACCAAAAAACGGGAGGAGCAAAGATCACTTGCTATTCTTACCCGGAGCCAATCCTGTTAGTTAAAAAAACCCTGATGGCGTGTTCCCCGCCCCGCGATATTTCAATATCGTGTTTCTTCCCCCTCACTTGGTCGGACATAAACCCCTCAGACTCGATACATGATTAGATATCGAGCGAACTCTAAGTCGGAAAGCTGCTTTACAACAGGCGCCTACCCAGGAAAGAGCGCGAGGAAAATGATCTCATCGAGGGCGGGGCGCTTGAGTTACTGTTTCCTGGGAACCCCAAAAGATATATTTCCGTAAATTTGGAGATGTTCCACACAAATGCCGATTCGAGTTGACGGCTCGTTAGTGATACTGCATGAGGATAAAAGTAAACAGACACGAGATCCAATTTCCACATAAACAGGAAATAATTAGCCATTTGAGACTCGATTAATTGTGATGTTTTTGAATCAACCTGCAGGAAGGACTTATGGGGGAAAATTAGGGGACCCTTTTTCTTCAAACCGTAATTTCGAGTGCGTCGCGTACCTTTCCTCCCCTTGCTTGTATGGGACATATCGTACTTTATCTCCCTTATGCTGCATGGCCCATGCAACGATGAGTTGGCAATCAGGTTGAGGTTGGTACATGCGTGAGGTTTGCGTTCGCGCCAAACTATTCCGGGAACGATGCCACACCCTCAGTACCGACACCTGAATTTCGATAGGACCGACGAGACAGAGCAGAAAAAGAAGCTGCTTCGAGAAGCGGGAGTGACAGATGAGATATGAAGATTTAGTATTATTTTGTTTGTTCTTGCCGACGAGGATAGCTCGGTTCTCGGAAGGGAATCACTAAAGATTTAATACAGAAGGCAAGAGGTTCGGTAGAGTAGCGGGATCTGCTTGATGACGGCAGTCCATCTATCACTTGCTGAGCGGCAGGACGTGAGAACGAATCCAAAAACACAACCGCAGCTGAGGGGCAGAGACATGGCGATGATTTCCAATGGGATTTGCGACACAGCTGCCTTAGTATGGTGCGTTTATGCCGAGGAGATCCCCTAGTGGCATCTTGTAGAGATGCTCTCAGGCTGAGGGGCGGCGACCTTCGATCCTATCACTCAAGTGATGAAACAATCGTTCAGTTGACAAAGTAACTGTTGAACGCCCTATCCTATGTAGAGTAGATCGTGGTACTTCGACGCATGGCCTGCACGCCACACACACCTGAGGTTCCTGAATATCAGGGCAGAGAGAGAGGGAAAAAAAAACCAAATACTGGTGAATGACGAGGAGTGTCCCCCAAACACCCAAACGCCCAAACACTCATGATACACCGTAACACCTCCCATCAGGTGCCGTTTCGGGGGGTTACGGCAAGCGATTCGCCATCGGAACCAGTCGGACTCCCGGCTACCTGGAATGATTGTGACATCCAAAGAAGCAGAAGTCCTGAAGCCTGAAGGAGATGACTCGGCTTTCCTTGATCTCGTTCCGCCACATCCAGAAAAAGTGCAGGCAAAAACACACACATAGGAAAGTGTGAATTGTTATTGGGTGAAAAGGCCTGTCACTCGCCCTGCTGTCACATTTTCAGAGGCGAAGATCAACCAATCTCCGCTTGTCTTTCCCCCACCATCAGCAGAATCCCTGTCCCGACATGCACGAAATAATGCTGGTCGAGGAAGGGGGTGAAAGAGAGGGGGGGGGGTGAGCAGAGCGGCGAACAGTCAGATACAAGGCTTGACAGCGTGTCTATGGTAGAATCCCGAAGTATCAAGTTGCCTGTTCCTGTACCTCAGTGAGTAGCTAGCTTGTAGCGGCGCCGTTGCGAGTGTCTTGTTCAAGCAATAATATGATCGCTTTGGGAAATACCTATATACAACGGCGATTCGATTCGTGAGTAAGGCGAAGGAAGAGGAGTTGTTAACCATGGTGTTGTAACTATTGATATCTGCACCAACCTCTCCTCTCCTCCAATCCCACACATCTTCAACTCCACAGCCAGCACAGCGACCAACAGTAAAGGCGCGACGACCACGGGACTAGCTTCATTTTCATTATTATTACTCCAGCGATCTTCTAGCGATCGAACAGGAAAAATCCAGAAAGACGAGAGGTAGCCAGCACAGGGACGAAAGAAGAATAGATCAAGGCTCAGCAGCAGCAGGAACGATACATATTCGATTAGCAGCTACATACATACAGTGAAAGAGCAGCGCAAAAACTGCGCCCTCAGTGCTGAGACTCTATTCGTCCCAGAGAGTTTACCGAACGAAGCGCACATTACTATTTGCTAGGGTTTCCCTGGGAGATATTTCGCCATCGTCATTACCTATTATTTTTATCGCCTCTGTTTTCTTGAGTCGCTGAAATACTGGACATTCTTGTCGCTTTTTTTCGAGTAAACCGTCGTTGACATCTCTACTCACCCCGCCATACATACACATACACACATCCGCGCACGCACGCACGCATTTACACGCACACACATTTTTTTCCGTTTTTTGCCATACAATAACTTCAACTTCCCCCCACCCTTCAATTTTTATAGCAGCACTGGAACCCATAGCTCATGGACCCATGAAGGATTCAGAGTCTTTTTCTCCTTTACCCTCCGGTTTGTGAACCCTCTTCCAAGTAATTCGCGTTCTAGCATTGTGTGATTTTATTTTTGTTTTGTTTTATTATGGTTTTCGTGATGTTATTTTGATTCCAATGTTTTTTGTTCTCGATATCTGAGTACTTCTGGTGTTGTTATTTTCGGTATTTTTATATTTTTCGCCGCGCGGCTCTGTTGCTCTCTGTACCTGGCTCTCACCTTAATGTTGCTGGTGCTGTGTGCTCCTGTTTTGCATACTGTCTGTCTTATTCTTGATGTGATGCTCCTGCTGCGTGCGTTGCCAGCGTGGCAGCAGAGCACAGGCATAGCATAGCATGGCATGGCATACGGTACCAGCAGCAGCACGGTGCACCCCACATACAACGTCTGCTTCTCCTTGCTCATCATGTCAATAGCTAACACCACTTGATCTACTTTGTAGCCCCCCCTCGACCTTCATCTCGAAGTTCGTCCCCAGTCCCTCAAGCCGCCGCCGTTGCTGCTACTACTGCTACTACTATACCAAGCATATCGGCCCCGGTACCTCCATCCCCATCTACAACCCCTCCACCGCAAAATATGACAATAGCCCAAGGGCGACAGCCGTTTGAGCAGTCGTCCCTAAAGCTTCGTCCTGGTTTACACAACCAAAGCGCATCTGCTCCGTCTGGTCAACTCCCAATACTCACGTCAGGCGATTCATATATTTCGCACGTTCCTGCATCATGTGTCAGTACTTCAGCATCACTTGCCGAATTAGCGCACCTAGTCAAGCTACAAGCGTATCAAGAACACAAATATCTACAAAGCCGAGTTCGCCTTCACAAATCTTTGATATCAAGCGCAGTTTCTGCGCGGTTGACTAGATCTGGAGAACTTTGCCACAAGGCTTTGGTGGATTACTTCAAATCCGACCAGAAATCCGATTTCGCCACTTTGTACAATGCCCTTCACGATGTTAGAAACTCTTGTGAGGCGACACGCCGATTTGCTATGTTAGAACCGGAATTGGATTCCTCGAGAGGCCTACATTCCTCCGATGACCGCGAAGCGCCTAGAGGATTATCCTCGTTTCTTCATGAGATCCCCGCCCAAGCTAGAGATACAATTCTCTCGTTCATTTCCATGATCAGATCTGACCCATCGTTCCTAGCCAGCCGCATTGGCCGCCTGTCACATACTGAACTTGAAGCGTTAGTGAAATACCACAATCAATCAAATCTCCCAGAATCAATCCTCCCACAACAGACATCCAGACGTGGTGGATCCACCCCCAGAAATCTTCCTCCCATGCCCAAATCGTCTGAAATTAGCCCTGTCGAAAAGTTACTCTCTTTTCACCGCAATGATCCTCTATACACCCTTGTGCACACTGTGTTCGCAAACTCTTCCGGTCCAGATTCGGCAGAAGACAAGCGCAGAACTGATGTCTGGTCCACCACTTGTGCCAGAATGATTTGTGAGAATAAGGGGGAGCCTTTCCTATTGGTCGTCATGGACTCGTGGGCTGCGATGCGAGAATGGCCCGCCAAGCAGAACCTTGAACTTACCGTGATGGGTCTTTTGCAGGAAGGTGCATTTTTGGTTGAGCGAGATGAGACGAACGCAGGAAATTCGGCATCAGAGCTTCGAGGAAAGCATGACCTTTTGGCAGAGGAATTTTATATCAAAGCGGAAAAGAAGCTTTTTGAAGTTCTGGATGATGAGCCTGGCGCTGGTGGTATACCGGAGGGTATTTTAGAGCTAGGGCATGCAATTCTCGAGAAGATCGATGACCCGAAGAAGAAGCGTCATGCAGAGATTATGATTATTGTCAAATGGTTTTTCAACCGGTTCTTGATGAATGGGGTTTCATATCCTGAGGTGAGATTTCATTTTTGTTTTCTCCGCAATTCACCCGCTAATTGGTCTAAAAGTATCACGGAATTATGACTGGACACCATATCAGCGAACACGCCAGGCTAAAAATCTTGCGCCCAGTTCTCAAGAAGATGTACGCACATGCAGTTAGCGTAATCTTGGGTGAATGGTTTGTTTCTCGTCTCCGAGTTCTGGTGCATTCTTCTTTTCTAACAAGTCTATAGGAAAACAAGCTCACCTGTGGAGCCAGTAATACGAGGACACATTGAGGGTATACAGCGGAGGTTTCATTGTCCGCGACCAGCAGACTCTACTCCAGTACTCCTCCCATCAAGAGCTGTGACTTCACCCCGAGAGACAACCGAGGTCCAGCCTTTTATTGTGTTGTGTCCGGCCGATATTGTCACCATGTACCAAGCCCTGTATCCCCAAGGATCATGCCAAGTTGTTGAGGGTAGAGATATTCGAGGAGGTCCAATGAGTAGCCGATCATCATCTCGTCCTCTCTTTGGCAGATCACCCAATGCTGGCTTTGAGATCGGTTCAGGATCTGTGCTCAGCAGCAGCTCCTCGGTAACAAGCGAATCAGCCTCTATAACCTCACCACTTCTTGACCAATCAAGTGTGCCAGATGATAGACGTTCCTTCATGTCCATGCCATCGCCTGGATCGTTCAGCATGAACGCCCAGTCAATACATTCCAATTCCGATCAGACTTCTCCGGAGAAGTTTGGGATGGAGGTAAGATCGGCTGTAGAAGCAATGATGGGTCGTCTGGGACCTGATACTGTATCCGGCCGATGCCACCCCTGCGCAGAGAAGTGGGCAGTTGTCTTCGTCTCTCCCGATGGTCAGGAACTAAGCATTAAGCAACTCAAGCACAAGAATGAGGATGACGATGAAGATGACGACTGTGGCCATGATAGTGACAGTGAAGACGAAGGGCCGGTAGAAATTTCAAATATGGACAGGGTGTATCACCAACTAAAGGATGCTGTCATGAAATTGGTGGGGGAATACGAGATTCCGGAAGAGCCACTCATCGAGAAGTCAAGAAAGAAATTCAGCAACAGACCTTCAGCCGCGAAAGCTAACAGTGCTCCCAACGTCCCTACTATCAACCCTCCAGAGTCTACACTTGACCCAAGCAACCCTTTTCACCCACAGAGCAACTTGACTGCTATGATTACTGCAGGGCAATCAAAAGCGCCGGCTCCCGACCGATCACGAGGTGCATCTACGAAGAATGGCCTAGAAAAACCAAAGCAACGGGTGCAGGAGCCTTCTGTGCTGTTAATCATGCTTCAAGCCGCATCCTCGCAATGTTTAGCACGGGGCGACTATGTTTCCTCCCAGCAATATCACCGGGCACTTTTACAGGCGCGCAAACTTCCACCATCACTTCAGCGGGAAGAGTTTGGCGCCCTTCTTCATATATTCTCCCGTGGATCACGAGACGTCATTGAGCGTTCAGCATCCGGGATCGAAGAATGCGAGGCTTGGTTCGTTTGGCTAGCGCTTGCGCAAGAGCGTCACGATACTGCAATTGAGACAATGATCCACAAGGTCAAAGATCTTAGAGACAAAATGTGGTATGTTACAGATGTTCGCAACTCGGCAGCATATGACGAAGCTAGGAATGTTGCTCTGGCCTTGAAGAAGATGGGAATGCCTCAGCGACCGAAAGTTGTTACTCAGAACAAGCGCTCAAACTTGAGTCATCGTATGTCAACCAGTAGCTTTGCTCTGTTGAAGTCTGACACTTTGATCGACATTTTGGCCGCAACAACAGAACATGGAGGCCCAAATAAGCTGAGCGACGAACAGGCGAGTATGACCTTCGAGTATCTCAGCAGATATTCCGTTGAGAATTTCTGTAAGGGTGAGGAAAGGATTCATAGGTTCTGTCTGGAGATTGATAAATGTGTCACGAAGCTTGTTGGTGATGGGATACTTGATGGGCCAGTTTTGTGGTCCAGCGAGCTCTTCTCCCGTGACGACCGCGAGATGGCAATTAACAGGCAGAAAGGCGACCTCTATCTTGCCGGCGTGGGCACATTGAGTGTGACTGGCGACGACGATGACTACTATCAAGAGACGGATGGACGAAGCAGTAGCAAGCGTGGTCTTGATATGCTTAGAAGGCCTAGCACTAGCGATCTTTTCGGACGGAACAGGGCTAGCAGTATTGCTGGTTCTTTCCATGATGGACCGCCAAGCCGCAAAGGAAGAGCAAAGTCAAATGCAGGATTGATGGATTCTAAAGAGGATTTCTTGGGTATGCCTAGCCCGGGATTGCCCTCGGAATCTCACAATACCTTCTGGTCTCCGTTCTCTTCTCATAATTCCGCAAGCGCTTCTGGATCTGGCAGACCAAAGACCGCGCACTCACCTACGACACTATCAAGGTCCCCAGAAGCTATTAATCGTGAAAAGAGGAAGTTCTTGGCAGAGCTAAAGCAGTCTTTGACAGGTTTACTACTAAGTGATCTCGGACTTGAAGTGTTCAGTCAAGGGAGTGAGACAGATGCTTGGTTTTCTGGTGGACTGGGTGACGAGTGCATCCAGAGGAAAGAAGAACAAGAGGAAAACAAGAGGAAAGCGATGGAGAAGAGCTCAAAGATCTCTGCCGCCCCTGGGGGTAAAAAGGGACTGGGAAGGAAGAAGAGCATGAAGAATGTTCGCAAGACTTCCAATCATGGCACTTTTGAGGCACTTGGCAAGGACAAAAAGGGTGAACTGGCTGCCCCGGTTGCCACACTTGAGAACGTGGGCCGTGAAGCACACTCGGGCGAGGAGAACTCATCTTCTAGCGATGCTACCGCGCGTCCTTTCCCCTTTACTGCGACAAAGAAGGGTGGCCTATTGGCATTCCCATTCCTTCATGCATTCAAGAAGCTACTTACAAGGTTTTCCACTCACCCCAATCCGTTCCAGAAACTTCAGGCTATCTATGAACTTGAGCTATTGATTGTTGCAATGCTCTCTTCCCGCTCTCCAGCTTCTCTTCAGGGTAGAAAA
Organism: Morchella eximia; assembly: GCA_024713935.1. Lineage (NCBI taxonomy): Eukaryota > Fungi > Ascomycota > Pezizomycetes > Pezizales > Morchellaceae > Morchella > Morchella eximia. The sequence continues at coordinate 619,998 of JAMGZG010000019.1, forward strand.
GCGATCCCCTCGATGCCGACCTCGCCATTCCTTGATGCTATGGGAGATGCCGCAAACCGTATCTGTAGTTTGCAACTTGCACAGCCCAGCAACATTGAGGAGGCGATGGCCAACCTTGAGGAGCGTAGATCCAACTTCACCAATGGAGCTGTCACCTCTCCTTTTATGCCGCCCAGTGGCGCTCGTTCTCCTGCCCCGCATTCTGCTGCGCCGAGTGCAGACATGATTGTAGATGTCTTGCAGACTCTCTTCAGACAAGCGGAGATCCGACCGAAGACCTTGTTCCGTGATCTGCAGTATGTTGCAGCATTCGTTCCAGCCTCGATTCTCGATAGAACTGAGGTTGGCAAGGCATTCTGGGACACCGGCTTGGCAGCCTTGGGTCTAAAGCAAGACGTTTGCAGGACCATGGTAGAAATTGCAGATGAGATCGTCGCAAAGGATTCGCATAAGCGTGGGTCTGAATCAAGCAAAGAGAAAGGTGGAGATTACAGCCGCTACTCCATGCAAGATGCCGCCACAATGTGGAACATCACTGCAAAGGAAGGCGATCCTACTGCTCAACGCGAATTGGCAATCTTCTACTTGACAAATCCCACTCTTCTGCCGCGGTCAACGAAGCCGTTGTCTAAGCCTAAGGATACATTCAGGCCAGAGATGATGGTGCAGAAGGGAGAGGACCCAGACAAGCGTGATCCGGCCACCATGTGTGTTGCGTACCACTGGATGGAGTTGTCTGCTCAAGGGGGCGATGAGGTTGCTAGGAAGTATCTCCGCTCGCAGCGAGAGGAGTGGTAGTTTTCATTCCTATTTTTTTCATTTCTATTTTTTTTATTTTATTTTATATTTCTTTTGGGTTGGACATTCGTGTGGGTAGCTAGATATTTTCCTTCTTCTCTGGGTGATGGCGCAATGTTTTCTTCATTCATATGGGGGTGCCTGTGGTTCGTTTTATTATTGTCTCGAGGGGATTGCCTTTTGTTTTTTCTGTCTTCACAAAAAGTTTCCGGGGGCTTGCATCATGTAAGATTTTTATTGACACTGGGGGTTGGTTTGTGTATTTCTGCTTCTACGTGTACTCTTTTTATTCCTTTTTTCCTATTTTTCTCTTCATAGCGTGTATCGTGGGAAACTATGCTGGAGTTGGAACAGGGCATCATATCATCGAAGATGGAGTTTTAGTTTTTTGTATTCTTTCGTTCAAGCACAACAACACACACACACAACTGGGAGCGCGGTGGAGCCGCGGAATTCCTACATTCGTTTTTCACACTCCCTTTTTCTTTTACGTTCTTCTTCCTCATGCATTTTTTGAGTTGTTCTTTTATACCCTTTATATGCTTTTTGTATTATCGCTTTTGTTTATCTTATACCATTGAGCATCAGGAGAAGATGGGAGGAGGCTGCCAGGGTACCTTTTTTTAGTTTAGTTCTCTGAATCACCTTTTTAATTTCTACATCTCTTCTTTTTACGTGACTTCTTATTTATGATGGCGTAGTTGGGGGCCGGGATGGAGGGGAGATGGATGTGGCAAGCTGCTTTCTTGTCTTTTGATCTTCGTTTTAAATCTTCGTGATATCTCTACTTATTCTTCTTTATGATATCGATAATGATGATGGTTATGGTTATGATTATGATTATGAATCTCCTTTGTACGTTTCTCACTTGGGATTAGAGGAGTATCCGGCTTTCTTAGTGCGTTGCTTATATGTATACGGGAATGGAACGATAGAAGTGATTCTCCCCACCTGTTGAGATTTCTTAAGGCGTACATCGGTTTCGCGCAGAAGTGGCTGTGCAGTTTTCCACTATTAGTGAGGAGGGGCGATAAGATGTTTATTAGCTCGAGTTCCTAAAAGTAGGCCGTGGAAATAGGTTGCATCGAGCAGGCCGCTCAAGAATCGACCGAGTGATTATCTATGAAGCTAGCTACGCTCATGATCACACCTGGGTGACGGAAAGTACCCTAACTGATGGGAGACACCGATCATGGATATTGGTTGGACTGTAAATACTCCCTGGCCGTCGTACCATCCACCGTCAACCTGTGAGTGAGTGACATGTATATACTGGTTGCTACATGTAGCTATCCTACTGTCTGTAGAGGGAGAATACATGTAATTAAAGGTGAATTATGTGAAATCAATATTGAAGGCTAAACTATATCCGATCGAATGTGATGTATGGATAGGTCACATATACAGGGCTACTACGGTGGAATCCAATCAACTACATGTAGCTGTATATACAGGAGAGAATGGAATCAAGGCGGCTCCTGGTAATTCATTGATGCCAGTGCACGTGGTCCGACAGATTGGCTTCACACATACGTTGCAACTCTAATCACTCTCAAAAAACGAACAAAAACAATGCATTAAGCTATCCTCGTTCTGAAACGAACGAGGACGAGAAGAGAAAGGCAGGTAAAATACATTATTCCCGAAGGAAATGACTTTCCTGTACCTCTTCCTCCGCAAATATGAAAACCCCCCCGGTCCTAGCACCCCAGATGACTCTAATTATTGTTAGCTAAGCTCACTTCAGATCAATTTCAGTAAACACTTACTGAATCTCGCTCATATATATTGGTGCAGGCGCTTGCCCGGGGTGATGACCGGCCCGTTATGTCGTGGGCCACATCCCCCGACAGAACAATATCTCTGTATAACTAGTGAATGGTGTTAGTTATCTTTTTGGTTTATAAAATTGATAGAATGCAATGGATACTTACGCAACGAATTGGCTTTTCTGTAGGTGTTGGATGGTCTATAGATCGATGAGTTAGCTTATATGAGCATTAATTATCATATTAGATCAACATGGGACTTACTGGTCGAGAAGGATCAAAACCTTCGCCATTCCGACCTGGTGTGCCCACGATAATATCAAAAATCTGTAGCACTGAAATATTGACGAGGATACCTACCGAGTTCCCCAGATTGTACTCCAGGACCAATGGACCGCTATACCCTCCATCTGTTATTGCGTCGACCTGCATTAGCAACCGATCTACATTATTAGCCATGTTTTTTTTTTAGTTATTATCTACAAGTATTAGAGGACTTACCGGGTTGCCAAGCTCCCCAATATCTGATCGAGATATCTCTCGAGATTCATGACTAGAAAGCGCAACAAGATATCAGCTATCTGCAAGGAAATTAGAATGGTGATATTTACGGCAAACATCCACAATTTTTTTTTCTTTAATTTTCATAATCTTAGCTAAGCTCCTATAATTATTACTTTAAATCAAAGGAACACTTACGCAATTCCTCCTTCCGGATCCCTCCCACAGCACCAGGATCTTTTCGTCCGTCTGTCAACACGGCGTTACAATTAGCAATCTATATATATCATACCGAAACAAACATTATAAAGCCAATGAAATATATCACTCACGACAGTAAACCAATCCTACCAACAGAAGACAGCTGATGGTAGGCATGGCTTCACTAAAGCCGATTGAAATACGGACCATACTTCATGTGCAGAAACAGCTAAGCCAGCCCAATAGGTGGCGCGAGAAGTTTGGAGATATTTCCGCCCTCACCTGTATCCAGACGGCTTTACTAAATTATAAAGCTGATTGAATCCTAGACCATATTTCTAGGTGTGCGAACGGACGAAGGCTGTGTAGCAGTGGTATGTGGGGGCGGCGATTGGTAGATTTCTAATAATTTTGATTAGTTTATTTCTCACATCAAGCAACGGATATTTGATATAAGACTCACAGCAGGAAGCACCCCAGACCAAGCAGACAATGGCCAAAATTGTCTCCAAAATACCAGACGAAGGATGATCTTTCGACCTTATCCTCAGTCCTCCAATATGATGAATGGACTATAAATATATAGCGGACACATTATCAGTCATTTATACTCATATCATACTGTAACTTTGGAAAATAATTACGTTAGAGTTTGTGCACAGAAATTTATCTGGCTATGAGAACATCAAATACCACGCATTAGCAATTTTGAACGGATTAACAGTAACGATGATATTAATTATTCACCCGAGTCGTTCAAACGGTAACAGTTGGCTGTAATATAATAACAACACGTCAGAAGCAAATCTTAAAGAAATAAGCAGCAAGATATTGTTTATTAACCTTTAATAAATCTCTTTAGCTTCCGATCTGGCTATATCAAAAATCACATGTCAGTAATTTCAGAGGAAGAAAATAAATGATTATATCGATAACTTACTGCGATATGCCACAGGAGAAGGGCCCATGGATACATTAAAGCCCAACACAGAGCCCTACTCCGTAATCTTCTCGAACGTAGAGAAAGTAGTTAAAGAAAGGAAGGACGGAGCCTCCGGATCAGGGACTATCCCTTCTTTCAAGGGGCGGAAAGGCAGCAAGAACAAGAGAAATGAAAAGGGGCCTGAAGCCCCATGACCACCGGGCCCACTCTTAAAGAAATGGGTCCATTGATAAAAAATACAGCAAATACAGCAAAATACAGAAAAAAATAAAGAAAGAAACGGAGAATAATGAGTATTCATCTGTTTCTCGAGACAGAGATAACTTAAAGGAAAAGGGGGGGATGGTGGGATAAAAATAAAAGGCAAAAGAAAAAAAAAGAGGCAAAAGGAAAAGAAGATAAAAATACATCTATCAAATTATCAGTAAATACTTCACTACAGTAACAATCAGAAATTCGGTTTTTGTATCTTACCTCCATCCATTGTGATAGAAAATGAAAATGCATCAGTCAAATGTTTTATAGCGTGCAGCGAAGGAGTCTGCATACACTAGGTATAAAAAATAGAGGGCGCAAATATGGAGAAAAGAAGGAAATGGAGGGAAGTAGTCGGAAAATCGCTTTTATACTACATGATCGCGTGCTGTAAATTTCACTGACTACATGTACATATAATTACAGCCCCTCGTTCTCTTATGACGGTATCATAATTGTGGACATTACGACTACTACTCACAACCGGGTGAAATTCTATGAAGAGGCGTATGCTTGCCTTAGACGCCAATGGAAGTACTTAAGGCATGTTTCCTAGTCTCAAGACATAGTGGGCTTACTGTGTTAGGACATGCCCTAGCAAGGGTCTTATTAATACTTGCCGTAACCAGTCTGTATTTTCTGCAATACCAGGGCTGGTCTACATGCGTACTCTACTAGAGCGCTGCATACAAAATCAGTATCATTCGATTCTCGTACTACGCACGGCCAGAGAATGCCCCACGCTCCAACACAAAGTTTCAACCTTTAGGCATGGAAAGGCTACTTGTCCTCGCATTACTGCAGAACATTACATCACAACCCAAAGACCCCCAAAGACTACAGTTCCTCAGTGAAGCATCCTCCAATCAAGCTCGTTTGGGAATCTATTACTAGCGGCTGTACATACTACAACGCCAGCAAGTAAAAATAAAACTGCAGAAGCTATGTAAAATCTAATTGTGCACCAAACTCCCGGATCGCTAAACCAGAACTCCCAAATACTCAGCCCTCGGCCACTTCTCCTTCAGCCCCGGCCACTGCACTATAAACCTATCCACGAATGGATACAGCAGCTTCCCGGACAGCGATAGCGTTTTCACCCTCGCAAAAGACTCCACATACACCATCCTCGTCCTGAAGCCAAAGAACCTGAACAGCAGGCAGATAGCCACCATCATCACTGCCGAGCCCGGACCATTACACACCAGTGTATTCGGTATCCCGTGGCTCATAAATGCCTTCAGACACCCCCACAGACACGCCAGACAGCTGAATGGCGTCGTGAGCCAGCTCTGACCGACTCTACGGGCACGTGGGATCTCGACAAGTTTGTAGCCAAATTTCCCGCTTTTGCTGGGGCCGAGCGCGCGCTCAAAGGCAACGGCTTTGGCGGCGGAGAAGGTGTCGCCGGAGGAGAAGACGTAGGTGCGGTTGTAGCGGTCTGGGGACATCGCACTGAAGAGGGAGAGCATTTCGGCGGTGTGGCCGCCGGAGCCGAGGAGTATCATGATTGCAGGGCGGGCTTTTGGGTCTACGAACCGTGGAGGAGGCGTGGGGGTAAAGTAGGGTATTATGGCATGGAGTTGGATCTGTGAGTTTTGTAATGGTTAGTTGAGATAGAGAGAGTGTTTTGCTTCTTAAGGAGGGGCGGTGAAATTACAATTGAGAGGGCGACTGTCGAGAGGAAGAGAACAAGCCCAATTATTAACAGAATCATGATTTTGAAGGGCCGAGTGACAGGTTGATGATGCAGTCGTACTAGCTCGGTGTGCGTGTCAACGGTGTTATGAAGCACACTAGAGCTCATTGTTGAGCGGGTAACATCCCCCAGCCATTACCCTCCCTGCCAAGCCCCACCAGGAAAGAATTCCAGATACAAGGCCCCTCCACCGTAACCACCGACCGCCTGCCCGCCCGCCTCTACCAGATTACCTCAAAATGCTCCCGCGACTAATATCAAGCCTGCGGGTGACCTGCAGCTCCGTGCTCCGACAGCAGTCATTCCTCAAGCCCGCCGTCACCACCACTGTCCGTTATGCAACCCACAAAGCCTCAAAGGCCTCCAACGGCGCCAAAGACGGTCCCGGAAAGCGTCTCGGTGCCAAAAAGACCACCGGTGCGCCTTACTACTCCAATCCCCGCTACTGAATCACACCAATTGACTCTGGGGATATAACAGGCGAAAAGGTTGTGACCGGAATGATCATCTACCGCCAACGTGGAACCATCTGGCACCCTGGCGAAAACGCCGGAATGGGCCGTGACCACACAATCTACGCGCTGCAGCCAGGCTACGTGCGCTACTATAAAGATCCAGCGAAGCACCCGCGTCGCCAGTACATTGGTATTGCTGTGACGCCAACGCAGACGCTGCCAAAGCCGCAGAATGCAGCGAGAGTGCGTAGGCTGGGAATGGTAGCAGTGCCGCTACACGAGACTGTAAAGAAGAGCGATTTGGTGCCGCAGGGAACACCCATGACCAGGGAGGACAACTGGAAGGTGTCACAGGGATCGTACATCCCAAGAGCGGCCAATTGGCGTATCGGAAAGGTTATGCCCAAGCTGGTCAGGAAGAAGGTGAGAGCGGACACAAGGAGGAAGGCAGTGAGGAAGAGGGAGATTGCCGTCAAGAAGAGGAAATAGGTTGTTGGCGGAGGGGTCTAGCCCTCTTTTTGTATAAAAATGAAAATTTGAGAGGGCTTGTAGTATTAGATATGGTGCTTTTTCTTTCTTCCAGATTTTCGCGAGCAATAATCATTGTGTAAATACCATTTGTGACATCATCTGCCAGCTTTGGCCGTGTTTCATCGGTTGGGACCAGTTTTATTCGAGTGATATTCCATGAGTGGGACGAAACCCATATCCGTGTGTGGATGGCTGATCATGAGGAGAGTTCGGAAAGCGTAAATGGAAGTCCAAGTTTATACTCCGTGCTCGTGGTTGACACTGCATAATTCTGCGTTATCATTAACTGCGTCGCATCGCTCTAGTATCTGTATATAGTACATGTAGGTATAGTACTAGGCGGTCGCCAAACGGTGAGGGGACAGTGGAATCTTTATTGTCGGTTTTTCCTTTTTCCTTTTTTTTTTTTTTTTTATCTTCATTTCGAAATTTCCTGTAAATAGTAAAGAAAAGTCCAACAGATGAGTAGCTCGGTTCTCGAAGAGGAGCTGGATTCTCCACAGAAAGGTTTCCTTACCGAAGCTGGGATAGCAGTCGTACACTAGAAGGTTTTCTCGATAATTTATATATGCAAAAAGATTTTCCAATACATCGTACCATCGCAAGTTAATTCTCTACAATGAAACACACTAGGGCCAATAGAGTAATCAGTATTGATTCTAATTATTTACTTTGTCTTGCAGAAACAGATCATGTGTGTTCCTACATACAAGTACTGGCGGTTCCCCTCAAGTGCCAGTAGTGATTCACCATGGCCAGTTGACCTGGGACATGTCTAAGACAACCATGAGTCAACTATACTAGATTTATGGATACATAATAATTGTGTCTTAGACCTTGATTCCTAGAAAACTCTTGATTCATTGATCTTATTGGAACTACTCGTCTATCAGGTTAAGAACCAGAAAATGCGTTGCCACACCGGACTCTTTCACCAGATCGGCACTTCCGAACTGGCCTATGATCATATCTCATTTATATAAATATATTGGCTCTATTCCCTAGTCTTTGTAGTAAATTAACAAAGCCTACCTTAACATTCGAACTCGCACGCTAATCCTTCAGGACTTCATGCCTGCCAAGGCCCGAGTGACACCTTGTGATGTCTATCGCCTGCATGATTACCTAATCACAAACCTTCTTTCAATTCCACACTTTCGAATTTTCGGCCCTCCAACCCAAAACTCTCCCAATCCCCATACTCCCGCCGCCGCCGCAATGGCCGCCCACACGACCCGTCAAACCGCTTCAACGCTACTCAACACCTCGCGCTGTCTCCGACGCCAAACACCCGCCGCTGCCCGCCTCCTGGTTGTGCCCGCTGCCCGACGATGCATGCACCAAGAGCAGCAACCTCCTGCGGAAGCAGCACCATCAACCGGTATTTGGTACAGGCCAATGACAAACAGAAATAGGGCGCCCTTCTCGCTAAGGCGCTCGAAGCCATTTGCTATCAATGAGGACCCGGAGAAGCTGGATGCGATGTACCAGTCGCTACTGGGTGGGAACCCAGGGCTCAACGAGGAGATCAAGTTGCAGGCGGTCACGCACAAGAGTTTTGATCACGGGTGGCAGCCGTACAATGAGAAACTGGCCTTCTTTGGTAAGTGTTTTTTTTTTATATAACGCTTACGGAGGTTTCGGGATTGCGCTGCGCGTGGTGGGGTGTGCATATGGGGTGGGGTTAGAGGGGCAATACTCTGGGTCCTGAGGATATGGTCGCATATATTAGAGCTAGATATCGTTTTGTTCATGACTAACCGTCATGGATTCCGCTATATAGGTAAACTAGTTCTACAGATGCACACCTCTCTGCATCACCTGGCAATCCGGCCCGAGTCACTAGGTCCCCGCAGGCCCCACACCGCGCCCACTGAAACCAGTGCCAACGGCCCAGTACTGAAGCCGTTCCACCACCCTGACTACCACTACCTTACCTTTGTCAACCACAAAAATGTCCAGGAAACACTCAGCGCCGGTAAATTAGGGTATATTGCGCGCGTCGTGGGCCTACCGGAGGTCATGAGGTGGAAGCCAGCAGACGTGAGTTCTCGCCTCGTTCGCCTAATGATGAGCTTTTGATCGGGCTGACAGATGATGTGGATGCATAGACCAACGACCTTGTGAGATCTGGACAGAACGATGTCGCGGTGGAGTGCTTGTATGCGATCATCGGTGCGGTGGCACTACGGAAGGGCGGAGACGTCGCGGGAAGGCTGGTAAGGGAGAGGATATTGAGTGTATTGGAGACCCCTCCAAGGTCAACTGAATAAAAGTGAGTTTGAATGGTTGATGGGAGAAAGCTAGTTTTATTCTTTGTGATCATGACGGCTTCATAATTACATAGTCAAAGGAAAGAAAAAAGGTATAGTTTTAGTGATAGGCTGTGACGCTGATATGACGAGGTGAGATAGGTGGAACATAGACATCATTTTGAGATGGGTTGTATCATATTCTACTCTTCATGCTGTATATTTTTTTGTAACTTCCTCGATTTCAGGGCGATGGGTTTATCTGTGTGCCGAGGCTGTGCTTATGCCTTTGTGTGGGGAAATCTGGGAAAGGATGATCTATTAACTTGGCCTTGATTCGAACAATAGCAAAGTGAGATCTCACTGAATACATGCAGCTCAATCATTGACTGCGTGAACCGACCAGCCACAGGGTTGGAAATCAGTGTCAAAAGTATTAAAACAGTCTGGTAGGCTTTTATTTGTGAAAACAGTGAGAATCATCAACTTCTCCCCTGTACTGAGATATTCATACATGTTGCAGTCACCGTTACAGTACCAGCCAGGGCCGAATGCGGTTGCACGGCACAAACGAAATTCCGCGATTTGCCAAGACATGCATCCCACCATCCCGTTTTAAGTTTTCTTTACGAGTCACAAAGAACGGCCCGTCAAACTCTCTCTCTCTCACTCTCTCACTCTCTCACTCTCTCACTCTCTCTGTCTCTCTGTCTCTCCTCCTCTCTCACTCTCCTTTACTACTTCCTACCATCAACCTTCGCTTTCAACAGCCGCAACACTGCCGGATTTACTAAGGTATGCTTGTTCCACAAACCTCTTTGTCACCCTCCATGCTCGCTGTGATGAAAACCGTATTTTATTCCATTGAGAGGGAGAATGTTTGATTTTTCGCCCTCCCTGAAGATTAAAAACAGACTACAACGGTATCTGAGCGACCAACGAGCATCTGCAGTTTAACATGATTCCCGAGGCTGGGAAATAAATACTCATGCTAACATGAACTCTCTCTGCAGAATAAGTTGCTTTACAGATCAGTTTTGGGTGTCTAGTGGTATGTGCCTACTTTCCCCCACTTTTGAATCCCCCCGCCCCCTTCTCTTTCCCCACCCCATTGCCCTGATGAAAACCGTATTATTTCCATTGAGCGGGAGAATGTTTGATTTTTCGCCCTCCCTGAAGATCAAAAACAGACTACAACGGTATCTGAGCTACACACATCATCATATCCTGATTACCATTGCACTACATCATCTACATGCATGTTTAAAAAAAAAACCTCAACCGCTAACTTGCATCAAAAAGAACTATAATGACCAGCTCGGCCCCTTCCATAACAATAACGCCGGCGGATTCGACATCCACGCATCCCGCACCCACCTTCACTCTACCCACCCCACCCGCCGCCCCTACCCCCGCTCGCTACAAGAAGCCAAACTACAATGTAGTCCATGCTCTTCCCCTCCCACTAACCACTGTTCCCCTTCCTCCGCTAATTCCCCACAACCCTCTCTCCCTACTACACATCATAATTGCCTACCTCTTTCCCGGCACCACGTCCCATCCGTCCCCGCTACATGTGGGCGCCTTTCATGCCTCAACCCGTGCGATCCATGTAACGGACCCACAGTCCATCAAGGCTTTCTGGGAGCACGGTTTCTTCGGCAAGGGCTCGCTCTCACGCTCGGAGCCCACATGGGTCATCCGCAAGCGTCGTGCGCTGGGCGTCATTGGCCAGAATGAGGCACTGACTTCTGAAGAAGTCACAATGCGGCGGCGTGAGGAGCGCAAAGAGTTTAAACGTGAGCGAGCCCGCGCAGAGAAAGAGCGTAGGGAGAAACAACTAGCAGAGGAGGGGAAAATTATCAGGGGCCCCGACGATGATCAAGAAAAAGAACAACGAGATTCTGCTGCAGCGGCTTCCTCGTCCTCAAAGTCTATAACTTTTGCAACGGTGGAACTACCGCCGCGGAGGAGAAGCCCCGAAAGACCAGTTGTGGAAGTTGAGGACCTAGAGCATCTGCAGCTCACGCTTGAGGAGTCCTTTTTCTTGTCTTTCGGGCTAGGCGTCTTGCAGATCAAGGATTCCAAAACCGATGTATGTACTAATCAAATAAACTCATTTTTTTCTATTCCATCCATCTATCCAAGTGAAAAAGAAACATAAACCGATAAAAAAGCCATAAAAATTGACTCCATCTTTCAGGAAATCATTCCTCAAAAAGACTTGCTTTCCATGTTCCGTTGCCAATCATATTTCCCGCCACGCACGCCCGACATGCTCCAGCCTGATGACCCATTCCTGCTCAACTATGTTGTCTATCACCACTTCCGTTCACTCGGCTGGGTGGTCAAGTCTGGTATCAAATTCGCCGTAGACTACCGTAAACCTCACTCCTCTACCCTCTAAATACATTACGAAAATAGCTAACAATCATAACTAGTTCTCTACAACCGCGGGCCCGTCTTCACACACGCTGAATTCGCAATCCTTGTCCTCCCAGCATATTCACATCCCTACTGGGATAATGACCGGGTGCGCAAGGAGGAGCGCGAGAAGAAGCCGTGGCACTGGCTACACTGCATCAACCGTGTCAGCTCACAGGTCAAGAAGACGCTCATCTTGGTTTACGTAGAGGTCCCACCGCCGCTGGAGAAGGCGGGCGCTCAGGATAATGTGCCCAAGATGTTGGCGAGGTACAAGGTGCGCGAAGTGGCGCTGCGCAGGTGGCTGGTCTCTCGTAATAGAGATTAATACTTTTTGCTATTGATTCCGTGGAGGGCAGGGGAGTTTTTGGTTTTTGAAAAGACCGGCGTTCTGGTGGTTTCTACTAGCAGTTATCAGAGTTTAGATGAAATAAAAGCGGGTCATTTTTATCAAGTTTTGTAATGGACATAAGTCGTTGTACTGATATGTTTTTCATTTGTGGTTTTGCTTACTCGTTCTATCTATCTCCGCCCAATATAGAATACAATTACATCAACCATAAAACTCCTTCCAAGCAGAGTCAGTAACAAGAAAGAGCAAAGAAAGAGGAAGAAGAAAAAAGAAGCACACAAGGAATCAATCCATAGTCTATAAATCCACAACATCCCCTACAGCCTGCCTACAACAACCCCTTCCTTGCTAGATCCACCTTCAACTTTGTCATCCCCTCCGCCCCGCTCTTACTCACGCATATCGCCATGCCATCTGGATCCAGTTCAAACTTCTCCTCGACGTCTGGCCACGCGCAGGGGCAGTGCGTAGGCTTATCCACGCAGGCCAGCGTTCCAGGACACAGATAGTTACTACACGATGCTATTCTCTCTGTCAGCCCACCTTCTGCGTTCACAGTATTGGAGAGTAGTAGAGGCACATACCGCCGTCGTAGGTGTTCTGGTACCACTGACTATCCGACGCGACGTTCTGGCCGCGCTGTTGCTGCTGCTGCTGTTGCTGGCCGCCGCCGCCAAACATGCCCTCGAAGAAGTTGCCGAATTGGGCGCTGGCAAGCAGTGGGAGTGTGAGGAGCGGGAGGAGTGATAGGTGCATTCTGTCTTCAATTTCCTTGTGCTTTTGACCTTGGTTTGGTGCAGGTAGTGGGGGGATTCGAAGAGGTGTTTACTTGTCGGATGTTTGTACTGGAAATCCAAAGCAAGCAAATAGTTAAGGACAGCTTGAAGTTTGGCTGAGGCTCTACTTACTCAAACCTAGTCCAATCGGGGCTTGGCAAAGTACTCACTACATGTACCCGGCCGCGACCTCGACGCATAACGCATTAACTACTTGTAGCTGTTGGCAACAACGTAGGCTAAAGAGCTTCTGGAGAGAGGTATCGACTACATTTCTATGTCTATCCTCTTCCGTCAGTGGCTAGCCATATCACTCACACTTACAAAAAAAACTGCCGCTTTCGCGTGGGGGGTTGCGAATCATTTGCTGTGACCCGTCATGGAAAATCATTCGACGTTTTGTTTCCGCCTGGAGTCCTAGAGAGACCACGACATGCCCTCGAATTGGTCTGACCCGAGTCGAGTCAGTCCTTCATTGGCTGCTGAGACTGCTGAGGTGGTATTTAAATTTGGGTCGCTGTTTGCCTGTTTTCCGCAGTAGTGTAACATATAAAACGGACAACACGGCAAAGCCCCCAGGACTTTACGCTACCTCCTCCTGACAGTACCTAGAGTACATCGTGCCCGCAAAGAAATCTCATATCCGCTCACGCCGATAAAAAAAAAATTCTACTTGTACTCGTGAGCAGTCAGGGATGGGATGATCATGATGGCCCATGGCTGATCAACCAGTATATACATAGCCACCTACGTGTATAGATACATGGCCCCAATGATTGGATCCAGCGGTTTCGCATGGAACGCGCAGCAGCGTTTGACTATATACGTATATTCATCTATACCTATACTTACCATGGTTCGATTTGAATCCACGATTCGAATCAGGTTACAGGGTGAGCATCCATTTATGAAACTACATCTATTGATCGTCATCAGCTGGATCACTAAAGGAGTGGAGTAAAACGGGAGATGCGTTTGTAATCGACCGTCAATAATCTGCTTGGTTGGCTGTGTTTTCACCCGGACTCCACCTTCAATCTATATGCAAAGGAGAGAGAAAAAGTAAAGTAAAGCAGACATGATTGGTAGGACGCACCACTCACGATACCTCTTGTTCAAAGCTCAAGGAAGCAGTAGGCACGACCAACCCGGCTCATTGAATCGGTGAAAATAGTGCAATATATCCCTCGTTGCCATAGCCGTGGGGGTATAGCTATCTGCTGGCTGTACTATCAACTCCAGTAACCAGTCCCTAACCCCCATATTCCAAAACTTCGATTCACAGCCATCAACACCCTAGCTTCCAAGCTAATTGCTGTTAGCTATCCGAAGTCTCCTCCACGTTCGCGCACACGATCATCACCTCGTTCTCAAGAGCACGTACATAGAGTACGTCAGCGCATACACCGTTCTCTCTCAAATCTACCGCCTTCTTCGATTGAGATCGCACCTAGTACTCTGTATATAACACAGAAATCGATTCCCTTACCCCGGTTCACTATGTCCCAACCCAGAGTGCCGGTCCCTGACTATGGGATGGAAATGAGATGTGGAGGCGTTAGTTACCAACGGGCCCTACCTACATGTACATATGTATATGTACTTATGAGTGACCATCTACTCGTAACCGTATACCCACTCCGGCCACGAGCCCAACGGACAACGTTTCCAATACAGAGTCATGCGTGGAGAAATGTGATGTGCTGAGAGTTAATCAACACTCTAATAGGCCACTAGCTGGCCCGGCAGAAATTAGCAGTTTCCTTGTTTCTGTATGTGCTGTGCATGTGACTTGTTTGATCTGCGGTGGATGACCTGGAGGAATGTACGAGGTCGTCATACATCTGTGCTTTGCTCATGATAACGACGATGTCTATTTTTGACCGTCACAGAAGTATATTATGGTGCTTCCAAGATCTCCTACATCTCAATTATGAATCACTTAGGGTTGGAGCCAGCAGAGAGGAGAATCACAAACTAATCTTATTTTCGCATGAGAGAAATGAACGGCAGAAATATGAAAGACATAATAGTTTTCAATACGAATCCTAGTAAAGTACATATAAAGGGGGAAACGCCAGCGTATAGTGAGAATCTTAAGCAAAATATGAAAGGTAGAGCTATGAAAGGACAATAAAAAGACAATAATGCAGTAAAGAACTGGCAATTGGGAACAAGTACACAAGAATGTAAAAGCTGTACAATCAAGGCTTATGAAAATAAAATAAAAAAATGCCTGCTGTTTGATTGTTTCAAGTCGCTGCAAAAATCATGCGTCTTTCATCAGATCAATGAGATAGACCTGTTAGGTACGTTGTTAGATTCGTTGTGATAGATCGTAACTGCCAAAGCTCTAGCAGGCGTTCCTATAAAACAAAAATACGGGTCAGTTAGCCAGTGATCTCCCCAGTATTCATAAAAGTATCAATCTTGTGTGATTGTAGAATACAGACTATCGGGTTGACTTCCAGGTCTCCATGCTAGTTTAATCCCACGGTCTCCGAACGTAACGTAAGCGCCCAAGTTGTCAATGTCATTGCCAACGTTGAGAGCTACCAGGCCCCACAGAATCTCAGGTGACCCTGAGAGTACTGCAACAGGATTTTCTCTGGTTTTGTCTGTGGGATGCAGGACATGTGCTGTTTGAGCGAAGAGATTGGCCCAGCTAGAGATGTTTGTCGCACCGAAATTGTAAATGAGCTTGCTAGAGGGCCCGATATGATCCAACTTTAAACAATCAGGTTTATCATCGGCGCCTTCTTCGAATGCTAAGGCTCTCCAAGCTTCGTATCCATCATCCAGTCCCCTACTACAGCATGGTTCCTTTGGATGGCCAGGATAAATGGAAAAGAAAATTTCTTCAGGATTTGAGGGTAGCCGGTGCTCAGTAATAAAAATACCTGCACAGCTGTGGTGTAGGTATCCTCCGCGTTTGACACGGTCTAGGTCATCGATGCGCTCCAGGCCAACTCCGCTCTCATAGCTGAATAGAAAGGTTTTACCCATCTCTCTAAGAGTTTCTGACAATGGGAATGGACTAGGACCAATGGCTTGGTAAAGGGTAATCTCGAGAATGTACTCCGACTGAAAGAATATCAGCACTGATGACTATCTCACATAAGAGCAAGAAGAAAAACTGAAGAGCCAGGGATAGATACCATATCCATATTCGTCATTACTGCGCTTTTGTCCTGGGTGCGTTCTTGATTTTTACTTCAGAGAAATTAGGTCTTTGTGTAGGCTTTATATCTATCCAAGTGCTCCACTTATTCATGACTTCCAACCATTTATATAGAGGATTGTATATTGAGCATCGTCACGATCGCGAGCAGAGCCTCATCGTATATGGGTGGTGTGGGTCAATTAATTTGGGTGGTGTTAAAGAGATGTTGATTCTTCATGATGAAACAGGCGGAACCTAGTGATCAAGGTCGAGCTTTTGTTGGAAACAAGCCATCTAGCTTCTTCTGCTGGACACGCATGCATACATGTAGCTTATGGGTTTATCAACCACACCCTTGTGTTCAAACTTCTATTGACCGCAGAGAGAACCGTTTAGAAGGCTCATCATGCATGTTTGACCCAACAGTACCACGTGTTAATTCTCGGGAGCTTCTATGAGGTAGACCCAGCATTATAATATGCCATCATTTCTGATGCATTTGATAAGCGTCCAGCTAGGTCACGTCACGAATCTTGTCCTTTCGTGATATTCTTAGTTTCCATGAACAAGT
This sequence comes from Morchella eximia, assembly GCA_024713935.1. Classification (NCBI taxonomy): domain Eukaryota; kingdom Fungi; phylum Ascomycota; class Pezizomycetes; order Pezizales; family Morchellaceae; genus Morchella; species Morchella eximia. The sequence continues at coordinate 636,688 of JAMGZG010000019.1, forward strand.
CGCAGAGCAGCTGATAGATGCAACCAATTGCAAGAGGCTCGGCGGCAAGAAGCTTGCAAAAGGAATTCGAAAGACTTCAGTGCGTGCAGCTGATAAAAACGAACAAGAGAAATAATAACAACAGCCCTGAGTATAATAAGCCGAGCGAGGAGCTCCTGCCATCCATACCGGGAAATTAAATGATTGCTGATAAATGAGACAAAACGTAAGTCCAGTGTGGTATATGATCGATATATCAGAAGAGATCAATATGGCGTAGTAGATTACTATCGATCTGATTGACTGTATTATCAACCTTCACGGTTAAAGTTGATTCTGTTGTAAAGAGACCATTGCCTGTTCATCGCATATCTAGAGAATGATATGAAGAGCGTTGGTATTTATGGTTCGTGCCTGGTAGCGGTAGGCATAAGAACTACCTTACGCTTGGTTCGCTTCGTCTGTCAAATTTTTGTACTCGGAGACCAAACCAGGTTTATAATCGCACTCTCGTGCTTGGTTGGTTGGTTTGGCCGTTCACAAACCACCGTGTGACGTATTGAGGGTGCAGGTGACATTTACAGCTACCTACAGTACCTACGTATTCAGAGACTTTAGACGTACGTCGAGCCCAGTTTATGAGTAGGGGATCTTTAAAAGGACTTAACATTCATCTTTCCGTTAAATTCTATCACCTGTGTCGTGCGGAATTTGTTTCAAAGGGCGAGGCCAACGATAGGCTGTAGGTCTGCAGCATCCCGGGATAAACAAACATGGACCACAAGCAGAATATTGATGGGTGTTTGTGGTGAATTCAGCAGCGTAAACCATTTATCTCAGGAGATGGGGGCGTCAAACAGTGCACGAGGGAGCGACCCTTTATATGTCCTGGAGCCTGGTTATGTATGCATATGACTTGGTCATTGAGAATTATGTGCGCACTCCTCTTCGCACCGATACTAGCTAGCTACATACATGTAGACACCATTCGAAACCCGACTTCCGGCTGCCCCATTCAAAATGTAACATTTTTCGCACAACCGGATGGTATTGGAAATAGCAAGTTGTCTCTTTGTAACTTCCAGTTTTCCTAGTTTGAGAGTTTGAGGTCGAGGTCAGAGGTGGACGACATGTAAGTAGATACACATCTTGCGCACCCGCATTTTATTACACTAGACACGCACAAAATGAATTATGTGTGGCTTCCCGGTGAATAATAACTTCTCGACTCTGCACAGGCAAAAGTGTTCATGTATTCTTCCGGGTGTAGGATGAAATCGTAAACCTTGCACTTGTGCAGCCAACATCACCATGATTCGATCATTCCTTTGAAACTTTTGTTTAACAAATTAATTAATAGCGTCACCAGAATTCGGGTATAAGGGAATCAATCCTTAATGTATTTTGAATTCGGTGTTAAACTTTGTATGATGTCGGAAACACCCTGCAGGCTTTTGCAAGGCTGGAGTGAGGCGAAGGGTGGTTCGCCAACCCTAAGTACCATGTTTCTCTAAATCCTCACTTCTGTTGGGTTGAGATCTTCCCGCATGCGTCATAGATACGAAGGGATGCTAGTGACTGATAAGTGGCTGAAGATAGGAGCTTGACATCTTTGGGGTATCAGTATTTTGGAATTCTTCGTTAGGCACCGCACAACCGAAGAATTTTAAATACAGTATTATGCCGATGATATGTACGGCCCCGAAAGCAAAATTAGCGATGTCTCCCAATATTCTCTAATAACTGTATGTGAGGGGGGAGACAGGACCTAGATTTGCTTTCTGGGACATCTCTCGGTTCCATGTTTCATCCTCTATTGATAAACTCGCCGAGAAGCTCGTATGCAGGTATGCCGTGACGCATAATTTGGCTTGTATTACTGCCGGCAATACTCGGGACTCAAAACCTGGAACACTAACTAGGCTAGCCAGGAAAATCCCGACTGGTCCAATTAATATTTCGACACCGTGAGTATTATTAGACGATCTAAGTGTCTGGTACACCCATTGGGTAATCACCGGGGTATCTCAGCTGATCTACTTTTCAGATGTCATTAGAAGGTACACTTAACTATTGTAATAGGATAGTAACCACATCCGATAGAATAACACAATATCGCGATTTCAGAACTCTGCTCGATCAACCATCTGAGCATGAAGACATGAAATAAGGGACATTCCAAATGATGGGCTATATCCTTTTGCAGAAATATAAGGATCAATCACTACAACGATGTAACGATAAGATAGTCTCCCTCAGGGACTGCAGCTGATGCACATATACGTATATACATACATGTAGCTACTGTATGTACCTGGCTTTACTGCAAAATTAACTGTGCCAGAAAAGAGTTAAAGTTAGCCTATATGTTCATCTTTATTGTTGATGTTAGGTCTAAATACTTTGTGCTTAGAGCTTACCGTTGTGTATGTGTTGCCGTAGAAAATCTGGGATCACCACTCCTCACTCGCTAATCAAGTAACTAAATTTCAGAAGGATTATCAATTATAGGCATGTACACCTTCCCTTAACGTTAGTTTATATAAGAGTTGTACGATTCCAGATCAGCTGTGCTTAGACCTCGTTAAGTGTAATCCATCTTTTTCCAGCTCCATATGTGCGCAGTGCGATAGCCGCTAGTTATAGTTGTATCAAGGACTCGGAGTGGGTAGGAGTGTTGTAATCGTATGTGATATGAAAGCGGCACGATGCGAGATTTGCTGGCAAATACTTGGTCCAGGTGTCCTTGGACATCCAACCGTACCACGGAGATTCTTGTAGGTTTCTCGGCCACCGCGATTCAATTCTGCCTCGATGGAGATTGCTCCACGGTAATTAATTGTCCAAGATTATCGTTGAGGCTATTCCGAAGAGTGTGACGACTTGGAATGGAAGGTTATTGTGGAAAGCCATTGTGGAAAGCTCCTCTGCACTTCCATCCTAGATAAAACAAAGATGTATGTACCTATCCAGAACCTATTGGAGGGTAGCAAGGGTATTTATTCGGGGAGGCTTCTCGGGTGGTCCCGCAGAGCCGCTAGTATACTTCGGTTAATTACATCGTGTTCTAGAAATCTAATTTTCACGACGCCACATCCCGGCAGTATTGAAACACTACATTTAGCTACACGTACATGTATGCCTACATCGGTGTGCCTACATTTGAAGATCTGTGATCGTAAATATTAACTTACACATGTACTTCGGATTAGGACCTGGATCATCGTTCTAAAATAACACATGCTAGTGATGATTGATTGGGACCGTATATATATTGAGTTCTTAGCATGTTCGTATGTGAAGAGTTTAACCAGCTACATGTACTTTTCAGTATAGTTGGGGGGTAACAAGAATTTTTCTAGAGTTACTATGGGCTCATTTCTCGGATTACGTGTCAGATAGTTGGTTAAACATTTCAGGCCTCTGGAAACGAAATCACTGATGATTTTACCGTGAGGAAAACATTGGGTCGCCTTAAATGTATTCTCAATTCCTCAAGCGATAGCAAGACTGGAACTCAAATTCGGTAAAATTTTAAATAGGCTAACAAACAACCAATCTCAAACGGTTGACGGAACTGGACACGAAGCTCGCAAGGCCTGACGTACCAACAACCACATAATCCGTTAAAACCCTAACTGAGAACTACATGTAAGTAAGTCCTATATGATAGTGTTTGAACGGACATTTATTGGTTAGGGTTAAATTTGAACGACCATGAATTGAGCATCATCTATATGTACTTCATAGCAGATGCTTTTGCAATGAGCATCATCCATATATATCTCACAGACATCACAGCTCAACCAGATTGACAAAGCCAAATTTGGAAAGTTTCAAGACCAATAACTTGCCCGTCATTAATTACAACGCAATTCTATTCACGTGTAACCTTTGTCCTTTCGAATTCCTGGCTCTTGATAGCTTCACTTCATCAAAACCCTAGAGATTCAAGACTTTTTGATGTACTAAATATAGTAAAGACCCAACAGGATGGATCATGACACCAATAAGCAGAAACAATTCTAGTTCACGTAATATGTAGATGCTAGATACATGCGTGTATATGTACGTCCATCAATGTCAGTCTTTGTAGGACTTGGTGTGACCATAAAAGGATACTCAATTAGTCGATGTTCGCCGTGAAAACCCCGCATGAACAGCCTCATCAATCACAGCTCAACAACTAAATGTAACCGCATCGTAACGGAATTAGATTAGTGGCTGTAATGGCCGCTGAAAGTGCCGATGAGACATGTAAATCGGCATGTCCGTAAGGCACCGCAACTGTTAATCTCTGACCAAGCTTCTCGTATATGTGTCTTGAGGCATTTCACAATATCGTCGTATCTCGAAGCCTCTCGAACCCCCGTATCTACATGTAGTAATACATGTTGGTTGTCCGTCTGATATCGAAAGTAAGTTGTCCCCAAATTAAACCCTTCGCTAACACTACATGATGATGTAGGTCACTGCCACTGCCACTGCCACTGTGTGCCTTTACATACAACCCTAACCCTATCCCCAAAATTTTCATCTCAGCCTACTCTAACTGAGTGGGTACATACTCTACCGGTAAACTTCAGGCTGCCGTAGATCATCACGCTAGAGGATTAACTGAAATAGCGGGAACAGACGACGGAATCTGCAAAATCCTGATGAAGATTTTGATGCTCATAGGCCGCGGCTGGACCAGAAAATCCTTGGGACCACCAGTAAAGACCGTTCATGGACACCAAAATATCGAAATTCGTATCCAGTACTCTACTACTGTACCTACGGTCAATGTCCGCTGCAGGAGCTCCTAGACGATACCTACTCGCTCTACGTACTAAACTACCTACTCGCGACCAGCAACAAGAACCCGAAAATGCACGTCCTAATCTGCAATTTCCATTGGAGTAGAAGTCAAAAATACACCAAAGACTTGCAGCTGCATATTCGGGTTCTTGTTGCTGGTCGCGAGTACCTCTCTACCCTCAAAGCGAAGCACGGATCCATGGCTAAAATTTATATCTAGTGCCGCAGGATGGTGATATCTGCAATGCACTTTTCCGTCATTGGATGAATATGCGAGAATGGAATGCCCTGCGTGTCTAGATTTCCTGTGGAGGGTTTAAGCTTCAGCCTAGAATAAATATTTTATGTACGATTGCCGATCTGATAGAGCTCGGGAAAGGATTTTCTCAGCTCTTCGGCTTTGCAAGTGTGGAGAACCTTCCCCTAAACCATGTAAATTGCGTAGGAGGCTTACCCCAGACGAGGCATACATAGATAGGTAGATGGATGGCGTCCTAGGCCAGATTTCTCGTTTCCACGAAGCCTCAAAACACGAACTCGGGTTAGAGATTCTGGTATAAATACAACTCTAGCTCATGACAAGCCCTCTGCTAATCATCACACTTCAATTAGCGAATTATTTTTCCTACATACTCGAGAAAGACCAGGCCTAAGCGTAGGTACTCCACGTTAAGCTGCAGAATCAAATCATGTCGATAAAGTGGTGCGGTTTCGGAAAGGTGGCCGGCTCAGGACGAAATAGAAATACTCTAGGCTCAGCTAGTTGCAGACGCGGTGCATCCCTAAACTGGCGGGTAGATATCTGACTGTTAGAAGTTAGTCTACGGCTTGAAGCTTCTACTCTGGAGTAGGTAACCAACCTTGCATCTAACGAAGGGGTGGGACTCGGAGAAATCTCGGGAGGAGTAAGAAAGGGTGTTAGAGATTTGCTGCACAGATGGACCCGTGATTATCATTACTACTCCTGTTTAATCCAGTGCCAGTAATACTGACAGTCATTATTGATAAGAGATCGAGCATTATGTGCAACTATCGGAATATTTGCCACTGTTAGAAGACATTTTCAGTCGCTACTGGCTTTAATAATCATTTTATCCACCCAGCAAGCTTGCCCGAGTGCACTAGTTAAAGTCTGGGGAGAATGTCGGAGGGAAAAAATAATCCGACGGCAAACCAAGATCTGAAGATCTTCAGCACGTGTTGCTACCTAGCTCATGCACGGAGGAACTGCTCTAGAGCTTGTTAGAGTTCCAAAGGACAAAAGAGAGAAAATGAGTTGAGGTTATGGCCAAAGAGCCGGTACATGATCAATGATAGCCGGTAGTTCAGATTACCCACGTTCTTTGAGGCTCAAACGTATCTGAATTGAAAAGTTCCCACTAAACAACATGTCCGTGCGCCGAGACTTCTTTATTGACTGGACCATGGGACCGTGCGCCGGGGGTGGGGAAGCGACTCTTGTCTGTTTAATATTTGCTATGGGGAAACTCGGGACAGTGCCGAAGCAACCGCCACCAATTGACTTGATCCCTTCAACTGTGTGCAACGTCCACTCTACAAGTCTAAGTGCGATTTGTTACCAGGGATGTCTATCTCCCCAAGTGATGTAAAACCTGGAGTGTGCGTCGGAGTGGGGGACCCTTACTCTTGCATCCGGCTGGCGGACCGTTGGACCGGCTAAAGTTGGATTCCAGCCACGACTTTGGACAACTCTGGTGGGGATTCAAGATCAGCCTGGAATTCATTACCTAGTGGGTACATATAGCTCCCATGATGCAAAATTTCCCCATCGTGGGTCCTTATCTACTCAATTACTCGCTAGTAGCTGCCGCCTTCAGAGAATTTGCGGGCTGCCGCTTGCTGAGGCACAGAAAAAATGCGTGAGGAAGCAGGAAAAAAAAAAAAAAAAAAAAAAAGGTAAAGCTAAAAGAAAGAAAAAACTGCTTGATTAAGCTAAAGAAATGAAGGGTCTTTGGTTCCTAGACCCTTTCCCGAGAGGTATCCTTCGGTGCTACGGCCAGACGGGTTGGGTATTTTCAGACATATATATAATTCCCCCTCCTCTCCCCCCTCTCTACATACATCGATCCATCCTCCCTCGCCCTCAATTACCCTGTACGCCTCGGGTATTTCGGTCGTTGTATCCTTTCTTCGGTCGTTCCATTCCCAAGGATCTGAATTTCGGGGGTGCCAGAGGACGAAACCTAGCAGAAGCTAAAAGGATCTCTAATAATAATGTCGGGAACACAGGCAAATGGGGCCCAAAAACCGAAGACAAAAGGATTTCCGGTTCAACAATTGTTTATCTTGTGTAAGTTACAAAAAACCCGCGGGATTTGAATTTTTCTCTGCGCCCATTTCTAACAATAACCAGCATTATGTAGGATATGCGAGCCAATATCGTTCTGCTCAATTTTTCCCTATATCTACTACATGATTAAATCATTCGGAAATGCGGTAGGCCGTCTTTGGATAGCCTCTGAGGTATGAAATACTAATAAGCTCATAGAAAACCGATAATGAAATTGCTGTTTACGCGGGGCTAGTCACATCTGCATTTGCCTTTGCTGAGTTTACGACTGGTATGATGTGGGGTAGGATCTCAGATAAATACGGGAGAAAGCCTGTATTGATTATGGGGCTTGTTGGAACCATGCTTAGTATGATTATCTTCGGATTTGCGAAGAGCTTCCCGGTGGCTTTGCTAGCAAGAGCTGTAGGAGGAGCATTAAATGGAAACATTGGTGTTATTCAAACCACCGTTGCAGAGCTAGTAACTGAGAGGGAGCATCAGCCCAAAGCGTATGCAGTTATGCCATTTATCTGGTGTTTAGGGTAAGTTCCTATTTCTAGCGCTACCTATACTTTCTAGTTCATGACTAACGCACAGTCAGTTCTATCATTGGTCCAGCTCTAGGTGGTCTTTTGGCCGAACCTGTCACTAGATATCCCAATTGGTTTCCCCCCGGTGGAATCCTCGAAGAATATCCATATCTATTTCCAAACATGGTTTCGGCAGGAATCCTTGTTATAGGAATCGTTATTGGTTCTCTGTTCTTGGAAGAGACCCATCAGGTTTTAAGGGAGAAGCCAGACCGTGGTATAATAGCTGGAAGGAAGATTATTGCTTTCTTTAAACGGGGCAACAACGAAAAAAGCAAGTACGAGGGGCCAAATGAATACAATTCCCCATCCAGCGAGTCTGGAAGATTGATTGCGCAAGATGGAGGACCAAACGACAATTCAGGCTACGAGACTTTTGATAACTCTGTAGCTCAGGTTAAGAAGGCTATAAAACCTCCATCGGTCGAGAAAGCTTTCACGCCTCCAGTAGTGCTTCTGATCATCTCATACGGAATTCTTGCCTATCATACCATGGGTTTTGAGCAACTTTTCCCTGTATTCTTGTCCACTCCTCCTGCAGATGAGCCGCCTCACCACCCTTTCAAATTCGTCGGAGGATTTGGTCTCTCGACTCAGGCGATTGGATTCATCCTTTCTATGCAGGGACTTATATCCATGACCGCACAATTCTTCCTCTTCCCGCCAATTGTTGAGTATTTCGGATCGTTCAAAGTGTATAGATTCTGTATGCTTGCCTACCCGATCGGATACATCATTGTTCCCTACCTCGACTTTCTCCCAGCAGAATACAGCATGGCCGGTATTTATGGTGTCCTTGTGATCAAAATTATCTTGAGTGTCATGGCATATCCTTGCAACGCTATCCTGTTGACGAACTCTGCGCCGTCTCTACTGGTCCTCGGTACTATCAATGGTGTTGCAGCTAGTACGGCGAGTATCTTCCGAGCTTTTGGCCCGACTATCACTGGGATAATCTATTCGAAGGGTTTGGACTATGGCATTGTTGGGTTAGCATGGTGGGTTAATGCTGCTGTGTGTGTTTTGGGTGGAATCCAAGCATTGTGGATGGTCGATGGAGCACTCGTTCTCCACCCCGAAGTAGAAGCAGGAGAGATGGATGAAGAAGCCGTGGAACAAATGGCGGTGGATGTGCAGATTGCCCATGCAGGAGTCAGTAGTACGGAGGGCTTTATCAACGAGTACCACATCGTAAAGAAAGCTGCGGAGGACGAAATAGAGCATCATCAGCAAGAGGTAGCTGCTAGCTTCGGTATATCAAGATCATTTGGTGCATCAGGATCGTTCATCGCATCGAGGTCATAACATCTATTGGCTTTGCGAGGAATGCTTAAAGATGTTGCGAGGGAAAAAGGTAGGCGAATGAAGGGAGAAAAAATTCACAGCGCAGGATACCATTTGGGAATCTTATCAAGGGCCTCAAGTTATGTTATTTGGGTCTTTTTTTTTCTTTTGTATTCCTTTACACATTTCAGGGTTTTTATTTTGGGGGGCTTTGGGATTTCGGGATTTTTTATTCGAGTGGTATTTTGTGTGCCAGTAAATTTTGCATATATCAAGGATTAGTTCTGGCTTAAGACGTTATCGCCACATATCAATCACGGGATTTACGGGCCGATTATTGAGGGTCCGAGAGGGGATGGGATCTACGGACCGGGAGGAAGCGGAAGATCGGGACGACATTCATGGGGGGGCGTTAGCATCTCGGAAGCCACTTTTCTTTCTTATTTTCAGTTTACATGTGCTATCCAGCGGCGTGGGGTATCGTTTTTTCTTTCTTTCTTGTTTCTCCTTATCTTTGGGCTATCTTGGGCATCATTTCATTCTGCGGTCACGTAAAAGGCATATATTTGTATGTATCTACTTTCTTCTTCTCAATCGAATCCTTAATCGTGCTCAAACATCTCCACATATGTAAAGTGACGCTTTCGGTGTTTATGCAAGTCATCCAAGCAGTGAGATATCCTCCGATTGGAGGATCATATTCAAAACATTACCACCGTAGTGCGTCTGCAGTCTGTGGAATCACCCGACCTATAGATATTGTCCTATATATGCAGTTACGGCGTTTGAAATGCAGGGCAGTTCAAGTACGCCTTCAGTCTTGGATTCTCACTCGGCTACGGAAGTGCAAGCTTCCGGCCTTTTCCAAGCCTTAAATTCAGTTTGGAATTTAGTATCACTGACCAGTCACAATGGAAAACTTTATTGGGATATAAAACTGACAAATCTACGTGAGGATAGTAGGCCGGATCGGTATGTCTAGTCGAGTGATGAACCATGATGCATCGTCCAAATAAAATCTGAATAATTGATTGATAGATACCTAACTCGTTAATTGTTTGAAGTTGAGCCCATTATAGATGGAAAACATGATCTATGGCTGAGAAGTTTAGTGGGATTGAGAACCTACAAGTACCTAGCTTGATATACATTACGGCGACTACCGTTAATTACCTTGATAGGCCGATGAGTAAACTGTAGTTATATTGGCTTATATAATTATTTGATAGATCACACAGTAGATATATATAATTGTTCTAACTTGGTGCATCAGCAGAATGTACTTGCAATTGGATCATCGTATTTAAGGGTAATATACGCATAAACATCTATATCTTATGACTCCATGATCAACTTTATATACCAAAGCTTAAGCCCTTTATAAGGTACATAAGGTACACACAATTAAGCCGGTATGCCGTAGGCGAATTACCGCGTAACTATATCTTTCTACACGCTCCGTAAATAGATAAAATATTGTAATTGCAACTACTAAGTACATACGTGTATACTCGTAGCTTCATGACGTTTCCGAACACGACTGCTATTGCATACCATACAAAAAAGCGCCAAATCCACCTTTTTCTATGCCATGCAATATTGGTCGTGTTCGGAAACGCTATGAAGCTACGAGTACATAGGGTGTATGCACATACATTAGGTATGTAAGTACATCATGCATACACGTTCTGTGGTACCACTGGAACATCATAAAAATTAAAATACGTTACATACCCACTCAGATATACATGTAGTCACCTCATGATCATGAAGGGCTCCAGTAAAAGTTCGTAACCACAATATTTCGTAGCTACTGGCTTAAGCGCTTAAGCGGTAAGATGAATATCTAACTAATGGATCTCTGCTTATTTGATTAACATGCCAATTGCAATCTATCTAATAACCTTTTTTGTGTCAACCTACGCGATGGCCTATGGAGTAGATTAGATATATACATGTATACATGTATGTAGGGGTACGTGCACACGTGGTGCACGATGTTATTGCGGAATCTCGACAGCGCTAGCTTGGGCCCTGGGTCAACACCACTGTGCAATGATTAAAATTATAATAATCTCTGTGTATAGTACTGGGATACCGCCACTTAACCGAGCGCTTTATTAAATTAGAATATACATATAACGATTGCTTGGTTGGCCAATTGGGCAACTCTAATATTAGCGGATTTAATCATTTAGTCTATATATCCACATTTACTAGGGTGTAGCGAAAAGTGATCAGAATCTGATAAGATAAATACACGTATTCACCGCAGCATTCACTTATCAGATTCTGATCACTTACCCTCAACACCCGGTACATGCAGTGTGTTACAATTTGCAATTGGACGTACACGCGTGGGCCATAGACTACACTACATACATATATCTAACCAATTACAAGCAATCAGTTTAGTTCATACCAGACCGAGCACTGTAGTAAAGGCTGCTGTAGCCACGATTAACACTACATATAGTAGATATGAATCGTTACAAATGCATCTATATCTAGTATCTCGTGTGCTGGTTTAAATCACACCGAACCAAACTGAACCAACAAGATGGCAATTAACATTAAAAACTCCATTTAATCAACAGAATTTGCAATATAGTTTTGCTTCCACAGAAGATCGAATTAATTATTACTACTGGGACATACACGTTATTGTCAGTTAGTGAAGCATCATTTAACGTATGATAGACCTTACTGTCTTCAAAGTTGCCATCTTACTACACGTCCTAGTTAAATGACGGACCATGGGTGCCAGGCTAGGATATTGTGATGAATCATGAGGCATGCCCTCCACCCCCCCGAGGGGGTTTTTCTTTCTGTGACATCTTGATGTGGGCTTATTACCTGTTCTAGAATTCTAAGACGCGCCTTTAGGGCTCGGGGTTAATTATTTTTCGTCCGTCACAGCAAGTCACTCGCCACCCTTGGCGCCACACACGCCACATCGCTCGAGTCGCTTTATATAAGTGAGTCTTCGTATATATTAAGAGATGTAATCAATTCCACTTTAAAGATGGCTTTGGTATAATCGCATCCTGGGCTGGATCCATTTTGAACTGGAATGAAGGATTGAATATGCCAAGATTCAGTTTGGTACTCAGTTTCTCGCCAAGAGGCCGATGGGATCGGCTTTTTGCAACGCTGACACCTCCCTGTCTATGAGATTTCTACGTCAGCCTCCAGCAAGACCCCAAAGACGACGAACAATCAACTTGTCGGAACAAGTGAGAGATGCCACCAGGACTCCTCGACTCCTCCGAAGACGATTGAATTGGTTCCACGATAGAATGGATCTTAGCGATGACCTTAGGATGGACAACTGAGATGTCCATCGGTATCAGAGATGAGGGGTTCATGTGTGAAGGATAAAATCAACACTGGCCACTTCTTTCCTAAGCCGTTCTGGCAAGGCGATAGCTCGGAAAAAGTATTTTTTTTTCCAGCTGCTTCCGCTATCCTCATCCTCCTCTTCAGATTTCACAGTTTCAGCGAATGGAGCCCAGGAGAGAGAGAGTCAATCATGCCCATCGCCGCATGCCAACTCAACGCGACGGTCGAGCCGAGATAAACTCGAGCAGACTTGTTGCTGAGCCTCAATGAAGGTCCTCTGCAACCTGAAATTAAAAACAGAACTGGACGGATCTCTAATGTCTTTTATGAGATCTTTCGGAAGTTCCACGAAAACTCGTTTTAACTTGTTTTTATTGTTTCTTTCTAACTTCGTTGCGGCTGTGGCTTATCTCGGGTTTGGTATTCTCTCCCTGAGCCGGTCGAACAAAGAGCCCTTCGGCAAAGTGCTTCGACGGCACTGCTCTCCGAGGCGACATTAGTAGTATTAAGGGAATTTACAACTCTGGGCTATTGAAGAAATCGTTTCGGAACAAAAGTTCTAGAGCCGAGACGGAACGCTTATCGGAACGCCGTTGGAACGGCCGACAGTGATTGCCCCTATTCCTACATGTGCCTAAGGTGTTGTTATATGACTTGTGAAAACCAGATGAAGTGAAAGGCACATAGGGGAAAACAGCGCAGTGCTGACAATCATCAAGGGTATGATTTCCATGTGGGATCATGTCATTCAAGCAGTGATCAGTGGAGGGCGGATTGCTGCGGGGGTGATTCCCCACACGACAGTTTTGGGGAACGAACTCAATAAGAAACATATTGGTCAGGACATCTAAAGGTAAAGTTTGTCTTATATATTGGATTCTGTGAGGAACGATTTGTGGGATGATACTTGGGAGTTTTTCTTCTGTCTTTTTGTCTTTGTGGGCTGTTCACTTGATTGCGGCAACTCATCAGATAGAAGTGTGCACTCTCCTCTTCCATGGTTGCTGCTCTCAAATAAAAACTATATACATATAAGAGCAGTAATCAGGAAGAGATAGAGTAGAAGACGGATATAAATTGGGAGGGTTAGTTTTGGTGATGATTGCTGGTGCTATAATTGCTGTGGTATGGGGGAGCAGCAGAGAAACTCCACGAGCATCCTATCAACAGCGCCAGCGTCACCGACACCAGTACTGTCGGCAGCAGCATCATCATCATACTTACCTTGCCAGCCGGGTAGGGAGGAATACATAAAAAAGAAAAGAGGAGGAAGAGGAGCTGAGAGAAGAACCCCCGAAAGAGGTAGTTTTTCGAGTTGATCTCACAGGCTTGGCGCAAACCCCCAACCCTCACGCAACAGCGGCAACGAAGGAATCGCAACGCCTCTCCACCACCTCGCTACTCTCATTGCAGCCACAGCTCTATCAGAACAACTGCGATTATCCCCCCCCCTCAAAGTCCTTCTACCGACAATCGCCTGCACACGAAGGTCATATTGCGACATCGAGCATCCATCTTGCCGAACCCTTGGGTGCCTCTCTAGTATGCCTCTCGTGTGAATTCCTGGAGGAATTCTCAATCGCTAACGAACTTTGTTGTTTCAGGTGGTTCTCACGAACTAAGCTTCGTGACACTCGTGACAATGTCTAAAGCTATGAAGCCTCCTCCAGGCCCAGGTCATCGTGACAGCAACAGAGATCTGTGGCGGCCCAAGACCGAGGAATCCGAGAGAGGTAGAGAACGTCAAGACCGCTCTGTTTCAAGAGAGAGAAGACGTTCACCCCCACCGACTGCATCAAGGAGGAGGCATGGTGGAGAACGTGAATCGTACAAAAGCCCCGTGAGGACAAGGGAGTTTGACAAGCCCCCTCAATCATCATCACGGCGAGGAAGGAGTAGAAGCGTGGAAAGCCGACGTTCGACTCGTTATGGGTCAATGTCACCTCCTCGTGCCTCTCGGAACGGACGACATACTGATGCCCCCTCCGAATCCCGTCATTCGACCTCACACCGTCACAAAAGACGGCATCAGTCTAGATCACCGTCTAAACGTAGGAAGAGCCGCTCTCCCGGGCATTCTCACAAAAAAAAGACACGGCGTCCTCGTACGCGATCGCGAAGCCGTTCAGATGCAAGACGTACAAGGAAGGATAGCTCACCTTCGCCAAGACCTCGATCACCACAAGGCAAAAAATATTCCCGTCGAGCTCCGTCAACAAGGGATCCCGACCGTAGAGATAGATCAATGTCCTTTTCTCCAAGACGTTCTCCCCCATCTGCTTCGAGGTCGTATCGCAGACGTTCACCTCCGAGGACTCGGCCTCCGCCATTGCCTCCAGCACGTCGGCCCTCACCACCACCTCTTTCCCCGGGATATCAAAGGCCATCCTCTCGAAAACAATCACCACCACCTCCAAACATGGGCCCTAGAGGTGATAGACGTCCTTTTCGTCGGCGCTCCCGCTCACGTTCACCACGTCGTGGCCCTAGTTCACCGCAACCCTTCAGGCGAGTGCGTTCACGTTCTCCACCACCATTATCACCAATGAACAATGGTCGTTCTGCGACACCTCCAATGCTCAACAGGTCCACTCGCGTGAAGCCTTCGCCACAGCCGGACCGATATTTTGAAGGTGAAGATCGAAAGACTAACGTAGACTTAAAAATGACCGATGTTTCTTCAGATAAGCTTGATACTCCACCACACCGGGTGGTTTCAATACAAGAACATGGCCCTAGTGTTATTTCGGGACGTGAAATATTGGACAGTGATTCCCGGAAATCAAGCCCCCCTCATGAGCCTCATCATCAAAAACAAGACCACAGCGATACTGATAGCATGACCCACCCACCACAAGCGGAATCTAGCGCTGGACCATACGTTAATCCTGATCGCCAGAGAAACATATTTTCTGGTGGTAGCAATGAGTTTGGAGGCGGGAGGGGACGAGGACGGCCGCAGGATATGCATCATAATCAAATGTTCGCATTCCTTTCACCCTTTGTTTTAAAATGACCGATCCGCTGACACGATTGATAGGCAACCCGCCCATGAGAGCCATGCACAGCAAAAGTATCCTCGCCGTGGGTCCCATGGCTCTACATCTTTCCATGAACAATCTCAACACCACGGCCCATCCCACCAACAAGGACCACCCCATTTTCAGCCGGGATACCGCGGACGTGGACGTGCTTACCGTGGCCGATATTCGCCGCCTTTTGAACAGCGGTCGTCCGCATATGATAGGCGCGGTTCTGAGCGTGGGCGTGGTGGTTATCGTGGAAGGGGTGGATCCGGGCATGACCATGGAGAGTCTGGTAGGGGAGGACGCCGTTTTGATCCGCAAGACCAACACCCACCCTCGACGGAAAACAGCCGCCACTCGCAACCTTCATCTCCTGGCAACGATTCTCATCCTTCAGCAGGTGAGATCCGGGCCAAAGAGGAACCCGAAGCGATTCACCAGAATCTTGAGAGTGACGAAATTATGAGAGATGACCCTGGTCATGAAAATGAGAAGGATCAAGGGAACACCGATATGGCACCGCCAACTGGCCCTGCCCCAAAGAGTCCTCCTCAGCCTCTAGATACTCGTGCGTTTAAACGCATTGGCGGCTCGAACGATGTTCGCAATGCTATCAACCAAGAGGAGAAAACGAGTAATGGGTTTAGGCCCTTCAGTATCTCCCTCGGAAAAAGCAAGGTCGGCCCGAAAACTGCGATGCTTCCGAAAGCTCTTGAGGCCACCCGAGAGAGCGCCCGTGAAACTACTCGGGAAATCCCTAGTGAGAATGTTCGTGAGAATATCCGCGAGAATGTTAGGGAGAGTGTGCGGGAAAATATTCGGGAGAACGTCCGCGATAATTTTCGGGAGAACATCCGTGAAGCGGGGCGCGAAATCAGCCGTCAAAGCAATCGTGAGAGTTTCCGCGACCATTTCCGCGACAGTGGTCGACATCCCGACAGACATCCCGACCGGGAAAGCGGACGGGACGTTGGTCGTGGGCGAGACACCGGCCGCGATATTGGACGTGGTGGCCGTGATGTCGGGCGGGACAACGGTCGCTATCTTGGCCGCGATATCGATCGCAACGCTGGTCGTGAGACGGGGCGCGAAGCCTACAATAATAGTGGCCCGCCAACTTCTGGCTGTAATAGCGCTCCGTTGGGGAAGAATGCCGTAACGCTCAAGCTTGCAGCGAAGAGAGAAGCACCTGTCGTCAATAACGGATCTGATATCCCCAAGCGACAAGTTGAAGTGGTTAAAACCCCCGCTGTGGCCAAACCCATAATCATTGCAAAAGAAACCTCTATCTATAATAGGCTTAGTATGGTTGGGGAGGGAACTTATGGGTAAGTCATCTTCGCTATTCGGGGGGGTTGACATACTAATTAATCTACAGAAAGGTTTACAAGGCATCAAATAATATCACCAAGGAGTTAGTAGCTCTGAAACGGATCAGAATGGAGAGTGAAAAGGATGGTGTAAGTTTTCTTTCTATTTATTTACGAGCTATACTAATGATTTCAGTTCCCCATTACTGCTGTCCGAGAGATGAGGTTATTGCAAGCACTCAAACAAGACAATGTAATATGTCTATTAGAGATGATGGTTGAGAAAAGTATGCTCCTGCCTTTATCCCAAGAGCTTAGTGAGATATTGATGCGCTTTAGGTGATTTCTACATGGTTTTTGAGTACATGGATCATGATCTTACCGGTATTCTGAATCACCCAACTTTCCGGCTGGAGCCTTGCCATATCAAGCACCTTGCAAAGCAATTCTTCGAAGGCCTTGAATATCTTCACCATCGCGGTGTCCTTCATCGGGACATAAAGGGCTCCAATATCCTACTGAATAACGATGGCCAATTAAAGATTGCCGACTTTGGTCTTGCGAGGTTCTACACTAAGGCAAGTAAGAAGCAATTAGATTATACCAACCGAATCATCACACTTTGGTATCGCCCACCGGAGATTCTTCTAGGCGCTACAGCCTACGGCCCAGCCGTTGATATCTGGAGCGCTGGCTGCGTATTTATCGAGCTATTCACGCGTCTGCCTGTTTTCACTGGCAAAAATGAGATCGATCAATTGGATATCATTTACAACGTTATGGGGACACCTTCAGAAAGGATTTGGGCTGGGTTGAAGGAGACTCCCTGGTATGGACTGTTGAAAACGCCTGCAAGAAGGAGACCGAAGTTCAGAGCAAAATACGAACCGTATGTTTAATCCAACTGCCACTATATAACCATTACTAATGAATCTCTTTTGTTCAAGGCTTCTGCCAGAATCTGCGCTAGAGCTTGTGACGCAGATGCTTGAGTATGATCCTGATAAAAGACCCACTGCCGAGGATTGTCTAAAGCATCGATATTTCTTAGAGGAGCCTGCTCCTGCTCCTCCACTAGGGTATATTATCTAATAAACTTCCTGGGTTAATATTCGGTTTTTCTAACATTACTTTTTTTTTTTTTTTTGCAGGCTTCGCGATTTGAAAGGGGATTGGCACGAGTACGAATCAAAAATTGAGCGTCGTAAAGAGCGCGAAATTAATGACAAGAAAAAGCGAGCTCAGCATGAATTGGAGAAGAAGAAATGGAGGGAAACCCGCGAGGCAGAGAAGAGAAAACTTGCGCAACAGGAATACGATCCTGAGAGACCACCAATTAGCGACTCCACTCCAACAAATTCCTCTGTCCCAGTCAAACGGAAGCGCGACTCTTTGGATGCGGATGACCTTGCATCCGGAACCAGCTCCGCTTCCAAAAAACGGGCAGAATGACGCATTCATGGCGGTAATGCGAGTTACATCTATCACTTTAGGATTTATGAATGCGAGAGATTGTTAGAAACGTAGGGTTAGATATGTGGCCTTTTGATTCTGATGAACACTGATGTTTTCTTTTTCTTTTAACAAAAAAATTGGGGGGGAACGAGGCGTTTGGCATTTGCTTTTCTTTTGCTGAGGTATCATTTTTTTTTGTTCTTCCTTTATTCTTTTTCTGCGCAACTAATCTTGGTAGTATCGATATCTATCTTGTTGTTGCACAAAAAGTTACGTCTCATTGGTTTACGCGTTTTGATAACCAATTCCTCCTCTCTTATTGCTTGCTCTTTTTTTCTTCTTCTTTTTTCCCCGCGTCTTTTTTTGTTCATTTTTCTTTCTGAGCCATAGAGACAAGGATCGTTTCTTCATTTCTTTCTGTCTCTTGCATCATCGTACTTCTTTGTATCTTACTTTCATTCCCCCCTTCCTGGTCCTCCTCCTACCCGCCAATCTTGGTTTGATTGAGTTGTCCGCCGCCGATGGTAGACAATTAACCTCTCTCTATCAATTGGTTGCCTTTTCTTCTCTTTTTTTCTTCCTTTTATTGCTATCGTAATAGTAGTAAACTTTGTGGGTGCTGCTAGGGGGTATACTATAATTTGAATGTAGGAAATGACTTGATTGTGTGTGTGTGGAGGGGGAGAGGGTGATAAATAGGGGTAATTTGAATATAAAAATAAAGGGTTTGACACAAAAATTTGTTTCTGGTGTATGTGTGTGCACTGTCTATAGAGCGGTGGCATTACCGGAAATTGCTGATGAAAGATAGACCAACACGGGTAGGGAGGGTAATGATTGTTGAGACACAAATGTGATGAGCCTGGCTAGCAATGATTTCTGCAACAACTTTTTTTATCGAACCCCACGTGTGAAGTCACAAACAGGGCTGCCGGGGATCCCCATTTTCATTTCTTTTCATAATGCAATCGTTCATATAATATACATGTAGTTATAGGGTGTAATATAGCTACATCTATAGATGTATTTTTAGCTGTCTCTGAGACAATCATTCTAATGCTGTATGTACTTTTAAGTATCTACTGTCTGTCTGCACTGCATCTAGCCCCTCGCCCAACTTCAAATCTTAGCAGCCGCAGCCGCGACCTCCGAGGATGGAAGATGGAATCCATTGGCGACCGCCAACATGAGCTGATGCGCAATCGCCGTACCCGGCGGAAGTCTCAAATCACCCTGTTTAATCGTACCACCACCTCTGTCAGCCCAGCCCCCACACTACCCACTACCCAGTCTTATAGATCGCACCACTCCGCCCCCCTAACAAAAGGGGAAAGAAAAAAACATACCACTTTATACCCCTCCGGGGGCGCATCATGAATTCCATTCTGCGGCGCCTCCAGCGCAGCCTTGACTTTTTCGATGGGGAACCACTGGGCGTCCTGGAGCTCGGGGTCGTGGTTGAGCTCGATCTTCTCGCCGTCGGGGAGGGCCTCGCCGATGGCGCCGATCATGAGGTTGTTTGGGTAGGGCCATGGCTGGGTGGAGTGTATTACGACGCGGCCGACGCGGACGCCGGACTCTTCCCAGGTCTCGCGGCGGACGGCTTCCTCGAGGGACTCGGCGGGCTCGCAGAAGCCGGCGAGGGTGCTGTAGAAATTGGGGGGCCAGCGGCGCTGGCGGCCGAGGAGGAGGTGGGTCCCGGCCGCGTTGAGGATCGCCATGATTACGGTGGGGTCTGGGGGGTGTTAGTGGGGGTATACGGGGGAAGGATTTGGGGGGGGGGGGGTTGGTACCGGTTCGGGGGAACTGGAGAGGTTAGTTTGTGGGCTTGTTGGTAGGGACGGGGGGAGTGCTTACGGCAATGTTGTGGACTCCTGTTCGGGAAACACAGGGCGGGCGCTCGAATGGCGCATCGTTTGGAGACTTTTGGAACGCCTTGTCGAATGGAGGACATGTCCGCTTCGTTCCAGCGTGGACCGAGATTGTACGTCCTCCGCACGCAGCACAGAACTGATTGCGGCTGTTCCAGTCCATCAAGCTCCTTGCGTGCGCCAGAATCGCGGCTAAGTTAAGGTCATATCAGCATATAAACTCCCTCCTCTCTCTCTCTCTCTCCCTCTCTCTCAGGGGCCCATACCATCCCCTGGAACCAAGCTCAAGTCGATTCTAACTTTACGGAACTCGTATCCGGGTTCCTTTGTCGCCTCCTCTGCAACCTTCTCAAGCTTCTCCTTTAATTCCCCTTCCTTTGGGCTGACATCCAGTGCAAAGAAGGGCTGCCCCTTGTAGTTTCCGCCGGCGCCACTGTACTCGAATGTTGAGTCTGTGGCTTTCTCATCGAGACCGAGGAATATGAGTGTTGGCGCACCAACCCGGGAGTCAAAGGCCTCGATGGTTTTTGCTTCATCGAGATCATATGGCTTCCCGATCAGGGAGGAAACGGAGTCGTATTTGACCCATCCGAGATTTGTTTTTGAAGATGCGAGAGGGTCAAGGTTGTGGAGGAGGAGGATGCGGGATGCGGGGAGGGCGGCACGGAGGAAGGAGGTGTTGGAGCGGAGGAAAGAGACCCGGTTAAGGGGAGAACCTGGGGGGGTGTTAGTAATGCCTTTGGGGGAAAGAGAGGCAAAAGTTGTGTACCGGAGAAGTAATTGACGACTTCGCGGCCGAATTTGCGGGAGAGCATGGAGTTGGGATACTCTGCGCCTTCAGAGCTGTAAGGTGGTGGTGCTTCCATTGCTTGCTGTGGAGGTGAGGTATGTAGGTACAGTAGTTGGTAATGGGTGCAATCACTCACTCGTTCACTCACTTGAGGTATGATTGAATGAAGACGATGGGGATTATCTACTCTACAGGACTTTGTGGAGGAGGAGGAAATATGTCGTGAATTTCGTCGACTAATCCACGACCAAGGGTCCATAGCTAGCAGGCACCGGAGGAGTTAGGAATAGTCTCTGATGCGATTTCTCGGGAGAAAAAAATGCATTTATAATCCTCGCATGCCCAATCCCGTCTTGTTCCACTTGGACAGCGGTGATACTCGGTAACCCATCGCTTATCGCCGTGTCACGTGGAAGGCAGCCAGCTGCTTCATGGGCGAGCACTCGGAGGGCCTGTGGCTTGGCGCTGACATCCCTAATTGTGGGACTACTCTACAAGACATCGAGGTTTGGGCCATTGCGGGGGTTGGGGGTCCTCCTCTCAGGAATGAAGGACGGGCATTCAGTCGCCTGTTCGGAAGTAGTGTGGTCCACTATCCACAAGGACGCTCCCAAGAGGTCTCGCTAGGGCCTCGGATTAAAGGTTTTGAAACCTCGTTTTATATTCAGTATCTGGTAAGTTCCCTCTGTTTCTCTGCACAGCTTTTATTTTATAAAGGTTCCTCCAAGTAGTCCCTCTCAGCAAAACAAGACGCCATACACCAGCGGCTTCCTTCTTGATTGTCGGCCCACACAAGAGAAAAGGTAGACCCAGAGAGTTGTGTCTATAAAACCCGGTGTACTACTGTACGTACAGCATACGTGACTGTTACTTATGCTGCAACTGTGGACTTATGGCGAGAAGAAGGTGACCTGACAATTGCAACCTGACCTCAATCATGTCGTATAAAGCTAGAAACTCTGGTAGTCCTGTTAATACACCATCTTCTCTCTTGACATCCAATAGTTTGGTGTTGTTACAGCCATTAGAACAAACGACGCCTTAATTGGAGTACAGTGGCTGGAACTACGTGTAATTTCCACTGGGATTTCTGCGGGCGTATATTCGTCTGTGCGAGACAGGTAAATTAATTGGATTTGCAATGGCGTGCGATTAGGAGACATCGATTCGAACGGCCGCCCTCTGTGTGTAAAGACTTGACACAAACGATCAATTGCTCTCTGGTGGGCATTACTACTACTATTATTAATATCGCCCATTGCGGCTAGCGCCAGTGCGGCTCTTCTCGTGCAAGCTTACCGTGCAGCAGCTAAGCTACTTCCGTTCTATTCTGCAGCAGGGTTACTCAATCTTTTTTTCCCTTCGCAACGCAAAATACCTATCCGTCCCAGTCCAGCAGCACAGCACACACACAAAAAGACACACACCACACACATAGCCACAGAATGCCTTCATCTACACAGAATATAGATCCGCGAAGGGTACGATACCTCGCTGCTCCCACCCCCAACACACACACACACAGATACATACTGAGAGCTAACTCACCCCACCACAGGTCGTCGGCGTCGAGGCCGAAATCGTCACAAATGTCACCTCCACCGACTTTCCCGGGCACTGGCCGAACGAGGACCACTCCTGGGACATCAACAAGTTCAAACAGGTATGGACCCCTCCTCTATCTCCTCCTGCCCAGGTCATGTTCCCAGCTAACACTTCCGCAGTCCTTCAAAGTCGACTTCCACAAGAACAGCCCACTCTTCGCCGAGTTCGACCTGATTCACATTGACGCCTCAATCGCAAACACATTCCGTCGGATCCTGCTCGCAGAGGTGGCGACGTTAGCAATTGAGACTGTCTATGTGTCCAACAACACAAGCATTATCCAGGACGAGGTGCTGTCCCACAGGTTGGGCTTAATACCCTTGACGGGCGACAAAGCAGCATTACGAGCTATGAAGTGGTACACCAGTACGTTACCCCACCCCCCGTCCCCGCCCCCTCCACCCCATTAACACACCCCGTAGAAGCCGCCCCCGGAGAAGCCGCCCGCTACCCCACCGACGAAGACACCATCGTCCTCCACCTCCGCGCTGCCTGCGAACGCCTCCCCGGCGCCAAAAAATCCGAAACCGACCCCGACAAGCTCTACAAGAACCACTCCGTGCACGCCCGTGACCTCATTTTCGAGCCCGCCGGCAAGCAAGTCCAGTCCTTCGCGGCCAACCCCGTGCGCGCCGCGAACCCCGATATTCTCATCGCCAAGCTGAGGCCAGGCCAGGAGATCGATGTGACCATGCACTGTGTCAAGGGCATTGGACAGGACCACGCCAAGTTCTCGCCGGTAGCGACGGCGTCGTATCGATTGCTACCGATGATCAAGATCAAGAAGCCGATCCTGGGGCGGGCGGCGGAGAGGTTTGCTGCGTGTTTTCCGAAGGGAGTTATTGCGTTTGAGGCGGATCCGAACACGGGGGAGAAGATGGCTGTTGTTGGGAATGCAAGGAATGATACTGTGAGTAGGGAGGTGCTGAGGCATGAGGAGTTTAAGGGTTTTGTGGAATTGGGGAGGGTTAGGGATCATTTCATCTGTATGTCTACCTATGCCCCTTCTATCTGATTGTGAGTGCTTGTTTGCTGATATGGTGATGTTAGTCTCTATCGAGTCCTCGGGTCAGTTCGACGCGGACGAGCTGTTCCTGTCGGCGGTGGCGACCCTGAAGGCTAAGTGCACATACCTCAAGCGCGACACGCACAGGATGCTGAAGAAGCAGGCACTCGATGCCCGTAGCGGGAGGGATCAGAGTAGACTAAAGCGTGGTGACCGGGGCTGGATGGAGTAATCAACTAGGTGTATGAGGGGCGGGGAAGAAGGATTTGTAGATAGATATAGTTATTGCGGTGTGCGGAAATTGATTTTCTTTGTTGTGCATTAAATTAAATTCTGTCATGTGACGGACATATATTCACCGGTGATCACTCGGCACCAAGACAGCCACAATGCTCAAAGACAGAGGGCAAGCGAAAGAGGGGGCAGACATAGAAAACTGATTCGGCGTAGCGGATGGTGAGAACGGACTGGTTTCAGTGTCGAGTGATACTTTGTGATCATTACGCACATCTTCCATAGTTTCGTTCTCTCGGATAAATCAGACGATAGCTGACGGCGTGGGTCTTTCGGCTTTTGGGCATATTAATCCCCTCCCGCTCTCTACTTTTGGAACGGGGTTATTACTATATTGCTAGAGGGCTCATACTAACCCTCCTGGTATGCTTAGTAGTCCGCTGCCCGCAATCAATCGTCTCCTAGTCCTATTTCCAATCTTCAATATTACCAAAGTCTCTCCTCACACCAATCACCCCGCAACCAAACCAATTCACACAGCACGGGATGACACAAGACGACACATTCGCCAATTTCAAGTGTTGTATAGTCACAAGAAGATAGCCAGTACAGGTTATAATTGTAGGGTTAGGTGTTCCCCTAGCATGCTTGGCTCTCACTCCCTTAAGTATTACTTCCCGGCCTCTGACAGTTATGTGGGCGAGGTAGTCTAGTAGTAGACACCTCGACTTGCTACACCGAGCGGCGTTGAGCCACATGACCGTCCGGAGGTCATGGGTTCGACCCCCAGGGGTGGGAGTAATGCTCTAGAAAAGTGGGGTGTACGGCATGTAACTGGGAGCAGCGTTCAATATCGCGAATTGGGCCTGTAGCCAGTGAGGGGCGTATGGTCATAGCATTACTTTTTGTGTATTTATTGCCCATATTGGTTTTTTTTTTTGGAGGGGCCTAAGGGCCTTCCTTAGTGGGGCATGTGTGATATCGATTGGAGCTCTCTCTGGACGGCCTAACAATTAATATGTCTCCCCCATGTGAGAGCCGGATGTAGGATTAGGCTGGCTTAGCAAAACTCTTTCAGGCCATATTCTTTTATAGTATAGTAGATAACAGCTACATTACAATCTATCACTCATCTCTACATGTGCATGATCAACATCACTCATACCATGAAAATCCCAAGAGATCCATATCACCAAGAGCAAAAGAGGAAAGAGAGAGAGAGAAAAAGAGTGGTGTAAATGCCCATCTGTATATAACCCGCCCCCTCCAAACCCCCTCCCTTTACTTTCGTAAAAGACAGAACAGAAAGAACCCACAACAAAGATCATAGACTACTAGATACAAGTATCGTATATAATAATACCGCTAACTTTCCCTCCTCCCCTCTGACTTAAAGGAATGAGACAAGGGGGTATGAGGGGAGGGGATTTTTTTTGCAAAACTATTATTCCCCCCCGTGTAGCCCCCCTCTCAGCTTTTTTAATACACTGTGTTTTTTTCTTTCTGCACTGAGCGGGGGCGAAGGGAAGAGAAGTAGTAACGTAAAGAATAAAAAAAAAAAGGAAATAATAAAAAAAGAACACAAAGGCGCGCGCAGAAGAGGTATTTTTTGGCTTGTTTAATGTTGATGTACCTGGACTGATCTTGTTTCCCCATTTTCCATCGCTATCGGATATCCCACCCTGATGACCCATACAGCAATCCAAAACAGGAAACAAAATATTGGACAAAGCCCTCGCCACCAGTCTGTTATCCGCTCATACCCCAACTGCTCACAACCTTCATGCCCCATCAAGCACAAGTGCTATCCATCCCTACAAGCTAAGCATTATTCGTTACGTTTGACGTCTCTTGGAGTCTGATTTAACCTCTGTCCCCCCTCCGAGGAAATTAGCATTTTTCCCGCTTCACCGGACTCGAAACATGGGAGTGGGGCCAAAAACTTACATGCTGATTCTCCTGGCAACTCTGTTCAACTCTTTATCGTTGTCGGCCTCTCTGACTGCACTCCTCATGGCCTCTTCCTTGGCCTCTTTCCCTTTCTTCTCGACTTCCTCGTGACTCGGTGGCAATCTCTCGTTTTGCAGATCGACCTTCCTTGCCTCCTCGAAAGACGTAATGGCTTCCTTGATACCCTCAGCGCCGAGCATAAGCATTCCAGCGGGTAGCCTGCCACCCGTTGCGGTCTTGAGTTCAGTAACACGCTCCGACTCTTCTCGCAAGACCTGGAACACACGCGACAGACGACCGATGGCGAGAATCTTGTTCTTGATGGCACGGCGCTTGGCATCTGGGCTGTTGGGATCCAGTTCGACTTCGAGAGGTGGTGACATGGGATCTGTTCCAGTTGGTGAAAGTGAATCGTCTTCGAGCTCTTCCTTGGAGCAAGTGTTGAGAATGGCGATAAGCATATCAGTGACTAAGCGATTTAGTCTGTCAGCTAACGATTACTTGAACAGTCAAGTAGGTATACAAACTCTTCTCGCCGACGAACGGAAGTGACCAGGTGAACACATCCATAAAGTTTGGTAGCCAGTAAGGATGCGGTGTGCAGTCTAAGTCAACTCGGTCAGTCCCTGCACTTTTTTCTCAATTGCCACATCTGAAGGGACTTACTAAACTGCCTAATGTTCATAACGTTGTTCTCGTATTTTAACACGGCTGCCTTGTTGTTATACACATCCAAGTAATTGGGTGCGGAAAAGATAGTCATGACACTGGGGAAACCAGTCGTCTTGGTCTTCCTGTACATTCTGTAACCTGCATCCTGCGCTTCGTGGGCACGAATGACAGAAAGTAGGTTGTTCTTCTCGAGGAACGAGCATGCGGCGGGGTATGAGAAAAAGTACGAGCAACCGCGGACGTTGTTGTGGATGAAGAAGTCCGAGGTCTTTTCTTGCCCGAATTCCTCAAGTGGATCCGCCCAAAGGATATCGCACATTAAACCGTGGGTAGGAGGTTCGCGGAAGCGATCAATCTAGTCAAGCTTATTAGAACCGAAGATTCGTACACGGGGCGCAGCAACATATGAATGAGCGACATACACTTCGGAGGTCGTCAAGTGTCTGCAGCTCGGGACTCAGTCCACCGTGGATACACAAGAACTGCTTGTTCATGACGGCAGCTAAGGGCAAAGCGCAGAAACTGTCCATACAAGCTTCATACACACGTTCGGAATATTTGTGCTTGCCTATGATTCCCAAAACCGGATTAGATCAGGGTCTATCTCAAGACCGGGATAGAGAGAAGGTAAAAAAATCCAAGAATTCATATAGAATCTCAAAGACATACATTCCAACTTGAACGTAAAGTAGTCGGTCAAATGTCTGCACTCGTGGTTTCCTCTCAGAAGCCAAAGTGTGTTCGGATAGTGGATTTTCAAAGACCATAGGTACAAAACACACTGTGGCGAAAGCTTCTTAGCGGGTATTCACCTCCAACGAAGGGGAGGGATTTCCGGACTGGTTTTGATAACATACCTCAATACTGAAATACCCTCGATCCACATAGTCTCCCAAGAACAGATACCTGGTCTCCTCCGGGTTGCCACCAACCTCAAACAATTTCATTAGATCGTAATACTGCCCGTGGACATCACCGCATACGGTGATGGGAGCATCCATCTCGAGGAGATTGGGCTCGGTCTTGAGAACCTCAGTGCATCGTGACAAGATGAAGAGAGCTTGCTCTTCGGTCAGACGCCCTTCACGGTAGAAATGCTGCTTGAGGAATGTGAGATTGGGCTTGGTTGGGTCGTTAGGGTCGTAGAATTGGTCATCGCGAGGCTTGTGGAAAGCAGGAGCTTGTACATCTAAACAGACAATGAAAACAAGACGATTAGCATTCTGTCATTGGACACACATTGGCCAGAGAAGATTGCTATATGAGAGATCTTTGGTGCCCCCCCGGTAGAAAGAAAAGTAGGTAGGGGCTGGACAAAGGGGTGGGTGATGAAATCACAACCAGCAAGTATCTCATCAGAACCCTCAGCTTCAGCTGTTGGGGCCTTAGATAATGGGAGATGGGCATCTTGCAGGTCCGCCAAAAGACCGGCATATAGGTGGATAAGGCATCTTCCAGCTAGACCCATGATGGCTCCCAGTTTTCCAAGCACCTGCACACACGCACACATACAAAAGCTCAACACGACGTACCTTTGCACACTCGCTCCAGGGTCGACACCTGGGTTCCATCCTCCATGGTATGCAGGGTGAAATCGATCTCTGGTATCGGCTTTTTCTCGCTGACAGCGCGGATGGCATTCTCGAGCTTCGCGTTCACTCCGGAAGCATTGGGGTCGGACATTGTGACGGGCTGATTGAGTTGGAGATCGGAAGGGTATACGGAAGAAGGGGGAGGAGAAAGGGAGAAAGGGAGGCGTCGCTAAGCACGGGCAACAAAAGTGAAATCCTCCAAGTATCGTAGGATTCAGCAAACTTCTAGAGGATGCAGAGATGAATGGTAGTGGAGGTGATGGGTTAGGTGGCGGGATTGGGGGGACGGAGGAGAGGACGGGGAAGGAAGGTAGATGGATGGATGGTGGTGATGGATTGGGGGTGATGGATGTTGTTGGGTTGGGTTGGACTGGACCCGTGAACGGAGACGACGACGGGAGAGAGGGGTGGTGGTGGTGGGATGAGCGGGGTTGTAAATATGTAACTTATGCAATGGGGAATTATATCCTTCGGATTTTCTCTCTTTCTGTCTTTCCTGCTCACCCTCTGTGCTTCTTTGATTCTACTGGGGGGGGAGGATAGAAAGAATACAGAAAGGATCGCTAGTCGAATAGAGGAGCGAATGTTCGCAAGAAGCTCTTTTTTTGCGCGCAGAGACAGGCGGGGTAGTAGGGATTAGTATGCACTTCTAGAGTATGTATGTGTCTGGGTTGTTGCTGTTGGCCGGGAGTGGTGGGATATCTGGTAAGGATAAAGGGGCGAGATTGTGGGACCCAGCAACGGGAAAGGAGAGGGCAAATGGAGTCAATGGATGCTTGGTACTCTATTGTAGCAGGTGCTGCTGGCTGACCTGCTGGAGGTGCTGGTGACAATTGTTGGTGGTTATGCTACATGCTACTACTTGCCTACATGTACCTACTCGGCCTAATACGATGGCACTGATACATGGAGAGCTCACGGGCTCCAAGTTCAGGGGGACGAGATTGCTTTACAAGCAGACTAAGGCAAAGAGAGTATGCGTAAACCACAACAGGCAGCAAGTGCACGAACAGGCAGTGATAAGAAATTAGAATAATAATCATCTAGGCAGCTTCTTGTATGAATTGGGATCGATTTCTCTACGGTAGTAAAGTGACTAACCGACAGAAGCATGGAGGGGATAGAAAGAGCACAGTATTGAGTGTGGTCAGAGCTCGTGGCAAAGAAGGGTCCCGCCGAACGAAGCTTGGGGAAAAGAGGGTTCGAGGAGGAGGAGAAAAAAAGAGAAAAAAGGAAAAGTCCAGGGACGACTGACCACAATGGGCAACGAAAAACAAAGTGTCGACGAGCAGCTTCCTTCGCCGCCCCCGCACGCACGCGATGTGAACCTGCACCCTATCTCTGGTAGAGAATACCCAACAGACAGATATGGGGCGCTGTGTATGGCTCGAATCAAACATCGATAGCTACAAACCCTGGAATAGGGCTGAGCTCCGAGTTTCACAAAGAATCATCATGCATGAGCATGAGAACACGCGCCCGAATGGCCAGTTGGAATATTGCAATGTCTAGATACCGGGGATATAGTTGCACAGTAATCATTGCTTAAATTGCTCACCGGCATACCATTTGGGTACTGTTTATCATTCTGAGCTTTGGGGGGGGGATGGATATATTGCAGTTTCTTTGAGCTGAGGTGATTTCAGCTCAATTGCTGTTGAGGATCCCAACTATCACCACCTCCAGTTACCAAGCTGTTAGCTATGCTCGAAACTCGATCCCGCATACCTAGCAGAGAGAGATAAACGGTTCTGATACCGAACAAGCTTCACCTTTATCACAGGTTTAATTCTACGTGGATGCTTAGGTCAATCCCAATGACCTTTTGCATCTTAGACACTGTGTCTACGGCCAACAGAGCAGAGCAGAGAGAGCACCGATTGCATCCTCAATAAGCTCTCTCGCTTTATCTGCAACTGCATCAATCAATTCCCCAGCCAAACGGGCCCTAACCCACGTCACGTGAGAGCTCTCTCTCTCTCTTGGCATACGGACCGCGTTTGCCAGCCCTGAGCCCTACTCGGCCAGGGATGCTCAGCGGCTCTTGTCGGGGCCTCTGATTCCTCCTCTCCCGCCGAAACACCCCCATCGCACGCATAGAAACATCTCCACCTCCTCCTCCTCCAGGTCAATGTCTGGCTCACACACGCCGTCCACCGAGCCAGCAGCACAAGCTGAAGCTGGCTCCAAGGCCTCCTCACCAACTCCCCCGTCCCCCAAGCCCCTCGCCGCCGCGGCCGTAGATACTAGTAATGATACCACCACCTCCGTAACCAACGAGCCCGATAAGGCCTCCCAAGCCGCTGCCCTCGCCGCCCAGCAAACCTCGCGCGAAAGCAGCTGCGAGGAAGGTGAAGAAGATTCCTCTGAAGAAGAAGGCGAGGAGCTCGAACCCCCCCCAGAAGCCACCAGCTCGCAGCCCCCACTGCCCCCCGAAGCCCCCCCGACAGAGCCGGCGGAGGAGGACAGTGACGGCTGGCAGCCCATCTGGGACGATACCTACCAGGCATACTACTTCTACAACTCGCACACCAACGAGACGACGTGGACAAACCCGCGCGTGCCGGAGGCGATGACGCTGCCGGCGACGGGCGTTGTTGTGGGCGACCCGCCCCTGCCGCTCGAGGACGAGCCGGACCCGAACCTGACGTACAACCCGGCCATCCACGGCGACTACGACCCCACGGCCCCGTATGCGCAGGTGCAGAATGCCGCCGGCGCGCAAGGGGACGAGTATGTGGCGCGTGGGGCGTTCAATCGCTTCACGGGTAAATTCCAGCCGGCGGCGTCGAGGCGCGTGCCAGAGAACTACAATGACGAGAACAAGTCGCGGCGGCAGATGGAGTTCTATTTCGATGTTGATGCGGCGGCGAGCACGCATGATGGGCGCAGCCTGAAGGCGGAGAGGCAGACGAGGAAGCTGTCGAGGAAGGAGGTGAGGGAGTTTCAGGAGAAGCGCAAGGCCAGGAAGGAGGAGAAGCGGAAGGCGTGGTTGAGAGACTAATTCGACGGGTTTTTATTTTACACACGAAAATTCAACGCTTTTTTTTTTTATCTGGCGGCAGATGGGGAGAGAGAGAGAACATCATCATCATCATCATCAGTATCTTCGGTAACGGTCGACTCGAAACTCTATAACGTGGCATTGGGCTGGTTTTTCGGCGTTTATTTATTTATATTTCTTCTCTTTATGTCAAGTAAATCTATTTCTTGTGGGGTTGCGGATCTTTGATAAGTCGTTTTTTACCCTTCTGTTTTTTTATCACCTTGAGTGACTGCTTCCCGCCCGCGCTCTACTACCACTACTACCACTACTACTACTGAATGGCTTATTGCGGTGCATGCAGTATACCATCAAGCTACATGTTATCCTGTTTTGCGTTTTGCGTCTTGTGTTTTAGTTACCAACTGCATATAAATTGCCGGGAAAGGAAGTGTTGTCGAGGAATATTGAAAGAAAGAAAGAGAAAAAGAAAGGAAACGATGCTCATAGTCCATTGTAATGTAGTTGTTATGTATTCAATTAGACGGAGGAAAGATCGTTATAATGGCTTATCGCAGCTGCAATGATATCTTACGTTATACTAGTACAGAAACAGGGCAACTGATATCACGATAAGAGTTCAAGAGAGGTCAAGGTTGATCTGTACCACTTCAATTCATGGGATTGGAATCGGTCAGGTGTAACTAGATAAATCACAGTCAGTATATTCCACGCTGATTGTGTTACGCTTTGGTGGCGATACAGCCCCGCCATACTCCTCCCCCACAAGCAAAGACCCTCGATCCCAACCCCACGATACACACCCAGCTCTTCTCCTCCCCGCAGTGCTACATACATCATACATCATACATAGCAACCCCCCCCCCCACCCCACCCCATTACCCGGCCCGCCCTCGTCTACATACATACTCGTCTCCAATAGATACCAGTCTACTCTAGTCGCAGCCGTTTCGTTGCCGCCCCACCTCAAAAACTTTGTTTCCACACCCACCTCTTTCCCTATATACCCCGCCAAAAACTACCCCCACCACCACCACACCACCAAACACCTACAAAATATGGCAACGCTCACCGAAGACATAGTCGACGACATCCTGTACTTTGCGCGCGCCGGCGAGACCGCCGACCTCGCCGCAACCCTCGAGTCCCTCACCGCCGACCCCACTACGCCCTTCACATCTGCCGCAAAAGTGCTCGAGCTCGCACTTGACGAGCACTCGGGCAACAATGCGCTGCACATGGCCGCCGGGAACGGCCATTTCGGTACGTTCGAGATTCCTCCTGCCTTCTCGGTGGAATTGGCCCCTAGCTAACGTGCAGTGTGTGTGGTGTGGTGGTATAGACACCGTCAAAGAGATCCTCTCGCACCTGCCCACGCCCGCCAACCAGCACGCGCCGCCGCACGCCGTCGTAGCGCACAAGAACGCCGCCGGCAACACGCCGCTGCACTGGGCGGCGCTGAACGGGCATGTCAAGATTGTGGAGGCGCTTGTGGTGGTTGCGAATGCGGACCCGACGGTCGTGAATAGCGCGGGCCACGACCCGGTGTATGAGGCGGAGCTGAACGAGAAGATGGAGGTGGTCGAGTGGATATTGGGCAACTGCGAGGGGCTGCAGGAGGGGATTGGGGGTGAGGCGGGAGAGGGGGAGGAGGAGGAGGGGAAGGAGGAGAAGGAGGGTGGGGAGGGGAGTAAGGGTAAGGGTAAAGAGACGAATGGGAATGGGGCGCAGGATATCCAGGAGGGGGTGGAGAGGCTGGACCTGTATAAAGGCGACAGCCGGGAGGCGTAGATACATGTAGTGGGGTATATAAGGGGGAACTGTAAGATAATATATAGTGGCGTAGCTTTTTTCGGTTGTCCTTCTCTTCTTCTTTTCTCTTCTTTTTAGAAAGTTTCCTGGTGGGTAGAAAAAAATACCCAGAGCGCTTTTCCTCATGTAAATAATTCGGCCTGCATCATACTTTATCACTCGCATAATTTGGCGGGCACGTGAAGCTGTTAAGTAGTGACCAATGACCGCGCACGTCTCTGGAAACACTACCTGAGTCTGAAGAGTGAGGTGCACTCGGCGGCCGGCCTAGCTATATTATAGCCGCCGTCACAACAGGACATCGAGGCTGACAGACCGTAGATGGTAGACTGCGTGCTGGGGTTGGGTGTAGATGAGTGCCTATGCAATCCGAAAAGTCTGGGGCCGATGCGGGTTAGAGTGATGTGGTGATGGATGGATCCGATGGGTGCAGGCCATAATAACCCTGTAGAGCTGGAGTTGAGGGTAGCGCTAGATCTACCACCTTATCTGTAACCGCCCCGTAGCCACTTTGCAACAGCGTTTATGATGTGGTGAGAGAAGGGAATTCAAAGGAAGTATAGAAAAACGGGTTGGGCTCGTGTCGTCCCTTCTGTTGGAGATGCCCCCATCCTCCTAAAGTTGGACTCAGGTTCGTCGTGCGGCCTTGACGTTTACTGATAGCAAGGTTGGCTACATTAACTGTGGTCCCCAATCTAACGGTCACTCTCCATTACCATCTCACTCGGGCGTGAAGGATTATATCGTACCGTGCCGTGAAAAGAGACGTAAAAGTGCTATTATATGCGCTGACAGGATACCGGAAACGGAATTTGCTGGTTTTATGGTGGAGTGGGGTCGGGAGTGCTACTGCGGATGTAGTCATGGATTATCACTCGGATGAAAGATACGCCTTGGAACCTACACCCATCAGGAAAAGAGGAACACATGCGATAATTCGCGAGATGGGCCCCCACAACAATCCCCTTCGTCGGATCTTTGTCAAAAAAAGTCTCTCTCACCGCAAAGAGAACAATGACTGCGCTGTAGAACTGCCAGCTTATGCCCAAAAACAGTTTAAATTCATATATGCGTGACATGCTATCTCTGATGTTTGTTTCTACGTACCTACATGTATTCCAAAAAAAAGAAATAAAAATTGCTTTTAGTATACGCACAAAATTGCAAACCCACTCGTACCCAACACACCAAACACATGCACTACACGTCTTGTCTACCCCACGAACACTCTCACGTCCAAATCGGCCTCGTCGCTACTACTCAACACACTACTCTCCTCCTCCTCCTCGCGCTCACACTCCGCCACCAAATCCCTATACCAAAAGAACTGCGCGAAAATCGCCAAGTCCAGCCCCAGCGTCCCAAAGCTGCCCAACAACCAGCTCGCATTCACCGCCACATACTTCCTGTACTCATCCCTGGCCTCATCCGCATTGCTCGCGCGCGGTACATAGGCCAGGATCGACACCACATACGTCAAGTTACCCAAGCAGGCAAACAGGAAGAACAGCAGACTAATGCCGTCGCACGACTTGCGCCGGTAGTTGAGCAGGATCTGTGGCAGGCGGCTGGCAAGGTAGAGGACTGCGCAGAGGTAGCCGAAGATCTGGCCGAGCTGTGAGAACTGGATGTCGGCTGGAGGGGATGTTGGGTCGTCGTAGTGCGGGTACTCGGCCTCGCTGATCCACCAGCCGAAGACGCCCGCGATGCAGACGCTGAGGATGGCGGTGAGGTTGAAGAGGATAGTTTGTGCGAGTCTTTGGGGTCGCTCGGGGATTAAGTCTTTGGAGAGAGGGTCAATGAGGGGGGTGGCGGGGGAGAGGTGCGAGCCATCAACGCTGAGGGTTATGGCGGGGACGTCGGTGTCGAGCAGCGTGGGTGTTGAGTTGAGGCGCTTGTAGTAGAGGCATTGGAAGAGGAGGACAACATCTGCAATTGTATAGTAGACGGCGAGGATCACCTGTGACGGTGAGTATCGTCCTGCTAACTAATAACCGCTGGCTTTAAATGGATATGGGGGTGTTTTGGTACCATGGTGGGCAGTACGCCCTGCAGAACTGCGCCGAGGACATTGAAGACGTCGCCAGCGAGCCAGACAATGAGGAAGGCCAATGACAGGCCTTCGGCGGAACCTCGCCGGAACTAAACAATCGTTATAAAAAGCTCTTTATATTGGATACTAAAGGCCAACGAACATTGGTTATTATCTGTGGTGAAAACACTACAATCCAGCAGGCAATTGATATTGATCTATGTGTCATAAGTGCAATTTGTCAGTCGACTCACAATACTCCATGGGAGACTTGCAACAGAACAAACGAACCCCACTATGCCACTGATGGCCCTAGCATCTACGTTTAACTGCTGCGACGGCGGAAACATTATCATTTTTTCCAGCAATTTACTGCAAAAAAAGCTATCGTGGTTGTTGTTCGTTCAGCTGGTCTTTGTTCTTGTGTACCTACTTATGACGCCATTACCATGTCAAAACAACATGCTGGTACCCCAAATTATAACCCGAAGCAATTAACTCCAGGACTGCAAACTTGGGGGAACTCACGAGCAAGCAAAAAGTATATCTGTAGTTAAGCAGACAGGAATTCTCTTGGAAAGAGCGGAGCAAGAATGCGTTGTAACCAGAAGGAGGGTACGTCTGGAAAAATCTCAGCCCAGGACACACGACAGGACACACAACCCTTGAACCCACCAAGAACCCCAACGGCCCTTTTTTTTTTCTCTTTCCGGGTCGCCCAATAATATCGCCGGCAGAATCCGCAGGCATTTTAACCTTGCATCCGTTCCTGGCATGGCAGTCCGTTCTGAAATAGGCGGGGATTAGAAGTGTGGGGAGATCTTACCCGGCCGGGCAACTAATCCTCATACAGCCTGTGAAGGGTTTTAGTTGCAGTGTCGTAGCCGGGTTTTCATGATGTCTGAAAATGTTTAGTAGCCCAAACTAGGCATAACGTAGACTACACACATTCTACTCCCAGAAGAAAAACATGTCTCAGTAAGCTTAAAGAGGATTAATACCGCACATAACTAAGGTTTTATGTATAGAAGTACCGAGCCGAATAGTTGACATATTATCATTGGCCGTTGTCGGGAGGTTTCCAAAACTGCGTATGCGTCCGGGAGTTTATATCAATATGAGGCATTGAGTATATGCCACTCAAGGTTATCATCCCTAGGCTCGAATATCAAATATGAGGCATGTGTGGATTCCACCCTTATAGTCCAGCCCCAACAGGCCCGAGTGGAAAGCGGTTCTAACTGCACACCCCATGAAGATTTGACCTCTCGGAGAAGTCTGGTTGTGCTGCCATAATCTTATATGTCCCCCCGAGCCTAAGACAGTGATTTTTTGCCATATACATATACATTTCAACTCATGGCCTTTCAATCATACCATCAACTCTAAATACCCTTTCATCATGCCTGAATGTTTTCCAAGGAACCGAATGCAATTCCCGCCCTAGTGGAGTAGAGTAGAATGAAGCTCACCAATTGAAGGGGTTGATATCCCGCTCAAACTCATTCCATCCAAATAAATCCTAGGTGGTAATATATAATGCCTTCCCCTCACCAACTATAAAAGTAGGAGAATACATGAAAGTAGTCAAACAAACGAAAAGATATAGCAAAAGTATAATAAGCTAGCCAAATAACATTACGAAAAGAGAAAAACCAAAACTCCCACATACCCCCACTCCAATCATACCCAAAATAAGAGATATTAATGAACAGAGAACTCAACGAGAAAAAATCCGCTAAAGATGAGTGCATATCATCACGCACCATATACTTGGCAAATACATACGTAAATATGACAAAGAAAATTCATCAAAATTCACTCCCTCATCGCCCAGCTTCGGTTACCGTTTTTATTAACGTCAGCTCACCTGCTTCTCCCTCTGCCGTTCGCTGATAAAAATTAGCGGATTCTAACTCTCCCTCCTCCTCCTCCTCCTCCCCTTCTTCTTCATCATCACTACTACTACCAGCATCGTCCTCTGAGCCACGTTTTCTTTCGTAATCCTTCTTGTGTGCATTTGTCATCGTCCGTCCCAAGCGTTCCAGGGCCTGCATAGCAGGACTTCCCGACCCGTGCCTCTTGATCCTACTATTCCGGCTTTGCCTATGGCGCATGCCAGTCGCATGGCCTTGTTCGATATCCACAGTTGGGTGTGCAGGTGTGACAAGAAGTGGCTCAGAGTGTGCCTCCGAATTCTCTGGAACAGGTGATGCGACCATTGCAGTTGAATCACTGTCGCTCGCGAAATGATATGGTAGTCGGGGATCGCGGTATGCCCGATTTGCTCCAACGCTGCGAAAGATGTCAGTGCCTATAATTCCCCCCTTTTTTTTATTCAGACCACACTGGATGGAAGCCAACTTACTTGCCGCAATGCTCGTTCTCCATACGGAAGAAACACCAGATGAACCGTCGGAATACTTCTCCCACGGAAATCATAAAACTTAACAATGCTGAGTGCTGTATTTCATGGGCATATATGATGTAGAAAACCCAGCTGAATCTCAATGGAGGATCGATAAACATGGCAAAATAATACGGCCATGCTTTCTTGAACCCAACTCTATCACGGAGGAACGGCCAGCGGGCATAGGGGTTAAGGAGCGACCAATCCATCACAATATCCCAGAAAACTGCAATGATGTCAGAATCAAATCAAAATACCAATGGAATGAGAAACTTACTACTGACAATGGAACTGATAGTCGCCATTGTTATGAATAGGCCCCTCAAGACATTACTCGATTTATCATTCCTCCACAAAGTCAACGTCAAATATTGCAAAATGGTCAATCCATATTTAGCGCCGTTGGCAAGGTGAGGGAATGCCTGCCGGGAATCGTAGTAACGACGGAAACACTGTAGAAGACGCCAAATTGCAGGAATGCACATGAAAAAGCCCATTGTGTACGAATGCGAGGAATTGCATTGCTCAGGTTTGTCCCAAGCCTGGGCGTAGAGGCAAAAGTACAGGTATATATTCTTCTCTGGTGTCAGTCAACTAGTTTAGATTTTGGAAATTCAAATAATAACTTACTCCGAGTGCGTAGGTCTGCGAGCATAACATGTCTCCCATCCAAAAATCCTTGAACTCAACTCGGTAGAAACCGGATAACATCAATCTCACCTAAAATCCATTGTCAGAACCCCAAATGAGAAGAGAATCATGATATAAAATAAGAAACTCACCATAGTAGTGATGAAATAGAGCCGGGCACGAAAGTAAAAGGCCTTTATGGGGTTAAACAAAATAACGCCGGCAATTGCAACAAAAATGATAGGGAAATGTATCATATCTAGCTCTCCTTCCCAAAAGTTTTGAATACTAAACCAGAAGCAGATCGTAAATATGAGACCAAAGAGCGAGGGAATTTCTAGGAATTGACGATGGTTGAGGTGGTGCCTATTATCAAATTCGAAGATAAAGGCATAATTGATCCGGTTTCTTGCCCAAATCCGGAGATTAATAGCAAATAGTAAGGTTTGAAGTAAAATAAGAAAAACTCCACCCCATATCTATTAAAGTTCATGGTTAGAGTGTTTGAATACTTCAAGGTATTGGGTCGATTGGGGAACTCTACCTGCAAAATATAGCTTGTTTGGACCTTCATTTCAGGATCTTCGTACGGATCCTTCAATATACGCAATGCCTCCCATACTGATGATAGGCCGATGACCAACGAAGCTCCCAGGAAAAAACCACTCCTCAACAAAGAGGAATGGTAAACAGACTTATTCTCCTTGGTTCGAAGCCTTAATGCAGCTTCTTTACGATTTGACCTTGAGAAAAACCTTGATAAAAACAACTATTAGTTCAACTTCTGCCCAGATCTGATAATGGCATAATACCTAGCGAATAATATCTCAGTATCATTGATCATGTCGTCGAGCTTATTTTCGGTTCCACCAAAATAACTCTTATTGATATGTTCGCCCATGAATTTCCCTGACGTTCTCAACCCAGAAACTTTGTCAAATTTCTTCGTGATCTTCCGGAAAGCATCACGGTTCAACTGCACATAAGACTTCAAGAGTTCCAGCCGATGGTAATACTCAACGTATGCATATTTGAGCTTAGATTTCGCCAATTTGTGCCCAGGATCGTTGGTCGGTCTCCTCCGCTCGTAGTCCCTTCTAGCATCATCACTATCCCTATTTTCAGATGAGATGCTCATGATATCTGGATCTTGACCGTTGTCCTTCCCTCGCCCCATAGATGCAAGTGTATCTCTCCACCCAGACCTCCGACGCGCTCCCTCGATCCCATCTTCATGACCACTGGTAGCTCCCTGGCTGCTACGGTTCTTGCTTGATTGCGAGATGTGCACATCGTGAACGTCACCAGCATCTCCTTCGTATGCAATCCGGTAATGATGTTTGAACCACCGGTCTCTCAAAATATCTAGTTGCTCCTTCATTTCATCAAATCGTTGCACGGCCTCATCTTCCCTCTGCTTATAAAACTCCTCAATTCTTGACAGTTCTACAATTAGCCAATCATGAAACTCAAGTGCTGCTATGGTTTGCGCTTTTGTAATATCAATGATGCCAGTATTTTCTGTAGAGTTGGGACCAAAAAAGGTTGAAACCCTTTTTACAAACGGCCGAGGACTAAATGTCATAGAACGTGCAAGAATACTTCTCATTGGTGTGTTTGGTTCTTCCTCTATCAATGGCCGTTGCGTTGTTTGCGGAGATATCATTGAGTCAGGCAGTGGGAGAGGAGAAATTTCGTCAATTTCGGCGGTGTTCGCGCGGAGCATGGGATAGTTCTGACCGGGACTACGGGGGGGCGTATTGCCTTCCGAGACCAGCTCGACTAGGGGCTGAATGGGCTCAGGAAGCTTCAGAACAGGTGGTGTTTGTCGATCATCGGTCGAGGAATTGTCCGCTGCTGCTTCCTGTAAGCTATATTCGATGTTTGCGGAACCCCGTGAATTACCGCCGCCCCTCCAGTGGACTTCCCTCGGAAACTCCACTGAAGTTGGCGATATGCTAAAAGAAAAGCGATTACCTGCCCCGGGACCCTGGGAACTGGGAACATCTTTGTTGAGGGCGGCAGGCCCTGGCGGGGTCCAAGTAGGATTTTGAGATATGCCCCTCTTGGAATTACTCCTCTTGGCATCGTCGTGATGGTGCCAATGGGGGTTTAATCCGCTCCTGGATAGGGCAGCACGAGCACGGGTTTTGGTGCGATTGAGTTTATCCTTTGCGTGGGTTGCGGTAGGCACATTTGATGGTGTTCGAAATGTGTACGTTACGTGCTTGATCTTTTTTTTCCCTTCCTAAAATAACGAACTAGGATCAGCAGAGGACTTGGTGGTTGATGTCAAGTGTTTATATCCAATAGAGAAATAAGAGTTGGCGCCTAGCCACGAGCTAGATGTGAGGCTCATTGGAAGGTCCAGAATACATGACGATCATATCACACCACTTTCTCCGCCAAATGGTGCTCGCCCAGTATCTTTTTCTTCTTCAAGTTATAAACAATTGAGGTTCCTACCTTGTATTGGATATATTGGGAGCTCCATTCAGGAACCATAAGCTCCTCCATAGACCTATATGCATTTTCTCGGCCGTTAATAAGATTTTCGCTGCAGTTTGCGTGACTGTGGTAGCTCAGGCAGGCACAACCCCGCAATGGGTGCGACTGGAAAGCAAAACCGAACCAAAACAACGGGGGTTTTTACTTACTTTGCGAACTTCATGACGTATGTTGTCGATTATGTGAGTATAAAACTGTACAGTTAATCAAACCCCAAATTATGGCAGGTGTCCGAAATGGACAAGAATCAACAGCTGACCAAACCACAGACGACCTGGGAAGAGCGTCGGGGCAAGGAGAAAGAAAGCAAAATAAGTATGTATGTCCAAAAGACAGGAGTAGCTGCGAGAGCAGAAAACGGTGAGCAAAAGTAAAAGAGGGTCGGAGCAGAAAGCAGACCGAAACCTAAACCGTGCGGATACCGATCGCGAAGTGCGAGCAACAAATGATATATAACAATTCGTGCACGCACTAACTGCTGCTGTTATCATCGGGTAGGGCGGGGCATTCACAGGCTAGACCCAGTCAGTTATACTTGGAAGCTTGGTTGCCATCAAATACTCAAAGTAATTCGTTACATACCTGTCACCCTGCCAGTAAGGAATCATTCACATTTTTCCTGGTCAGTGGGCAACCAGTAGTGTAATCACGATGCACCCTGCAGTAGCAGCAAGACCCGCATGAGGGAAATGGTCGTGTGTGTCTCTCTATTATGCGCCGCAATCCCGTAATCAGCAGGGAATAGGTTTTTTGGGACAAGCGACAGCCCAGTTGTCGATCAGCCGCCCAGACCTACTGTGCTATCTGAGACCCAAATAAATATTTGCCCTCTGCATGTTTCGCCAGGACATGCTAAAAAAGAGGCTTTGCGGACAGCCCCTTCAACAACCTAGCTACGATAACCAAGTACCATATCAACCTGATGCTAGGGGAAGCCTACCAAAAGGCCATAAAGGGGCACTTACAAGTGCTCAAAAGGTTTTGCTCAGGAAAAAACGGAACCCGCCATTGGCTAGAGGATGGTAAAAATAGCCCAAAGTCTCATCTCCGAGTAGGATAATAATTCTTGATTCACATGGCTCTGCCACCCCAAGAATTACAAACTTGCCCCTGTGTTTAGTACATGTATGTATATCAGGACGACGGAAACAGAGAGTTTCGCCGCGCCACTAGTATCTATCACGGCTTCACCCTGAAATAATATTTTGGAGTCATTATAGACTATCAACAAGATTTGACATCGGTCTATGTCTTACTAATGTGAGTGCATGTTTTATAAAAAGTTGACGTGTCTAGAAGATTGCATAGTGATATAACTAGGTAGTACATAGCTACTTAGGTACATAAATGCCCTCCGTCTCGAAAGCTCAATTTTTTACGATGCCTCATGTTAGGTTTTCCGGGGCGTGACCCTTGAGCCAGGCGGGTTGGGAGACCATCAGCGGCGTAGAAAAAACTTTACATAGGTACAGTCACTCACGGGGTGAAGGCGGATCCTGTCTGATGGCGGTCAGGGATTTGAGGCCAATAAAAGAGTTAGGTTTTGGACGGCAAGGGCAAATTACTGCAAACAGAACCATCAGACAGGATCCGCCGTCAGTAGGTGAGCGACTGTACAAGATCTTCCATTTCCAACATAGACGAATGAAATCTTAATCGCTAGGGAACCCCCTGTAGATCTGCTCTTTATATATTACTCTGACTCCATTCCAACGTGGTGAAACAAAGCAGGATAGAGTAAGGCATTGGCTATCGGCAGTTTAAGTGGTTGTTATAAGATTCTCGCCAATTCAGCCCTACATGAACCTGACGTACCAAATCTCGATCGTTGGGTCAATGATAAACGAGTACATGTATCAGGTACTCTACCTACAGGTGAGTGGACGGAGTAGTAATCCACTTGCATGGCATATGTACTCCCCACGTGTTTCTGGTAGGCATTCCAGACCCCAGAACAAAATATACATTTTCCCAAAATAAGGTTTGCTCAGCCACACAAATAAGGTCTAATCCTACCACTCCTCCTAAGTACTTACAAGTACCTATTCTCCATGTCATCGTGCACTCATGCCTAGGCAACCCCCAAACCTTGAAGAACAGGCCTACAATGCCGTTCTCGTCGGATCTCAGGACTATGGCTCGAGAAGCTATGGAGGGTAGGTGTGTAAACTTCGGCGTTTTTTTTAAAGAATCAGCCAATCAAACCTATAGAAATTGGCCATAATGGTACTAGCGCCTAGACTAACCCTGGCATTTTCTCAGATTCCCATACAAACGAAATTCCTCTGAAGTTGACACACCCGCCCTCTAGGCCTTCTCGCACCATAGCCCAGGGCAAAACGCCACTCAACTCTAATGGCGTGGTCTTACATAGCGCAAACCGCACTGGGCTGCTTACTTGTGAAACAGCAGACTCGAATTCATGTCGTGATGACACGATTGATAACCATTATTGTTCCTAAGCAAATCACACATAGTGATTTATGCACCTTGGAAGAAGCAATTAATTAAGGCCACTCAGTAGCGGCAATGGGGAACCCGTGAGCTTATGCTGGATAAGCATGCCCAGACACACTTACAGCTTTGCAAAGACCAATGGGTATATATTTGCTATCGCTTTCGACTATGATCGACAATCGAGCATACATCTCACCTTCGTATTGAGTCCTTTGCAGCATGCATAAAAGCCGTTTATGTACAATGTAGCTTTTCCTAATTGAGTGGACCGCGGATAAGGATACGGAGCGCCTAGACACTTAGCCACAACAACTGCCACAACTCCATGTTCAATCCATTCAGCCCTTTATCAAAGCATCTATTTTTTGATAATAGGGCTACTACGGTAAGCAGGTCTGAGGCTACCGTCATCGCCCGATCAAGATCATACAGTGAGTTCTTGTCCTTCCAATAGAAGCAAGGACTTCAAGTCCTGCATAGTCAGCTAACAAAGAAAAGACACAGTTCAGTAGTTGACTGTATAACGCTTATAAATTGCCTCTTTAAACGAATTTGCAACAGCCTGTGAGGGGTAGCGGGGCCAGCGCCGATAGGATTGAGTTAGATTGGCCATTCACCAAAGTACCGAAGAAACATCCTAGATGACTATATCCAGGGGAGCAGGTATAAAGAATTCGTGCAATCCCTTGTAGACAGAATTCAGCGGGGTTAGTACAAAATCACATCGAGCTCCCAAGAAATTTTGCGGCTGTGGCCCGAGGTAGAATTCCAGGTCTCGAGGCCTAAATTTTTCCACGGATCTTAATCTTTATCGTACTTCGCCCTACATCGTCCAATTAGATTTTCCCGTTAGATATTTCCAGAATTACGGGATATTTTCTTCTTTCTTTCGGAGTAACATTCATGGACCATCACTCGAGGAGGAGGCAGTCGTTGTTTTTAAATTTAGTGTTTCCTGATATGGATGATGACCATTGCCAAGGAACAGTTACAACAGGAATTCAAAAGACCCTTACTAGCACTACGAGCTACTATACCGTGAAGAACTTTTACCTCTATGCGTCCTACTACTACCTACTGTACTTATAATTTTCTATGCGAATAGGACCGATGAGCTGGACCCCGTCGTGTGGTGGTCTATCTATGACGATTTCTCCAAGCCAATTTGTGCCCTTTAGGATTCTTCAACACTGAAGCCTCGTTCACCAAAAATATCTTTTCAAGACGCATCTACGACTGTATTTCCGGGATGGTTGACGGGCTAGCTAGCAAATATTTGATTGCTAGATCCAACTAGCGCTAGAATTCGCTTAATGTCAATGACGTATAGGAGAGAAGCCACAGATTTATCCTCTCCACATGCGTTCATCACATGCCAACAATTCTTTGCTGACATGTATACGTTTGACGATCGACAGAGTCTGGGAACTTAAGGACCCTAGATCCTCTGTACATTCCGGTGGCCTTCCACTGTGATCGTGGTTATTAAGGCCCCTGATTATGACGAGCTTTCTACTCTGCAAACGAGGATTGTGAACAACTGCCACGATCTTTTACTGAACGCCTAAGTAGATGATTGTTTATAGCTTTTGATCCATGACTGAGCGTATTCGTCACTGCAGAAGATAATCATCAAAGACTTTACTCTTACTCATGACCCAAAAAAGTACATTCAATTCCAGAATTGTCCCAAGCAAATCTGCCAATTGTCAGTGTAACCCGATTACTTAATCCATCAGTACCTACCAAAAATATTTGGTTGGATTAGGACGAAGAGGCCCTATATATATATGGCTCCGAAACTCATCTCCAGAGCTCGAGCAGTAGGGGTAGGTACAGTGCACTTTTAATTAGAGAGGTTCTTCCCGCAATTGCTTGAAGACGATCTACTGAAATTTTTCATTGAACTGGTCTCAATTGGGATACACATGTGGCACCTAAGCCCAGGCGAGTCTCATTTAAGCCTGGTATGGCCAAAACCCAGAAATGATATTGACACTTGCGGTAAAAGCTACATCTTATGTGCCCCCTACAACTCATCGAGTGATAATCAGTGCTGCCCCCAATCAGTCAACGTTGCCTGGTAGGATAATAATTCTACACATATGCAGTGATCCGGCGGTAT
Source organism: Morchella eximia (assembly GCA_024713935.1). Lineage (NCBI taxonomy): Eukaryota > Fungi > Ascomycota > Pezizomycetes > Pezizales > Morchellaceae > Morchella > Morchella eximia. The sequence continues at coordinate 681,465 of JAMGZG010000019.1, forward strand.
GTGGTTACAATTGTAACCCTTTTCCTACGAGTCCTGGCCTAGGCAGTCTGACCTGAATTCTGTACCTACAGGAGAGAAAGCATATATCCCCTATTGTACACACGAGCCCACTCTGGGCACAAACAAGCTTTCCTCATGGGCCAGATTATTGGTCTACATGCTCCAATATTTCCCGCCATTACTAAAGAGATAAAAGGAATGGCGCACTGGTTCAAATTTTCAACAAAGCATCGGCGACGAGATCCCTATTCGGAAATCGGCACTTACCCCCCTCTGGATACGTCGACGGAGGTGGTGGGAGGGGGAGGCTCAAAAAGAAAGGTTTCCATGATCAAAATTGGCAGAGCGAGCGGGCCCCTGCCTCCTATTCATTTGTATCTATGTTTTTTTTGTTGTTACAACCCAGCAGCATCTTCATCCCAACAATCGATCATCCAACAATTCAATCAATTCAATCACCTGAGTAGCAGCTAACTACAGTACTGCTGTACACAAATAACTACATCATACCCAGGACGAGGTTTTGTGAAGGGGAACGGAACGAAAGGAACAAGAAAAGGGAACACCCCTGGTAAAATAGCAAACAACAACTAATCACTCGCTCGGAGAGTCATTTACACACATCATCGATTATAAATCTACATAGTCAGCTTTTTTCTTACTCCTCAAGTCACTTCTTATTCTTTCTCGCCCGGCCTGGCGACTTTGTTTCTTCAATTATTCGTTCCGAGATTCTATCTAGTACACCATCATCACATAACAGCAGTCCTCACAGCACCGTCATCGCGCATGATCTCCTCCCGAGCTGCCATTCCCCCAGTACTGGGTGGGGGGCTTAACGACGACGATGTTCCCGGCGCCGTCGGCGAGCTGTCACTTGCAAAGTCAACGGCTGCGTGGGTGGCACTGGTCTGGTTCGTCTTTGTGTGGATTGTGGGCTTTCTCGGCTATATTCAAATGTTTGTTTCCTTGGTCTTTCTTTCCTTACTCCCCAATCCAGCCCAGCCAACCCAGCAGTTCGTTCGTGCCCAGCTGCCCACCAGCTGCCAGCTGGATAACGTGACTTTTGTTTATATCAAATGTCCCCCAAGAAACCCTCTACATACACATCCATATACATGAAATCTACCAAGTCTTTTTAATTTTCTAACACCCACCAAAATAACAGACGACGGAAATACCGCAAGCCCCACGCCCAACGGCCCCCCCTGCTCGCCAAAGAAGCGGACGCTCTCCCTTTCGTTTCTATACTCCGTCCTGTTAAAGGCCTCGATGGCTTCCTGCATACCTGTCTGTCGTCCACCTGTCTCCTCGACTACCCAAAGTCCAAATATGAACTCATCGTATGCATCGCGTCCCCGCACGACCCGGCCGTCCCCGTGGTCAACGAGGTCATGGAAAAGTTCCCGGACGTTGACATCCGGCTGATTATCGGCGAGGAGGACGTGGGCCCGAACCCCAAGATCCGCAACATGAGCCGCGGCTACAGGGAGGCCAAAGGCGACATCCTGTGGATCCTCGACAGCAACATCTGGGTCACGCCGGGCATCCTCGCGCGGAGCGTCCGCATGCTGGAGGGCACCGACAGGGGTGGGAAGGGATATAAGCTGGTGCACCATCTGCCGGTCGGTATCGATATGACCGCCCAGGCGGACCAGCTTGCGTCCCTGGAGGCGGTCGCGATAAAGAACTCCGAGGAGCACCCGCTTCTGCCGGCACAGCCGGTCGCGGCTGCGGTGCCCTTCTGGTCACGGATATGGCGCACTGGCGGGGGCAGGCTCGAGGAGAACTTCTTGTCTAGCTCACACTGTAAGATGTATGTGGCCATCAACACTGTCGCGGTCGCCTCATGCGTCGTTGGTAAATCGAACCTCTTCCGTCGCTCGCACCTCAACGAGGCCACCCGCAATCCCGAACACCCCGAAAAGGAGGGCATCCTCGCCTTCGCCGACCACATCTGCGAGGACCACCTACTCTCCGAGCGCCTCTGGCTGACAAAGCTCGAAGAGGAGAAGGCCGGCACGCGCGCATGGGGCAAGCACAGGTTGGGCGAGGACTTGGTCTTCCAGCCCATGGGCGGAATGAGAGTAACGGACTACCTCGCACGCCGTGTCCGCTGGTTGCGCGTGCGGAAATACACCCTCCTCGCGGCAGCGCTCGTCGAGCCCGGCACCGAGAGCTTCCTTTGTTCGCTCCTCGGGGCGTTCGCCGTGACTACGCTGTTCCCGGAGTGCTGTCTGTCCCTGCTCGGGCGCGTCATTGATGAGCCGTCGACGTGGGTGTTCTTTGGGGTCTTCTGGTTGGCGAGCGTGACGGCGTGGGCGGCGATCGACTATGAGCTGTTTATGTTCCTGCACTCGTACCGCGGGGTTGAGGTGGGGAAGAGCACGCCGCTGTTTGTCACGGCGGGGCCGGAGGCGAAGCGCGGGTTTGGGCCGTGGTTGGCGCAGTGGGTGGGGAGGGAGGCGTGCGCGTTTGGGGTGTGGATGTGGGGGATGTGGCCGGGGGAGATTAATTGGCGTGGGTCGAGGTATAGAATTAGGTGGAAAGACTTGAAGGCGGAGGAGGTTGGAAGAGGGTCGGGGAAGAGGGATTAGGCATCCTCGGTTGTTATGATTTGATTTTTTCCAAGCATCGTTGTGTTTTATCCTTTCTCTTTTTATGATGTTAAGCGTTGGCGATATGCATAGCGATAGTTGTTACGACATCTTTTTAATGAGCCTTGAGGTTTTTTGAGAGTGGCGGGGAGGACTTTGTTTCTCCTGTTCTGTTTCGTTCCGTTTCAGGATGTAGACTTTGTAGATATGGATGTATTTTGTGGATGTAATTATTGACCTAGGTAGATCGGACGACGATCGTTGATAGACAAAAAGCAAAACCCGCTGGTGTACGTACTCCTCGAGCTATACATGTAGTGAGTGTATCATCCCCAAACACGCGGAAAGTGCCTTCGGGGCATTCTTATAGCCACCGCTGCACCCGGAACGCGTAGAACCCGTCGCTGCGAGAGCGGATACGGATGCTGCTGCGCCCGTATCGCCCGTATCGTGTTGTTGTGCACGGGCTCTGGCTGTTCTGGCTGTGCATTGGAGGGTCCGCGCACGGGCTCTGGTGTTGCAATGATACATCGTGCTAGCTACATGTTAGGCAGTTCAGTTACGTGGAGGAGGGGAAGATGGGAAGATGGGGTACGTATGCTATATGTACCCGCAGTAATTGGGGGGTTTGAGGTATTTTAAGGGGGAAGTGGTGGTGGTGGTGGTGGTAGTGTTGGTAAAGAGCGTCATCGGGTGTCACTCGGTGGGGATTCGGAGGCCGAGGGGTTTCGGAGGCCGGGATTGTGGGGGGGCGGGTTCCGAGGGTGCGGGGAGGGGGTGGTAAATTCCGGGGGATATACTAGTACTGGTGGTTTTGGGGGCGTTGGGGGATAGGAAGGACGTGTGTATGGAGGTGTAGGTCGATGTTGTGAGGGGTCAAGGTGGGTGGGGAATCATTGGCAGTTGCCGTGATAACGCGTTCGTGGTGAGCCTTCTGGTGCCTAGACCTGGGTAGTTGGGGGAGCTAGTAGTATGTTTGTGATAGAGCACGGGGAACATTGAACATGGGCGCAGACGAAAAGAATGATAAGATTTGAATTTTGGGGCTGTGTTGGTGGTGGTTTCTAAACCTTTTATAGATCGTGCACCATGGACAGCTATAGTTTTATGGGCCATGGAATGGTGAAACAACTGGTTTCTTTGAAGCGTTAAGATCCCCCGTAGGTAGTGTACGTAATGTGTACAGTTCGACTGTCTTTTGGGCCCTGGGTGGGGGTTTTGGGTGTGTGTTCCTGTTACCGGTGGTGATATTTTCCCTGGTGTTTTCCCTTATCTATCCTGGGTATCATATGGGGACATCTAGACTAGCATTATAGCCTCAAATAGACATACTTGGAGAGAATTACATCTATTCACTCTGTCTAAGCTAGCCTGGGACGTCTTAACTGATATCGTGAAATTTGTCAAGCGCTGTGAAAACGAGTGACATTATATGACCAAAACCCTAAAAACGAGACCCGCACAACAAACATAATATATTTTTTCCCATTCACATGGTTTCGAGTTTCTTCCGAGGCGCCACAGATATGGGACATGAAGAGAGATAATATTTTTCTTTTGCTTCGGTTGAATATAACTCCGTATGTAAAACTTAGGGGTTAGGAAGGCCGAGCTCGAGGGGAATCTGAACATGAGGAGATCTAGAGAGCAATATCGCTTGCTAGCTGTGTAGCTAGCTCCTATAGTTAGTTAACATAATCTACTATTTCATAAATTGGAAATGTTTCACTAGACCCTCGGTCGTGAGTTTGGTGGAATCTAGCAATGAGCTAATTGCCGGGAGGGATCAGGGGAGAGGAAAGAGAGAGCAGATGTCAAGCGAGAAGCTAGATGATAGTTCAAGCTATGCGTACCATTATGGGGCCAGAGATGATCTAATCGATATCACTATACCTAGCCCATACACGCACGAGGAGGGGCCAGGAGGGTAGCAATATATTTATACAAAAGTCATGCTGAGGCAAGTTTCCCAGCTAACGGCGATGGTTCCGAAGGTACTGTACCGAGTAGCGAGGTCTGTATGCATGTCACCGGTCAGAGGCTATCTATACGATCCGAAAAATGGCATTTGTCATGGACATTTGGGGACAATGCAGATGCGAATATTTTGGTTGGTTGAAATGAAATCGGATCATAATATAGAATAGAGTTTTGGAGGTTAATAGTCCCTGAGATACGAAAAAAAAAGCTTGGTCAGGAGCTACAAACACAAAGAGCAGATTGTGTCAGCTATTTTGGCCTATTCAGACCTCACTGCTCGGCACAGTATTGCTGTATTGTACTCTTTTGTCATTTTATGTTTGTGGTCTGGCCTAGCAATATCTAGCTTCCGAAATCTCCACAGCCCTTTTCTCTAATGTTCAGGCCGGTTTATAGTTCTAAGTTCTAGGATGCTGCGGCGTAACTGATGGTTCTGAATACACTCCGGTTGTGAAAGTATGCTCCCGGGAATGAAGTGTAGGGGTTGCCCATATATGTATGTATTTTGGTGGTATCCTTGGACTTGCTGTCATCATTTTGGTTCAGATCTGGCGGCATTTTGTTGTGGGAATGTCTCGTCTTAATGTGGTAATATGGTCGTCTACAACATACTAAACCCTAACCCATGTCTTCCAGCGTGCACTGGTCTTATTCGTCGTCCAGTACGTACAAGCAATTCTAGAGAGAGATAAGGTTATTTAACGTCAATCAAGGCACTAAATTGGCATATGGAAAGAGTTTTGTAGGCTGCAAGGTCGACAAAAAAGCAAACCGTATCGAGTGATAACCTATGAACTCACTCACCACTTATCATCACATATCATCACTCGGTTCAGTGGCGGCAGAAACTGTTGGATATGTGTCGTTCAAGGCAGCAATGCCACGGCATCGAGTAGTAAATGGCCCGCTGTCAAGAGGAATGGTGTCCTATTCGGGCTCCTATGAGATGGCTTGTATTGGCTCTAGGCATCGAGAAGAATTGAAGCTTTATGCCTCGTCCTGCTATCAACAGAAGCGACCCAACCAAAGATAAAAGATATCTCCCACGAGGCGTTGGAGGGAAGACCAGCGGAAGCCACGGCTACAGCGCTCGTGCAGCACCAGGAGGGAGGGTCCTTCCATTTTGGGCAGCGTTAGAAATACGGGATGGGTATAGGATGAATAAACAGCACTGTTGATTTGCTAAACCGCTCTTCTCCCTCTGTGCGCACAAACTGAGTCTCGACTCAAACTTACCATCGCGTCCCCTTCACCCTCCCATCCCACCGGAGTCCCCGAGCCCACTATCTCACTTCAGCTCTTCTAGGATACCCAACAGACCCGCAACCACCATGGCGTGATGTTTGCAAACCCTCTGCAGCACGCGTTCCGACATTACAACAAGATCTACTTGTATGTATGTACGCATACGCATACACGCACGCACGATGTACCACCGGTGGGTAGCTGGTACAGTCACTCACGGGGTGAAGGCGGATCCTGTCTGATGGCGGTCAGGGATTTGAGGCCAATAAAAGAGTTAGGTTTTGGACGCCAAAGGCAAATTACTGCAAACAGAACCATCAGACAGGATCCGCCGTCAGTAGGTGAGCGACTGTAATGGCCATCTAGTCGTTTCTCACATACCTTACTTTATAGCTTACACCTTACTGTGTCCACCAACACAACCCAGGCACAGAGAAGAAACATCTATCCGACGGCCAAACCGTATATGGCGGGCGGGATGGAGATGTATGCATGCGAGGTCGGCTCCATTTATACCCAGATTACAGCCGAGCGTAGATACAATCAATCTACATGTATAATACAGTAATCAACATACCACATCCAGCTGAAATGACGACTGGCGGCCGGGTTTTTCCCTTTCCATATATCCTCTTACCTGGTACCCTATCCACACTCCTCATCTTCGCCGTCATCGTTGGACTCGTGTATAGACTATATTACCGGGATCGACATAACCCCGGGCCGGAAGCCAATCCCTATCTCCAGCGGATAAATCTGCACCTCCCCGGTACGGTTCAAACCGAGCTAGCTGTAGATCTCCGGTAAGCCTAGCAGATAGGACCTGTCAACTAAACGTGTTTGCTTACTTACACAACCACACAGTACCCGTTACAAACATGACGTGTGAGGGAGACTTCGGAATTGGAAGCAAGGGGTGTGGTAGTAATGGTAATCAGCTGCAGGGTAGGAAGGTAGTGCGATCGACAGCAGCTTGGCGGGAGGGGAGGGGAGGGGGAGGGCGGTAACGTATTGGATGTTGGATATTGAATATGGCTGTTAATGTTGGGACGGTGATGGTTGGTTGGTGATGGTTGGTGATGGTTGGTGATGGTGGGCTGTTGGTGGAAGGAGAGGTGATGTGGGGAGTCACGATATATCACCCGGTTCACATACCATGCAGTACTGGAATGTGCGGCCACTAGCTAGCAGTGTCAGCATTGGGAATGGGTGCGATATTCCTGGGTTGGTTACAAACCCGACAACTAGCTGCCAGCGAGATAGAACTCGATCCATCACGCATACACCACACCCTCGTGGAATGTTCTTCCAGAAGACACTATTCTACATATGCCTCTTCAACTACGTAGCCCTGAAGCGGGGATCTAGGTGGGGTAAGGCACAGCACTTCTTGACGTGTTGACATCTAACTGTAATATTTACTCGAGTGACATTCCATGAAGGGCTCTATCTGCTCGGGTTGTTTGTGCACGGTCATTGGCTGTGTTTCAGATCCCATTACAGAATCCGATATGCATATCAATTCCTAAAGCATCCGTGATTCATATCACCAGATTGATCATCCCAAGATACGCGGTGATACGGTTCCCCTTATCTTGATCATTCGCTGTTCCTTGCGACTCACGTTACACGAGGTGCTGCCAGGACATGTGGAGGGGGGTATTAGCAGAGTGATTATAGGTAAAAGTAAACATGTGGGGTTTTCTTCAGCTGGCTGTTCTACATGTGATTGGTGCTCTCGTGATACATACTACATGTAGCTAACTATGTAACTACTACAACGAGTATTCTGAACTGTTGGAGCATTTCTCCGACGGATTGAATGGTCATTGATAGCTCTGGTATGAATCGCGCAGCCCAGTTTGCATTACTCACTCATTCACAGCTCACTGATCCCTCATGCCCCGACGGCCAGCTGGGGATCGGGGGATTCCAGCACGATGCAATTGTTGTCCCAGATGGCCAAGATAGGCAGAGTGACTATCTGTCTACACAAGGCCATCCATTTGCGCCTCCTCCTGTGCATGTCCGAGTAGAGTAGGTACCCATGTGCACATATCCTTCCTATTCTAGGTCGCTGTAAAGTTTGCATGCACTTACTGTAATGTTTTCTGTTGCTGTCTAGCTGTCGTTGTCCCCCAAAAGCTAGCCCCCCAGCTTAGGGTAGTTCCGACGATCAATGATATGGTTTTGGCTTTTGGCTTTTGCAACCAGATGAATCTCAACCCAACCAGGAAGTGCTGTTCTATATGTACCTCTCTCTACCCCACGAACAACCCAATCATTGGTATCCACACCGACGGAGTATTATACGTCCGTGCATTGTTAACAATAATGGAATTGCTACCCCGGGTCCCAACTTAGCTTTCCGTAAGTGTAGTTTAGTAGGGTGGTGTGGTAGAGTAGGTCAAGTTGGACACCGGCCGGAAATGCCGGGCCTTACTACATAGTCACCGTTACAGCAACACTCCTAATTCCTACCCGATGTCAACTCTCTCTATGAAATCTGAAGCAACTCGGCGAACACGTTGGCCTTCGGAGCCTACATCACCGCCACTAAAACGAACTTCCTCCAGACGAGCCAGATCTTTCTAATCCGCTCAAACTCGGAAGCTTCAAACTCACTCAGCCGTCCTATCTCTTCCGATATATCCTCCATCTCCACCTAGCCTAAACAAAACAGACCACACTCAAAAGCGCAACCAAACCTGCAATAAAAGTCTCTCTTACGGGCAACCAGTTACTAAAACTACGTAGAATGTTTTCTTTTGTCGGATACACGGACCGCCAGCATTTGACATCTCTCCTTTGTATCACAATTTGGAAGCTATTTTTTCATTTCACATTTCTTTCTTTCCTTCTGTTACGTCTATCTATTTGGGGTTGTGCTTTCTGTTCAACAAGACGGGGAAAGGTGCTTTTATGCCATAGTCTATGACTGCATGCAGACCTTTGTACCTAGAATTAATAAAACTACATGATATTAAAAAAAAAAAAAAAAAAAAAAAAAAGCAATTGATTTAATGTCGCCATCTGCAACACCCTCGGAGGCCATTCATTGAAAGCTGTTTTCGACCGCTAGTGATGTCAGAGATCTCCCCATATTCTTAGTTACCACCTATCCAATGAGTCGGACAGTATACGGTCTCATCGCAAATACCCAATCTCCTCCGGCTAGCTTACTATTTAACTCGTGCCTAGCTATTCAACGATACGTCCCCCTTCGCCGTCTATAGGCACTACCGGATCCGTCGTACGCCCCATGGCACTTCCCGAACAATTGAAAAAAGTGCAATTGTTGGAACATCGACGAGTAGTACCGGCCAAGTGTAAGGCAGTAGAGGCATGCACGCCACATCCACCACCACACCCACACCCACACCCGCACCCACACCGCAGAACAGCAAAGATAGAGTAAGAAAACCCAATTTGTGAGAGTGACCTGCAGATATGTGCGTTTGTGGGGTGGATGGATGAAATATGGGAGACAGAGTAACTTATGCTACAGACAACTCACATACAGCTTGCAGTAAGATTATTGTAGAAATATGGGAGGCTTGCCCAGCCATAGAAACCCTCTCTCGCTGTCTGTAGCTAGATCCAGACCGGCGAGACATTCCTCTCCCAAATGCCCGATAGAGAGGTGCTCTACCCGCAACCGTCGAGTGATGTTCCATGTCCCTCCGCATCTCCTCCGATCCCTGCGGCCCATCTCTCTTGGCACAAAAAAGCTTCGTTTCATAACGTCATCGTCGCGATCCCCCGCCTCTCACACAGAAAAAGCTTCGTCCGAAACCATTTCTAGTGTCCACCTCTCCTTTCCGGCCGTCTCTATTTTTTTTCTGATCCTTCTGGTTCGTTCGGTAGATGATGCACGCAATGCCGCACCACCACCACCACCCCTACAACCTCCTCTCCACGCATCTCAGGGCCCGCGGCGGCATCTCCTTCTTCCCAAGACCAGCTCGCCGACTACTACAACCACAGCGAGTCCGGGCCCGGAGCCGGGCCCGGGGTATCAGCTCGATATCGTCAACGAGTATCAAGGCGTCGCTGCCCACCACCAGCACCACTGCGCGCGCAGTCGTGGCAGACGGTCTCGCAGGCCTGGCGCGCGCTGGGTTTGCGGGCGAGGGGAGAGTAAGGCTTGTGTTGCGGGGCTTGCTCGACCAGCAGGGGGAATATGATGCGGGGGTTAGGGTTGCTGGTGCGTTTTAGAGTTTTTTTCTTTTTAATTCGATATGATCATTTCCAGTTTCAGTTCCAGTTTCCATTTTTTTGTTTTTTTATTATTTTTTTATTTGATTATTTGGCTTGGTTATCGTGTTTCTGCATATCCCCACGTCCCCGCGTATCTCCCCCGCGCGCCTATATCCAGCCAGCGAGCCAGCCGGCAGCTCAAGTTCAGCTGAGATCTTTGTTGCCCTGTTGCCTTGCTGTTGTGTTTCGGGGATACGATACCACAAACTAGACAGCTCAGATTGAGTTTTTTTGCACGGTTCATGGTTCAAGTAGGATAGATCTTGCATTGAGTAGCTGGGAGGGGAGGGGAAACTGTATTACTGATTGTGCGCTGGAGTATGATGCAGTTCTTGGACGGAGCGGGTCGGAGGGGAGACTCGTCGCGGTGCTACTGGCCGACCCACTGTCGACGGAACCGGAGGGGGAGAAGGAGCAATGGGTGAAGGAGATCCTTACCTGGTCTTCCTCTTGCTCTTCATCGTCTTCCTCTGCTTCTTCCTCGAAAGATGCTGGAGGTGCTGCTGGTGATGGTGGTGGTCGTGCCCTATTAATTCGGTATGTTTCAATTAAACTGCCGAAAAATAAAAGAGAGAAAAGAAAAGAAAATGGAACAACACCGGGCCATTTTTCCAATTCGCACAAGGAAGAGGGTTGTGTTTTTCCTTTTCTCCCTTTTCCTGCGGCGCGCCCATCACATATAATTTTTATAATAATATTATTATTATTTCTTCTTTGTCTTCTCAGTCTATATGGATCTGCTGGTCTAACGGGTTAAAAATCAATTGGATAATAGCTATGGGCCTCCCACAAAGATCACAACCCCCGCCGGTTCCCCAATCTCACTACTTTCAGTGCCATCCCCGCTCCTTAGATCCTCTACCCTCGAGATCCTTCTCGCGCCCCTGCCATATGCACCTCCAGAAGACCTCACGGTCGTCACTCTCAAGGCGACGGAAATTCCTGGCGCTCGAGTAATAGAATACCCGGTCCACAAGACGCTCCTCTGGGCTGGCGAGGGTTCAGACGGGCTCTCAACACTTCTTGATCAAAAATGCAGTAGCAGCAGCACCGGCCGGGTACTGAAGGCCCTGTCGCTTCCAGTCACGGCCTTCAGCTCCGCTGCATCCGACGAAGGTGACGTAAAAATCGTGGATCTGAAGATCGCGGAGGACGCAATTGCGCAGCTCGAGGAATCGACACTGTATGCATCCACTTTTCAGCGTGAGATGCTCCAGAGCGGCATAGAAAAGATCACGAAATGGGTCACGGACGGGACTCACAGCGGTCCAGGGGGGGCTGTCAAACCCGTTGTCAAGGAGCTTGCTTATTCGATCATTTCTGAGGCAGAAGTGTCGCTCCGGAAGGAGGAGGATGAAATCCTCGCGGCACAAACAGCAATCGAAAACAGAGCCTCTGTTGCTGACTCTTCGTCCGCACCCAAGGCAGACACATTCGGCAGCCTATTGCGCGCGCTCAAGTCCTGGTCTCAGTACGCGCATGAGGAGCTCCAAGACGGCCTCGATGCATCCTTCAAGACTAAACCATGGAACGACCTGACGTGGTGGAAGCTTATCTGGGCAGCCGACGACGTGAGCTCAAACACGCGTGATGTGCTAGCCGCTGGGTTCCTCACAGACTCAAAGAAGAAATTGCTGTTTCTCGCCGGACGCTTCTCGGGCGCCGGATACCACGGGGACGGCAAAGGGACGACCCCCGCGCATGCCCCAACTTCGGTGGAGGAGGAACTTGCGGTCAGTCTGGGCAATTCTGATGCCAATGCTGCCACTAATGCGGATTTGGATGCGGGAAGGAGAGGTGGTAAGTATATGGGCGGCCCTGAGTACAGCCCGCCGTTTATTGCGCAGGCAGTGGGCGACATTGTTAGAGATATGGTGCCGGTACTGCAGGCGAGTGCGAATAAGCTTCTGCTGAAGAGTGCTTCGCTATCTGCGAGCGGAGCCCTAGTTTCGGCGATGTTGTATGCTTTGGAGATCTCGTTGTACTCGAGCTTGAGCGCTACGGCGGTAGCGGTGGTATATAGCGCTAGGCTACTTCAGACAAAATGGGAGAGAGAGAGAAGGCAATTCCAAGATGCCGTGACGGAACGCGGAAGAGTTGCCATTGCGGAGACCGAGAGATGGGGCTGGGACAGGCTAAGAGAGGGCGTAAAGGTCGAAGAACACGGAACCATTGAGGACGAGGGCTTGAAGAGGGTCAATGATGGAAAGAAGATCATTGAGAGTGTCAGAAGTGCTTTGGAAAAAGTGTAAGGCTGTTAATAATTGCTGTCATCCTTCGCAGTTGTATCACCATCCGTAGCATTTTGTTTGACGCGCCGATCAATCATTGCCCAATAGAATTCTAGTAACGAAACAGTAGCAATATTACTAGTAATGAACCACCTTATGTTAGCAGCTTACCCATCATCACCATCCATCATCATCCATCATATCAGTCACCCCACAAAAACGCCTAAACAACCCCGCCATGCAAAACAGTGACATGTCCACCGTTCCACACATACACACACATCACCGTCTTCACACACCAATTCAGCCCCTCGATGGATGGCTGACAACCCTCGATCAACGGCATGCGCAAGGTACAGAAGATTTTAAGCCTGACGTGCAGTGCAGCCAAGAAAACCACCGCCGCCGCCATCCATCCACCCGGATCAAACCAGATCGGTTTCAAATAAAACTGACTGTGTTCTAGACAGCACACGTAGGATCTTCCCGGGGGTGTGAGAGGGCAACAACACCACGTTGTGAATACCAGAGGGTACCTAGGCCACAGGTAGAACTGCAACTGCCCAGCCTGGTTCCTGAACGAACAAACGTTAACAGCGCACCGGAATCGTCGGCTGGGACGCCGCATAGGTACTCTAGGTACAGGTACATAGGTTGTAATAGTAGGTACTCTACGGCTGTACCTACAGGTACATGGGGTACAAGTATCTGTGTACTCTAGGTAATGTCAGTACAAGGTGGCCGAGAGGGTACCTACATTACTCTAAAGTCCCCATCCTACTATGTGCTAGAGTGCTAGGCAGGCAGGTAACTAGAGTAAAGGTAATTATTTTCATCCGATCATCCCAACTGCACATGTGGCTTTGTCAATTGCAAAGGTGGAGTATTTGGTAAATGTAGTAACATAACTCTAGAGTAGAGTACCATGTAGTCTTGGTCCGGGCGCTGATGGGGAGTATTTTTCTCACATGAAAAAAAAACCTTTTTTTTTTTGGACGAACTCCTCTAGTAGGTATTCTCCTCGGTCTACTGCGCGGGTTACAGTACTCCATTACTATCAATCTCAAGCTTAAATGCACTCGTCCGCTGGATGCCTATGCACTCATCCTCGACCTTCTCTTCTGAGTAAGAATTCGCCACCATTGTGCTTTGTCTATGTAAAATACCTAGAGTAGATTAGGGTACCCGGCGGGAAGTGATTTTATAGGTTCTTTTCTTCTGCGCGCGGCGTGCTACAGGTGGCTACGGTGATTCGGTCGGTGGCTTGCTTTGCCTTCTAGGTACCGCCAGTCTGTAGACTGACAGAAGCCGCGGAGCCTAAATTCTTATTATTTTTTTCTTTGGAATTCCGCGATTCGGCCCCCAATTGCGATCGTGGGATTGTTGAGCCTCCTCTTCAGATCCGCAAAGATTCAGGCATCAATCATGGTACATACTCTAGAGGTTACTCTAGATATGGCACACATAAGTTGGTTGGCTCTGGCTTCTTCTGCTTGTTGCCCTACTGTAGGTATATACATACATAGAGTACTGTTACTTTACTTTACTACCTCTTAAGCTTGGGGCGACAGACAACTAGTAACTGCGGTTCCCCGGCGCATGTATGCGCGTACGGCGGTCCAGTGGGGAGAATTTTAGCTTTTTTATTTGTTATTTTTTAACAAATGCCCGTGATAGGGCCCGCCCCGGGGACAGAGCCCTTTTTCTCCAGTTCCGGCCGAAGCCGAGTTTTTTTACTGACCTTTCCCAGCTGAAAAAGATTGTCAAAACACCATTTCCCTTGCTCCACGTGGGGAGGATGCCTAGGGTAGTAGGGCAGGGTAGCATGGTAGGTATGCTGTGAGGTGAGGTGAGATATGGAGTCTTTTGCCCATGTCGATCTCTCTTCATGGCGACAGGGAAAATCCCACCGCGTAGCTGGACCCACCCCACCGCGACTTGCCCACGCGTCGTCACGAGGCGGCGAATGATGGGCGGTGTAGGGAAGTGAGAGTTGTTTGTTTGCCTCCTCCTCCCCACCAGAGTCTAGATAAAGTGCTAGGCTCTAGGCTTTCTCTCTGCCTAGCCCCTCCTTCTTCCCTAGACTCCCCTACCAACAAATAACAGCACGATGTCCCACCGCTAGCTAGCTGGGAGAAGAGTGGATGCAACACAACGTTTGGCTGGCCAGTCGAAGCTAATGGCACTGAGTTCAGACTAGATCATCATCCACTCCATCGCATGTCAACGTATGATAAAATTCTCCTCCCTCACACGCTGGGATGTTCCCGCGCAAATGTAAAAACGTGGGTAATTTGGAATAACCACTCTACTCACACACTCTCATCGGCCGGCTACGGCACATTTTTTATTGTGTGCTCTGTGTAATCGCTCGTATGCCAGTCGAGGAGCAGAGTGAGTGATCATGAGTCTACCCCGCTGATAACGAGCGGTGAGAGAGAGGTAATAGTAGACAGACACGTCCAGGGAAGCCTGATGCTATCGATAGGCTCTCACTGGTGATACTATCGATGATGTCGTTACTTTACTCTAGTCAGTGGTAAACAAACATCCAGAACAGACCAGACCTGGAGTCGATCTAGACTCCGTAGAGTTAAATGAAAACAAATAAAACAACAAATGAAACAAAAGCACCCAAGCTCAGATGGAAGGTAGGGAAATAAAAAAAATTCTCCATACGAACTGTCTGTAGCTTAGACTGAGCTGTCAATAGCATGCCATGC
Source organism: Morchella eximia (assembly GCA_024713935.1). NCBI lineage: Eukaryota > Fungi > Ascomycota > Pezizomycetes > Pezizales > Morchellaceae > Morchella > Morchella eximia. Next base: position 696,501 of record JAMGZG010000019.1, read on the forward strand.
ATACTCGCTTATTCGCACGAGAAAAGAAAAGAGAAGAAAAGAAAAACCTGGAACCCACGGGAGATGTTGGATCGTGAGAGACAAAATCAGGTATTTTTTCGGGATTGTGTTATATATCTGAGCTCCTAAGTACTAGATTTTGCTGCAACCCAGGAGGGTGGGGTTCAAAGAAAAGCGTCTAAGAACCAGGCTGGTAAAACAATTTAACGGGCTTGGTTTTTTTTTTTTTATTTCATCTCGATTCACGAACCCCACATCGTAGAATTGGTGTCTGTGGTACCTGTATGGCAAAGTCTCAGTGAAATGAGCATGAGTAGTTTTATGTAGCTCTATGTTTCTCTCTCACACACACAACGGGCAAGGGGTTAAAAAAAAACCACGGACAGAAGATGATGATGCAGGCGGCGGTGTTTCTCGCTCTCGACCCTCATACGCCACGAGGGGAGGGTGCACAGCGGAATCTCGGCATTGGAGTAGTACCTACTTGTACCCACATAGAGATGGTTTACAGGGAAACAAAATCGCCAAAAAACTTCTTGTTGGTACGTATGGTATGCCTACATGTAGGTTATGGTTGTTGCGATTATGGTTATCTCTGTTGGTGATGTAAACTACAAGGAGTAGAAGAGGGGGAACCAATCAGCGGGGAGGTAGCAGGAACGCTTTTCTAGGATACCTCCCCTTGGGGTAGAGGAGTACTTGGTAGAAGTACATGCATAAAGGGTAGAGTAGAGTGATATGACGGTATGTTTTCCTTGGAAGGTACCTTGTCCTGTATGTACGCTGTATGTAGGTGCTTGTAGCATGCAAATTGTTGTTTGGCCACATACATGCGAAAAATTATCGTGAGTAGAGTGAGGTGAGAGGGATACGTTATTCACTTTACGTTACCAAGCCTTATCTCTCTCCCTTCTCCCAGTCTGCGCACTATTGCGTGAGTGCCGGTTTGGGGTTGCGAGTGTACGTACTCTACTGCCCAACCTCTAGTCTCAAAAGTAAAGTCAACAAGAAGAAGAAAGTGAGCTGAGACAGACATATCCTTCCGGACACGGAAAACTGTCTTCTTCTTCATCTCCGAGATACGATGGGCTGTTCTTTCACTCTTTTCAGATGTGTAGGCAGACAGGCAGTTACTCTAGGGAAGTAAAGTACCGCAGTATGTACATGTAGACGGTTATATGAGGCTAGGCTGTTGCTGCTCTTACTCTGAGAAGAGGTACCGTCTACGCTATTACCGCCTGTGGCAGTGTCGCGTTCGTCCCTCCTTGAGCACCCTACTTCTACTAACTAACCGAGCGAGCTGAAAAGAAGGGGTAAGTTGATTGGGTGGAGAAAACGACATCTGGCGAGTAGTTTTTTTCGAGGCTGAATTGCGTGCAGGTGTGTGCTTAGGCAGACGAGATTGGATGTGCACGGTAGAGATTGTGGCACGCATAATATCATGTATGGACACCTCTGAGGCATCTCGCCAAACATCTCGACGGCGGCGTGGGCGTTACATATGCTATGCACGAGCCCTCAAGGACTCTTCCTCTAAGAAGAGGGAGGTTGGAAACTTTACTTATGCGGGTAGTATTGAGCCTGGTCGGGAGAGTACTCAGAAGTCTCTAGAGTAATATCTACAGTATGTAGCTGCTGCTACTACCCTTACCCTCACCGCCTGTTCTATCTGATTAGATGCTTTAACTGCAAGCCATTCTGTAAAAGTCCTATGTACTCTACCTCTTGTCTTCCCCTGCAAGATTGCCTGCCATCAAGCTGTCTCGCTTGTTGTCACGGCTTGCCTGCTGCAAGAACGCAATTCGCTCGTTGCTTGTGGTTATGCGGTATCAGAACATCAAGTTACAGATGCTGGATGGAAGTTGTAACTCGATATGCCATGTATCCCCTTCCCACTACCCACCCACCTTCAGCAGAAAATAAATAAGAAAACGAAAACAGTAAATAAGGAAAAGAAAAATACCTGGCTGTAACCTTTTTTTATTTTTATTTTATTTTTTTTGCGAAATACCTGTGTGAGATGTAGACTACACACCCACACGCACACCCAGTACCCAGTACCTTTGAAGTCACAATTCAACTGCATCGTCATCTGCCGTCATAGGTCCATCATCCCTCCAGACTCTCAAAGAAGTTACCTAAATCTCGATCCGCGGGTCCCAATTACGCTTCCTTGTCAGTCTCTCTAACCCTGCTGCCTTCGCGTCAAAGGGCAACCAAAAAAAAAAAAAAAAAAAAAAAAACTCCAAGTAGGTACTAAGTACGTGTTGAGGTTATCGCGAACGAGTGGAGTAAAGCCCATACTGTAGGTACCTGGGTAGGCAAATAGGTGCTTTGCTGGGTAGAGGTGGTAGATAGGGCAGTAAGTGCTTTAAGCTGCAGGGGAGCCACTTTTTCCACACCCCCAGCAGCTCCCGCTTTCGTCTGTCCTGGCTTCACTACATGGCTCGCTCTGGTAAATAATACGCCCGCGGTCCGCTCTTGGAAAAAAGCACGAGAAAGCAGTTCAAGTTCAGCAAAGGTGGTGCGTCCTTAAAAAGATAAAGAAAAAGGAAAAGTAAAGAAAACTCATATAATAATCACAGACGGCTAGGCATAAGTTATTCCTAAGGGTCACTGGGAAAAGATATACTGCAACAACAAGCAAGACAAGGAGAGGAAGGAGAAAGGAGAGATTGCATGAGAGAGAGAGGAAACAAACAAAGTGAGGAAGACAGCAGACTGCCTAGGACGGGCATACAATTTACCAATCTACATCATACATCATACATCATACTTTACAGCAGGTTACAATCTTCGGCATTCGAGTCCGCTATCTTTCCTCTCTGATACTCTGCTGCAATCTTCAATCAATCAATATCTCTCTCTCCTTTCCCTACTGAAGAAACAACGTCATTCCGAGCGCCAGGATAAATCTATCCGTGTTTCTGAAGGCACACGCATATAACACCATCCACATATCACTCGTCACACATAGACAGTATCGAAATTGTTCCCTGAGGGAAGAAAGGAACCGCAAGAAAGGGACAGACACCCAGCCCTTGAAAAAAAAAAGCAAAGGAAAGACAAAACGAGGCTCAGCTTTTCTGGAGAGCTAGAAAGAACTTGAGCTCAGGGCCTGTTTCTCGGAAGCGGCATAGGTTTTTAATCTCGAAGCGAGTCAGTCAAATATCAACCAAGCCAGCCCCACTGGCCCACTGGCCCACTCGCCCACAGGACGGACAGGCACCCCCGCGCTATTTACTTCCACCATCCCCCCCCCCCCTCCCCCCCCAAGGCAACGGATACGATCGCAACGCTTTTCTCCACGATCACATCGAAGTCCGGATCTCAATACTCGGCGGTTCGGTAGCATTGAGCTTCAAAAAGTTTCCAAAATTCGCACTCAACGGAATTGCAGGCATTCCCGAAGCGAGTGAAAGTTTCCCCGGATTTGGTTAAAATTAAATACAACCTTTAGAGCTTTATCGATATCTTTACCGTGGAACTCGAAATTCAAGAAGTAGTTAAGAAGGGAAAAAACGAGAAATCGCCCATTCGCAGGGACCAAAGGCAAGGGAAGGGCAAATTTTTAGGATCAGGTATTTTGCAGCCATTTTTCTTACCCAATCTTTTCAATCTAAATCTTGGAATCTGGTTGTGAAATTTGGAATCAAGATTTAATGGGGGTTTTCCCCTTCCCCTCCCTTATCTGCACACCATCCCCCACGAGATGTACCGGCTCTTTCGAAATGCTTAAGACTAACATGCCAGGCCGTTGTTTCCGGTGCCAGTCCATATCAATAGCCATCAGCTTGCACAGGTCATATTCGATTCAGCCTCAGATCCTCCAACTCTTTTTGTGTATGAGCTGCAGCATCCCGCCGCATCCCTCCACCACCACCCCTTATCACCCCTCGCACAAAAATTACAAGTTCCCTCCCGCACCAAATTCCCTAAACCGGAAACTCTCGTGATGGTTGAATACCGTGCTCCTCACTACCAGTTCCCTCAAAGACCCCTCGGCCCAGCCTTCTACCCTTCACCTTCAACAAAGAGCCTCACCATCAATCCCCACCTCGCGCCAGCTCCAAATCCATACGACCCACAGTCTGCTTCTTCGCAAGGCTCCTACAACACCCACGCTCGTCGCCGGACCTCCTCTTCTGGCGCCTTACCGGCTGACAGCTACCCCGCCAACTACAACCCTGGCTACAGCAACGTCGCAAACAACGGAAATAACTTTCAAACCGTCACATACTTGAGCCATCGTTCAGGCTCAAACTCTACAACCTCAAGCAACAGCTCAAGCAGCGGAAGAATGGATCAAACTGTCCCGATCACTCTGCGACGCTCAGGGAGCAATCATACCGCCAGCTCAATTGCAACAACATCTTCAAACGCCTATGTAACTTACCTCCGGCGGCAGAAGGCCACAGTTTGGTGCGAAAAATCGCAATATGAAGACCCGCGCCTAGTGGCCGCACAGAGAATTGCAAAGCTTCGCGCAGCTATGGAAGTTGTTGGATCGTCGACAGGGACATATCTAAGCGCGGGCTACAACCAGCACGGTCTTGGGTCTGGAAGCGGGTCCACTGCATCTTCTCTAAACGCTGGCCGAAGTGGGAAATTAGGACGAAGCACCAACCACGTAGCTTCAACTGTCAAGAAAGCTTGGGGTGGAAGCACTGAACCTGGTATTGCGAATGGGGCTCTTCCGAGTGGTATTCCTTCTCGGTTGTCAGCAACAGAGGTTCTCGGCGACGAGGATGAGGATGAGACATTCATCGTTGGTCCCGGTCTTAATAAGCGATCTGGATCCGGTAAATCGTCGCTGAATTCGAATCATCGAAAAACAAACCGCAGTTCTTCAATACGCTCAGACACAAATAGGACATCCTCCATCTATGGAAATAACGTTGGGCGGCCGCATAGAAACTCAAGTGGGAGCACACCGAGTTACTCGCCCACCTCCTCAATAGCAGAGTCCCAGGAAGGGAATAAGCCGAAGAATTCCGGCTCACACAGTCCTCCGGGGCGATCTGAATACAGGAATACCTACGACCACAGCTACCACAACGCCGGAATCCCAAGAAGAGACAATACAGTCAGGCGAAGAGGTAGTTTAAACGAGGAGGATGTGGTGCGAACAATGACCATGAGCGGCGTGCGGTTGTTTGTAGCCAATCCAGATGTGTAGACAGCTGGGGGTGTGGGTGATGAGTGATGATGGGGCGAAAAAAAATTCCTTTCTTTCTTTCATATACATACATAGATGGGGTCTGGGAAACTCTGGGGCGGGCGGTCCGTCTTTTCTTTCGTTTTTTCCTTTTCTTTCATCTTCCTTTAGTTATTTCCTTTGGCGACATTCGTTTGGGTTGGTTATCTTTCTTCGTTTTGGGGTGAAAAAAGTTTTGTTTTTAACTCGGGAATTTCTTTTAATACTTGTTACTTTCGCTGTTTTTCACTAGCTTTTTTTTTTGATTTTCCTGTTTTACCGGCCGGGCTGGGAGGCTATCCATTCTTTTTTTTCCGATTTGCGATTGTTTTGGGAGCTAGTAGCTCAAGGGCATAGGGGGAAATTGGTATGAGGAAGAGAACGCAGGAGGTTGACCCCTTTGTCGAGTACCAGCAGATATAAATCTGGTTGACGGGATTACCAGGAAATGTTCATACCCAGGTTTTGAGCATCTATCTACATATTCTCTTTTGTAATCTTCTTTTTCCCCTTCGCTGTATCTATGTCTTTCGCTGGTTGCATTTTACTTTTGTCTATTCTCATTTCATGGGTCGGGGGGTCAGGGTGGGACCGGGGGTTCTTCAAATATTGGGGTTCTAGGGTGTTTACTGGTTTTTTTATTTTGTTGACTTTTCCTCCGTTTTTTTTCTCTTTATTCGTTCTTTCTTTCCTTATTTTTGATGAGGGGAAGGGGGGGCTTTTTGTTTCTGTCTGGTGTTTCGCTACTTACAACCCTTGACATTCGTTTTTACAACATTTTATTTGTCCTTTTTTCTTTTCGTGAGTGCTGGTGTGATGATGTTTGGAGAAATACTTTCATTGACTATCCTTTTTCTTTCTTTTTGTCTTGGTCTGAGACTTTCTTTCTGGGCTCTGGGAGATTCCCGCTACATTGCTAGATATCTTTAGCGCACTATCATTCATAGTTACCTTTTCTACCCACCATCTGTCCATAAAGGGGGTAGTAGACGCATAACAACACCTGTTACATATGTACATACTTGTGCTCAAATTTTATGAGAATACATGTAGGCAACAAGTGATTCATGTCTTCATGTCTAGCAACTTTTGGTGCACATGCCTTTCTGGTGAAATATGACTTAATGACGCATAGGCTTTAGATCTGACTACATGTATTGAGGTTACGAGTGTCTTAGATTTCTTGAACAGAGTTTGCAAATGTCCATGCGACCCACTTAACTCACACAGAAAAACCTGTATAATTATCATTTCCCTTTCTAAGATCGGCGAGTAATCATAGGAACCATACCACGTGGTACCAAGCCGCTATGATATGTAGCTACATGTAGCAGCAGTAATAGTGGATCATACAAAAAGTTTCACTCTCTATGGAAAGTGCAAACAATCCGATTGTGTAATCTTTTTTTTTTCCGCACTACACCGAACAAAGAGATGAAGGGCTATATATTATTCCCTCAACTTGGAAGCGTTCCTGGAACTATATGACCTTTGTAAGTCAGAGTGACATACACCAGGTGCTCTCTGTCTCCTAGCCTTGTGATCGTCCTCTGTTTATGATATATGCAGCCTCCTGCACATCGCTCCCCTTGGTACAGAGTCAGACATGGCATGTGCTTTACCCCGCCGCGCCTTGTGGGGCAACGTCTCAAAACGAATCCTATGATAGGTCTAAGATAACTGTTCCTGCCGCTAGCAGATGACATCTGATCGTGAGGCATGCACAGCACAGGTAGCCCCTCTACCATCTGCCCACACAACGTAAACGGTTGGAAGCCCCTGTCCTTCGGTTTGCATATGTGGACGCTACCATGGTTACCACCTTCCAGAAGGAAGTGGAGTGAAATATAGTCGAGGGAATTACTTAGCTAGTCTGCGTGGCTGAACGGAAGCGGCGAGGCGATTAACTTTTTAACTTTTCTGATCTGACGTCATGTCATCCTGATCGTAACTGGCTCTCAGTTTTTGGAATGTATTCTCGCTTGTTATCTCTGAGATTTCTTATGTGCGGGTGTCTTGGAATATGGTTCTTTCGCGGTAGGTTATTCCAGACAGTATTAAAATACATTCTGATCATAGGTTATCACTCGATTCGGAGGTTCTCTTTAGCTCTAGAGTAGCATCGCGTCTTGAATCAGAGAGCTATATCGCAAATATCTATGTTCTGGAGTCCCAATACCTCCTGTACCTTAACTATCACGCATGGACGATATTCCTAAGAGGTTGACGCCAAGACACAACGGAAACACTTGGCCCTACAACTACAAGTTGCAACCCTCAATAGCCTAATAACGCATAAGTTACATGTAATATAACACCAAATCTGTGGGTTCGGCCTGGCCAAATTTCCTGGTTTTGAACCTCGCGACGAGGAAGGTGTGCGGCTTATTTAAGGCTTTACCAGCTACGTCTCGAAGCTCCAAATCAGGATGCATACTTGACAACATACAGTCAAGTCCAGACATTATAAGAGCTATTCAATAATCCATGGTATACCTTAAATCCCTAGAAAACATCGGGGACTTGATTTGGGAGAAGCGGAGAGAACATAGGCAGTGGGGTTGAAGCGACTTGATACGTGATTCTAAGTAAGGACCTTATATTCACGATGATTCTAACGAGGGGCAGAAGGCACATGTCTAGCCCTCTTACTCGAGGCGCTACTGGTGAGCTGTAGCTTGCTGCTGGTGGGGGGTATTGCGTGTAGGGCAGGAGAGTATGTTGGCCTAACGCCAAGCCGACTGGTCTTCCCTTATCTGATCCTCTACCTTGGCTATACTCGGTCATCTAGCAGTGATCTCGACGACTCCGCATTATCGCATATGTATCTACTACATGAGGGTAGCCGGTAGTTTAGGGCCTCTTACCCACCGATACTACATGTATTATCTTCTTTTCTGGAGGCTGCTTCAAGACATGCATGAGATTCGAGATGACTCTACACGCGGTATATATCCTCTCCGCCTATATATCCCCGCATGAGATCCCATCGACTATATCCACCTTTAAGGTGATACTAATAGCACTATCCTGGAAGAAGAGCTGTGATATTTCAAAATCTTGTATCGGTATGCGTATGAGTCATATAATCTCACTCGGCTGAGTCATCCTTCACAAGACCCTGTCTTTTTTGTTTAATTCATTAACCTTGTCTAAAGACAGTACGCCTCCTATCAGCGGGCTCTCCCGTTCCACCTTTTCCGGCTTCGACAATGACTTAACAATGGCAGGCGCCCGTTGAAGGAGTGCCATAGGCTCTCAATTGGCATCGAGAATTGATTCTTACTATGCGCTGGTGTGGCACTTCCTAGATACCGTGGGGGCATACGTTGAAGCTTCTATGCACCTAGGGAGGCACTTAAAAGTTGTGAGTTATTGTTAGATGGATAAGCTAGCTTAAACTATTCGTGCCATATATTTCTAGTGGCTATATATAATTTATATTAGTAGGTAAACACAGGAGCACACCGTCATGAATCTAGGTGAAAATGAGCCGGTAGAAGGAGTGATGGCTGCTTGAAATTATGGAAGGTTGTAATTGGCGTACTCAAATACCGCTAGTCCTGCGTATACTGATTGACCCGTAATATACTCTTGACTGGTGAAGAGAGGGGTGGAACAAATATATGAGTGGGAATAAGAGATAAATTTACTAATATGCCTAACCTTTATAAGTTGTGGTACTGTCAAGAGATGTTTGTATGCTTTCCTTGATATAGGTTAGTCTATATAAGTACTCGCGACCAGCAACAAGAACCTGAATATGCAGCTGCAAGTATTTGGTGTACTTTTGACTTCTACTCCAATGGAAACTGCAGATTAGGACGTACATTTTCGGGTTCTTGTTGCTGGTCGCGAGTAGGTCTTCGCTTTGTAGGCTGACGCTGCATATGATGGACTATAACGGACTCATAAATATATGTACTTGATGCTTTAAAGGTTGAGGGAAGAAATAGAACAATACGATTAGATTTCCATGTGACGGACGGACGAAAACCCCGATTGGAGTGCAATCCCGAAGAACAAGCTAAAAGAGGTTTAAGAAGTTCGGTATATTTGAAGAAAGTGTGCATTGCGCCAATTGTGAGTACATGTAGTATTAGTATAATAAAGCCCTGTCGCTCACGCTTGGGGGCGTACTTTTCTTTTCTTGGCAGGTTCAACGCGTCGCTTCCTTCATGATTCAATTCAGACCTTGCAAGGTAACGCCTGCCGCGTTCAAACACGTTTCCCACCATTCAGCGATTCACAACCTCCCCAATTCCCAGTCGCACACCATTATCATACCATTCATCAACTCCAGAATAAAAAAAGGGAGTAGTCAGACAAACAACTCTTCCTGGGGGATAACGTTTTACGAAGCACACGACACGAAAGAGCTCGCTAAGTAATCACACTAGGCATGAGCGCGTCGTCAACTACAACCCCTCCTCCTCCTTCAACTTCAGAATTGCAAGCCACCTTATCCCCAGTAGTTATAAAAGATGCCTCTCCAGCAAGCTCATCGGGAGAGGGATCGAAGAAGAGAGCTCGGTCAGAAGTAGCAGCAGATGAGCCGACAGCTCCCGCTGCGGTCGACGGCGGCGGAGATGGCAAGGGTCCCGCTAAGAAAAAGACGAAAATGACTGAGGCAGAGATGGAAGAGAGAAGAAAGGCGAAAGAAGCCAAGGAGAAGGAAAAGGAGGCCAAAGAGAAAGAAAGGGCTGCGAAAGAGGAAGAAAAGGCTGCAAAGGTAAGCTTCCCCAACAGCTTATAGGTGTATAAGCAAATATTAACCCGGCGGGCCATTATAGAAAGCCGAGCGAGATGAAAAGAAACGAATTAGAGACAAGGAAAAAAAGAAAAAGGATGAAGAAAGGAAGAAAAAAGATGACGAGAAGAAAAAAAAAGATGAGGAAAAAGCTAAAAAGGATAGGGTATGTTTAATTTCGATCTGGGGATATATTCGCGAATTTACCGCTGATTACACACAGGCTCAAACTCGGCTCCAAAACTTCTTCGTGAAGCCTTCTGGTCCTCCAAGTAGTCCGGCAAAGGCTGCGGCAGCACCCCCGGGAGGGTGCCCAAAAACAATGCCACCGGAGTTGGAGATACGACAGAGGCAGAGCGATTATGAGAAAAGCTTCCAACCGTTCTTTGTAAAATCTAATGTGACAGTCGCTCCACCACACTGCTTCCAGCGTGACGATGCCTATAAGTTTGCGATGAAGGCTTCGATTGATAAAGCCCTGGCTCTCTCGAGAGAACATAACTGCGCGGAGGATCAGATGGAGACAGTACCGGCAGTTGGAACAGTAACAAAAGAACAGATAATAGAATTACTTCATATTCCGCCGCATAAGCGTGGCCCACGAGGAAAGATGTTGGGCTATACAACCAAAGATCTTCTAGCTAGAATAAATGCCCCAGACGACTCATCGCTGCCCCCAATAATCGAGCTAAAGAAGCAGAAAATACCTAAAGGAGCAGATGGCACAGCAATCTACTTTAAGATGCTTAATTGTTTACCTAATAAGTTCTTGAAATTCGCGGAAGATGTACGGCCGCCCTACTCCGGGACATTCACTAGGAATCCTACTACCGGTGGTCTCCGCAAGGGACGCAATCCGTTCCAAAAGACCTTACCGAATGTTAATTATGATTATGATTCAGAGGTAGAATGGGAAGAAGGCGCACAAGATGAGGATGGTGAGGAGTTATTGAGTGATGATGGTGAAGAAGATGAGGAAGTAGAAAGCTTGGATGACGAGATGGATGGCTTTTTGGACGATGAAGAGGACCAGGCAGCTAAAAACAGGCGAGGTGCTTTGGCCGCCCTAGTGCCATTATCTTCGGGCCTCTGTTGGGAGGATGAGGATGGTCGGAACACGAGGGCAGAGTTCGAAGAGATGAAGATGGAAGTACTTCTTGGTGAGTTTATCTTGATTGCGACAATGTATTCTTACTGACCTATCACCGTAGAGGGTGTATCTGGCCCTATTGATCCGTTTTCAACGGTCTATTGGAATCCACCACCGAAAAATGCCAAGACTTTGACGAGCTTCCTTGTTTCTGCATCGGCGCCAAAATCCTCCGTACCAAAGCCCTGCACATCGAAAGCATCTGTATCAACTGCTATGGAACCGCCTCCTCTTCCCCTTGCTGCCTCAAATCGACCTCAAGTGACAACTGTGGCTGTGGGCGCAGAGGCACTAACACCCAAGAAGGGTAAAAGTGTTTCTCTAGTTCCTGCTGAGGACCTTGACGATTTCAAGCGTGCGGTTGAGGGCAGTGATATGACCAAGGCGGGGTTGATTGAAGTTTTGAAGAAACAATTTCCAAAGATTGGGAAAGAATCAATTAAACAAACACTTAACAGGGTTGCAGCTAGAGTTGGTGATAGGGAGAGGGACAAGCGATGGGTGTTGATTTAGCGTGTATATTTTTATCCATATATTAAAGGGACATTTGGGAATCTGCCACGTATAATCTTTATCCGAAGGCGTTCAAATGCGTATTCCCATAAAACTGTACCAACATCTTGTTTTCCTTCGCTGCATTCTGAGTTGGGGCAATTTAGAGTTTATTTGCCTCCTTTTCGAATTCCGTTAAACCATCATCCCTTTATACAGGGCTTAGTATTCATTACATAGCTAAAGTACCACTTCCATGAAAAAATTATCCTTTAGCCTTTACGTTTTCACTCCCGCCTTCCCTGGATGCCGTCGACAATATTTTTCAGAGATGATCTTGTCCTAGAAATCGTCTCCAGATAGAGCATGAGCCTTTGGGTGGTAACGAGTGATATGCAATGATCCTGAAAAGAACTGTGATCATGACTATGAATTTGCCGGGCAATTTGCTCACGAGTACTCGCATTTTAGCGCTTAAAAGCTCGCGGCATTTTGTTTCAGGTTTAGGCTTTGTACATGTTTCGTTTTCTGGCCACGCCATTCCTGGTTTCGGGGTACATACATGTATTTACAACAGTAGAAGTAGCGGCTCAAGCAACGTATCGCTCTACGGCGATTTATGAACCCCAAAGACTGTGGATCAGAAGATATACTGCCGTATTGAGGTATCTCATGCTAGTCACCACGTATCACTCGACTAAAACGGCATTCGTTTGGGGGCATACTCAGTCGTTAATTAAAAGGTCGGAAATTTTAGTAAGCATTTGGTTGCAACGATATCAGACCATTTAATTAACGCGCGAGTAGATATGAGCCAAAAGGAAAGGAAATATAATATATGTATCTACATGATATAACAAGATTAAGGGATAAATTCTCGTAGTTGATGTCACTAGGGATTAGGAGGAAGTATGTACCTACATATACCTAAAGGTTCTCTGCGTCGAAAGGCTAAAGGTGGCTAGACCGTTCGCATCTATGGCTCAGAGCAGGCCCTCAGGGAGTTATGTACATGTAATTCTTGGGGAAGCTTAAAGTATTATGTGTGGGATACATGATGTGGGCGCAGCTGGGGGTCCAAAGAGAAAAGGTCAGTAAGAAGACCTAACCCTAGGGACTAGGTCGAGCCCTCGGGAAAGAGCATACTCTCGGCACAGGGGCAAGAATTAATCCACCAGCCAACCAACTCCTCAACTAACGCCCTACTCCGCGCAAATACACCTCTCCCACCCAATAAAAGTCCAACTTCATCAAAATAAACATTAACTTGACTGTCTTTTGGGTCCGGCAAGTTATATTTCCCTGGGCCCATACTCTGGTATGTCTACTGCTCCATTACTCAACCTATCACACTCCCTCAATCCGTTAATGTAGATACAGCTATCTACCTAACATTTTATCAAGATCTTATCATCCATACATTCCCTTATCATTTTTTACCATCTCTCCCTCCACCCGCCAAAAGATTTATACCCGTACTAACTTCTATCATCGTTTTTTTATAATACCAACTAACTCTCTATGTAGTATCCTACACCTCTGCAACAATGGCTGATCTTCCTATTGGAGATAACAACTGGATGGTAAAATTTAATGAGTTACAAAAGCGACAAGTCGATGCTTTGGTCTTGCAGAATGAGAATCAAAAATTACAGTTGGAAATTCTTTCGTTGCAGCTAAAAGTCGAAAACAAGAGAAAGACAGATACGCCTCGAAATAGACTAGAAGCGGCCAATTTAGAGATTGGAGGTACCATTCAACCGCAGCAGGAGTCACCGCCGCTGGGAGAAACTTCCTTGACCCTTGCGCCAGAGTTCGTGATGCAGGCATTTGATCCCAATATCAACCAAGGCTTTGCACAATACCCCAATTATAATCATGAGGGTTCCCAGGACAGTAATATCTTTGCGGAAGAGAACCAAGATTTGCCGGAAATTCAGCAACAACAACAACAACAACAACAACAATCAGACACTATGATAGGATTACCGGAAATCACCAACCTGGACGTGGCGGATCAACATCAACGACCAAATGTTATGATGGAGCTACCAGACATGAATAACCTTGACCCGGCGGACAGTCGGCTTATGATGGCACTTTGTTATAATATGCCACCTCCGCCTCTACAGATAGCTACGACCTCTGATCCGTTCACCCCAGCCAACAAGCGCACGGAAAATCAAGGAAATGGTGTATATAGTATGACCCCGGATAGCCTTACACCTCTTGAGACTGCAAAGGCACACCGTCATGAGCATCGTCGCCCATCAATCATCAGAACTCCAGTATCTCCATCAGAGTCGCCAAGGGTCAAACGTGCTCGTACAAGCGAAATTGGAGTCGGCTACTCGGATTATAGTCCCAATATTCTGGGTGGCTTCAACGAAGATACTGATCAACGTGGTCCCCTGAGTGAAGCTTTGCAAACTTATGCTTTAGATGTCGAGAAACTTGCATTCGCGCTTACTAGAAAGGACCTAGAGGAGTGCGTCCTAGAACTAGCACTTGCTGAAGAAGGTATTGCCAACTTACTAGATGATAATTCTGCCTCTGGAATTATACCAAGTGGGGGACTTGTCAGGAGTGCCTTGTTAAAAAGGTGCAACAAAAATGGCAGAAAGGTTGTGTTTAATAAAGACATTTATCCTATGAGCATGGGCTTGAATGAAGGTAGCAATGTTGGGACATTTAAAAATCTGCCCTTAGAGCGTACGTTGACCTCAACCTTCCAACCATCTTTGTTTGTTGAGTCAAAAGTTGACGGTTTCGTTTTACATCCTCATAGTCCTAATTCATATTGTTACATTCCTACCGCTAGGAACTGCACTCAAATTTATCCTTTCTGTTTGCAAGTCGTTTCGCGCATTGATGTCTGAACCTATTCTCTGGAATAAAATGGTTATCGAGCTTAAGAATCAAGAATTGAGCTCCGACGGATTTATACGTCTAATCCGCACCTTACCAGAGACCTCTATCCGTTATTTCAGCATTGATACAGCAAATTATGACATAGGAGTCATCAATGAAGTCATTGAGCTGCTGATAAAAGGGAAACAATTTGGCCTTACTTCGCTCCATATCTCTGGGAAAAAACTTAGTCTCGCGGCGATCTTGGGTATAGTAAAACGCCTATGGGCAGATAAGATCACAGTATTTTCTCTTACTGATGTGACACACACGAAGGTTGATCCGGAGCAAACCATTAAACAAGTTCTATCACTCATGCCTAACTTGAAAAGGTTGAGAATGGAAGGTGGAACCTGGGATATTAAAGCTCTAAGATCTCTATCGTGCTTACACGGCCAACTTAGAAATATTGAAGGGAGCAGGCTCGTTGGAGATAACAGATTAACCCATATGAGTTTCTCAGGATCGAAAACTATGATTTGTTGGGATGATCTTAAAGACTTTGGGAAATGGTTTCCAGAAGTCGAGGAGCTTTTTATTCAATGTGTTTACGCCAATGAAACCGAATGGATCAGAAATTATGCTGATGGACCGGCAAAGCCTGGGGTTGAGGGAATGGCGGCGGCATTTGAAGGGGCCAAGTATAAGTACAGAACACCAAATTATGTCGATATTTCGTGGGTCCCTATGTCAAGGTTAAAGTATTTTGGATGCGGCAGTATCTGCGAACAGACCAAAAAGCATCAAGTTAAAGCCTTTGAAGATATTCATGCTGCCTATATTTGGAGCCTACTCAAGGGAAGTAAAGAAACCTTAGAGCGATTAGAGCTTAGTCGCGGGCAGGAAACCTTCAAGGAACGTGGCAAAGGTAGGTTATCTTGAATGGACCTCCAAAGCTATCTAGTAGAAACGACTAACAATACCAATCGTTTGACAGGCAATGGCAAATTCCATGCACCTCTTCCACAACTTATACCGGTGCCGTTGAGAGGTATGCACGGCGTGGATTTCCCAAAGTTGACATATCTTTTCCTCGGTTTTTGGGATATCCATTGGGAGTGGCTCACTGCCTTCAAATCATCTAATGATGAGATCATCAACCTCCTCGCTGAAGCTCCTGGAACCATGGACGAGCTCGACGGCTCAACACATATTTCAACACCCGTTTTAGGTTTTGAAAAAGTTAAGAAATTTATCTTCTGGGGATGTACTGGTATCCCAAAGGATCAAGATACTGCGGGGGGGAAGTCCTGGGTGCTTGATTTGAAAAAAACTTGGGGTGAGAATTTGGAAGCAATTGATGAGTCCATTGGCCAACACGAAGCGTTGAAAAGTAATAAGGGCATGGGTTCCTGGTAAGAGGAATAGGAACCCTGCTGGGCTAAAAGTTATGTGGTGCTGTAAGTGGTGTTTTCATGTCTGTACAGCGTAGCGGATCTCTAGGTCTTTCTTTGTACTGATACTTTTACCACCATTTTGTGTATCACTATTACCCCACCAGCTAAAGGCGCCTTGATATCATTCTATATCGATTCTTAGATATTTAATTTCACTAGAATTTGACATAAATGTGCGCCTAAGAAGTTCCAGAATTAAAGTGATAGATGACCTGATAAAATCTACATAGATAATCAAACCTTATGGAAAGCTATTTATGCAGGTTTATATGCTTCAGATAATTACTAGATTCCATTGTTCTTCTAAATCTTTGGGAGTGAAATCGATCAGAATACAATACTAAAAAAGGGTATGGATTCGCTACGTTATTCCCTTTAATGCGCTAGTAATGTAGTAAAATACGGCATTACTACGGTATTCTTTTTGTAAAGCTGGTTTAATTCCGTATTATTCACCAAATCCCGTAGTCATACAGTACTGGTTTCACCCCGTTTTTTCGTATTGTACATATGGGAAGTCAACTAATGCCAAGAATATGGCCTTAGAACACCTATGCATGATATGTGTAGTTTTATTTCTAAGGCAAGCAAGCCTCTCTGACTGTAGAAACATATAAAATAGGCTGCATGTGCTAAGGGAAGTTACCTATGCAATCCCCAGTATATACAGTAATGGAGATCAAAACACAGCGGTGAGTATTATTATCACCCCTTACTTCAGAGCGAATTTAAGGTTTTGAATTTCAGCGCCATGTCGGATGGATGTAGAAAAATATCATCTTCATCTTCGACGAATACTTGAGTCTTTACCTAAAGAGACGGGCTTAACTTTGAATATTTGTACTCTACGCAATATTTGTTGGGCCAAGATGTATTTAGACTTGTGTCGGAATTTTTGAGACATGTGACTCCCCCAGAGAGAAAAGAATGCAAGGGATGGGATCTACGTATCACCGTTCATATTGTACATCATAGCACAAATGCTATAGGATGGATTGCTTTCCTATTCTAGTAAAATACGACGTCGTTGGGATGGTTCAAGGCTGGCAGCATGATGTTACCTACCTCTACCAAACCTTTGAAATGACCTACATGTAACTATGTAGCTACTCAATGCTTAGGCGATCAGTATACTCCTCCCTTTATGCGTAATATGCAAACAGCCGTAACGTGATAAGTAAGGGCCGGCCATTCGACTCACTTTTGATACTCGGGGGTCACCACAAGCATGCACATGCTTTGAAATACAAAGGCCAGGTTCCCCGAGATTCCGCAATGCTTGCTTAATTACCAGCACATGTGGGATCGGAGTTTGTGCTGCCCGAACTAACGGTAACCTTCCACAGAGTGTTGTCATCTCATTTCATGAACCCGTGTTGTTTGCTCTATCTTTCGTTGGTGATTGTTTCTGTAATATTATTTTTTTGCTTTTCAAACTTCAGATAATTGGAGATTAGGTATGGGTCAATCGAGTTATAGCTTAGAACGCTGAGTGCTATTCAACTGGTTAGGAAATGGAATTCTTGTTAAATAGAAAAAGGCATTCCTTATCCAATGCTGACTTCATCCTAGTACATTCACATTCTTGCATGCAATTGCGAGTCAATTTCTCGGAAACCCTTACGTACAAAGGAACTTGTCTTGTAGCCCCCAAGGAACGAGGTTAAAGCTGATCTGCTCGGCCAGTAGATTATCTAGGAGAGAATGCACATACACGTCACATCTGTAATCTTAAGGGAGATTCCTAGTGTGGGAAAGCAGGTAGATAAACTTCCGTAGTAGCTGTCACGTGTCCTAACCTAACGAGAATTTCGGTCCTCTATATCCCCTGTTATTATTATTATATTTGTACTCATATGTGGCACTCTCTCCATCATTAGTCCCATAATCGACAAAAATTGCAACCTTGATCGCCAACAACCCACGTCAGTCCTTTCTCCGCTGCTTCTTGTTTGGAAACACCACACTCATTTGTCGTGATCAGTCGTTCTTTTGAATTTTTTTTTTTGCTAGTTCTTTTTTCCCCCCTAGATCTATAGATACTACAGCAGTAAATTACACTCTTTATTATCCACTTTGCATCCTATTAATCATCGGAGGTGAATACCCATGATTAACTGTCAGCTGACCCAGCACTAACAGGACGTACAGACAGATTGGTTGGTATATAGATGAATGAATCACCAACATATACAATCTCAGATAAAGTATATAACTCATCCTTCTAAGTAATCCGGCACTCGATAGGAGGCCTTTACCTCCCACACTTGAGTCCCTGTACCAAGATATAAAATAGCATCAACCATGGTAGCCCATCACGCTAGCAGCGACTCGGTGTTTGTATTCCGGGAAAGCCAGCCAACCGGTAGACCATTTTCTCCAGAAGCCCAGGGTGCCGCCGTTTCGGCATATACAACATTAGTACCAGCGCCAAGGCATACTCCGACAGCTTATAACCACAGTACTTTGGGGATAATGGGAAAAGATGGGGGAGCTGGAGGAGATGGACGTCCATTATCACCAATTGTTATCGCCGGATTAGCAACAGGCGGTGCGATAGCAATTGTTGCGGCCCTTTCTATGGGCATCCTCTTGTACTGTCGTCGACGCCGTATCGGTCGCCATCGCCAAAACTCCATCAGTGGGCGAGAAAGTTCCAAGTTTGGAGATTCCATGACACCCTCGTGTAGTTTTGAACCCAATACTGGTGCTAGTAAGGAGATGCCACTATCACAGAAACCACCAGTATTGCCAGCACTGTCATTGCAGCCGTCAAGTCTCAAATCGTCGAACCATATTTGCAGGAATAATAGTTGTAAAGGAAGGAAGAATAAGCACATCACTTGGAAAGACCAGGTTTTCTGTGATCAATCGTTCATGAATCTACCGCCTCACCCAGCATCATTTGTTCAACCTTCACGATCAAGGAGTGTTCTCCGCATAGGAGCAGCAGCGCAGATCCATGACCCGTCCGACGACGATGTGCTCGAGCGTCCAATGCCTACAGGCTATAGGACATCCCTCCGCTCTTTTTCGTCTCCTACTTTGGGTGCTGATCGTGCATCTATATACTCATCATACTCATCCATACCACCTTCGCCCGTATTTATATCAGCATTGTCTCCGCTACCGCCATATCTCCTCTCGACGTCTCACCACCAGCACCACATGCTTCAGAGATCACCAGTTCCACCATCTCGCTTGAATTCAATAATATCTACAAACGAGCTTAATGAATACCATGGTACAGTGACTTGTACAAGTGTATACTCTTTTCTCCCAGGTGTTGGGAGTCGTCGTTCTTTCACAGATTCCTACACTGTCCAAGATATGAAGGGGGCGCCGCAACCTCCTCCAAGACCTTTAATACGATATTCTGGTACTTTGCAAAGTTTTCAAGGACCACGGTGCTGCCCAACAACACCAATTCCTTCATTGCCGAAGAAAAATTATAATACGAGGTGCCGCTTCAGCAGTGTCACTGAAAATGATGATAGTGCTTCGATTTCTAGTGTCAGCTCCACGAGTTCATCAATTCTAGAGTATAGTAACCACAGTACGCCGCGAAAGGCTGGTGGTGGGGGTTTGAGAATCGACAGCTCGTTAGGTCATTCTTGTGATGACTTACCGCCATCGGGTCTAACGTCTCCTTCTCACCGGAAAAAGATCAACGGTGAAGACTTAGAGTTAAAGACGCTACCTGTAGAAGCCTCGGACCTCTCTATTCCATCAAAGCTGCCAGGTCGAAAGATTGGTATACTATTATCACCACTGATCACTCGATCTTCGTCTCTCTCTGCTTCGATTTCCTCCTCCTCTGTAAACGTATCTGAACCAGCATATCAAGATGTCTTCCTCGATGCCCCAGGTATTGACACTAAGTCTCCGACCATTCAAGAGATGTCGACTCGCCATTTTTCCTGTTCACTCCCAACCCGTCCGAGATTCGTAATCTCGGATACCTTCCAGCCTGCATACCCACAAGTGATACCGCCCACACCGACACGTACCGCTTTCTCACAAAGCGAGTATGATTTTCCACTCCAATCAAATGTAGGCCTACTAATCTCTGAGTGCAATGATGTGGTGGATTTACCCCCAACAGACTCATTACGGAAGATGCACGAAAGCACCTACTCGCCTACGCTATCCATGGTGAACTTTTATAGCATGGATACCCGTGCCGAAAACAACTTTTCGCCCATCGGTTTCTTTGCTGGAAAAGCGAGAGGGAGGACCTCCTCATCCATCATGTCATCTGTAGTAGGACGATACCAAAACCAGGATGATGATGGTGACCATCAGCCACCAATGACAATGATGAGCCCCAATCCGCGATCAATATTCGAGGCTGAGGAAGAAGACCGGGAGATGAGCATGGTCACGGTGGATAATAGCATGTGGAGGCGCTACAGCAATCGCTTCTCATCGATAACGGATGGCTATCTGACGATGGATGAGGATGTGAGGGATCGAGAGTGGAATCAAGAGACGGATAGGAGAAGACAGATGTTTAGAAGTACGACGAGCATTGATTGAGTATGAAAGGGCTGTAGTGAGTGAATTTTTGAGTAATTTTTAATGTATTTCGTTTTGTCTTTCACCTTCCTGTTTAAATAAGATTTTGGTTCGTGTATAGCGGTTATAATTTTTTATTTTATTTGTTTATTTAGGAGGCGTGTGTGTATGTCGAGATTACGCTAGACTCCGGAGAAAATACAATTCATAATAATGTGTAGTAAAGAATGGTGCCTCAAAAAAGATACATGTAAGGATGGACACCCGGCCGATGCTTGTTAGCTGCGGCGGGGTTGATGTGGCTTGGATTATGTTACGTATTGTGCTGGTGGGACCGAGACAAGGAGTGTATTCATGAATTATCACTCGGTGCGGTGAAAAACGTGTCACTGCAGAGGTAATATGGGTCTAAGGCTAGTAAGATTTCTAAAGATCATTATAGACTGAGGAAGGCAGTAGACGAGCCAGGTGAAGCCACTAACCTAACTATTGGGTGACTATTAGACACTTCTATGGAAACGAACCTTGCAATCACAAAATATCACTCGATACGATCAGTCACTAAAGAGACGCATGAAGCCGTAAGGGATGAAGAAAACGAGATGGAGAAATGGCTGGAGAAATTCCAACTTGTAAATGATGCCCCCATGAAGGCGTTTCAAGCATTGTTTCCTCGTTTTTGTGAAGTTTGCCGAGACATATGCTTACAGCGAGCATCAGTCTAGATAGGCATGAAATTACAAAGAACAATACTTTAGGCATGAATGTAGCCCGTTATTCTTTAACGCGTCGGCCCGCAGAGAGTATGTAGGTACCGTCGATATTAAGATTTTTTTTCGGAGCCGTCCGAAACAGAGTTATGGTCGCTAGAACCCTGTTCTGGATAGACTCCGCCGAGCAAATAAGTTACTACAAAGTGTTTACCACAACATCTACTCCCAGATGATATTGTACACAATTTTAAAACGCCGTTTTGAATCCCTCCGCTCTCTCTTTCCTATTAAAGATTGAGCAAAGCAATGCTTTTTACAAGACCCCACACCTAAACAGGCCCTAGAGCACATTGTGCGCGCCTTCTTCATCTCTGCATACCCAAAAAGCTACCGACATGCCCAAAACCCGAAGCAATGTATGTAATCAGAACTCAAAACAAGGATTCTATTTAAGCGTTCTAATGCTTCTGAAATAAACAATGCATAGTCATCGTACCCCATAATTATCCATGCTTCAATAGTACATAGGTTATTAAAAAGGGCTGGAGAGTATTCCTAACACCAGCCAAATACCCAAGTCATGTCCTGAAAGATAAACTATTCTGCAAACTCCTTGTCAACCTCCTCGAAATATTCGAAAAATGCGGCAAAGATCTTAACGCCTAGTCCGGGATCCTTGCTTCCACATGTGGCTCTGATACTGTGCATTGACAGTTGTGCAAGGCCTGCGTCAATTGACCTGATACCAGTGGCACTACTCAACATCGGCCCAACAGTACCACCACTCCTTGTGTCATTCCTGATCTGAAATACTTGCAATTTGTTTCCACTCTTTTCGGCGACTCTGGCTAAGAAAGCGGTAGATACAGCGCTGAGAACAGGTTAGCTTTAGGTAAACTATAGGAGACTACGGCTATGGAAGGTATTTCTTACTCTGTGGTCAAGTGCCCATTGCTGTCAGCACCGATTGTTAGGCCGACATTCAACTGTGGCATATGGTCGGTAAGATAAGCATTGAGGAACTAATAGGGGATTCATAAGTTAGCTAATGATGCGACAATCAGGACGTATTAAAAATAGATATACATTGGGATTAACAGCATGCGTTACATCTGCTGAAATCATGAAACTGTTGGCATATGTTTGAGAAATCACGTTTGCGCCAGCCTTTCCGGTTTCAGAGAACGCCTCCACAACGCGTTCAATGACGCTGCTCATCAAGTTACTGGCAGCACCTTGCCTCAACTTACTACCGATCTCCTCATCATCGAAAAGCCCAACAAGGTTGATCGTGGAGCCTGTAAGATCTTCCTTGGTAGACGTTGCAAAGATGAGGGCCTCCAGAGCAGAATACGAGCAGAGCTTGTCATCAATTCTAGGGGCAAAAAGAAGCTCTTTTGAGAGACCGCCGAGTTGACCAGGCTGGGTATCGAAAAGCTCAAGCTCCCAGTTTATGATAGATGAACAGTTTGAAATGCCAAGCTCTTTTGCAATAGCCTTTACAAGACGAGGGGGCTGAGTCCTTGCAAAGCTGCCTTCGGGGAATTCCGAGCTCTTATCTTCAGGGCTTTCGAGACCAACAATCGGCACCATCTGCGTCTCCTTATTGAATGGGCCGCCAATCCCGAAATGTGGAGCTAACGTTGGGATCCTAGCAATAGGATAATCCAATTTGACCAGCTTGGATTCAATCTTTCCCTGGGAGTTCTTCACGATGACTCTGCCACCAACGCCCAAGTCCCTGTCCCACCATGTGGAGTTGAGAGCCCCTGCATAAGGCGCGACACCGAGCTGAACATAGCCGTGGGAATCCGGCTTCTTAGATACCGGCTTCAGTTTAGCCGTGAGCGCGTCAATGTGGCCCACAACAATTCCTGCACCGTTTCCAGGCGCGTAACCGGTGGGGATAGTAAAGGCCATCAAAGCCGAGCCATTTCGGGTGGTGTAGTACTTTCCACCACGCTTCAGCTTGGAACTCCACGAATCGCGTTCAGAAAGTTTTGAAAACCCGGCAGATTCAAGGCGGCCGGCAAAGAAGTCAACAGCATGGAAAACTGTAGGGTTCTTATTGATAAAGTCTAGGAAAGGTTGCGAGTAATCGTCAGGTACGATCTCTGAGGACTTGCTTGGTCCTGTTCGCAAGACATTTACAGGCCTGGGGACGGGAACTGAGGCTGGCATTGTGATGGCGGATGAACCAACCGTGAGGTGAACGAACGGCTATGAAGCTGAAGGTTAGTGAAAACCGAGAAACAGTCATAATCACCAAGGGGGGGAGCTTACAGAAAGATCACCAGCTTCCCAGTTCTGTTCACGAAGGGTTTGGGCGTGGATGTTAGAGTTGCCGAGGTTACGCATGATGTTTGGTATTTAGAGATATCGGGATATTTCAAGATCTGTATGGGTGTAGTAGTAGTGACGGTGATAGTGGTAGCACTTTGAGCAGAGAAGGGAGGAAGTAGAAGGAGACAAGATGGAAGGGAGGAAGGGTGGAAGGTAGAAGATAAAACGAAGATAGGGAGATATATATGTAGACAATCCGGATAGCATATACGTAGCTACTCTACACATCATTCAGGGCGGCTCATGCCGAAATGCCCAGACTTGTGCCTGCGTTGCGGCCATCTCACCATCACGGGGTCTTCCACAAGGGTTCGACAATATCCGACCGGGGTATCGTAACCAATCATCACGAGTTGAGTTGCATGCATAGATAACTACCTGCAGCCAAATCAGGGGAACCTTCCCGCACTAGAGCATTGTAAGACAGTTCTTCTTGTCTACCAACCACCCCTAAGCTATCGTCATAGAGCAGACATGTCCAACAGCATCTGGAGTACATGCTCTAGGTAAATACATACTCTATGAGTCTACCAGCTGGACTAAACTCGCTCTGAGATCGCCTGAGACAACCCATAGATGGTGAACGACACAACACACCAGGACAATAAAACCCAGGTACCTACAGTATCTTCTTATCCTGGGATTTTCTTCAAGGTTGGGCGGGCAATAGGTATAGAGACTGACACATGATCATATGAATGAGTCATCACTCTACTGGGCTCACTCGATTTCCTCCGCTCGTAATTCAGGCACGACTAAAGTTTATTAATATACATAGACTTTGTCTCCATGGATGATTAGGATATATTTAAGTACTTAAGCCTATGTAGCACGGATTTATAATTGGTAGATAGGACCCAGTGGTTACCTAACCAGGCTCTACTACGTGTGGAAATGTATCAATTAGCATATTTCCTATATAAAAGTTTGGGAAAAGGTACATGGAAATGTGCTTAAAGGGGTACGTCTGTTGGAAATGTGTACTTTTTTCCTTTTACATCCCCTTTACTATGGAATCTTCTGTGTCTTTTCCCACTGTAGACCCCGAGATCCAATTTATGTCCTTTTTGTGTCCATTTACTGCCCCATCTACTGTCCCTTTTGGGTCCATTTTCTGTCCATTTTCGCTAGATCCCCTTTCGATCCCTTTTCAGTCCCTTTACCCTCCCTTTTTGGTCTCTTTAATATTTTTTTAAAAAATTACCACATATGTTCCTCGGCCTATACGTGCTCTAAAACGTTCTCCACATGGACCCAGCTAGTATAGTTGATATAGCCCTAGCTATGTCAGCCTAAGGTAAGAGGTTCAACCCTTATCTAGGTAATGATGTAGATAGGCATCCATATATTCTCTCTCTTTTTTTCTCTTTTTTTTTTGACAAAATTCAGTTGAGGAAATGAGCTAATAAATGGATGTAAATTGGATGTAAAGTCTTCCTATTGCACTTAAAACCACATTTTCCCCCGATGCATACTGGCACTGAATTACATATTATTTTTACCATGCGAATTTAATTATCTCTACCACACGATTTCATTATTTCTACCACACTGATTTTAATTACAGCTACCACACGATTTAATTATTTCTACCATACAAAATTTGATGCATTTCCTGATGCATTTACACTCGTAGTAGAGAGGAGGTGAAGCAGCAGCTCAGTTACCGCATCGGTGAATTTGTTTCACCATCATCCCTTCCTTTGTTTTCAAGCACTGTGGTGTGGCCACAGAAGGTCACGCTCGTCACCCTCCATTAACAGATATTTTGATCTACTTTGGAACAGATTTTTACTGTTTTGGCAGCTAGCCTGATAGATATCTTCAAGATAAACGAAGGAATCTGGCCACCAACTAATATTAAAAACTAGGTTCCAGTAAGCTGTCCAGATCCCGAATGTTCCCGTGGTTGGGACACTACTTCTACTTTCTAACCGAGTCATACTCCATGATTAGTGAACCACCGAACCAGAATCGATGAAGCAGTGTTGATGTGATCTCACCTCTTATTCTGAAGGCTACATGCTGGATATTCAGGGCTTCATGCCAATGTTATGATTCATAGAATACATGTAGTCAGCCGTACTAATTGGTCGCTGAACAATCATTAAGCCAAACTTACATATGGGGCTTTATACAGAGGGGTCGCCTGTAGAATTGTCTCCGACATTCGGAGCATGCAGAAGACTTCCTAGTAGCACCGGAGGATTATTGATTTTATTTAATCGACCTCATCCCCATACTGGTGATCAGCAGACAAGCTCTATATTTTATTCCAAGTGACAGCCATCAGGCCCTTGATATATTACGGTCTTAGCTATTTTTTTTATTACCTTCGGTTGGATCCTACAATTTGTTTTACATATATGTAGTAGTAGAGTGTGCGTAGTATGAGTGGCGGCGCCGGTATTAGTGAAGGTTGTTCTTCCACCCAACGTCCGTGGCCGAGTGACTAGCTAACTTCACCCCAACCATACGTATCGCCTATATCGTTCCAAAGGCATGCACATAAACCTTCGGAAACCGTCAGATTCAAGAATACGAGTCCCACCGTCGTATTCTATAGTCACTCTGTCGTGTAGAGTCGAGTGAGAGACAAGAGGCACGGTCGGTACCACGGAAGTTCTATACGAGTGATGCCTTGTGATTCGTGTTGGGTTCGTCGTCATATGGTAGAAGACGCACTTTGTATTCAAGCTTTGGCAAGTAGCTATAACAGCTGTTGATTGAGAGAGAGGGGTAAAAGTGGCGATTTTCAAAGTTTTTGGATATAAGGACGCATAGAATGCGCAAGTGCGCATGTGCACAGCCTTAAATCGCAAACCTAGAACGCTGGATGAAAAAGGAAAAGGGAAGAGGGGAAAAGAAAAAAGATAGACCGCTTGAGTGTCTCTTCGAAAGCGTAAAGTCGAGCAATGTCTACTATAAAAAGGGACTGTTTCCGTAGTGGGGGGGATTTGAACTACGTGTAGCTATAGATGTGTCCGGGGGTTCCTATAAGTGATGTAACGATTATATAATCCATATTTTCCATAACAAAACTAGCCAACAATTAGATGTGAAGTGGGTTTGTGATAAGTTGTAAGATGGGGATCATAGTTTTGGCAAGAGATATTGTGATCAGCTGTTGCTTGTGATCCTTTTTCGTCTTTGTTGGTCGGAAGTTGTCCTTTTTGTAGGCTAAAAAAAATCGAAATTAATGATTTGAAAAACGCAGATTCTATCCTAAAACATTGGAATCTGTGTGCCTTTTGGGGTTGTTAGAATAACTTTTAGGAACCCCGAGTACATACATGTACGTCACGTGTTTATAAATTTAGTGTAGACACTCTAGTACTCTCTGGTAGTGTCCATGAGACCGGAGGAACATAAAGTGAAATAAAAGATATGATCTCTATAGATCACTAATGATATGCCTGGGGCTTACCCCTAGAATATATCACCGTTTTTCACTTGTCCCAGTGCGTGAATGTTCAGCAGCTAATTAAACAAGGCCTACAATCGCAGCTCATAATCCCGCTAACACCAACCACGCCTGCAGAGGGGGTCACAAATCGCTAGCAAAAGCCAATAAATTCACCTGGAGACCTACTTCGGATCCTACCAACGGCTTATGGTGGTCCCACTCTCGCACCGAATACGAATAGTCGGCGGGCCGTGAACCCTCGAGCTCCTGACAACAAACCCAAGATCCGACGGCGCCCCATACTACCAGTCCCGTAGGCTTAAGTCTAAATAAGATATTCTGGCTCTGCAGCTCATCTCTCGGCCCTCAAACCCTCTAGGAACAGTAACTATGGCTACTCGCGACCAGCAACAAGAACCCGAATATGCAGCTGCAAGTATTTGGTGTATTTTTGACTTCTACTCCAATGGAAACTGCAGATTAGGACGTGCATTTTCGGGTTCTTGTTGCTGGTCGCGAGTATATATTAAACTAGCTTTATAGCCCGGCTACACGGCTTCTTCTTTTCCAGCTCCATACAAGTACTCTACATATATGTACCTACATGCAGCGACAGAAATGGGTCCTAGCTTATAATAGCTTTCTAGATATCCCGTTATATGGTTCCGGGTCCCCCCACTTATGCACTATTTGACCCAAGGCCCCGTTTCTGGGACTATTACTGTTGTAGATCTGCGGACTCATGGTTATAGCCCCGCGCGTGGTGTACGGCATTTTTTCTTTTGATTATGACATGATCCCCTGGCATCATATCCGTAGCTTATTATGCTTCGGGATTTGAGGTGAGCTGGGATGGGTATTGTTTAGAGATGCTCTTTGGGACAAAGTTCTTATATTGTACCTATATCCGTGTTGTGGGTATGTCCTGGCCATAACTTCTAGTACATGTAGGTATAACTATTGCCAAGCCTCGATATAGCATTCTCATCTCTCTATGTATACATACTCCCACTCCCGCTCACTGTTTGATATTCGTATTCTCTTTATTTAGTGTGTGCCGCTCTACCGTGATAATTAATCCAACCCCCCCCACATATAAATACAAACTTTTATGTATCTCCGGGCCTGCAACAACCAATCAGCAGCTCTTCTGAAATCAACAATATATCATCTGTGTGTATATATATCCCAACCCAGGGTTTTCCCCTCAAAATACAGCCTAATATATTCACAACTCACTCCCCCTGCAGATCAGGTCGATCCATCTAATTTGCCAAAGCGTTTTAGAAAAGAACCAGGCAATCCCATAATTGCGTGAAGCTGGCCGGGCTAAGCTTGAATGCTGATTAATTGGCATTAACGGCACTTGAGTATATCAACTAACATTTCTGCATTTGGGACTTGGGTTAAACTATAGATTGAAGTTATATACAATTGTGGAATCATAAAAGTACCTTGGGCCTAAACATAAGTACTGACATGTTAAAAAAAAAAAAAAAAAAAAAAATCCCGGGCCGGCCTCGTATAATTACAACTTTTATCATCAGTCTACAAGTCTAATCTAGTACAGCCCGGCCCAATAGGCACAAGTAAACGCAGGGTAGAATAGAGTCTACATGTAATTTCGGGACGCCAGTTGCATCAAACCTTTGGCTGCACCCTCGCCGTTAGCTCCTCTGTACTTTCCAGTCTCCCTTCATACCCTTCCCTGGCATCAAATGGTTCCGTTGCTGCATGAACAAACCCCCCCTCCCGGTCTACCTTCACATGTGAGTCCTCTAGCTGTATGTGGGATCCCCGTACAGCGCCATCACCGGTCATGTATTCCTCCCCACCCGTGCTGCCATAGTTTTTCCGGAGGAGTCCCCGGAGGGCCGGGAGACAGGCTACAACGACAGCTACGGAGCCTTCGACTTGTGTCCAGGTTGTGAGCCAGATAGGTGATATCGAGTCTGTAAAGAAAGTAAAATATATTAGTTAGATTTTTTGAATCTTGGAAGGAAATGAGTGGCAGGGCACGAACCGCCGACGGAGCTGAGGAGAGCCCTGATTAGAGCGAATGCAATACAGAGGAGGCCGAGGGAGAAGATGATGACAAGGCCAAACTTCTGTTTTGCCGATATCTTTAGGTTGATGATGAGACGGAGGGGAAGGGCCATGACTAGTTTTTTTTATCTCAAGATCAGTGGTTTGAACGAGCATTACAGGTAAAGTTGGACGAACTCATAATATCTGTAATGACATCTGCTACCATGGCATAAATCATTGCCTCCCATGGTGCTGTAGACTGGCGGGTACTACAGGCCTCTTTTTGAAATAAGTACTGAATTTGGGATACTAAATTTCAGAATGCCAAACATACCTGGTCCAAGTTTGAAGGAAGATGAAAATGGACGGCAATTGACAAACTGGGACAGCATAACTGATACCCAAAATATAATGTTCAGGCAGACCACGATCCACCACCACTTCATCATTCCATCGATTCCTGCAACCAAAGTTCGAGTCAGCATCTAGGGGTCCAGAATTTCCCAGAGAGGCATAAAGAAAATAACCAAAAAAAAAAAAAAAACCACATACCATCCATCAACCTTCTAAAGAACAGCAGCAACGAGAACTTGACTGACCACAGTAGCTGCCAAAAAATGAATATTGTTGCCCACTGCATCTTCAGATACAGATATATCCTCTTCATCCACTCCGCATCTGGCGTCACTAGCCCCGCCTGTGCCTCCATGATGTCGAATATATACGGCGTAAAGAGGGTATGCATCACCGCAATAACGAGACAGAAAAAGCCGGCGAAGAAGACGAACAGGTCGTCAATATAGAGAGACCCGTGCTTCTGCCAGCGGATCCATAGTCGGAATACCATTATAGATATGGCAGGCACAGTTACCGCCCAGTATATGGCCTACAGTTACGGATTGTCAGTGACAGTTTATGATTGAGTAGTGCAGTAATAATATAACCACTTACGTAATAGCCGTATATTGGGAGTGCCTTCTCCAATTCTGCTGATCGTACATGCAACTGATGTTGCGCCATCCTACTTCCTACAAACTAGTATATTCCTCCACGATTATGACCTGATGGTGAGAGAAAGAACCAAAAGAAAATAAACCACAAGGGTTTGTGACTGCAGAGCAGAAACGAGAGACTAAAAAGGGCCAACCGAGGGGTTAAAGTATCGAAGGGCCGGGCGAGAGGGTAGTAAATAACAATTATCACCTGAAAATCCGAACCGGGTATGGTAATCATAGAGTAGTATATACATCAATCTAGCAATCCCCCAACGCTGGGGTCTTTGGGATGGGACGTAGGATGGACCCACGCTGGAACGGTGCGGTACATCTTTTAACCCCCTGTCTGCAACGCAAAGAAGTGGTGTGAAAGACACATGAAGGACGCTTCTCCTGCATCTTTGTCTTCTTGGGTTGTATTAATATGTACATGTATGTACGACATGTACATTACCACCCGAACCGGCTTCTCTTACTCGCCAGCGATATGTACTCCATCCCGGTTTCTTGGTGGGCGTTCTCTCGGTTTCGGGGCACAGGCAAGGATCTTGGAAGTACTCTAATTGTGCATATATTGGTATTTTAGCCACGAGTTGTATGTGCCTATACGTTAAAAACCTAAAACTGTAAGCACTAGAAGAAGTCACTTGCACTCCAACTCTACACGAAAGTATGAAAAACCCCATGTCTCTGCCAGATTACTACCTACAGGGCTCTGGATCTAGATATCAACATAATGATCTTCAATTCTAGATGTAGACTCTCTTTTCCGCACAGATAGCAGCAAACCTTTCCCGGTCATAAATGCCTCTAAGTTAGTGAAGTAGCTAAGAAGATTTTCTGGACCATGGAACGGACAAGCCATGGATCCACAATCTAGCCCTGACAGCTTGAATGGCGAACCACCACGCGCAGACCAAAAGGTGCACAAATGAGTACTTTCATTCTCTCGGACATTATGTCGGGTTGGCTTCGGATGCATTGTATGCCGGCCTACTTGAATCGTGGGTTTGAAGTACCCACGGTGGGTGTTTCACAATGCCCAATTGCAATTGTATGGGAAACGTGGTTCGACAACAAAACTAGGTTATGTAGGCCGCACAAGTCTCAAGTCCATAGTCTCAAATCCATGGTCTCAAGTCCATAGCTTAACGACTCTGGATTCGGTGGTGTATATATGGTTGTGAGGTTATTATTTCTTAGTGCACCACATATAGAGTAATATATAACAAAGTAGCGACTCTAACTTCACGGATCAGTAAGGATCATAACATAGAATTGCATAGCATGGCATAGCATAGCATAGCATATAGCATAGCTGTACGCAGTAAAGTTAGCTGGGGAGTGAGGTTGCTAGTTTTGTTCCATAGCCATCAAGTGATATCCAAAACTCAAGGCCAAAATGGGGAATATGCCTGCACATATACCCAGATTATAAGCCGTGGTGTTTCAAGCTTCCGGCAGGTTTTGTGCCTAACTCACATCCCTGTCCTCTTTTCAAGAACCCTCAGTGCCGAGATCGAACTTCGCTAAGCTCGGGGGAGGGTTTCCCAGCTGGGATTAAGTGAATATTTGGGGAGTGCAATCATGTAGGTATGCAGAATTGACTAGAATAGGGGATCAAAGTTCGGAAGGTGAGCACACTTATGAGGTTTAATGAACGCATGCAGAATATTGCCACAGTCTGAAATGGGTGTACCTACATGTGTACCCCTGGAACTACATGTAGAGTAGTAGTGCAAGGAATCTTTTTTGATGCTTCTTTTCTCTTGGCTGGACCTAGAGAAGTGAGACCACTGAATTTTAACTTCAACTTTAACGTTAACCTCAATTGCTAGGTTAATTTAAGGACTGGGATACATGTAGGTATATACATAAGTAGTAATCGATCGGCTGGCCATGTATCCATCACCGCCAAATTTAAAGCCACTCCCCTCATAATACTCCGAAGACTGCATAAGGCCCAGTCGTAGCATTGACTCTTGAGTACCCCAGGATAGTATATCCGCGAGATGAGTTACACACTGTCTACTCTAGAGTATGTCATTTTAGTGTACTCACGGGAAGGGTAAATCCAAAAACGGCCCGCTCTGGACGAAACAAGGTTCCAAAGCTAGTGTAGTTTAACTTGGGCCCTTGGTTATTCGGGCTTTGAAGCTGAAGACTTCACTGCCGGCAACGCAGTGTGTCGCGATTCCTCAAGTTCGCTTCTCTCTCTTTAATTTTGTCTCCCCCTCTTCACTACAGCGTACCCCTCTGAGAAGAAATGATATCGCTCTCCGCCCCTTTCGCTTCTGATGAAGCTAGATTAGCTAGCACATCCTCAGATTGCGCATGACTTGCCGCATCCCGACTAGCAGCCCCAAGACCCTTGTTGGGAAAAGAAAAGGAAACTCAAGAAAGGAAGCTCTTGTCTTGGCAGGCTCATCTCGTGAACTACCTAGAGTAGAGAGAGTAGTATACCGACCTTGGTTCGTTTGGATCAAGTCACTCGGTCTTCTCATTGGAGCTTCCAACTTCGATCGTCGCACAAAGCAAGCACTTCGGTCACCTCTGTCAACAGGAATCAATGATGCGCCACAGAAACTGAAACATCGCTACATGATAGAATTCAGCCTATCTACATACCTATCTCATCCCTCATCCCCCCATCCCTCATCGCTCATCAACACCATCCCCCTTCCCCGCCTCTTCGAACACGATCTGAGATGCGGTATGTACGGCTTCTCGGAGGAGAAACGAGAGACATTTAAGGTTGAGGAGAAGCTTCTGGCCGGGAATCTCGCCCACTTTATACCCACCGCGCTCTCTATAGCTTCTATTGGACGATGACCTGCCCGGTCTGACCATACCATATTTACCATTCACCGTTCACCATACCATACCATCCCCCCCATCCCGGCATTCATACATCATCAAAACCTACAACTATCCTTACCCTTGGGGGCCCTGATCCTTTGATTACCAATATCCATATGCGTACTATGCGTGCTGAGGAGGCTCGAACGGGTGGCCGCCTACTGTGGTCAATAATGATACTGTTCTGTAGGATTCACCTATGCCTGCCCCTCCGCGATAGTGAAGCCGAGGCAAGAGCTAGTCAAAATCAGCGCCAGCGTCAACGACGTCAACGCCGACGTCGGCAGCACCGGCGCCGTCAATAAGGGGATGAACCCTTCACTTACTTCTCGAGGCATCTACTCAACTGGCACTGCAACTTCAAATTCCCACAGCACGCAATATATACCATAGGTTCGATACCTCAATTGAGGCCTCGCTTGTCAGGTCGCTGCATTGTTACGGCGCATGGAGACGGAAGCCTTTCGTTCCGCCTGGCAAGTGCTACCAATACTCGGTCCGTTCTCGCGGGTAGTAACGTTCAACCCTGAACACGGCATCCGGAAGAATATGCCGGCAAACATGGGCTTTTCTACAACCACAGCCACGGCAATATGTGCTGCCCAGATCTGCCTTTTCTCCTACCAGGCTCTTCTTCAGTTCATCTCGCAGCTCTTGCAGCGGATCTATATCTCGCTTAACTCGTCAACGTGCCGCGTTCCCATGAGAGTTTATATAATGTAATCAACCACTTTGGCTTAATATAGAAGATGATGTTTACCGCAATAGGCAGCAGGTTTTAATCTACCATCAGCTCTGGCTCCTGTCATAATCGTTCTTTACGAGTTCTTCCCCTCTGTATATATAGATATTTACCTTTGTCTCCTTTCCTTTTTACCTTTTTGGCTTTTTGTTTATTCAAGGCTTTCCGTTCATAAAGCCGGCTTTTCTTTCCAGAGTTTTTGTTTCCTGACTCTGCCTGCATCTCTTCTTAATCGTCCCCACGATGCATCTTCTTGGCAAATCTGTACGTTCGACGCTATTCATAGCTGGAGGCCTCTTAGCCTACATTACAGCTGCAGCAGAAACGCTAGATAGCGCTGCTATTACCGCTGCCTCGATTCCTACAGAGATATCGGCCGCTGTGGGCTCTTACGGGAATATCCTTACGGTCAGTAATATATCTAGATAGCTAGCTTTTGCCAATTTTTCTTGTTCGAGACACGTTGGAGTGACCATGTCACTGATCCGATTCTTTATATGCAGTGCGCAATTCTCACTGGCCTCTTCTGGGGTAAAGTCGCATATCCTTCCTCCACCAGCTACGGCGAAGAGAATACATACTGGTGTAAGTCCTAATATGAGACCGTAAATACCCGAAATTGTGCCCTAAAAGCTCACACTTCACAAACAGCCGCAACTGCGATCCTCTCCCCCACCTGTATCTTCAGCCCAACTTCCGCGACCGACGTCTCCCTCGCCGTCAGGATACTCACCCTTTCCAAGGTCGAGTTCGCCATCCGTGGGGGCGGCCACACCGCCAACGCCGGCTGGGCCAACACCAACAAGGGCGTTCTAATCTCCCTCTCGGAGCTCAAGACCCTCAACGCAAAGAGCGGCTACGTCGAGGTCGGCGCAGGCTTACACTGGGACGAGGTCTACGAGTACCTCGATGCGCGGCAGCTAAGCGTGGTGGGCGGGCGCATGACCGGCGTCGGTGTCTCCGGGTACCTACTTGGCGGGGGCATCTCGTACATCTCCAACGAGCGGGGCTTCGGCTGCGACAATGTCAAGAACTATCAGGTTGTTCTAGGCGACGGCCGCATTGTCTCCGCAAACGCCCAAACCAACCCCGATCTCTTCAAGGCGCTCAAGGGCGGCACCAACAACTTCGGCATTGTCACCCGCTTCGACCTGTATACGTACGCCAGCGCGGGCATCTATGCAGGGTCCCTCTACTACCTCGAGAGCAGCTTCGATCAGCTCTTTAATGCCACGGCCGCCTATGCTGTCAATAACACCGACACCAAGACGCATATCATCCCCGCGTTCGTGTCGTTGCCCGGCTACAGCATCGCTGCCTACTACGTCTTCTCGAGCAACCCAGTGACGTCCCCACCCGCGGCACTAAAGCCGTTTTTCGACATCCCGGCATTCACAAATACTGCGCGGATCACAAACTTCACCGACGCTACGGAGGAGCTAGGCGCGGGGGATGTGTATGGGATGAGGTTCGTTGATGCATCCCCGGTTTGGATTTTGGAGGGGTGGTTGTGCTGACATATCGATCATTGACACCTAGACACTACCTCCAAGCACTAACCATAGTCGCCGACGCCTCGCTCTACAAGGACATCTACGCGATCTTCAAGGAACTCAACTCCCCGCTCACAACGACCATCACGGGCTTCCAGGCCTCCGTGGCGTATCAGCCGCTGTCGGCGAGTATGATTGCCGCCGGTGCGGCGCGCGGCGGGAATGTACTGGGGTTGAACGACTCGCAGGGAGTGCTGACTTGTAGGTTCCCCCGGATTCTTTGTTATTGACTGGAAGGGAGACATGTGTTAATGGAGATACACAGGCCTGAACTTTAATTACCGCTGGACAAATACGACGGATGATGCCACCGTTAAGGCGGTTGCGGAGGAGGTGATTGATCAGGCGCGGGAGCTGGCGAAGGAGCGGGGTTTGTTTAATCCTTATATGTGAGCATTCCCTAAGAGAAAACCAACAATGATTGGCGCAGAGACTGACTAAAGTTTTTTAGATATTTGAACTATGCGGACCCAGACGCGGAGGTGATCCAGGGGTACGGCGCCGCAAATCTCAAGACCCTGCAGGCGGCGAAGAAGAAGTGGGATCCGGAGAATGTGTTTAGCAAGTTGGTGAAGGGAGGTTTCAAGGTCCCTATGTAGAGTAGAGAGTGTAAGATTGGATGGTGATTGTTTATAAACTACATATTAATAGGGTATTTATGGTTGTAATTTGTAATATGTATTATAGGAATAAAGTGAGAGATGGGAATACAAAATTGTTAATATCTGTCTATTCCGAACACATTCGGAGAAGTGATTTATCTCTCACAACTGCTCAACCACTTCTATCTGCAAAATTCCAGACACCGACTGGATCACATGCTATCACTCGGAATAAACACACATCTAAAAACACTAGGTCGGTTAGTGTGGTCCCTTTAGATAAACGAGATCAGAAATTGATAAAAGCCACCACAAGCACAGAAAAAGCCTTCTATATCACATGCCCGGCCCGCCCGGTCTCGCCGTTATTCGGCCCGCCGCATATCTGGCAAACAACGGCGGCCACAAATGCAGGCATATTGAGTACAATGCAAGAGAGGGCACCTTGAGAGCCACGTCGTGGATGGCTAGATTGCTTGGCTTGTGTCTTGCGGGATACATGCCGCCAGAGGCGGCTACCTTTATCTTCTGGGCGTGGCATATCTTGCCCGGCGGTGTTCGTCTCTTGTACTACAAGCCGGGCTACCGGGATTAAAAGTAACGTAAGTATCTAGTTGATGTAACGTGTATGAATGCCGGCACATCGAACAATTGATCATCCTCTGAGCTGTCCATAACAACACTTTTCATTGCCGCCGGCCGGTAAAAAGAGAATTCACATCCATCATGATATGCCCTGAGTTAAACCTGACATGTCACGGAATCTCAGCAACGGCAAAGAAGAGCGAATGGCTCCTAATCTTACCCGCCCAGGAGCGGTAATTGCTTCCCTTGCTGGATGATGTTTAACGAGGGTTGAACTCAAGGATGGAAGCGTTGGCACTGGACAGAGCTAGTTGTTGGCCATCCAGCCCCTATGCTCCTGTTTCCACGTTAACTGGGTAATGCCAATGGCAGTGGATGAGGCGATGGCCTAGGGTTTGAAATCTTCTCTCTCTTGCCGGTTATATCGCCCGGTTTCGATGGCATAACGGTAAAGCCCGTCCGATACACTTAGCTTCGCCCCAAAACCAAAAGATCTAGAACCATCTCATACCCTAGAGAGAAATGACCAGCCGCGGCTGCCGGTAGCGTGGTTTCAATCCTCAGTCCAGAGCCCAGCCTCCCCAACCTGACAACCCATGCGAAAAGCAGTCTATGGAACAGCCGGCTTCGTTGTCCTCTTCTCCACGAGTTAATTCGTGGTCAAGCTATAGTATCTTCAATATGAGTTCCATATTGAGGCATTATTACGGCATCAACCGCGCTGATGAACTTTAGGTCACGCCAGTCATATCATGATAGAACAGTAGATACTACTTCCCTAACTGACCCCCAGTCTACAGGCCAGAAAACGCGCAGTGCAAAAGTTAGCTGGTCCGAAACCCAAGCCCAAGCCCTCAAAGATGGCGGTAAGAGACCCAATGTCAATGATCAGATTGCAGTAAATCTGCGCATAGCCAGCAAACTAGCCAGGTGGGGGGATCGTGCAAACGAGCAAAGAAAACAAAAGGACCTGAACCTCACGTTTTTCGTTGTTGTCGTGATAACGGAAGATCGGCGGCAGGGGGCTGAGAGGTTTTTCCTGCATAGTGGTGGCGATGCTCTTTTGTGGGGTTGCAATGAGCAGCCGTAGCCCTGCGGCAGGAAAGCTTAACTAAAGGGAGCGGCGCCGCGGAGAGGGTACCGCAGTTCTTACAGGGGTATTCAGCAGGTGTAGAACAGTTAGGTCGGTACATACTCATAATCACGGGGTGAATAACGGCGGATCCTATCTGATGGCGATCAGGGAAATGATTTGAGGCGAATAGGTAGTAGAGTTGACTTTGTGACGCCAAGGCCACACCACTGCAAACACAGGACCCGCGGTGAGTGTAGGTACTCTATGTAGATAGGTAGACAGCTAGGTAAGACATTCCCACCAGTTACACCGTTGCCTGAAGTCAACTGGGCTGTGGGTGTGGCCGCGGGTTGGTGGCCGCTTTGAAAATCGGTTATGTACTGAGATGGGCTGTGCTAGAGTATGTGGGGAGAAAAGCTTTTTTTTTTTTTTTGACAGGAAACGGAAGATGGAGAGTTTGATTGAGTTTGGATTTAGAGTTTATCGGATACGTGGACACGCTACGATAAGGAGTACAAAGTCTCAAAAGACTTATTGAAGGAATGGAATTAGTGAAGAAAAATACTCGTGCGTTCATTAAAAAGTCGGAATTTTTGGTAAGGATTTGGTTGCAACGGCTTCCGACCATTTAATGAACACGCGAGTACTAGACTTAAAAAAACATCACGATGCAACCAGGTACAAAAGAAGAAAAACCATATATTATGCTAAAAAGAGTCGTAACTAAATTGAAGGATAATAAGATACAAAACAAATTGCGTGTCAGACCACAACAAGGCGTGATGTGAATCGAAGAAGTGGAATAGCTAGAGTGATTACAAAAAACCATCATATCATGCAGTAATAATAAAAGAAACAAAAAGAAATGAATTAGAAAAGAGGCCGGGGGCCAAGATACAAGGAAACGCCAACTCGTTATGCAAACCCTAATAAAATAGAAATCGAGGGAAAGAGGAAAACATCAAACCAGCGACAAATCAGACATAAGAAACCCACGGCAGTGTGCCAAGTAGTAGTAATAGTAGCAGTAATAGAAGCAGTAGTAGTCCAAACCAACCATTCACGACTAGCCTAACCAGTCCAAGTCAACCAACTAATCACCCAAACTGGGCCAAACCAGTCAAGTCAACCAACCACCTAACCTAACCGTACTCTGAATCCTCAAACCTCTACCAACCATCATCTCAACCACCACCACTTAATCCAACCCCACCTTCTCCAGACTCATCCCCCTGACATAGGTCTCGGCCGTACTAGTCGACAACCACGACACCTCACTTGTGTTCGTATCCGCCCTAGCTACACCCTCCTCACCCACCGACGAAGTCGTCTTCCGCCTCGGTGTCGCTGGCCGGCCCTCTGCCATCTTGCTCACCAGCCGCTCAGACGGCTTCTGTGGTGCCGATATGGACCGGAGGAGCTGTGGCCTAGTGATGGTGCGCCGGATTGTGCGCTCGCCGGCGTAGATCACGAGCGGGAGGGACAGGCAGGCGATGATGATTCCGAGGATGGGGAACACCATTGTTGCTGCTGCTGCGCTTTGCGCTTTGCGGGGTGTTAGAGGCTGTGGTGATACGAGATAGAGGTGAGGTGGGGAAGTGGGAGGTAGCTACCTGGAGCTTGTGCGGTGAGCTCTTGCGGTTTTGCTTGGGAGCTGGATGCTCTGCTCTACTAAGAGTGGCTTGTTTTTCTTAGATTGAGTACGGGGCTCTTGGAGCTTGGAGCTGGAGGAGGGCGATATCAACTGATGATCACAGGTGCAGTAGAGTAATATTTGTATT
The DNA here is from genome assembly GCA_024713935.1 of Morchella eximia. NCBI lineage: Eukaryota > Fungi > Ascomycota > Pezizomycetes > Pezizales > Morchellaceae > Morchella > Morchella eximia. The sequence continues at coordinate 735,597 of JAMGZG010000019.1, forward strand.
GCTTGCTTGCTTGTTCGCTTTGCTTTGCTTTGCAGATTCAGGCACAGGTGCAGAGGAGAAGAAGAAGGCTTTTACCTGCACTTGAAGAAAAGTAGAGGCTTATATAGCCCACCCCTCTTCAGCTGCCCTCCATCGAGTCACACCCTTTCACCACCCCGTAGAGGTATGATGTATGGTATCTCCTCTGACTCTGTGACTAAGAGATGTCCAGATAGCGTGTGTGCGAAGTGGGAGTTTCATGAGGTCATGAGTTTCTATAGCGGGCGTTTACTATACATGATCACCAGGGAGGGTAGCTAGGTAGGTATGTAGCTATCAAGGTAGCTAACTGGCCACTTTCATAAATAGCGAGTTGACTAGGCCAGAGAGGTCAATACAATCTAGTAGTAGCATCTTTTGCCGCCGCGGAAAATGAGTGAGTGGTAGGTAAGCGGGTGAGATGGATCCTTCCCTCCCAGCGGGCGCAGGTACAGAGGACTTGCAGCAATATGTGCTTCTAGAAGGAAGGAAGATTGTCCAATATCTGCACAGGGATTCATCTATGGTAGAGAGTATGTAGGGTTGTGGGGTATTCACAGAAACTAGCAGCGGCGGGCTCTGTGTGTGCCTTGCAGTGGCAGAGTGGTTGGTGCTGTCTTAAAATAGCAGGGGGTGGGCGTGGAGAAGGCCAACCAGCGACTTGTGACTATGGCTTCGGTATTCACGGCAGCTTCACAAGGGTGGCTGACAGAGATAAACAGCAGAAGTAACTACAACATGTACATACATGCCTACATACTACTTCATACTACATACAAGCTTCTCTACTGCTTCTAGCTTCGAATTCTGTCTGCTGGAGTTGACGTTTTTGTGTGTTGCCGGCGAAGGGGCGTGACGCGGCCAACTAGCTAATTAGTCACTTAGACAATCACCTGATTGAGATTCAACCAAGGTACCGGCGAATAAATGCCCTCCAGGGATTGGGATGGGGATATTCATTGGAGCCTTTCTACAGTGCGAAGATTGTTAATGCGATTCATTCAAATCTCTTCCGACGCGGGGGGAGGGGAGGGTAGGGGAGGGAGTGTTGGATTTGTAAGGAAGGCCGCCTGAGATACGAGCCACTGTTTGAATCTACATACTTCTTCTCTTCGACACTCTACTTGTGGCTAACCTCTCATCATGCTGATGATAATGACGATGATGAGAAGGGCTTTCTAGAATACCGCTAGACATGTGTTCTGTTGTGTTGTGTATATAGATAGTATATTAATGTTATTTATAGGAACATCTATCTAAAGTATTCACATACCGCCATAACTCGAAAAATTGGCTAGATCAAAATTACTTTAATGGGAAATTTCTAAAGCAGATCGATGCCATTCAACCAATCACCCAAGCGGTAATCCCTGGACGGAGATAGCCAATTTTTCGAGTTTTGGCGGTACCCGCCTCCAGCTTGTAATCAGTTAACTTATTTATATGAGTCAAATCGGATTTCTTCAGCACAAGAACAGATGGACCCTTCCTCGTCTAGCCGTCTCCTTGATTCTCTCCCTCCCTCCCTGATCCTTGGCCATGACACAAGTCGACCGCTAGCGAGCCTCTACTCGTGACGCCCGCAAACCCGTCATTCCAATCCTTTCCCTCAGCCCTGCCAAGCCTGATCTACAGCGGCTCCTTCACGCCCCCGCCAACGTCAACCACACCCGAATCCCACACTCCACACCACACTCTCCACCCTACATCACATCTCGAGTCCACACGTCAACCCCCCCACAAACCCCCCACCAGCTCGACATACCAAACCTTACAATGCCTCTCACAATAATCCGTACCGTCCCGGACACCGCCAAATACACTCCTCTCACCACGCACCAATCCGCAACCCCGGCCTCGTTCACCACCCCCGTCCTCCACTTCCGCAACGAATTCACCACCCTCGTCCTCGCCGCCGCGCAGGCCTCCCTTCTCCCCATCTTCGGCGACCACAAAGATGCTCCGGAACCCGAAGTCATCGTGCCCGGCATCGACATCTGGGTCACCTCCGAGTACACACCCCCACACCCCCGCATCCCCCCCCCCCCCGGGCCCTCATAGACTAACTAGTTAACTAACACCCTACAGGAACCTAATCCTCTACAATCCCTCCCTCACCGTCGGCGTCGAGCTCCCCTACACCTCCGTCACCCTCCACGCCATCCAACGGATCCCTCACGGAAAAGGCATCTACATGCAGCTGGCGCTCTCTCCTTCCGCCGCCCAGACATCCAACAACGAGGCTTTCGACGACGACGACATGCTAGAGCTGACCGCCCTTTCCGGCGGCGGAGAAAACGAGGACACAACCGTCGACGCGTTCTTTAAGGCGCTGAGCGACTGCGCGAACCTCAACCCGGACCCAGACGCGAGCGGGAGCGACGACGAGGGCATGGACGGGCAGGTAATGTTTGAAGGGGGCGCTGGGGCCACTCTGGAGGGTTTCCCGGGAGAGGGCGGCTGGATCACGGCGGAGAACGTGGATCAGTTTCAGTTTGAGGATGTGGAGGGGGAGGAGGGCGAGAGCGCGGGGTTTAGAATTCTGGGCCCGGGCGCGGGGACAGTGAGGACGAGGAGTGAGGAGGGAGAGGAGGAGGAGGAGGAGGAAGTGGGCGCGGAGGAGGCGAAGTGGAGGAGGACGGAATAGGGTGGTGGTGGTGGGGAGATATCTGTATCGTATTAGGTACGTCTGCTGCTCTTCCTAGGGGGAAAATTTATTAGAGGTCTGGTTCTTTCTGCTGCTGAGATTAGGTAGTGGTGTGATTGAGACTTTGCGTCGTGATTTGACTTGACAGCTTAATTGACCAACCAGGAACCCCCGAAGGTTTAGAGAATCAATTACCTAAATGAATGAATAAAAAGCGAAGCTCATAGCACAAATAAATAACTAAACTGCCTGTTCTACTAGTATTCCCAATTAGGGTTTTATCTGAGACACCCGGAGACATCTCTCATTGGCCCGTGCAAACATGAGTGATAATTGATGATCACCCACCAGAAATCCAATCATGCACCCCACACCGCTCCTCCACCCCCACCTTTAATCTTAAGACCGACTCTCGATATCGGCTTAAGCATCTGAATAAATTCAACGGGTTTTGGGATATGTAATCATCTTTGCCTTAAGTGTGATGAAACTACATACATCCGTACACAGGCAAACTGCAACTGCCTACACATATATTACAGAGCTCGCTGAGGCGATTGGAGCACGTCTTTCATGACTCGGCATAAACTAGTCATCAATGGCTATTGGTAGAGCACTTGAGGTTTCAGGCCGTTAAATGAGGATGCCTTGTCCGAGGTGGGTGAGGTGCATAAGAAATATATGTATATATAGAGTATATACTATCAGGGTTAGGGTTTCTTTGAGTACTGCTTAATCTGAACCAAGTATGTAGAGTAGACAATAGGCTAGGGAAGAACAACTGATAAAAGCGATTGATGTCATTTAAACCCTCATACTTCCAGGGGTCTGTTGTGCTGTCGTCGCCTGGGCGAGTATGAATGGTATGGATGCCTGGAAACGGGTATGAATGCCTGAAAAACGGCACACCGGTAGGGTATGAAGGCCTTGGAACCGTGAAGTACAGTCGCACCTCACTATGCCGGATCTCTATATCCCGGATCCCTTGCTATCCCGGATTTCTCGTGAATATTTGCTATCCCGTATGGAAATTGTCTGGTTCTTGGCATCCGGCATAGCGAGGTGCGACTGTAGGTGCATGTAGGTAGGTACGTACATGTATCAACGTGATTACTCCTCCGATCACACACACCACATCACATGGGAGTGCATACATAGCCGTCGAGACGGGGATGTGGTGTAACACAATGCTCAAGTGCTTTTCTGATTGTTGGAGATGTATTGTCGGGTCACAAAAATAACGACAACTAACAACCATTAAAGTAGGTATCTTTCGACAACCACCATAGATATGAAAAAGATGATTCTATATCCATGAATCTAGAGAGCTAGGGAACAATAGGTAGTGCTCTTGTCCATGGCTGGAATGAAACAGATTGAGAATCGTGTCTGGTTGCTATGGGGGGTGTGTAGTTATTTTTGTAACCTGGCAATAGGCCGTAAATACTCTTATCGAAACTGAGAGAGTACATAGTCTCTTGACAGAATTAAGAACAAAATGTTCCTCTGTATGCAGGCAGAATTTGAGACACTCCAACTTAACTAGAGTACCTACATACATGTACCTACATACCCCGCTTCTCCTTCAGGCATGCTACCGCTCTACTGTAGGTACTACTCGGCAGAACTCTGCACCTTCCCGGTGCTTTTAATGTTTCTTTTGCTTTCCCCTGTGCATCCCGTGTCATGCCTGTCACTATCCCTGCGCCGTGCAATAACCTCAACAAATCAACGCCTCGATCAACATACTTGTCGTCGATAGAGTACCTAATAGGTAGTAGGAATCGCCCTCCCTGTCGACAAACAAACCATTACAGGCATAGCTAACTCGACCCTCTGCTGCAACTGCAAGCCTTCTGCGGAAGTAAGCGAGAGAGAGAGAGCGAGAGAGAGAGAGAGAAAAAGAAACCCTTCGATGCCCAGGCTAGACTGTGCAGCGTTTTCCCCACCCTAGGTTAGATATATCAGTCGTGTAGAGTAGATAATGGGGCGCGTTTCTCCCCTTTGAAGAAGCTTTGCACAAGTTCAATATAGCTAGGATCTGTCTCTGCCACTGATTTCTTTTTCTTCCTCCGCCTTTCTAACCCCAATCCTTCTGATTTACCAATTGGAAACAACTTCAAGAGTGGTGAGTCCGCGTTTTTGATCATTGATCTTCATGGTACTGGTTGTGATATTGATGCGTATCTTTGGGAATAGATATCAATTATCTTCCGCGCCTACACCGAGATAATCTCAATGGCTTCGCACTATGGAAATCCGAGTTACCCCTCCCTGACATCACTGCCCAACACTAAAACCAAGAGCGAAGATGAGACCGGCGAGGGGTCAATAGACATTGATTCGGGAGACGAGTTGTTTCATTCTTGCTCCGATACACCACCCCTATCAGACCGTGCCCAAAAGATACCTGAGCTTAAGGCCAAGGAGAAGCAGACCCCTGGAACGGTGCCTGGGACCGATCGAGGTTCCAATACTTCAAGTGGTTACAATAAAGTCGGACAGGATTATATACCTTCGAGGAACCCTAATGCGTCTGTCGATAAAACCCGAACCGTAAGGTCCCGTGCTAATAACAACCCGAGGACTCGGACTCCACGCCTATCCGCGGTTGAGACCGAGGATATGTATAATGGGGATCTCGATAGTGAAACAGACACCGATGATGTCAAAATAGACCTCACTACTCTACGTAATCGGCTTTCTATATACGCAAAACAGGACGAAATTTCTCTCAGGCATTTAGCAAACGGTGGGTCGGGGTGTGTGGGTATAAATGCGGGCGGGGGAGACGATGATGAGGATGAAATTGCTTTTCAAAAGATGACTATTGAATTGGAAGAATCTGTATCCTACCCAGACTCTTCTTCCTCAAACAGAGAAGGAGGAGTCTTGACATCCGAAGAGAACGAGGAAAAAGCCTTTGATGAGGTTTCGGGTTTCCCCGTTGATGGTTTTGGGGATAACCTAGGCAGGGCGACAATCACTCGGCAGCCAGAGGGAGAGGGAGCGCGAGGAGAGGGAGTGTCTTTTGTGGGGTCGAGGAGCGATCCTAACGTCAGTAACGATGACGATGAAGACCATGACGACGATTATGGCTCAATAAGTTCCGAAGACGAGGTTATGAGTGAGTCCATCCCATGCGAACTCTCTTATAAGAAAAAAATTCGTATCCATATCTTGTGATTATTTGTGCGATCTTTCTTGTTTCCGTTAGGAGAACAAATGCATGTTAATAATAATACATTACTGGCCCTCATCATAATACAATACTGTTTCAAGATGAAAACCTCCTAACGGGACCGTGTGGGATTCTTTTTCCTCATTCATTTATCTAATACCGAGTGTATAAATAGATCATCCTGCCTTGAAGCCAGCGGCACATCCTTTACCAACGCTTCCTTTTGCCGTGCAGTGGGAAGCCACTCGAGTAGCTCTGGACCGGAAAATCCAGAACAGTGCCATCTGTGACTATCTCAATGGCTTCTGTGATGATCTTTTCAATGCAGAAGAATATAATGACGTGTGGAAAACTTTGACTCGGTTTTCAGGGGCTGCAAAGCTTCTGGAAAGGACAAGTGAAGCTATTTGGATGAGTTTAAAGCACAAATCCGGATGGCTCGACAGTACTTACCTCACGGGGTCGGTCCACTTTGACACCGTAAATATGGATTCAGAATCTAAAATCCCTTTACGTATCACACTCAATCCACTACTAAGAGTCCGTGGGAACCGATTTTTCAATCGATTTGGGTCTGATAGATTTCTACATCTTCGGCTTCCACCCTTTCAAAGGCTCTCAAATGATAAGTCTGAAAAAGCGCGTGCCCGGATCATCGATTGGTTGGTGGAAGAAGAATTGGAACTTCTAAATAGAAGATGGAAGTGTTTTTATATCAAGCATCCCCAGGATAGTACGAAAAACTCTGGTGCGAAATATTTTAATCAAGCGGTATTTTTCGCTACAGAGGGTGTTGGGATTGGGGAAAACCTCGATGAGGAGGAACTAAAGGCATTAGGGTTTATAAATGAAAACAGGAAATTGAGGCACAAAATGAGCACTCGTGATTTACTGGAGTGGCATATTCCCCTCCAAGGAAAAAACTTGAAAGGCGCGGTCTCAAAGTTTTGGTCACGAATAAGTTTAGGTTGGTACTCTTGCATATATATACCTATGGATATTGTGCTGAAACTCATAAGGATTCTCCGGTGGAACCCCTACCGTTACCGTCAACCCCTCGATGATTGAATTTGTCAATGGTTTTCGTTCTCCTATCGGTGAGGTGATGGATGACGGCTGCTCTATCATCTCTCCGGCACTGATGAAAATGGTCCGTCGGGGGCTTGATTCTGAGTCAACACCAACAGCTATTCAAGCGCGCATAGGCGGTGCCAAAGGTGTCTGGATGGTGGATCCTGACGGCGACTGGAACTCAGAAGAGCTCTATATAAAGGTCAAAACTGACTCACAATTGAAATACGAGGGTCATGAGAATGATAATGACTGGGCAAGGTTAACGTTGGACGTTCTCAATTCATCGCACGACCCAAAACCAGCATATATCAATGTCCAGTTGATTCCAATCCTTGCTGATCGTGGTGTGCCTTTCTCCGTAATGAAGGAGCTTCTGGAAGAACATCTGGAAGAGCACCTTAATGAGCTCTTCCAGACAATCGATGAACCCGTCCAGTTGCGAAAGTGGCTATACGACCATGGGGGCTTGGCAAGGGAGCGAATTGGTTCAAAAACTACATGTATGCCAACTTGTGGCGCTCTGCCAGATAATACGCACGAGATTGCCATATTACTACTTGAAGTAAGATGTATCCTCCCTCACGTAATAATATGTGAGATTAATAGAGCTTATAGAGCGGGTTTTTGGTGCGCGAGTGCCAATATCTATACGAACAGGTCTCAAAATATATCAAACAGCACTGTACAAATCTAGAGAAAAGGCTGCACATAAGAATTCCCCATTCAACACGTCTCCTTTGCGTGGCAGATCCGACTTGTACACTGGAGGAGGGCGAGGTATCCCTAAGGTTCTCCAATGGAATTCTAGACCCCAAGACAATGAGGCGGACGACTGTCATACTTGGCGATATACTTGTAGCGCGAGAGCCAGCCCAGTTGCCTTCAGACATACAAAAGGTGGGCATTCTGGTCCCTGCGTAAAACTTGATGAGTCTAATCGAGAAATCTTAGGTTAAAGCAGTGGATATCCAGGACTACCACTCCCCAAAGCTGAGAGAATTACAAGATGTTATCGTATTCTCTGTTAAAGGTAACAGAAGTCTTGCATCTTTATTGTCAGGAGGAGACTTTGACGGTGATAAGGTGAGAATTTTTATTAAATTCGTTATGTGAGTCGATTACGTCTCTGTCATCGCCTGGCTAACTTCTGTTTGGTGACGGTAACCAGCCCTGGATTTGCTGGGATGAACGTGTAGTCGCACCCTTCCAAAACAGTGTCAGTACATTCGACGAATACCGTGAACTAGTTGAAGCAAAATTTGAGAGGTCGGAAGAACGGATGGAAGACCTAGAGCCAGACGAACCGGATTTTTACAATCGCTTTTTGAGAATCGGAATAGCAAACTCCCTCCGGGAAGACTTCTTGGGGCGTTGTACTACTGCATGGGAAAAAGTTTGCTACCACAAGGGAATTTCAGACCCAGAAACCATCGAAATAGCGATAATGTGTTCTTTCCTTGTCGATGCTCCAAAACAGGGGTTATCGATCCGCCGTTCGACAAGAGAACATGTACTAAAGCGTTCGAGACGATTTACGAAGCCTCCGTACAGAGAACCCAACGCTAAGGGAGACATTTTGAGAAATAGTACTAATGTGATTGATCAATTGCGCTTTGTCACTGAGCAGAAAGTGAGGGAAATGAGGGACGCATTCGACAAAGGATTTAGAGGGGCCTCGGGGTTTGACCCGATGTTGTCGGAACTTTATAATAACGAATCTAAGCTGGCAGGAGGAGAGGGGCCATTGTACGAGATGTTGTATTATCTGAGAAAGGATTTTTGCGCGTTGTATGACTCATGGAGGGTGGCAGCGAGCTCTCGACGACGTGGGTTTAAAAACAATGTTTCAAGTCATTATAGTCGATTCAAGGAGATAATGCCCCCGAAGGACTTGCTCAAGGACCCAGTCATCAGTCGTTTGGTCCTGAACGCAGATTCCAACCTTTCGTACTGGAGTCTTCTCAGAGCCTCCGCAGCACATTATACGTGGCATTCAGATCGCACCCAGGTATTTATGTGGCACATGGCTGGTCGCGAACTTTGTTTTATCAAGTCTCAAGCAATGGGGAGAAAGTCTGAGTTTGGGCCACGGACAATGATAGAGGAGATGTACATCCCCTTGAAACCTAGTAGGAGGTATCAGGAAATCAGGAAGACGGACCAGGATGACGAGGAGGAGGAGGAAGAAGAAGAAGAAGATGCCATCGTAAGTTTTTCTCTGGAATGTTCCTTTGAATACAAATCAATTGACCCAAGATACACAGCCAGAATTCGATAAATAATACCTATTGATTGACCTTTCGCTATAAAAGAAAACGGACTGTAGTCTCACAGTCCCAAAACCTTCCTAGCGCATTGTCTAACTCTCCTCGCATATTCCTGTTTATTATCCCTCCAAACCTTTGAGGCATCGATATTTGCTCCACTCTCGTCGTTTGGCTCGGCAAGCATGCTCATCACACTGATGAGGATTTTCTCGACACTTTGGATGGGTGACCAACGTTCGCTGGCATCCTCATATTGGTTTGGGTCGTCACCGGGGGAATGCAGGATTGAGATGCATACGGTGCCGTCCTTGTAAACGTTGGGGTGAAACATTTCGCAAGTAAATTTCATTTTTGGAGGATTTAGCGGATAATCCTGATATTATGTATAATAGTTTTTATTAGCGCTTGTAATTCACACATTTTTACGCTTCTCAAAAAGTCATATTACTGGACCTCTTCTGAGGCCGAGAGTGAACATACTTTTGGGAAGCTTAGTGTCGCTGGGAAAACACCACCCTCAAAGGGGGTTTCGTCGGGGCCTTGTATCAAGCACTCCCATTCAAAAAGGTTTGATTCGTCAACTGGACCGGCGACAATGCCCTCCGGCGACTCTCTAAGCAAGGCCTTGTATTCTTTGAGTAGACGTTTGTTGGCTGCGGCAAACGACATGTTTGTGATGGGTGGTGGTGAGGTGACGAAGCTTGCCGCGAGAAAAGTAGGTACCTACCTACATGTATGTATCTAGATCTCGATCACGTGTCAATATCAGACGTGAGACGATCTCCTAGCTAATCTAATCAGATCAGAGCTGCTAACACAGCCTTAGGGTTAGGTATGTACCTTTCCTGCCATTGAGCTAGACGATTTATTGTGCAAAAATAACTTGTTTTTAAAATCAATAAATCACCTTTTTGGAGGTATATATCCGATTTAATCTGAGTAAAGCCTGGTTTTAGGTCACCGGGCATTAGGTCAATATCTCCTATAATTTGTAAGTCTACTGGGGCGTTCAGTAAAAGTCGTGAAAATAAGCGTTGCAACGGGGCGACTTTTCACGACCTTTTACTGAATGCCTGAGTATCTACTCCTTCAAAAACCTAAAATTAAAGAAATTGGAACAGTCAATCTGTAGTCTTTGTGTTTGCCTACTGATTGTCCGTCTTTAAATTTCGACTTTCTTATTTTTGACAGGCCAGATACGTTTGGAATTACTTGAGGTATTGCCAGGTTACAAAAATAACTACACACCCCGCATAGCAACCAGACACGATTCTCAATCTGTTTCGTTCCAGCCATGGACAAGAGCACTACCTATTGTTCCCTAGCTCTCTAGATTCATGGATATAGAATCATCTTTTTCATATCTATGGTGGTTGTCGAAAGATACCTACTTTGATTCGGAGCTTCGGCCTTCAATGCTGGTTGCCATGTGGGTTAGGGTTCATTGCCCTCGATCAATTAGGCCCCGAGCTCGCGCGCAAATGGAGCTTTTACTACATCTTAGATAGACTTACAATAGCCCAGCATGGCGCCGGTTGGATGATGGTGATCAGGGGCTGGCTGAATTCGGCAGCGAGGGGGGGGGGTGTTATTTTTATATTTTTACACGCCGTGTTTGAGCTCATTGGTTGGCAGGTTGCGGGAACGGATTGCTTGCATACATGAGAGTATGTACTCTACATACATGTAGTGTTTGCACCTAGCCTAACCTGATATTGTTGTAGGTACTAAGCTTTCATCATCTGGTAGTCATAACAATAGGCGCTATAACCCTCCGGTATTTTGCCAGATATGGTGCTGGATCCACCCACTTTTTTGGTACTGTAGCTTATTATTGTGGCTTCATGTACTTGTACCTACCGGAAGCCTATAAACAAAGTCTTCCTGTATATGTAGAGTACTGTATAGGAACATTGGCGGATTTGGAGGGGTGGGAGGTGAGGGATGGAAGCATGTAGATTATATCTGACACGTGGTGAACCACATAGTCTACGAATTTACATGTGTGTTTTTCCGCGAGAGTGTAACAAGAGGATATATATACAGTAGTATGTAGAATAATAAATTGGTATGTGTAAAACACTTCTGGAAACTGGGGATTCAGTAACATCCAACTAATATATTAGTGGTGCACTGAAGATGTGTCCAAACATTAATCTACTCTTCCTGAATGTACATAACGTGAGGATCCATTGTGCCTTCTATACCGTCCTCTACTAAGCTAGAGTAAAGTCACAGGTATTGGGATTTACTACATATAAGTTAAGTTACATCCAAACAAAATTGTTATGATACTTGTTCATGAGCTGGCGGTTGCCTCCGGTGCTATTACCTATTGAGGGTTGAGCGCAAGGGCCTCTTTTCTGGCAGTGGCACTAATCTTCTCGCTTAGGTCCTTAGCTAGACCCTGGATTGGAAGGCGTTCTACATGTATTTTACCGGCGTAAGGATAGACTCCGAGTACCTACTTGTATGTATGTAGACCCGCGGCCGTAGGGTAGACTCTGCTGGACATCTAGAGTAGAGTAGAGTATAGGATTAGAAATGGGAGAGTAAAACTGATACCGCATCAGTACGGTATTGTAAGGGTATGCCGCTTTATCTCCGTATTTTAACGAACATATGGTAGTGTTACCGCATTGCCAAAGACTGCGGTAGTGGTTTTATCCATGTTTCTGTCACTGTAGGTACATCACGCATACATACTCTAGAGTATTGACGACTGTCTTTCACTGATTGGCGAGTGACACTGGACCGCGTTAACGAACAAAAACCAAAAGGAGATATCCGTCAATAACCCGCGGCCGTGATTCACGACTCTACCTACATTCTTACTCATGATTTAGGACTGGAGGGAAGATTCACAATCCCTGTCGCAAATCGACTGAACGAGCAAGGTTCATTTCTCGTTTATTATACTCTAAGAAAACTCAATAAAGTACAGACCTATAGCTGTACATTGCATGATGCTTATATGTATCATTGATAAAGGATTAGAAGAGGTTTGGGGAGGAATATCGAACTGTATGATATCAAATTGCAAAGCGTTGCCGATGATGTGTATAGAGCGCATACTGTATATATAAACACATAACCTTTCAGTAAATTTATAAGTTCCAGACATATGACTCGTGTACATATGCAGGTACATACAATATAGAGTACATGTGGTAGTCTAGCGATGCCGACTGGAATTTCGGTCACGTGGGGACATCTAGAGAGTGGCAAAAAGCATACCAGCTTCTACTCCCACCTACGCATTATTTAGTCGGCATCGCTACAGTAGGTACGTAGAGTAAATACATGTGCCTACATGTACTCTACTGGTATAGACTCTACTAGTGGAGTTGGTAACACCGCTATAGAGGTGCAAGCTGCATCGTTGCACTGGCATGGAGTTAAATGAGTGGTCAGGAGAAGGTCTAAACGATCAAGCCTAGTCCTACTTAGTCGTGGGCTAGGGATAAAAGTAGTAAGTGGCTACCCGCCAAACAACCTCCTGGGTTCTAAGTTCTTGGTTAAACAACTGCTCGTGCTCTGGCCTCTCTGTCTCGGTCTGCAGGCGCGTCTATTTCGGCAATTCATCGATACAAACCTGTATGTATGCACTCTAACTATGCACTCTAGTTTCCCAAGATTCGAAATGCCTAGATGAAATGTGGCAGCTGGCGTCGTTCTTCGGCGTGATGCAGCAACCGGATTAGCAGTGTGCATCAATCAATGCCTACGCTACAATACTCTTTTGACAAAGAACCTTCAACAAAAATTTGCTTGTTCTACTGCTCTGATTACAGTGTGTAACTTCGACTCTAAGCATTTCTATTTTCCAGGTTGGATATATCTGCCTTAATACCAGGTATTACTGTTGAGCAGATTGATGAACCTATTCTGCACTCTGCCGGGGAGATCCTCTCCTGCTTGCTGCTGGGAACCCCGCGCATCTGCTTGATTCACAGCCGCATCTCTTAGGCCTGCTGCCGCTGCTTCCCTTCTGGTCGTTGTTCTCCCTTTCTGGACCCTTTCCCACTTCTCCTCCTCTCCTCCTCTCCTCCTTTCCGTTCCCTCATAATCTTTCCTTTGCTGCTACTGCCACTACCACAAGTGATATCACAGCTTCCACTACGTGACTTCTCCTGCTTTCACCTGCACTCAACGCGGCCGCCAGAAAAATAGATAATTACTATTGAGTCCTATCTTCTTACTTTTCTCTCCCCCCCCTTTCTCTGGGACACCATCACCGAAAAACGAAACAAACAAAACAAGCAAATAAAGGCAAGTGGTGATGGGTCTCTTCTCCAAGAAGAGCGGATCTAGGGCGAATTCCGTCACATCGGATAGCACTGGAAGTAAACCCGGTAGGAAAGGTTCTCAAACTTCCCTGGCAAGTACTATCAGGTCCCCCACGACAGGTCAACCAGGGAGATCTTCGTCGTCTGGAAATGCCTCCCCTCCGTTGCCAGCAATCCCTTCGATAGAATTACCTCCTGCGCCTGATCCAGGTATGGACCCTTCGGGCTATCTAAGGAGCATTTATGCTGTCAGAGAACGATCGAAATTCGTAATTCAGGCTGCTCTCAAAAACCAGTTGACCAATTTTACTGTGGATATGGAAAAGTTTAAGGACGTTGCGGAATACGTGGTTTCCATTATAAAGGTACCATTTCTTCACTCTGGAATTTCTTTACGCCTTGTCTCAGAGTATATAACTGATTTTGCTTGTGCTGGATCGGAAAACACAGAGAGATTACGCACCTGACTACCACACAATTCCTCCCCATGGTCGCTGGCAGCACTTTGAGGTTGGCGGACGGCCTCGAATCGACCAATTGATAAAATCATGGCCATCGAGCGTGGATACAGCAGAGCAAACAAGAAGATTGATTGATCTTTTTCTAGTTTCTGTGTTGCTTGATGCTGGCGCTGGCACTAAGTGGCAATACAAGTCTCAGGACAATGGCAAAATATATCGCAGAAGTGAGGGATTAGCTGTAGCAAGTTTAGACATGTTCAAGGAGGGTCTTTTTAGTAGCAATCCTGAGCAAAAAGAGCAGGTTGATGGTGGGTTTTTCTAGCTATCCCATAAATTTCAAGCTGTCTGGAGCTTTGCTCATGTGCTTGATTATTGGAATTAACATTGACTGACCTTGAATGATTCTCTGTAGGGATGGCGTTGAAGGGACTGACCGTTGAGATTCTTGCAAGAGGCCTGCAGATTTCAGATAGTAATCCCATGGATGGCCTCGAGGGTCGATCATCGCTTTTGATAAAGCTGGGGGAAGCATTAGACAATCAGGATTTTTTTGGGGTAGACTCGCGCCCTGGAAATATGCTTGGTACGTCTCAAAACATGATGAGTGTTTGACATACCAGCCTAACCAGCCTTTCTAGACTACCTTTTGCAACATTCCACAACACAAAAATTCGGTGTAACACCGGTAATCCCAATTCCTACATTATGGAACGTTTTGATGGAGGGGCTTGCACCGATTTGGCCCCAATCACGTACTCAGTTTGATGGCGTTTCTTTGGGCGATGCATGGCCCTGTTCTTCAATGCCCCCTGCACCGGGTTGGGAACGCATTGTTCCCTTTCACAAACTCACTCAATGGCTTACCTATTCTCTTATGGTTCCGATGTCAAAACTGATGGGGGTGATGTGGGCAGGCGAGCATCTTCTCACTGGTCTTCCGGAGTATCGTAACGGCGGTCTTCTAATAGATACTGGACTTTTGACCTTGAAGCAACCACAGATGGAAAGGGGCATCCAGGCATACCATGCGAACGCAAAAAAAGCGGGCCAACCGAACGTTGAGGTCGTAC
Organism: Morchella eximia; assembly: GCA_024713935.1. NCBI lineage: Eukaryota > Fungi > Ascomycota > Pezizomycetes > Pezizales > Morchellaceae > Morchella > Morchella eximia. The sequence continues at coordinate 750,604 of JAMGZG010000019.1, forward strand.
CTTTGTTCGGGCCTGAAGATGACGTAATTATCGAATGGAGAGCTTGCACATTGGGGTTTTTGGATATGCTGTTGGGTGAAGTTAATAACTTGCTGGACTTGAGGAATGGCGATCAATTGACCTTGGCGCAAATGTTGGAGGCGGGTACTTGGAAGGTAGGTCGATATTTCCGAAATAATAATAGGCTAGTCTCTAAGTCAATCTTTTAGGGTGGAAGAGAGCTTGCAGAGGTCTCTAGACCAAACACTAAGGAGCCTCCGATTATGATATTGTCAGATGGAACGGTATTTTAAATATCCCATCAATTCAAAGATAGTCCCGGTGATGCGTTGTACATGCCATATTTTCTTACCCCTTTAAGTTTTGCTTTTATTACTACATAAGGGAGCTTGAACTGTGCAGTATTTTCCTCCGTGTCTACTCTAGGGAATCCCGTTTTCTATTTTGTTGCTCCATATTTCTGGATGACTTTGACGGCCCATACATCATTTGCCCTATTTGTTCCGGATATTTTCTTTGATCTAGCTGCTGGCCTGTTATGTTCTATTACCTTTCTTACACTTGGTTCCACCTATTTGTATTTTTTTCTTCTCGAAGACTCGGGACTTATGTTAATGTTGATTTTTGTGTGCTTGGACATTTACTAGCAAAGTTTCATGTGGTTGATAAGCGCGGTTCAAAGTGATGAACAGGGTGGATGACCTACCGGCTGCCCTCCGTGCTACCACACTTACATTCCAGAATTAACAAATAAATACTCAGCTCCGTAGAATTTAACGCAGATATCATACCACAGGCCTTTGGGTATATTTTGAATCCTTCCTGTAGTCTGATACCTACCACATATAAAATAAGTTAGAGTATTGTGAATCACGTGATAGTCGAAATTTGTTTTTAGAATAGAGCTCTATCTACTCATACTCGGATCACGTTGCCAAGCAAGGGATGAATGTAGGTAGGTACATACATGTAGTCACTCTGGAGTAGGTCCATACATATGCAGGGTATTTGTACCGTAGAGTAGTCCCTGACACTTGTGCCATTGCACACCTTGATATTATGCAATAAACGTTCAGTTTACAAACGTCAGGAAATTAAGTATGTAGGCACATACATACATGTAGAGCACTCAAAATACTTTAGAGTAGGCCGACTTGACGGTGTTCTGAATTTGGGTGCACTAAGATATTTTTTCATATCGCTCAAAGTAGAAATTTCTAGCCAGTTCTATGGGGAAAAGCTTATGTTACAGTTGACATTTAGATGCATGAAGCCCTACGACACCATTATTTTAGTTCAAATCAGTTCCCCGCACCCATAACTTATTTATCGATCCATCCACCTATCTATCTACACGCCTACAGATCTATAAATTCCAGACCATTACCACCTATCTCACAATCAATAGTAATGTCTTCTCCAGCAGCTCTCGCCGATCAAGGCTCCAAAGCGCTCAACTCTCAAAATTATGCTCAAGCGATTGACTTGTACACCCAAGCTCTGAGGCAAACCCCCGAGTCTCCAGATTATTACTTAAAGCGTTCCACTGCTTATCAACGTTCATCAAATTATGCTTCCGCACTACATGATGCCGAGTTAGCTGTTGTCCTTGCCAACAAGCGAGGAAAACGAGAACTCATTGGTGCCGCCCAGCTCCGCCGAGGGATATCCTTGCTTATGGAAGGAAAGCTAGGGGACGCCGGTTTCTGCTTCAATGAAGCAGAGAAAAAGGCTAGCAACGACAAAGACAAGAACCTCATTGGCATCTGGAAAGGCAAGCTTGAGATGCAACTTGCCAAAACGGATGAGGACGATATCACTAGAGAAGTTACCGTGAAGGAGATCCCCGATGTAGAAATTCCCAAAGTGGCCGGCGAGAAAAAGGATGGCCAAACTGGCCTATCGGGGAATACAGTTGTCCAGGCTGTAACCCCGCCGATTGCTCGCCCCGAAGGTGTAGTAACTCCGCCCAGCAAGATTCGACACGAATGGTATCAAACCTCTACCCATATCGTCATTACAATCTATGTCAAAGGTGTACCAAAGGACGAAGCTACGGTAGAGATAAAAAACACATCGGTATACCCCTCTTTCTTCCTAAAATGGAGTATTACACCGATCTTGTCCTAATCGATTTATCCAAACCATAGCTCTCAATCGCCTTCCCACTGCCATCCGGGCCCGAGTTCACCTTCGACCTCGATCCTCTCTTGTACCCTGTTAAAGCCGACAAGTCATCGTATGCAATCTTACCAACGAAAATTGAGATTAGGCTTGAGAAACAAATTCCGGGACAGAAATGGGGGGATCTCGAGGCATCTGAGGCAACCCAAGTAATCGGAACAATTCTACCCCCTACAACGTCTGCAGCTCCTACTTCAATGGCTAAAGTAGATCTACCGCTTTATCCCACGTCCTCAAAGTCAGGCCCAAAGGATTGGGATAAGGTTGCAAAAGATCTCACACGCTCTAAAAAGAATAAGGACGTTAAAGAAGGTGGAGCTATCGATACGGACGAGGGTACAGAATACGATAGCGAAGCCGAGAGTGGAGATCCAGTAAACCATTTTTTCAAAAAGCTCTATAAAGATGCAGATGAAGACACTAGGAGGGCCATGATGAAGAGCTATGTTGAGAGCAATGGAACCGCTCTTAGTACGAACTGGAAAGAAGTTGGAAAAGCTCCTGTTGAAACAAGTCCACCAGGTAGGATCGTAAACACCTGTATTCCAAACTCACCTAACTGACATCGCATTAGAGGGTATGATAGCACATAAGTGGAACAGTTAAAGGGTGGTCGCCTGTTGGTGAGATTGCCAGTAGTCGTAAAGGTTTGCTAACTAATCATAATTAAATCTTAACCTTGCAATACTCGAAGTGCGGAAATATGGAAACCCATAACTTAGAATCAAAAGTGGGGAGGTGAGCTTGACCAGTCAGACCAGATAAGTGTTTTTATTGCCTTGGTAAGGTAGAGCAAAGTTCGCGGAGATTAAAAGCGGTTTGTTTTCTGTCCTAAAGACAATTGATAATACTGAATAATTCTCTTGATCATTGTGAAATATTAAAAGCCCAACTTTTATGAAGATGTAGTGCACCATAGTGGACTCAAGTAGCGATCATACCAGCGATGCCGGCTGGAATTTCGGTCACGTGTAGAAGGGGTATTGTGATCTAGCTTGTTTTTTTCTTTTACTACAATACGGGAAATGCGGGTAAATCGATCACGGTAGTGAAAAATAATTGCATAAACTACGGTTTTACTACCGCCTTCTCTTAAATACCCAGTCGTGTAGATATATTATTTTCAGAGAGACGTAGTCCGTACTAGCATATAGTCTTGCTATCGTATTCCTATTAATACATATTCTCTCTACAATGCTAATTCCCTGTATAGCAGTGTTGTGACGGTCTGCCCAGGGGAAAAACTGTAATGTGGTAATAGCCCTATGTCCTCGTGCTGACGGTATTAGTACACGTTTTCTTTACAATACGAATTCTCTACAATACCTCCTAGTGTGGTAGTGTGACGGTCTGTTCAAATGTAAAACAGCCATATAGAATTAGCCCTGTGTTCTTGTGCAGGCAGTATGAGTACACGTTTTCTTTACAACACCATACTTCAAAGGGTGCCTCCTAGTGTGGTAGTGTTACGGTCTGTATAGAGACAAAACAGTCATATGGCAGTAGTCCTACATCAGCAAACTGTACCAACTTGTTGGGAGAAGCGGGAGACATGGGAGATCTCCGGAGATACCCGTCAAACCTTAATTCTCCGGAGAAGGTAGCGCACCCGACTAGTCCTCCAGAGACATCACAATGGCTCGAGGCCTCCCGAACGATTGTGCGCTATCGCGCCTCCCGAACGCTGTTAAGGCTATCGCGAGACCTCCCTAATCGCACGGCGTTATCGGGAGGGTCTCACGAGAGCAGATACAGCCCTTTGAAAGGCTCAGGAGGCGATCCCGAGAACGAGTGACGTCTCCGATGCTATCTGGAGGACGATTCCTATCCCCCTAACAATGGATAGCACTATGCCATACCGGCAGTGATTGTATAGTAAGATAATCACGATACAATTTACTTGAGACACTATCCTGCCTTTTATAGAAAAACCGTTGACCTTCTCCTATACCCTCCGAAGGGCTCAGGAAGGCCTCCTATACTCTCTCGAGCCCTTAAAAAACTAGTCACCCTCTCACACGCCCTCCTATAGTCTCTTGAGCCACTAAGAATACTAGTCACCCATCCGAGCCCCGCCTCCCGAACTATTAAAAATACTAGTCACCCTCCCACGCCTCCTGAGAGTTAAGCGAGCCTCCTGCGCCTCCTGAGCCGCTAAAAATACTAGTCACCCCTCCCACACCCTCCTGACATCTAAGCGAGCCGTCCCAGGCTCTCCTGAGTCACCAAAAGATTCTTCTAGCCTCATACACCCTCCCGAGGTCTCAGCAAGCTCTCCTACACTCTCCTGAGCCACTAAGAAAACTGTTCACCCCTCCCATACCCTCTCGAGGACTCCGCAAGCTCTCCCACACTCTCCTGAGCCACTAAGAAAACTCACCACCCCTCCCATACCCTCCCGAGGTCTCAGCAAGCTCTCCTACACTCTCCTGAGCCACTAAGAAAACTCTTCACCCCTCCCATACCCTCCCGAGGTCTCAGCAAGCTCTCCCAAACTCTCCTGAGCCACTAAGAAAACTCTTCACCCCTCCCATACCCTCCCGAGGGCTCAGCAAGCTCTCCCACACTCTCCTGAGCCACTAAGAAAACTCTTCACCTCTCCCATACCCTCCCGAGCGCCTCAGCAAGTTTCTCCCACACTCTCCCGAAGATCCGCTCTCTCCGAGGCTCAGGAGAACCTCCCAGGGATGCTTAGAAGGCCAATGGGATTTAGTAACCCAACCCAAACAAATAATATTTTAATAAAGATACAAAAATTCTGATAGATCAGAAAGAAAATACAATGATTTTCCATCCATATCCAAATAAGAACTCCTACCGCTTATGCCTCCCACGCCTTGGCTAGGCTTCAGAAGCACAGAACGCCTACCCCTTCACCGTTCTCTACCCTTTCACTCCAAATTTCAAGAAGACCAAGATTGCTGTCCACATCGCTATTCTCTACTGTTTAACTCCTCGGTTTGCGACGGGCCTTTGCAGCCTCCACGCCGCGATATCTGCTGCCAACGCCTCATCGCCTTCCTTCTCGACCAACCTCGATATCAACTCTTTGGGCCCTCGAAATTCCTCAATCTATAATGTAAGAATATTAAGACGCCAAAGACCACGCAGAATCAACTGGGATGCGGACCTTCTCTCCAATCGTCAGATCACTTCTAGAAATGCCCATTTGGTTCAAGACTTCTTCTTCCATGTATCCATCATCCTAGAATACGCATTTGACATTCACAAGTCAGCAGGAGCCTTTCACGCTGGAGACGCTTTACACATGATATCCGTGATTCTGCTAGGGTTGAAGCAAACCTTTCTATGTAATTCCCAATCGCCCAACATCGGAGGACAAACCAGATTCGGTACAGACTAGATATGAACGCCGGAGAAATACCATCGACGAAATCGTGATCCTTTGCACCACGATCTGTTGCCTTTCAGAATACTTCAGAAATATCACGCCCACGATTTCTGGAGCCCAGAAGTGCCGGCGGCCTGTCTGAAGTCTGTTAGAGCCTTCTCAAAGGCTAACCAAAAAAGAAATGCTTACCGAATAGTTCTCAGGGTCACTAATGAAACGGTCCTTTTCAGGTAGACTCGGATAATTGACTTTCGTGGCTCTTGCATCCGCTGTATGAAGCTCCTTCATCCCATACAGCAAGCCCCTCGCTATATAGTCTTTGATGGCATAAACAAGGTGTGATCTCACTCTTGAACATACAATTTGAACCTAGTCATATAAGTTAGGCTTCTCTGAGCCTTATGGAAGGCTCTAAAAGTACTCACCTCTCCTCTCGACTTTGGTCGATTTAGTTTTGTATTAAAATAATCGCTTGTTTCTGCCCAAAATCTTCGAATATTAACCACAAGAGAGTCAGGTTGTGGCTAAGGCTCCTCAAGCAGATAACGCCCAAGAAGCTTTCTCCCATTGTTTAACTATCGGCTTGTAATCTGGCAACTTGCAATCCGATCCGCCAAGTGACTCCGGCCCAGGTGTCTCATGCACGAGAGGGGAACCACAATATTGGGTAGCCGGAGGGGTACGATATGAATGCGCGGGTGTACTTATCAAGCTTTCACGCTAAGGTCGTCGAAGGCTTGACGAACGAATCGAGGAACTTGGAGATGTAAAGAAAGGTCTCTCGATGGCTTGCGACGCCTTCCGGGGGTCCCGTTGCGTCGTCGGTTTGGGTGGATTAACTGCAAGACGATTGCCATACTTGTACGATCAGTAGAGACAAACCAGAGAGTACAGTAAGCAAATACCTGCGTTATTTTCACCGGAACAGAAGAAGAAGCAATTGCTTCTTCTACTGGCCTACTTGATCTCTTACGGGAGGCCACAAGAGTCTTTCATGGAGGCCACAGAGCCTCTGCCACTCTTTTCCCGAGCCGTGATCCCTGGTTTGGGGAGCCTGGAAATGTTTCGTTCTGTGTTCTGAGATGGTATTCGCCTCGAGGGGCCTCAGAATGTGGGAGCCTGAGATTGTATTCGCTCTGGGGGGCCTCAGAATGGTGAGAGGGCCTACATTCAGAGGGGCCTTGGTGCTGGTCGGGGAGCTGGTATTGGTGGTGGAGAGTTTGGAGGTGCGAGATTCTCATCTCCAGGTTCATACTCATCCTCATAGTCATCCACATAGTCGTAGTCATCTTCATAGATCTCCAAAGCAGAGTCATCTTCCTCTGGATTGTTGGAATTTACGGTGAACTTTGTTTCTTTCATTTACTTCGTTATATTTGTTTATCTCCATACATTTTATCACGGGTTATTTGAGAAGGAATACGGGGTTTATACTGTTAATTATTCTCTTTTGGGTTTCTATTACGTTTCTACTTTACATATGGGTGTCATCTCGGGTATTACTTTCCTATGTTGGAACATTGAGTCATATACTTATGTACGTGATCGGCTACTTACTCTACCGACACTCTTCTATCTATTTCCATACTTCTTGGCAGTTTCTCGGGGTCAAATGGCTTTCCCACCTGTTTAGTTTTCTTTTCTTTCTCGGTCGGAAGGGACACGGTTCTTGTATAAATATCGGGCTGTTTTTCTCTTTCTTCTGACTTTGTCAATCGTTTATACATATAATATAGACATTAGAACCTAGCTTTCTCTACTCCCGTTTCTCGTCTAAAATTCTTTGAATCTTCTCCTCCTCGAAATCAGGGTGACGACTTAATAGTTTAACCGCTATTGTGTCCTTCCGCACAACCCCCGCGTTGTCCCTTTCCTTCATGGATGATCGTCAAGTCCGACCCACCCACGTGAGAAGTATTCCTCCACTGCTTGGTCCTCGGGATAGCTACTGAAGCTCTCTACAAGGCTCGGTGGGCCGTTTGTAACGCGGGTCTATGGACGAGAGACTATAGTGCCAAGGAATACAACGGAGGCGAGAACGTGGACGTAGGAATGTTCGTTGACTATGGACTATGGAGTGGCTCTACCTGGTATGACAGACCAGTCGAACCCTATGACGTAGCGTGGAACAAGATAGTATTCGTGGAGTAAATACAAGAGGTTGCGTGAAGAGAAAAGGAAAGGAAGGAAAACATGAAATGGTACGAGGCAACGCCCCCTTATATATCCAACTCCTAGTCCATTGATGACTAATACCCCGCATGACAGAAACCGAAAGAACATAAGAGAAACCCCATTACAAATCCTAATCCAACTGCGCAATACCTTCTCTTCACGATCTAATCTATCGCCATAGCCGAGTTACAAAGTTGCCGTTACACCGTTACCATTATCTGTGTCCGCCTCTATTGTCGATCCAGAAACTATAGAGTTTATAGAATTGAAAGAGCTGGCCGCACTGGAAACATTTCATTCTTGCGTGGCGTTTACTAACAGAAGCGAGATTGGCGCTGATTGAGTCCATCGAGGCTGGCGTTCTGTGATTTTTTTTGTGCAGGAGGCATACTGGCTGTGGTGGTAGTGGAGCAGAAGAGCATCTCGAAAAGAAGAAGGCCCAGGGGCCTCTCTTATCTTAACACCATTACTGGGTTTGCTTTTGTCTCTTGGCGATGAATACCAACCTGATATAAATTTATTCGATCGGTAAAGGCTTTAGAAGCCTTTTCAATGGGCTATTAAATCTCACTAGTCTGAATTTATATAATTACCAACATATCACGCTAATCTATAGTAGGATAACAACTGCTCTCGAAAAATAAAACATGCTTCAACGAAAAAAAAAAAAAAAAATAAGGCAGAAATTTGGGTATACTTGATATTCATACAATGAGCCTTCTGTCTTTGATACTAGCAGCCTTCAATAGGCGCTTGATTAACAGGCTATATCGTCCGCATAGTTCTCATCGTCCTCGTTGTCCGGTTCCTCATCGTCATTTCGTCCTCTTCCTCTTCCTCTTCCTCTTCCTCTTCGTCTTCTTCGTCCTCTTCGTCTCTCTTGACGATCACTATCTCTCCCCTCGCCGTTATTACGCTCTGAACATTGGTTTCTGTCAACGATGCGAAATCGATCGTAATGGCAAGAATCAAAAGTAATGCCATTAGAAGCGCCGTCTATAATGCCTATTGAGCCTTCTCGGCGTTTGAAACCTCTCAATCTGTTCGTGGAGGGCAACAATATTAAATCTCTATCTTGAGTGGGAATAGGAAATTGCAAACCTTTCTTATTCACTTTCGATCTGCGAATTGGAAGATTTCTTTGTCACTCAAGTTCGGCGGAATCGGATCATCATTGTCAAGTCATCCCACCCATCGGGAGGGGTTTGAGCCTGTGAAGCCCCCTAAGCAGTCGGCAGGCCTATGGGCAGCGCAAACTCTCAATGGTTTTTGCCTCACTGGTTTTAGTAGCCTCCTCATCGGCGTCATCATCTGTGATATTAGGGTTTTGTGGATACGCATTGGCACCCCGTGGCGGAGGATTATTGATGGCTCCATAGAAGGCTCGGATGGCCCTCTCGGCGGTACCTACGGGGGGCCTTGGCACACGCTTCATCGCAACCTTTGTTAACTCTTGTAAGCTAACATCCCGGAGGACGGCAAGTGAGGGGGGTAGGGAAGCTGGACCGAACCAGTCGTAGTGACGGTAGAGAGCGATTCTTGGGGCTCGAGTCTTCACCGGGTCAATAACATGGATAGTTATTGCAGGTCTAGGTGCGATTCCCAATTCCGTCCAAGGATCCTCAGGCGAGCCTTGTGCAGGGTCTTCTGGGGCCTCTATATTGCCTAGTGCTGTTGGAATTTACGGTGAACTTTGTTTCTGTCATTTACTTCGTTGATATTTGTTTATCTCCATACATTTCATTACGGGTTATTTGATAAGGAATACGGGGTTTATACTATTACTATTTTCTTTTGGGTTTCTATTACGTTTCTGCTTTACATATGGGTGTCATCTCGGGTATTACTTTCCTATGTTGGAACATTGAATCATATACTTATGTACGTGATCGGCTGCTTACGCTACCGACACTCTTCTCTGTTCCATACTTCTTGGCGGTTTCAAAGGGGTCAAATGGCTTTCCCTGTTTAGTTTCCTTTTCTTTCTCGGTCGGAATGACACGGTTTGTATAAATATCGGGCTTTTTCTCTTTCTTGACTTTTTATCAATCAAGCGATACATATAATATAGACATTAGAACCAAGCTTTCTCTGCTCCCGTTTCTCGTCTAATTCTTTGAATTCTCTCCGCCTCGAAATCAGGGTGACGACTTAATAGTTTAACCGCTATTGTATCCTTCCGCACAACCCCCGCGTTGTCCCTTTCCTTCAGGTTATGAGCCCGGTGTTCTTTTAGACACCAATCATCCTGATCTATCGATATCAGAAATTCAAGAATCCCCTTCGGCTTACCCCTCGCTCGTCCCCTCCGCTTCCTCCCTCATCCAACTCTTCAAACATGACCACCAAAGGAAAAGAGTCAGCCCAAAAGTCTTCTCTCTCCTTCTCCACCCGCGTCAAAGACGACAAACCCATCACTATCAAGCTCGATAATATCCGTGTTCTAACCGGACAATGTAACGGCAACATTGCATCTCGGCTGTGGTGGTGGATTGGGACGTGAAGAGAAAGTATTGCGCAGTTGGATTAGGATTTGTAATGGGGTTTCTGTCATGTTCTTTCGGTTTCTGTTACGCGGGGTGTTAGTCATCATCGGACTGGAGGTGGATATATAAGGGGATGTTGTCTCGTGCCTTTTCATGTTTTCCTTCCTTTCCTTTTCTCTTCACGCAACCTCTTGTACTTACTCGGCCTTCCTTCTGATAAGAACTATTTACTTTTTCGCTTTACTTTCTAGAGAAAATGCCGTATGCCAATAGACCGCGTCTTCTACTGGTATCTCAGAATCCACTACTTCGTCAGGGAGTGCATTTACGCTCTTGCCCCTGAGTTGTAGAATTTTCTCTACACAACACAAATCATCGTCATCCGAGCGACTGGCTTACCTGGTATCTCATACCAGGTTGAGCCTCTACATCCACGCGGATAATAACAACCGACCATCAACACCCCCAAACTAGCGGAGAAAGAGAACCTTATCCGAAGTTTCTCCAGCCCCAAGAAGAACAGGAACGGATATGATGTCGCAATCATCGCTCTCCTCCTTTTTCGCCACCCCAGCACCCCCCGGACCACCACCCCCCCCAAGATTTGACCCAACCCAATCCACCCAACCCACCCAGTCAACTACCATCGAAGAAACCCAGATCAACGAGAACCCTAGGGAGGAGTTCGCAGATTCTAAGGACTATGACCGGCCGTACATCCCCAGGATTGACTTCCTCCACCCCAGCATCGTTCCCCAGGAAACCCACAACGTCATGGACCTAAACTACACCGCCTGGCTGGTCAGAAATGCCCTGTCTATCTCAACGAACAATATCACCAGCGATATCGGCTCAGTGGAACATGATATCAAGATGCTTAAAGAGGATATGACTGCCGAAAATAAACAGCTCCGGGACACTATCAGCATCCTAACAAACCAAATGACCGAGATGATGAGCAGGCAAGATATAATGATGGAAAAGCTTAACCGCGTTCTACAACAAACCCTCACAGCACCCCCGGCACCACGAGCACCCCCGGCACCACGAGCACCCCCGGCACCACGAGCACCTCCGGCACGCGCACCACAGGCTCAGGCACCCCAGGCACAAGCCCCCCCCGAACAACCCAGGAACAAAGGGAAAAACCCGGAACCAAACCCAAGGAACCCCCCACCACAGCAACAACAACAACAACAACAGAACACAACATACGCCGACATCGCAAAAGGCCCTGGACTATCCAACTTCCAGGTAGTCCAAAGGAAGAGATCCAAGCCTAAACGGACCCCTCTTCAAACCAGACTTCAAAGATTAGCAGAAATCGTCATTTGAAACCATGGCGTCATCCCTTTCACTCCAGCGAAATCAGACAAAAATCAACTCCATGATCCAGGACCCAGACTGTCACCTCCTTGCGGTAAGACAAGCGCCGAAGAACAACTTTGTCCTGGAATCCAAATTCGTCACCCATAAAGGTCGTGGAATACAAACTTCGAAATCGAATCCATATTCGCGGACTAAAAGGTACCCTCGTCGACATCCGGGTTAACTCTAGATGGTCGAAATTCATCCTCTGGCATCCCAACATCGGTGGCGAAGGCTTCCCGAATAATTGGTGGCATCGAAATCACTAGCAACTTCTGAATAGCATACAACTAGCGCCAAATCGCTCGATGGGCTCAGCAAACCTGAATCCCGTGTCGGAAAAGGCACACTCCTCTATGGTAATCGCCTCCCAGGGCACTACACAATGGAAAACCTCGGACTCATTTCCTTCAACCTATTGACAGAGCGTGCAGACTCGAGACCTACCTCCACCACGACACCCAGTGCAACTGCCTTGAATATGGACATAGGCAAGAACGCTGCAACCACCCAACAGGACGCTGCGGACACTGCGCCTCAGCCGACCATAAGACGACAGAGCACCCATGCAAGGAGTGCTCCGGAGGCATCAGATGCACCCACTCACCAATCAGATGCTTCAACTGCAAAGGACACCATAAGGCAATCGACATGGCATGCCCGGAACGAGCCAAGGCCAAGATTAGAGCCAAACTCTCCAACCAGCCGATCCCAGAACCTGAGAACGCCCCAATTGTCATCCCAGATGTCGAGGAACCAAATGAAGAAATGGAAACCTCCGTCTAATGGACCAACAACAGAGAACCATAGCTATTGCGCAGCAACTGAACTGTGCAAAAAACGAGCTAACAACAAAGTCAGTAGTGGAGGAAGCAGAAATGGACGAGAACATACTCTTTCTTTTGTTACAGGAACCATGGAACAACAGGGACGGACACCCACCAGAATCACCTCTCTTTTATCTCTTTACAGCAAGCAACAAAGATACGAAATCATAGCGTACATTAGAAAACATAGCAACCTAAAACCCAAACACCACGTGCGATAACTTCATCGTCTCAGTAACGGTGGAAATACAACAACAAAAAACACAAATCCTCAACATATACTCACCCGGGAGAAGTGGCCCATTTGCCAATGTCTCAAGGAACATCACCACAATCCAGAACTGCCTAGTTATGGGGGACTTCAACTGCCACCATCAGCTATGGTACAGACACAAATCACACGATTACACCAACACCATCAGAGCGGACAAACGTAACGCGATCAGAATCAAAAGATGGATGGACAGACAGAGACTGCACCTACTAAATGAACCCGGGGAATTCACACACTTCCCCCGCAACAACAACAGACCAACCATAATCGACCTCACCCTAGTCAAAGGCCCAGTCCTGGACTATAACATGAGGTGGAATATGGATAGATACGGAGCAGGGTCAGATCATGGGAAAACCGTAATTCATATCCAACTCTACAAACCCCAACACACACCAAGAAGACTATGGCACAAAACCGACTGGGAAACACTCAACCAACTCGTCTCCCAATTCCACCTACCACCAGAAGCTTGGGAGAACCAAAGCTACACCAAACAATCAGCAGACTTCATCCTGGAATATATCGACCAGTTGATTGACCGACTCACCCCACTCAGCAACGGACACAAAAAATCGAAACGATGGTGGACCGCAGAACTTAAAACTGCAAAGGCGAACCTCAACACCCTAGAGCGAAGGGCAAGGAACACAAGGAAAGAAGAAGACAGGGAGGCACTGAGAAAGGGTAGCCGGAACTGGACCAACTTGTGCATAAAGCCAATGCAGAACAGAGGAGAAGGAACTCTCCGCCAGAGGAAGTACAATCTGGAGAATTATGAATGCCGGAAGAAGAAGGGAAACCATAATTCCAACCATACAAGGTGAAGAAACGTTTGCGGGGAAGTGCCAAGCTCTTGGGGCTGAACTCTTCCCCAAAAATTGGACGTCCCCCGACAACCCCCCCCTGCAAATCAGACCCCCTTATTGTGACCTTAGTGACATGTTTAAAGAAGTTACCTCAGAAGAACTACTCAAAGCAATAAACTCCTGCCCAGCCAACTCAGCAACAGGGACAGATGGCATTCCCTACCCATTCATCAAAGCAATAATCAAAGCGAACCCACAACTCATACAAGACATGTTTTCAGCCATGCTGAAACATGGGGTACACCCGGACAGATGGAAGACAGCAAAGTGCATCCCGATACCTAAACCAGGCAAGGCGGACTACAAAACAGCGAAAGCCTACCGACCAATATCCCTCCTACAATGCTTCAGCAAAGTCCTCGAGAAAATCGTCGCTTCAAGACTCTGCACCGATGGGACCCTACTCGGAACCCTATCCGACGACCAGTTTGGAGGAAGACCAACAATCTCAGCGATAGATGCACTCCTACGCACCCTGACGCCGATACAACAAAACCTGCTCCAAAAGAAAACCACCGGCACAACACCAGACAGACCGGCTATCCTCACAAATGACATCCAAGGAGCTTTCAATTGCGTAAACCACTCTTTACTCCACCAGATCATGACCCAACAGAAGTTCCCCCAATACCTCACGGAATGGTGCAAAGAGTTTAACACAAATCGAACACTACAATTCTTTTTCAACCATCAGCTAGAGCCCCCCCAACCATACAACTCCGGCCTACCACAAGGCTCACCAATGTCACCCGTCCTATTCATGATATACGCAGGAGTAATCCTCAACCCATCCACATCACCAAAAGAAATCAACACCACCTACATCGACGACGATGCCCTAGTGCAAATATCAAAATCACCTGCCTTCATTTCCAAACGTCTCAATGAAAGAATGACGGACAGGATTTCCAAGGCCGACCCCCTAAACGTCAAATACGAACCCCAAAAATCGGATCTCGTTTTCTTCAGACCAACGACATCCACACTACGCCAACCCAACAATACCGTCACCATCGGGGATACCACAATCCAACCCAAGGACCGCCTAAAGTACGTAGGGGTCTGGCTCGACTCGACCCTCTCATTCCGCCCACACATAGAAAACGCCCTCTCCAATGGACTGCGATCGCTCCAGCGAATCCGAATACTTGCCCAACTCCCTGGAGCGAAAGTCAAAACAATCCACCACCTAATCACCCAGGCATTCCTCCCGGCCCTCCTCTGGGGCTCGGAAGCATGGTGGACAGGAGCAGACCATGTAGTCCGCACCCTCTTACCAATTTACAACGAAGCCGCACGCATAATTACCGGCCTCCCACGATGGACAAAAACAGAACGACTGCTGAAAGAGGCTGCCCCCCCACCCCTGGAATACCTCCTCACCTATCGATCCCGGAAATACGGCAACCGGATCCTACGCTCGGAAGAATACCACCCCAATGAGAAGGAACTCACCAGCTTACTACCACCAAGGAAACCCAACATCCAAGCAACCGGCCTGCACCGAATCGCCTCCCTCATGCTCCCTTTCCAGGAGCCAGGGGGAAAGAAGGAGAGATGGATACAGACCGACCTACTCAGGAAACTAATGCTGGAGGAATGGAACTCGCATCCAACCCCGAATTATCACCACCCAGGGAACCTAAAACCCAACAACAAACTCGCCAAACTCCCAATCTCCAAAGCAAGGCAACTCTTCCGTATACGATGCCACACAATACGTCTGGACACACATGCCTTCCACACCGATCGCGAACCCTGCCAATGCGGGGCGGAACAGTCTTCCAAACACATCATCATGGACTGCCCCAGATGGGCACAACTCAGACGACCCCTCATCGAGAAAATCCCCGGACCCCAGACATGGGAAAACTGGATGTTCACCAACCTCAGAGAAGACCTGATTTTCGATTTCGCCAAAAAAACACAACTCTTGAAATGGTACGAGAATGATGAGGATGGGGAGGAGACGGATGCCTGAGAGGCCGGTTTTCTTTTCTTTTCAGTTTCTAACTTTCTCTTCTTTCGTTCGCGTATCGATATCTCCTTACTTCCTTATATTTTTACCTTTCCAGTATCGTTCTCCTTTGTCGCTTTCCTTTGTCGCTTTCCTTTGTTTCTTTTCCCTTTGTACGAGGGGGTGTGGTTTCGGCGTGCGATAAGTCTTGTACTTCAAAGCAATATAAAATCTATCTATCTATCTATCTTGTATTTACTTCACGAATACTACTTTTGTTCTACGCTACGTCATAGGGTTCGGCTGGTCTGACATGCCAGGTAGAGCCACCCCATAGTCCATAGTACATAGTCAAAGAACACTCCAAAGTCCACTTTCTCGCCTCGGTTGTATTCCTTGGCACTATAGCCCTTCGTCAGAGACCCCCGTTACATTAGGTTGCGTCCACCTATTGCCAACCAATACAATACCATAGTCTACCATGTCGGAACACGCCCCTCTTGATTATCAGCAACTAAGTAATACCTTCCAGGCTTTCTTCCAAGCGCACCCGCAGGTCGATGATACGGTCGGGGTAGAAGCATACGCCCTTATCCAACAATGTCGAAATGGTCTTAATTAATATGCAACGGATGTACAGGTGATGGAAGAGGAGGCTGGAAGAGCAAGAGAAATGTTTCAGCAAGATCTTGCTGCTGCCAGAGCTCAACAGGCTGCCGCTGAAATTGTTGCCCCTGACGAACCACCCATTGGAGACGAACCCCCAGTCGCGCCTCCAGCACCACCTGTTGCAGCCACTACCCATCGGTCGGAGAAGCTTCCAGATCCTGAAGTGTTCAGGGGGGATCGTGACCGAGAACGACTCCACCTATTCAAACAACAAATGAGGATTAAGCTATTGGGTAATGCCGATCGCTACCCAACGCTACAATCCAAACTATCCTATGCATTCAGCAGACTGGAAGGCGTAGCTGCTGAAGGAAAGGGACAACGCGGGGGTTGTGCGGAAGGACACAATAGCGGTTAAACTATTAAGTCGTCACCCTGATTTCGAGGAGGAGAAGATTCAAAGAATTTAGACGAGAAACGGGAGCGAAAAAGCTAGATTCTAATGTCTATATTGTATGTATCGCTTGATTGACGAAGTCAGCAGAATGAGGAAAAACAGCCCGATATTTATACAAGAACCGTGTCCCTTCCGACCGAGAAATAAAAGGAAACTAAACAGGTGGGAAAGCCGTTTGACCCCGAGAAACTGCCAAGAAGTATGGAAACAGATAGAAGAGTGTCGGTTGCGTAAGCGCCCGATCACGTACATAGGTATATGACTCAATGTTCCAACATAGGAAAGTAATACCCGAGGTGACAACCCATATGTAAAGTAGATGTAACGGAGTTATTCAACTGTCTGGTGTATGAGTACACACAGGGCCCGGTTACATGCTGAGAGTTATTGTTAGAAGCCAGTTGCACAGTGACATGCAAAGTGCCGGCAGTGTGGTTAGCTACCAGCTGTCAGAGTAACTACATTCTGAGCACTAGGAAGAGGATCTATTCATGGGAGCAATGACTGACGAGTCTGTGCCTCGCCAATGATTAGAAGGCTAGCCAGAGTGAAGCTCTGAGTGCTCAGCGATCCTCTACATCCTCTGAGTATTGGAAGTCCGCCGGATTTGGAAGAGACTATGCCTGGGAAGTCTACAATAAGCGAAAGCTCTACAGCAATGATTAAGCTTACACCTGAGCGGCAGCTCATTCATGCAGGCCCCAGTTGTGTGACAACTAAGGCTGCAGGTGTTACAAAGGCTTTGACTAAAGGGTGGTTGCCTTCGGAACCGGAAGCACTCGCTAACGCTTAGAGAGAAGCGGGGTAGCGATGGTATTGCTTCCCTTCCGCTAGAAGGCAGCACCGGAACTTAGTAAGGAAGGAGGAGCAGAGAATAGAGTCCTTTGGAGTATAAGTACTCAGGATCATTCCCGCCCAAACTGTCCGGATCCTCATCTCCAATCATCGGTAGCAGAGCCCTTAAAGATTATTGAGTTCTAGCGATAGTATCTTTGAATAAATCTGCACCTGATTTCTATCTTGCACGGCCGCATCTATTCTATTGGATTCTAGCGATACATAGAAGAGACTGCCCCCGTTACAGTAGAAACGTAATAGAAACCCAAAGAAAATAGTTCACAGTATAAACCCAGTATTCCTTATCAAATAACCCGTAATGAAATGTATGGAGATAAACAAATATCAACGAAGTAAATGAAAGAAACAAAGTTCACCGTAAATTCCAACAGCTGCCAACCAATTTCTACAGTATGTCGGCGAAGAAGGAATTGCTTTGCCCTCCATGTTACGATTTTATGAGATCTTAGACACTACTTTTGGGGACCCTGATCGGATGCGCACGGCGAGGAGGAACCTTCGGAACATCCGCCAACGAAATCGGACGTTTGCCGATTATTTTGCCGAATTTCAACGGTACGTTGCTGAGTCGGGGATGGATGAGGTCTCTCGGATTGAGGCCTTGATGGAAGGTATTAACGCGGAGCTCGATGAATCAATGATACAACATGAAACCCCTGCGACGGTAGATGCATGTGCGACACTCTTGCAACGGTTGGATAATCGCCGTCAAGCGGCAGAAGCAAAACGAGGAAATAAAAAGCCTTGGACCGCTACTGCTACTCCGGCCCCTCGTCCTCCACCAGTAAATCCTGTTCCTGCTCCTCGTGCTGCCGCCCCGGCTGCTCATGCACCTGCTACCGAACATCATCCCTCGTTCCGCCCGGGAGGTGATGTACCCATGGATCTTTCTGGAGGACGTCGTCGCCCAACCCCTGCCGAAAGAAACGCCCGCTTAGCTGAGGGCCGATGTTTCTATTGCGGAGGTGTGGGACACATGGTTAGAGATTGCCCCCAAGCGAGAGCAACTGGAAATCAAGCAAGGAGACCAGTTGTAACAGAGCCACTATAAGGCTGTTACAAGCGACTGGAACAGAAGAACAACAATGCCAGAAGGGGCAGGGTAACCCTGGAAGGGAGTTACCCTCCCTAGGCAGTCAAGCCTTTGAGGTGCGATAACTCCGCAATCGATGTCCGGAAAATACGTTATAGCGACAGAAATGATCCTGGCGGTGCTCGGAGGCAATGGAAGGTCAATTCCAAAACACGTTTTGGACAAAAAATAACCCCGAGCGCCGAACCGCCGAACCCTCCTGTTTCGCTCCGGAGCATCTTTGAGGGGAGTGAGAGTGCAACCCAAGCTACCAAAGCAAAAGCTACGATTTCAATAAACATACTTAAGTCTATTGAAAACATCATTAGAAGAAGCGACCGCCATACAGTCGGCCGATCCCGCTAGTTCGTAGGACCCCGACTGAGGCTTGGCGGATTGCGCGATTTGACTCGGATGGAAGTTCCTCAAGTGGGGTTGCTACTCCGCCTCCCTTAGAGACAGAGATAGAGAGAGATGCCAGAAGCTATGGCAGTCCTAAGCTCAAATAACATCTCCTATCCTCTACAGAGATAGAGAGAGATAGAGAGAGATGCGAAGCGATGGCGAGTCCTAAGCTCACGAACATCTCCTATCCTCTACAGAGATAGAGACAGAGATAGAGAGAGATGCAGAGAAGCTATGGCGAGTCCTAAGCTCAGCGAACATCTCCTATCCTCTACAGAGATAGAGACAGAGAAAAAGAGAGAGGCGCAGCGATGGCGAGTCCTAAGCTCAGAGAACATCTCCTATCCTCTACAGAGAGAGAGACAGAGATAGAGAGAGATGCGCAGAAGCGATGGCGAGTCCTAAGCTCAGCGAACATCTCCTATCCTCTACAGAGATAGAGACAGAGAAATAGAGAGAGATGCGCAGAAGCTATGGCGAGACCTAAGCTTAGCGAACATCGCCTACCTTCTATGCTGCTGGATATAGAGGAAGATGGGATCTTTACTAGCGAAGGAACCCCTTAAAGTTATTAAGTTTCTAGACTTAATTGTTTACCATAGAAAACTCTACTCTTTGAAGTAACTCTCTACCGAGTTTGTTTATTCTCTATTAGACTTCTATCAAACATTGAGTCACGGTCGTGTTCTATTATAGTGTTGGAATTTACGGTGAACTTTGTTTCTTTCATTTACTACGTTGATATTTGTTTATCTCCATACATTTCATTACGGGTTATTTGATAAGGAATACTGGGTTTATACTGTTACTATTTTCTTTTGGGTTTCTATTACGTTTCTACTTTACATATGGGTGTCATCTCGGGTATTACTTTCCTATGTTGGAACATTGAGTCATATACTTATGTACGTGATCGGCTGCTTACGCTACCCACACTCTTCTATCTGTTTCCATACTTCTTGGCAGTTTCTCGGGGTCAAATGGCTTTCCCACCTGTTTAGTTTACTTTTCTTTCTCGGTCGGAAGTGACACGGTTCTTGTATAAATATCGGGCTGTTTTTCTCTTTCTTCTGACTTCAATCAAGCGATACATATAATATAGACATTAGAACCAAGCTTTCCTTGCTTCCCCGCTTTCGCCTAAATTCTTTGAATATTCTTCTTCTCGAAATCAGGGTGACGACTTAATAGTTTAACCGCTATTGTGTCCTTCCGCACAATCCCCGCATTGTCCCTTTCCTTCAGGTTATGAGCCCGGTGTTCTTTTAGACACCATCATCCTGATCTATCGATTTCAGAAATTCAAGAATCCTCTTCGGCTTACTTTCGACCGTCCTCTATCTTCCTCTACTACCTCCCTCATACAACTCTTCAATCATGGCCCCAAAGGAAAAGGCAGCAGTCAAAAGCTCCTCTTTCTCCTTCTCCACCCGCGTCAAAGACGACAAACCCATCACTATCAAGCTCGATAACATCCGTGTCCTAACCGGACAATCGAACTACAATATATGGGCAGCTTCCATGAAGCTGGTATGGAAAGGCATGAAAGTTTATGAAATAGTTGTTGATGGAATGGAACCCTCTGACGACGCCGACGACGCCGAAAAATCCGCATATGAATCGCTATGCCATCAAGCAGCAGCTGTCTACATCCAGGTGGTATCTCAAGACATTTTGGAGAAAATTGTCGAGCTTGACCACCCCCATAGGATGTGGGAGTCTCTGCGCAATTCTACCGAGACACTGCTTTCGCACTCGTTTCCCAGATCATGTCTTTGGTCTCCCTTCCCTCCTCCTACGATCCAGAAAAACCCATCTCTACATTCATCGCATCCTTCGAACAGGAATGGCTACGCCTAAATCAGCTGGCTAAATCCTCGTCCGATACCTATCGTCAACTCTTCTCCAAATTCCTGGATGAAGATAAAGCGAAGCGCGATTTCCTCCTAGGTTTCCTCGTCCGACATCAGAAGAACGTTGTAGATAACCTGTCTACAAAAGATGATTTCACTTTTGCCGAAGTCAAACAACGTCTCTTAGATTTGGATCACGAGCAACCTTCCTCCTCTGTTTCCTCCTCCTCTCAAACGGCACTCCTTACAACACAAAGAAGAACTGCGTCAGCCCTCCTCCTCCTCTCTCAATCTGCCTCTCGTCAACAGAAGCAGAAAGAATGTACCTGGTGCAAGCACAACCCAGGAAAACATCTAGATATACGTGGAACCAATGCTTCAAGCTCAAGAAGCACCAAGAGGAACAGAAGTCTTCGGACAAAGGAAAGGAAACAGACACCGCAATGGTCACGACAGACTCGGACAAAGGAAAGGTAAAGAACACTTCATTCTATTTTGACACAGGAGCAACCTCACATGTGTCCCTCCCCAGGCCGCTTCAACACCTCGAGAAATGTGCCGGATTTGTGAGATCCTCGCCTAAGGACTCCATGTCTGTTAAGGGAAAGGGAACTGTGGTGATGGACTGTGTACTTAGAGATGGATCTGTTTCTTCTTTTCGTGTTTCTGATGTTCTTTATGTTCCTGATCTTGAGCGGCCTCTACTTTCCTGGAGAAAAATTAGAGAAAAAGGGTATACTATGGTGGGAGAGGGGGATTTCATTTCTATTGTTAAAGGGAATAAAACGATTTTCGAAGCATCATTTGACGGTTCTTTATTTAAGATTCCTGAGGTCACCGATTCTGCTTTTCTTACATATGACTTTTGGCATTCAGCTCTAGGACATCTGGCTCCATCTTCCATTCAGAAAGCTAAGAACCTTTATGCCGATGCCACTATCATTCCTCCTGTCCCTGATTCCTTTCACTGTTCAACCTGTTCACTCGCTAAGTCTACACACCATACACCACTATCTACCAATACTCGAGCGGAAACCAAGTTGGAACTCATTCACTCTGACTTGTGTGGACCTTTTCCCATTCCTTCATACGCAAACTCACTCTATTACATTTCCTTCGTTGACGACAAGACCAGAATCTCATGGGTTCGTTTTCTCAAGAAGAAATCCGATGCAGCTAAGGCTATCGAAGATTTCGTGACTGAGATGGAACTCCATTTTGCCTGTCGCGCTTTAGATCGACAATGGAGGAGAGTACGTTAATGGAAAGCTACAAGATTTCTTTGCTTCCAAGGGAATCGTTCACAATCTAACCCCTCCCTACTCTCCGGAGTCCAATGGTGTTGCTGAAAGACTTAACCGAACAATGGGTGAAACAGTTAGGACCATGTTGCTTCCTCTTAACGACAAGCGACTATGGGCAGAAGCAGTCTCCACCTTCGTCTACCTCAAGAACCGCCAACCTCATAACTCAGTAAAGGATCAAACTCCTTATGAGGCCTTCCTCGGTAAGAAACCATCGATCCACCACCTTCAGCCTTTCGAGAATGCTACGTGCATATCCCAGAGGACAAACGTCCCGCAGGAAGCAAGCTATCTCCCAGGGCTAAAAGGTATTTTCACAGGATATACAGCAACCGATCGCCACTATAGAGTATTCCTCCTCAGAAAAACGAACAGTGCCTCTCACGATGTTTTTTCCTCCTTCATGACAGAAGGGGTACTTCCAATCTCAGAACCCCTATCTGCTCCCTCGTCCTCAGTTCAGTTTAACGATTCTCAAACATCTCAGCCCTCCACAAGCCTTTCTTATGCTTTCAACAAAGAAGGTTTCCCAACATCGGACATGTGGATAGCCTGGATTAATAGGAACCCCGAGACCGCAGCTGACTGGTATCAAAAGGGTCATCCTATCGTTACTGCACTTCTCAACAATCAGTTAGACGAAGGACGCAAGAATAATACTCTATCCTCACCACCTTCTAATACACCCTCCATTCAGTCAAGTACCAATACGGAAATAAACCAGGAACTCTTCTCCGGTTTCTCCTCAATGCAACAGCAGCAACAACATCAAGATCCCGTACAATCAAACGGATCTTCCTCCTCATCATCACCTTCACCCCCTTCTCAACAAAACTATCCCAGAAATGAAACTATCATCTCATTTCACGACTCCTTCCGACCTAGTCCTCCAAGGACAAGACTACGAACAGGCACAGCTATCAACCCTCCTGGCGAATGGTGGAAAGCTCCTCTCACAAGGGCTCCCTCACCACCACCTCTCGCTTCTAGCGACCAACAAATGACTGACGCCAGCGAACGGTCTCATGCTACCTCTTCGTCCTCTACCCAAAGCGACCAGCTAATGCCGGAAGCTCCTCCACAAGAATCGGAACGAGAAGAGACTCTCATCAGCATCCTAGAAGTATCGGAGCCTAAATCATACCGCGAAGCCAAATCCTCACCGGACTGGTCTGAGTGGAAAAAGGCAATGAACGAGGAACTGAAGTCACTGAATGAAAATGAAGTTTGGGAAGTTGTTGACAGACCCAACCGAAAAAGTTGTGGATTGTCGATGGGTGTTTTAAGGTTAAAGGCAATGCTAAAGGAGAACGTTACAAGGCAAGACTTCGCCAAAGGCTTTTCCCAAGTTCAAGGGATGGACTACGATGAGATCTTTTCACCAGTTATGCGTTTTCTCTCCGTTTGCTTCTTGCCATTGCTGCTTGCAAAGGATGGCGTGTCAGACAACTCGATGTCAAAACCGCTTTCCTATATGGTATCTTGAAAGAAGAGGTGTACATGCAACTACCGGAAGGCAGCCGGTTAGAAAATAAGGTTGCGCGGCTGAAACGTCAGATATACGGTTTGAAGCAATCACCAAGGAATGGTACTTTCGGCTGGTTGAATACCTTATCCCTATGGTTTTGCTATCACTGCTTTTGATCCTGTGTTCTTGTTCACAACTCAGGTAATCTAATCATTTATTTACGTGACGACATCACTCTCTTTGACCTCCTAGCGACTTAAGCGAACGGACAGTTTCCTCAAGACCGAATTCAAGGTTAACGATATGGGACTTCTCAACTATCTCCTAGGCATCCAAATTGATTACACCAACGCCGTATCACTCTCGCAGACAGCATTCATCAATAAGATTCTGAACCGATTCTCGATGCAAGATTGCAAGCCCGTCTCCACTCCCATCGATCCTAACCACCGATTGATTGCGACTAGTGACGAAGACGACAAGGCCGATGCAACTGCCTATCAACAAATCATCGGATCTCTCATGTATCTGGTTACTGCGACAAGACCTGACCTAGCGTATACAATAACTCACCTCTCTCAGTTTAACTCCAATCCTTCTATTGCACATATGTCCGCCGCCAAACGAAAGATTCCGCTACCTTCAGAAGACCAAGGAAAAGGCACTCCTATTCCCATTTGGTTCTGACCTCAAACTATCGGCTTACAGCGACGCATCTTACGGAAACTGTTACGCATAATACCCATTTAAGCTTCTGGATATCTTTTTCCGCTCTCGGTGATTCCACCATTTCCTACGCTCTCGAAAACAACGCTCATTGTTACCTCTACTTGAAGCGAGTACATAAGACTGGCTATGACCACCAAACATCATCTTTGGTTAACTCGAGGCCTCAAGGAACTCCTCAAGGACGATATTCCACAAGCCGTTTTCTGTGACAGTAATTCCGCCATTGACGTCGCCAACAACCCGAAGCTTAACGACAAAACGAAACACATCGATATCGCTTACCACTTCTCTCGTGAATGCGTTCAGAATGGTTCGATTAATCTCATGTACGTTCCTACGGCGGAAAACCTGGCAGACATTTGCACCAAAGGACTTGTGAAACAAACTCACGACCACTTGCGCACCTCTATATTCGTACAAAGTGAGAAGGGGTGTTGGAATTTACGGTGAACTTTGTTTCTTTCATTTACTACGTTGATATTTGTTTATCTCCATACATTTCATTACGGGTTATTTGATAAGGAATACTGGGTTTATACTGTTACTATTTTCTTTTGGGTTTCTATTACGTTTCTACTTTACATATGGGTGTCATCTCGGTATTACTTTCCCATGCTAACATTGAGTCATATACTTACGTGACGTGATCGTTGCTTACGCTACCCACACTCTTCTATCTGTTTCCATACTTCTTGGCAGTTTCGGGTCAAATGGCTTTCCCACCTGTTTAGTTTACTTTTTCTTTCTCGGTCGGAAGTGACACGGTTCTTGTATAAATATCGGGCTGTTTTCTCTTTCTTCGTCAATCAAGCGATACATATAATATAGACATTAGAACCAAGCTTTCCTTGCTCCCGTTTCTCGTCTAAATTCTTTGAATATTCTTCTTCTCGAAATCAGGGTGACGACTTAATAGTTTAACCGCTATTGTGTCCTTCCGCACAATCCCCGCATTGTCCCTTTCCTTCATATAGCACCCCCGTTACAGTATAACTTTAAGCTCCTCGCTTAAAGAATCCATCTAGAAACTTCTCCCAAACCTATCTGAGAAACAAATTAGTGTCCCTTTTCAGCTAGGACCAGGATGAGTGGAGACTTACTCTCCATGATAATTCCATGTTCATTTCAAAGGGTTATAGCTCCCAAGTTAGCTCTGAGGGTTATAAGCGCCCAGATTCGCTTCTAAAAATCCGAATCGCCCCCATTTATCATAGGGCCCCATTCTCAGTGACACCCAGCTGAGAATCGGGCGTGGACCACGCCGGTAGGAGCAAGGGAGGATAGCTGGCCCTCCGCTCATTCCACCAAGACTCAAAATAGGCATCCTGAGCCACTCTCTGCCTTGCCACCATCTCCTCTGCTTCGATCCTCCACAGATCCATCCCGTTCCCGATGGATCACGCGAAATCTCAGCCCGCATCCATTCCATCTGAGCCTGCCTCTCCAGTCTATTTGCCCGAGAGCGTGCCTGAACAATAGACCTATCTCCCGGCTGGGAGTAAGGATAATGTCGGCGGAAATCGTCTCTCAAGCGAATCTGATTGAAGTGGCCATCAAAGGTAGAAGACTCCAGACCACGAGGAACGGCCCGCCTATTGAAGCGTTAGGAAAGGGAAAGGAGGTAACCAAAGTTAATGAGGATACACCTACCTTTCGGTCCTTTCAGTCCTTTTCGCCCATGCTTTACGTTATCCTCCAGATAAACGGTACCTTGACCGACCAACTTCCGGAGGTCAGCAACGACTTGTGGGGTTATCGATCTAGTTTTCATCTCCCGAGGAGATCGATTAAAAGAAGATAGGCATGATCCCACAATTAAGGAATTGATGGTGATGAACAGAGACAGGAATAAGATGAAGAAGAGCATAACTGTCGGAAAGAACAAATATATGATTAAGGATGGGTAAAGAAGATCGGACTCGTTCGTAGAAGGAATGTATAGGAAGAAGGGAGTCCTATTCTCCTCGAGAGCAACCCCGCTTTTATAGGCGAACCCCTATTATGGTTCCGGATATAAGCGTTACACCAGATGGGAAATCCAACCCGGGTTGGAACCCAAACGCGTTTAGCGAGTCAACCGAACTGGTTATAAGAACGGGATATGAGGAAGAAGCCATCATAAGTGATTACCTTCTTCAAGGTCTGCAGTGATCTCTGCGAATAGGAAAATTTTCACCAGCGGAGATAAATTTACGGCTGGGTCAACGGACTACACCCTTAGGGCATAAGCTCGAAGAGCAGAAGCTGGAGCAAACCCATGAGAAGGCTCCCGTTAACCGGGAATATTCCAGACTCCAGGTCCGGAGAAGGAAGGAGAACAAGAGGAAGAGAAAGAGGAAACAAACCATCTAGGGAAACTCCTCAATTCTTACGAAACTGAGGCATTTGCCCTATCTTTCCAAAATGAGACAATCGATATTCTCTACCCCGAATGGACGAGTTGAAGGAGCGGCTAGGAAGAGCCAAAACCCTTGCCAAAATCGATCTAAGGAATGGATTCCACCTCTTCTATATGAAAAGGGGAGGCGAGTGGAAGACGGTTTTTTCGAATTAGACACAGGCTGTATGCGTACACGATTTTGCCGTTTGGGTGGTATAATACACCATTAAATCAATGACGGACTCATACAAGTTGGTAAAGTTCCTACTTCGATAGCAGATGGTCGCGAAGTTCGACCCCTGTTGCGGTGTCGCCACCGACGACGCCTGAAGCGATATCGCTGAGATGAACATTTCGATCTCACTCGCTCCTTGCCAAAATGGCCATTACGGTTTACGTCAATTTTGGCATCCCGAGATATTCGGAAATTATGGGGATACACATTTCTCTAATAGAAAGAGTGCTCGAAAGACCGAGAGAAAGGGATTATTCGGCGACATTTAAAATCCGTCTTCCACGCATCAGAAGCCGAGTACCTGGGTTAAGATGTGCCCGATAAAGGCAGGCATAACCATGTCCTCGGAGGAGGTGAAAGCAATCAAAAGAGGGTCAACTCCGTGGGGTTTGACTTCAAGGTTGTATACCGCCATGGGAAACTATGCCAAGGGAGATATCTTATCACGGCGTTGGGACTACGCCCTGGAGAGGGGGGTAAGGCTTATCAGCATCCCAAATTGGCCTGGTTAAGCCTGGATAACTCGTAATGGTTTCAGTCCAAGACCTATTCGGATGATTGATTCAGCATTTAAGATCCAGAAGACTTTCCTTGAAAGAGCTCTTGACTACAACCAACGGGTGCTAATAGACTTGAGACCTTACCCCGAGAGACGGAGACCCTCCATAAGGAAAGATGAATGCCTTTAAGACCGTTCCTTTTGGTCAAAAAGTGGATAATGATGTGGAAGAATACATGTGAGTTGCGATACATGTCAGGCGGTAAAAGGCTAAGATATAGAGAACCACCCGAGAAATCCTTTCTGATCGAAAGTATCCAAATTCGGAGGCAAGTTCTGGATTTATTGATGAAGGTTCTCGGGGTCAACCTCCAGCTGTCGACAGTATGATGTTCTTAAACTAAGGGGCAAATCGGAGAGAGTCAATCAAAACGCTTGAGCAATATCTCAGAAACGGTTGCTGCTATCAACAGAACGACTGAGCAGGGTTTCTCCCGATTACAGAATATGCCTGTAATACGGCAACATGGGCCAAACAATGCACGCACGGCGGCACAAGTGGTATGATCAGAAGTATATGGAAGTTTCCGAAGTGAAAACTGAGAATGAGATAATGTCCGACCGACGCAATATCATAACTAAGCGACCGTCAAGCCGAACCTCCCCCTCAATGAAACATTCATGTTATCCTCCATATATCTTTGTGGGGGCGATATCGTAACCTAAGGACTAACGCTACCAAGTTTTCCTCCTGCACTTTAGCTCAAGGAGAATACAGTTACATTCTCAAGGATTTAAAATCCGATGGCAGTAGGCTGGGCGTGAGAAATTTCGCAGACTATCGGATTATCTGAGCGGTATCGCTCAGAAGTCTCCACCCGCATTTAACATACTGCAAGATAGCAGACGAGGCCTACACGGAATTTCATCAAACTGGAATCACCCCCGAAGACTTCAGAAAGTGCCGGTGAAACTCTAGGAATCCTCAAAATACGGCCTGAGTAGCCTTGTATCCCAGGAAATACACGGGAACAAAGGATACTATCGGAACAAAAGATGAGATCCTCTTTGCTTGATGAAGGCGTTTCAATCTGAGTTTCCTTGTTTGAGAAAATAGAGATAGATACAGAGTGTTACGGGACTATATAACCGGCTGCTATATGAGTATAGACGGGGCCCCTAACATGCTGAGAGTTACAGAAAGCCAGTTGCACAGTGACATGCAAGTGCCGGCAGTGTGGTTAGCTACCAGCTGTCAGAGTAACTACAGTCTGCGCACTAGGAGAGGATCTATCCATGGGAAGAATGACTGACGAGCCTGTGCCTCGCCAGTGGATAGAAGACCGCCAGAGGAGGACTCTGAGTGCCGGTGATTCTCTATACCCTCTAAGATTGAAGTCCGTCGATAGCGACAGGAAATGCCCAGGAAGTCTACAGTAAACAACAGCTCTACAGCAACGATTGAGCTGACATCTGAGCGAAGACTCATTCGCAGGCCCTCGGTTGTGTGGCAACCAGGCTGCAGGTGTCATCAAGGCTCTGACTAAGGGTGGTAGCTCATGGAATCCTCCGCTAACGCTTAGAGAAAAGCGGAGTAGCGGAAGAGTTTTCCTCCGCCATTGTTAGGCACCGCCGAACTTAGTAAGGAAGTAGGAGCAGAGAATCAAAGATTAGTGCTCAGGCTCGCTCCCCGCCCAACTATCCTGTTTCTCGATTTTTTCTTGCATGTGAAATACTACTAGACCCATAACCCTAATGTAAACTCGACGAAGCATTACTGGAGAGGAGAATGTAATGTAGCCACTATAAGGCTGTTAAGCGACTGGAACAGAAGAACAACAATGCCAGAAGGGCAGGGTAACCCTGAAGGGAGTTACCTCCCTAGGCAGTCAAGTTTTGAGGCGCGATAACTCCGAATCGATGTCCGAAAATACGTTAGCACGACAGAAATGATCCTGGCGCGCCCGGAGGCAATGGAAGGCCCAATTCCAAAACACGCTTTTGGACCCCAAAATAACCCCCGAGCGCCGAACCGCCGAACCCTCCTGTTTCGCCTCCGGAGCATCTTTGAGTGAGTGAGAAGAACCCAAGCTACCAAAAGAAAAGCTACGATTTCAATAAACATACTTAAGTCTATTGAAAACATCATTAGAAGAAGCGACGCCATACAGTCGGCCGATCCCGCTTAGTTCAGAGGACCCCGACTGAGGCTTCATGGATTGCGCGATTTGACTCGGATGGAAGTTCCTCAAGTGGGGTTGCTACTCCGCCTCCCTTAGAGACAGAGATAGAGAGAGACAGAAGCTATGGCAGTCCTAAGCTCAGCGAACATCTCCTATCCTCTACAGAGATAGAGAGATAGAGAGAGATGCGCAGAAGCGATGGCGAGTCCTAAGCTCAGCGAACATCTCCTATCCTCTACAGAGATAGAGACAGAGATAGAGAGAGATGCGCAGAAGCTATGGCGAGACCTAAGCTCAGAACATCTCCTATCCTCTACAGAGATAGAGACAGAGAAATGGCAGAAGCGATGGCTAGTCCTAAGCTCAGCGAACATCTCCTATCCTCTACAGAGATAGAGACAGAGATAGAGAGAGATGCGAGAAGCTATGGCGAGTCCTAAGCTCAGCTTAACATCTCCTATCCCTCTACAGAGATAGAGACAGAGAAATAGAGAGAGTGTTTGAGAAGCTATGGCGAGACCTAAGTAACATCGCCTACCTTCTATGCTGCTGGATATAGAGGAAGATGGGATCTTTACTAGCGAAGGAACCCCTTAAAGTTATTAAGTTTCTAGACTTAATTGTTTACCATAGAAAACTCTACTCTTTGAAGTAACTCTCTACCGAGTTTGTTTATTCTCTATTAGACTTCTATCAAACATTGAGTCACGGTCGTGTTCTATTATAGCACCCCCGTTACACCAGTGATGAGGGGAGCGGCACTGAGGTTGGAGGAGAACGATGGAAGTGATAACGAGTCGGCAAAAGATTTGTCCCTGCACTAAGTGGCTTAGCCCAGGGACCATTTAAAGATTTTTCTAGGATGCGTATTTCTGGTTTTTCGGTATCTGAGGAGGAAATGGATGGGAATCAACTTGTAGTAACTTGTTCAATTTCACAGAATAAAAATACTTTTGTACCCACCTACGCCCTTATTGATACCGGAGCATCGGGATATGCTTTTATCGATGAATCTTTTGCACGCCACAACAATCTCACAATGACCCCTCTTAAAATACCTCGGCATGTAGACGTTATAGACGGCAGGCCTATCAAGTCAGGAAAAATCACCCACATTGTTGATATCTCATTAGACATTCATGGCCATCGAGAGACAGCGCCATGTTTTGTGACGAAGCTAGGACATTATCCCATTGTGATGGGGATACCATGGATGCGGCGTCATGATGTTACGATTCGACCGAAAGAAAATCTATTGATTTTTGACTCTTGGAGCTGCTGTCAACACTGTTCGCTCAGTGGAACTATAGTTACTGTTCATGGCATTTCAATCCCATTACCGGAACACCATACAGTCATTGTTTCAGCAACGGAAAAAGTTTCTATCGACATCGAACAACTGATACCAAAAGAATTCCATCGCTATATCCATATGTTCGAAGAATACGATGCTTCAATTCTTCCACCACATCGACCGTTCCATGATATGAAGATAGTGTTGGAAGAAGGCAAACAACCACCATGGGGACCGATATATACCCTATCTCAAGTCGAATTGAAAGCGCTCTGGGATTATCTTCAGGAGAATTTACCAAAGGGAATCATTCGCCATAGTGAATCACCAGCGGGAGCGCCCATATTGTTTGTCAAGAAGGCTGATGGAACTCTTCGGTTATGTGTCGACTATCGGGGCCTCAATGCAATCACTATTAAAAATTGTTATCCATTACCGTTACTAAAGGAAACCCTGGCCAAGCTATCAAGGGCAAAATACTATACCAAGTTGGATTTACGATGGGGATATAACCAGATCAGGATAGCGGAGGGAGATGAATGGAAAACGGCATTCCGGACTCGATATGGACATTTCGAATATACAGTAATGCCATTCGGATTAGCCAATGCTCCCGCTACATTCCAACATTGGATTAATGATATCCTGCGTCCTTATCTCGATCAGTTCGTAACGGCCTATTTAGATGATATGCTGATCCATTCCGAGACCCTCGCAGAGCACAAGAATCATATTCAAAAGGTTCTGAAGGTACTTGATGAGAATCATGTTCACCTTAAACCCGAGAAGTGCGAGTTTATGGTTCAAGAGACTAAATATCTTGGTCTTATACTTACTCCGGATGGGAATAGAATGGACCCAAAGAAAGTTATTGATGTTCTAGAATGGTCTACACCGACAAACCTTCACGACGTTCAAGTATTTTTGGGATTTGCGAATTTCTATCGACGTTTCATTTTAGGATATTCAAAGATTGTTGCCCCGCTTACAGCTCTGACCAAGAAAAATATTAAATTCGAATGGACGGATGAGAGGGAGGAATCATTTCAAACTTTGAAAAAGATATTCACAATGGCACCCATACTAGTTCATTTCGATCCGGATCGAAGAATTGTGGTAGAGACTGATGCATCTGACAATGTTTCTGCAGGGATCCTATTACAACGTGATGATGAAGGAATTCTACACCCGGTCGCATTCTTTTCTAAAAAACATTCCCCTGCGGAATGCAACTATGAAATTTATGACAAAGAACTCCTAGCGATTGTACGATGCTTTGAGGAATGGCGACACCATCTGGAGGGAGCACAATTCCCAATCGAAGTATTTAGTGACCATCAAAATCTCGAATATTTTATGACAACAAAATTGTTAAATCGTCGACAAGCCCGTTGGTCCGAATTCCTTTCACGTTTTGATTTTGTTATACAATTTCGACCAGGAAAACAAGGAGCGAAACCAGATGCATTGACTAGGAGGTCAGGTTGAAGGAAAGGGACAACGCGGGAGTTGTGCGGAAGGACACAATAGCGGTTAAACTATTAAGTCGTCACCCTGATTTCGAGGAGGAGAAGATTCGAAGAATTTAGACGAGAAACGGGAGCAGAGAAGGCTAGGTTCTAATGTCTATATTATATGTATCGCTTGATTGACAAAGTAAGAAGAAAGAGAAAAACAGCCCGATATTTATACAAGAACCGTGTCCCTTCCGACCGAGAAAGAAAAGGAAACTAAACAGGTGGGAAAGCCATTTGACCCCGAGAAACTGCCAAGAAGTATGGAAACAGATACAAGAGTGTCGGTTGCATAAGCGCCCGATCACGTACATAAGTGTATGACTCAATGTTCCAACATAGGAAAGTAATACCCGAGATGATGACCCATATGTAAAGTAGAAACGTAATAGAAACCAAAAGAAAGTAGTTAACAGTATAGACCCTGTATTCCTTATCAAGTAACCCGTAATGAAATGTATGGAGATGAACAAATATTAACGAAGTAAATGAAAGAAACAAAGTTCACCGTAAATTCCAACACCCCTTCTCACTTTGTACCGAATATAGAGGTGCACAAGTGGTCGTGAGTTTGTTTCACAAATCCTTTGGTGCAAATGGCTGCTAGATTTTCCGCGGTAGGAACGTACATGAGATTGATCGAACCTGTAACGGCAACTTTGTAACTCGGCTATGGCGATAGATTGGATCGTGAAGAGAAGGTATTGCGCAGTTGGATTAGGATTTGTAATGGGGTTTCTCTTATGTTCTTTCGGTTTCTGTTACGCGGGGTATTAGTCATCAATGGACTAGGAGTTGGATATATAAGGGGGCGTTGCCTCGTACCATTTCATGTTTTCCTTCCTTTCCTTTTCTCTTCACGCAACCTCCTGTACTTACTCGCCTCGCTTCGCACCTCGCTTCGCTCGACGCTTCGCTCGGCCTTTCTTCTGATAAGAAACATTTACTTTTTCGCTTTACTTTCGAGAGAAAATCCTGTATGCCAATAGACCGCGTCTTCTACTGGTACCTCAGAATCCACTACTTCGTCAGGGAGTGCATTTACGCTCTCGCCCCTGAGTTGTAGAATTTTCTCTCTGTATGCATCACCCTCATCCCTGGCGGACGACTAGTGCTTACCTGGTATGTCATCTGAGGCTGAGCCACCTCTACATCCTGGACAACAACCCAACCGACCATCAACACCCCAAACCTTGGGAGAAAAGAAGCCTTATCGAAGTCTCCAGCCCCAGAAAAACGAGGAGCGGACATGATGTCGCCATCATCGCTCTCCTCCTTTTAGCTACCCCAGCAGGACCACCACCCCCAAGGTTTGACAGCAATCACCCAACCCACGCCCACAATCACCATCGAGGAAACCCAGATCAACGAGAACCCTAGGGAGGAATTCGCAGACTCTAAGGACTACGACCGGCCATACATCCCTAGGATTGACTTTCTCCACCCCAGCATCGTTCCCCAGGAAACTCACAATATCATGGACCTAAACTATACCGCATGGTTGGTCAGAAATGCCATGTCCATCGCATCAAATCGCATCACGGACGACATCCACGTAGTTGAACATGATGTGGAGAGACTCCGAAAAGATATGACCGAACAGAACAAACAGCTCCTGGACACCGTCCACATCCTCACAAACCAAATGTTGGAAATGATGAATAGACAGGACATAATGCTGGAAAAGCTCAATCGCCTTCAGCAACAACCACCCCCAGCACGCACCACGAACACCCTGGCACGCGCAACAGGCCCAGGCACCCCAGGCACCCCAGGCACAAGCCCCCCAATCAGCAGGAACAAAGGGAAAAACCGGAACGAGCAAGAACCCCCACAGCAACAACAACAACAACAGCAGAGCACTTGCATCGCCGACGTCATAAAAGGCGGACCAATAACTTCAGGTAGTTCAAGGAAGAATCCAAAGCAGGACCCCTTTTCAAACCAGACTTCACCAAAATCAGCAGAAATTATTATTGAAACCAGCAGCGGCATCACCTTTCACCCCAACGAAATCAGACAAAAATCAACTCCAAAATCCAGGACCCAGACTGTCACCTCCTTGCGGCCAGATAAACCTCGAAGAACAACTTTGTCCTGGAATCCAAATTAAATCGCCCATAAAGGTGATGGAATACAGACTCAATCGAATCATATTTCGCGGAACTAAAAAGGTACCCTCGTCGACATCCGGGTTAACTCTAGATGGTCGAAATTCATCCTCTGGCGGCATCCCAACGTCGATGGCGAAGGCTTAAAGCTGGACAACTGGTCGCATCCGAAATCACCAGCAACTATGGAAGCAATATACAACTTAGCGCCGTCACGATGGAACCAGCAAACCAGAATCCCGTGTCGGAAGGCACATTCCTCTATAGTGTAATCGCACTTGGACACTATCTGATGGAAAACCTCGGACTCCGCTCCTTCAACCTATTGACAGAACATGCAGACTGAGACCTACCTCCCCCACCAACTCCGACACCAGTGCATAACTGCCTTGAATACGGTGCATGGGCAAGAACGCTGCAACCACCCTACAGGCGCTGCGGACACTGCCTCAGCCGACCACAAGACAACAGAACACCCATGCAAGGAGTGCTCCGGAGGCATCAGATCCCACTCCCCAATTAGATGCTTCAACTGCAAAAGGGACCACAAGGCAATCGATATGGCATGCCCGGAACGAGCCAAGGCCAAAATCAGAGCCAAACTCTCCAACCAGCCGATTCCAGAACCTGAGAACGCCCCGATTGTCATCCCGGACGTCGAGGAACCAAATGAAGAAATGGAAACCTCCGTCTAATGGAGCAACAACACAGAACCCTAGCCATTGCGCAGCAACTGAACTGTGCAAAAAACGAGCTAACAACAAAGTCAGTCGTGGAGGATGTTGGAATTTACGGTGAACTTTGTTTCTTTCATTTACTTCGTTGATATCTGTTTATCTCCATACATTTCATTACGGGTTACTTGATAAGGAATACGGGGTTTTACTGTTAACTATTTTTGGGTTTCTATTACGTTTCTACTTTACATATGGGTGTCATCTCGGGTATTACTTTCCTATGTTGGAACATTGAGTCATATATTTATGTACGTGATCGGCTGCTTACGCTACCGACACTCTTCTATCTGTTTCCATACTTCTTGGCAGTTTCTCGGGGTCAAATGGCTTTCCCACCTGTTTAGTTCTCTTTTCTTTCTCGGTCGGAAGGGACACGGTTCTTGTATAAATATCGGGCTGTTTTTCTCTTTCCTCTGACTTTTGTCAATCAAGCGATACATATAATATAGACATTAGAACCTAGCTTTCTTGCTCCCGTTTCTCGTCTAAATTCTTTGAATCTTCTCCTCCTCGAAATCAGGGTGACGACTTAATAGTTTAACCGCTATTGTGTCCTTCCGCACAACGCGTTGTCGCTTTCCT
The DNA here is from genome assembly GCA_024713935.1 of Morchella eximia. NCBI lineage: Eukaryota > Fungi > Ascomycota > Pezizomycetes > Pezizales > Morchellaceae > Morchella > Morchella eximia. The sequence goes on from JAMGZG010000019.1 coordinate 786,386, forward strand.
TCAGGTTATAGTACGGTGTTCTTTTAGACACCATCATCCTGATCTATCGATTTCAGAAATTCAAGAATCCTCTTCGGCTTACTTTCGTCCGTCCTCCACCTTCCTCCTCTACCTCCCTCATTCAACTTTTCAATCATGGCTCCAAAGGAAAAAGCAGCAGCCAAAAGCTCCTCTCTCTCCTTCTCCACCCGCGTCAAAGATGACAAACCCATCACTATCAAGCTCGATAACATCCGTGTCCTAACCGGACAATCGAACTACAATATATGGGCAGCTTCCATGAAGCTGGTATGGAAAGGCATGAAAGTTTATGAAATAGTTGTTGATGGAGCGGAACCCTCTGACGCCGGCGGCCCGAAAAATCCGCATATGAATCGCTATGCCATCAAGCAGCAGCTGTCTACATCCAGGTGGTATCTCAAGACATTTTGGAGAAAATTGTCGAGCTTGACCACCCCCATAGGATGTGGGAGTCTCTGCGTGGCGAATTCTACCGAGATACTGTAACGGGGGTGCTATAATAGAACACGACCGTGACTCAATGTTTGATAGAAGTCTAATAGAGAATAAACAAACTCGGTAGAGAGTTACTTCAAAGAGTAGAGTTTTCTATGGTAAACAATTAAGTCTAGAAACTTAATAACTTTAAGGGTTAAGCTAGTAAAGATCCCATCTTCCTCTATATCCAGCAGCATAGAAGGTAGGCGATGTTCGCTAAGCTTAGGACTAGCCATAGCTTCTGCGCATCTCTCTCTATTTCTGTCTCTATCTCTGTAGAGGATAGGAGATGTTCGCTGAGCTTAGGACTCGCCATCGCTTCAGCGCCTCTCTCTCTATCTCTCCTCTGAGGGAGAGCGGAATGCTAACCACTTGAGGAACTTCCATCCGAGTCAAATCGCGCAATCCGCCAAGCCTCAGTCGGGGTCCTACGAACTAGCGGGATCGGCCGACTGTATGGCGGTCGCTTGTTCTAATCATGTTTTCAATAGATTTAAGTATGTTTATTGAAATCGTAGCTTTTGCTTTGGTAGCTTGGGTTGCACTCTCACTCCCCTCAAAGATGCTCCGGAGCGAAACAGGAGGGTTCCGGCGGTTCGGCAGCTCGGGGGTTATTTTGGGGTCCAGCGTGTTTTGGAATTGGGCCTTCCATTGCCTCCGGAGCACCGCCAGGATCATTTCTGTCGTGCTAACTTAGCGTATTTTCGGACACCGATTGCGGAGTTATCGCGCCTCAAAGGCTTGATCTGCCTAGGGAGGGTAACTCCCTTCCAGGGGTTACCCTGCCCTTCTGGCATTGTTGTTCTTCTGTTGATCGCTTAAACATAACAGCCTTATAGTGGCTCTGTTACATTACTCCCCTCTCCAGTAACTCGTCTCGAGTTCTCATTAGGGTTATGGGTCTAGTAGTATTTCACATGCAAGAAAAAGTCGAGAGAACAGGATAGTTGGGCGGGAACGAGCCTGAGCACTGGTACTCCAAAGACTTCGATTCTCTGCTCCTACTTCCTTACTAAGTTCCGACGGTGCCTAACAATGGCGGAGGAAACTCTTCCGCTACCCCGCTTTTCTCTAAGCGTTAGCGGAGGATTCCAGCGCTGAGGCTACCACCCTTAGTCAAAGCCTTGATGACACCTGCAGCCTGGTTGCCACACAACCGAGGGCCTGCATGAATGAGTCTTCGCTCAGATGTCAGCTCAATCGTTGCTGTAGAGCTGTTGTTTACTGTAGACTTCCTGGGCATTTCCTGTCGCTGTCGGCGGACTTGATCTTAGAGGGTATAGAGAATCACCGGGCACTCAGAGTCCTCCTCTGGCGGTCTTCTATCCACTGGCGAGGCACAGGCTCGTCAGTCATTGCTCCATGGATAGATCCTCTCCTAGTCAGACTGTAGTTCTCTGACAGCTGGTAGCTAACCACACTGCGGCACTTGCATGTCACTGTGCAACTGGCTTCTACTGTAACTCTCTCAGCGTGTTAGGGGCCCGTCTATACTCATATAGCAGCCGGTTATATAGTCCGTAACACTCTGTATCTATCTCTATTTTCTCAAGCAAGGAAACTCAGATTGAAAGCGCCTTCATCAAGCAAAGGATCTCATCTTCTGTTCGATAGTATCCTTTGTTCCGTGTATTTCCTGGGATACAAGGCTACTCAGGCCGTATTTTGAGGATTCCTAGAGTTTCACCGGCACTTTCCGAAGTCTTCGGGGGTGATTCTAGTTTGATGAAATTCGTGTAGGCCTCTCGTCTGCTATCTTGCAGTATGTTAGATGCAGGTCAGGAGACTTCTGAGCGATACGCTCTGATAATCCGATAGTACGAAATTTCTCACGCCCAGCCTACTGCCATCGGTTCGGCTAAATCCTTGAGAATGTAACTGTATTCTCCTTGAGCCAAAGTGCAGGAGAAAACTTGACGCGTTGAGTCCTTAGGTTCGATATCGCCCCCACAAGGATATATGGAGGATAACATGAATGTTCCATTGAGGGGAGGTTTGACAGCGGATCGCTTAGTTATGATATTGCATCGGTCGACATTATCTCATTCTCAGTTTTCACTTGGAGACTTCCATATACTTCTGATCATACCACTTCTGCCGCCGTGCGTTATTGTTTTGGCCCATGTTGCCGTATTACAGGTATATTCTGTAATCGGAGAAACCCTCTCAGTCGTTCTGTTGATAGCAGCAACCGTTTCTGAGATATTGCTCAGCGTTTGATTGACTCTCTCCGATTTGCTTAGTTTAAGAACATCATACTGTCGACAGCTGGAGGTTGACCCCGAGAACCTTCATCAATACATCCAGAACTTGCCTCCGAATTTGGATACTCGATCAGAAAGGATTCCCTCGGATGGTTCTCTATATCTTAGCCCTTTTACCGCCTGACATGTATCGCAACTCCACATGTATTCTTCCACATCATTATCCACCTTTTTGACCAAAGGAACAGTGCCCAAAGGCATTCATCTTTCCTTATGGAGGGGTCTCCGTCTCTCGGGGTAAGGTCTCAAGTCTATTGGCACCCGTTGGTTGTCGTCATGAGCCTCTTTCAAGGGAAAGTACTCTGGATCTTGCCAATGCTGAATCAATCATCCGAATAGGTCTTGGACTGAAACCATTTACGAGTTATCCAGGCTTAACCAGGCCAATTTGGGAAGCTGATAAGCCTTACCCCCCTCTCCAGGGCGTAGTCCCAACGCCGTGATAAGATATCTCCCTTGGCATAGTTTCCCATGGCGGTATACAACCTTGAAGTCAAACCCCACGAGGTTGACTCTCTTTTGATTGCTTTCACCTCCTCCGAGGACATGGTTATGCCTTTATCGGGCACATCGTAACCCAGGTACTCTGATGCGTGGAAGACGGATTTTAAATGTTGCCGAATAGTCCCTTTCTCTCGGTCTTTCGAGCACTCTTTTTATTAGAGAAATGTGTATCCCCATAGTTTCCGAGTATCTCGGGATGCCAAAATTGACGTAAACCGTAATGGCCATTTTGGCAAGGAGCGAGTGAGATCGAGGCTGTTCATCTCCACGTATACGCTTCAGAGCGTCGTCGGGTGGCGACCGCAACAGGGGTCGAACTCGCGACCATACGCTATCAAAGTAGGAACTTTACCAACTGCGCCATGAGTCCCGTCATTGATTTAATGGTGTATTATACCATCCAAACGGCAAAATCGTGTACGCATACAGCCTGTATCTAATTCGAAAAAACCGTCTTCCACTCGCCTCCCCTTTTCATATAGAAGAGGTGGAATCCATTCCTCAGTTCGATTTTGGCAAGGGTTTTGGCTCTTCCTAACCGCTCCTTCAACTCGTCCATTCGGGGTAGAGAATATCGATTGTCTCATTTTGGAAAGATAGGGCAAATGCCTCCGTTTCGTAAGAATTGAGGAGTTTCACTAGATGGTTTATTCCCTCTTTCTCTTCCTCTTCTTCTCCTTCCTTCTCCGGACCTGGAGTCTGGAATATTCCCGGTTAACGGGAGCCTTCTCATGGGTTTGCTCCAGCTTACACGGCTACTCGAGCTTATGCCCTAAGGAGTGTAGTCCGTTGACCCAGCCGTAAATTTATCTCCGCTGGTCGAGAAATTTTTCCTATTCCCCGCAGAGATCACACTGCAGACCTTGAAGAAGGTAATCCCTTATGATGGCTTCTTCCTCATATCCCGTTCTTATAACCAGTTCGGTTGACTCGCTTAACGTTTGGGTTCGAACTCCGGGTTGGATTCCCCATACGGGTAGCAACGCTTATATCCGGAACCATAATAGGGGTTCGCCTATAAAAGCGGGGTTGCTGTCGAGGAGAATAGGACTCCCTTCTTCCTATACATTCCTTCTACGAACGAGTCCGATCTTCTTTACCCATCCCTAATCATATATTTTTTTTGACAGTTATGCTCTTCTTCATCTTATTCCTGTCTCTGTTCATCACCATCAATTCCTTAATTGTGGTATCATGCCTATCTTCTTTTAATCGATCTCCTCGGGAGATGAAAACTAGATCGATAACCCCACAAGTCGTTGCTGACCTCCGAAAGTTGGTCGGTCAAGGTACCGTTTATACCAGGAGGATAACACGTAAAGCTTGTCGACCGAAAAGGACTGAAAGGACCGAAAGGTAGGTGTATCCTCATTAACTTTGGTTACCTCCTTTACCCTTTCCTACCGCTTCAATAGGCGGGCCGTTCCTCGTGGTCTGGAGTCTTCTACCTTTGATGGCCACTTCAATCAGATTCCCCGCTTGACCAGAGACGATTTCCGCCGACATTATCCTTACTCCCAGCCGGGAGATAGGTCTATTGTTCAGGCAGCTCTCGGGCAAATAGACTGGAGAGGCAGGCTCAGATGGAATGGATGCGGGCTGAGATTTCGCGTGATCCATCGGGAACGGGATGGATGCAGCGGAGGATCGAAGCAGAGGAGATGGTGGCAAGGCAGAGAGTGGCTCAGGATGCCTATTTTGAGTCTTGGTGGGATGAGCGGAGGGCCAGCTATCCTCCCCTTGCTCCCTACCGACGTGGTCCACGCCCTGACTACGACCTCAGCTGGGGCTGGTGTCCTGACGGTGAATGGGGCCCTATGATAAATGGGGCGATTCGGATTTTTTAGAAGCGAATCTGGGCGCTATAACCCTCAGAGCTAACTTGGGAGCTATAACCCTTTGAAATGAATATGGAATTCTCATGGAGAGTAAGTCTCCACTCATCCTGGTCCTAGCTGAAAAGGGACACTAATTTTGTTTCTCAGATAGGTTTTGGGAGAAGTTTCTAGATGGATTCTTTTAAGCGAGGAGCTTAAAGTTATACTATGAGGTGCTATAATAGAACACGACCGTGACTCAATGTTTGATAGAAGTCTAATAGAGAATAAACAAACTCGGTGAGAGTTACTTCAAAGAGTAGAGTTTTCTATGGTAAACAATTAAGTCTAGAAACTTAATAACTTTAAGGGGTTCCTTCGCTAGTAAAGATCCCATCTTCCTCTATATCCAGCAGCATAGAAGGTAGGCGATGTTCGCTAAGCTTAGGACTAGCCATAGCTTCTGCGCATCTCTCTCTATCTCTGTCTCTATCTCTGTAGAGGATCGGAGATGTTCGCTGAGCTTAGGACTCGCCATCGCTTCTGCGCCTCTCTCTCTATCTCTGTCTCTATCTCTGTAGAGGATAGGAGATGTTCGCTGAGCTTAGGACTCGCCATCGCTTCCGCGCCTCTCTCTCTATCTCTGTCTCTATCTCTGTAAAGGATAGGAGATGTTCGCTGAGCTTAGGACTCGCCATCGCTTCTGCGCCTCTCCCTCTATCTCTGTCTCTATCTCTGTAGAGGATAGGAGATGTTCGCTGAGCTTAGGACTCGCCATCGCTTCCGCGCCTCTCTCTCTATCTCTGTCTCTATCTCTGTAAAGGATAGGAGATGTTCGCTGAGCTTAGGACTCGCCATCGCTTCTGCGCCTCTCCCTCTATCTCTGTCTCTATCTCTGTAGAGGATAGGAGATGTTCACTGAGCTTAGGACTGCCATCGCTTCGCCTCTCTCTCTATCTCTGTCTCTATCTCTGTAAGGATAGGAGATGTTCTGAGCTTAGGACTGCCATCGCTTCTCTTCTCCCTCTATCTCTGTCTCTATCTCTGTAGAGGATAGGAGATGTTCGCTGAGCTTAGGACTGCCATCGCTTCCAGCCTCTCTCTCTATCTCTGTCTCTATCTCTGTAAAGGATAGGAGATGTTCGCTGAGCTTAGGACTCGCCATCGCTTCTGCGCCTCTCCCTCTATCTCTGTCTCTATCTCTGTAGAGGATAGGAGATGTTCACTGAGCTTAGGACTCACCATAGCTTCTGCGCATCTCTCTCTCTCTCTGTCTCTATCTCTGTAGAGGATAGGAGATGTTCGCTGAGCTTAGGACTCGCCATCGCTTCAGCGCCTCTCTCTCTATCTCTCCTCTGAGGGAGAGCGGAGTAGCAACCCCACTTCGGAGGAACTTCCATCCGAGTCAAATCGCGCAATCCGCCAAGCCTCAGTCGGGGTCCTACGAACTAGCGGGATCGGCCGACTGTATGGCGGTCGCTTGTTCTAATCATGTTTCCAATAGATTTAAGTATGTTTATTGAAATCGTAGCTTTTGCTTTGGTAGCTTGGGTTGCACTCTCACTCCCCTCAAAAGATGCTCGGGCAGAAACAGGAGGTTCGGCGGTTCGGCAGCTCGGGGGTTATTTTGGGGTCCAAAACGTGTTTTTGGAATTGGACCTTCCATTGCCTCCTGAGCACCGCCAGGATCATTTCTGTCGTGCTAACGCATATTTTCCGGACATCGATTGCGGAGTTATCGCGCCTCAAAACTTGATCTGCCTAGGGAGGTAACTCCTTCAGGAGTTACCCTGCCCTTCTGGCATTGTTGTTCTTCTGTTCAATTACAGCCTTGTAACAGCCTTATAGTGGCTCTGTTACGAATCTTTCTTTCATATTTCGTTCTTAAGATCATGTCTTTGGTCTCCTTCCCTCCTCCTCGATCAGAAAAACCCATCTCTCATTCATCGCATCCTTGAACAGGAATGGCTACGCCTTAATCAGTGGCTAAATCCTCGTCCGACTATCGCCAACTCTTCTCTAAATTCCTGGATGAAGATAAAGTGCGGCGCGATTTCCTCCTAGGTTTCTCGTCCGACACGTCAGAAGAGCGTTGTAGATAACCTGTCTACAAAGGATGATTTCACCTTTCTTTGAAGTCAAACAACGTCTCTTAGATTTGGATCACGAGCAACCTTCCTCCTCTGTTCCTCCCCTCCTCAAGCGGCTTTCCTTACAAGAGGAGAACTGCAGGTCTCGTCGTCAGCCCTCCTCCTCCTCTCGATCTGCCCTCGTCAACAGAAGCAGAAAGAATGTACCTGGTCGTCAGCACAAGCAGGAAAACATCCCCTAGAGCACACGTGGAACCAATGCTTCAAACTCAAGAAGCATCAAGAGGAACAGAAGTCTTCTGGCAAAGGAAAGGAAACAGAGCGCATGATAGTCGCGACAGGCTGGGACAAAGGAAAGGTAAGAACACTTCATTCTACTTTGGCGCGGGAAGCAACCTCTCGCATGTATCCCTCACAGGCGTTTGAACACCTCGAGAAATGTTAGGATTTGTGAGATCTCGTCGAAAGGACTCCATGTCTGTTAAGGAAAGGAAGCTGTGGTGATGGACTGTGTGTCTTAGGGATGGATCTGTCTCTTCTTTTCGTGTTTCTGATGTTCTTTATGTTCACGATCTTGGCGGCCTTTACCTTCCTGGCGAAAAATTAGAGAAAAAGGGTATATCTTATGGTGGGAGAGGGATTTCATTTCTATTGTTAAAGGGAATAAAAGCGATTTTGACAGTCGTTTAGCGGTTCTTTATTTAAGATTCCTGAGGTTACCGATTCTGCTTTTCTCACATATGACTTTTGGCACTCAGCTCTAGGACATCTGGCTCCATCTTCCATTCAGAAAGCTAAGAACCTTTATGCAGCGCCCTTATCATTCCTCCTGCCCTGATTCCTTTCCTTTATTCAACCTGTTCATTTCGCTAAGTCTCTGTCTGTATATCACCACTTTCGGCGGAAACCAAGTTGGAACTCATTCATTCTGACTTGTGTGGACCTTTTCACGTTCCCTCTTCATAAACTCACTCTACTACATCTCGCCTTAAATGCGACAAGACCAGAATTTCATGGGTTAGTTTCTCGAAGAAATCCGATGCAGCTAAAATTATCGAAGACTTCGTGACTGAGATGGAACTCAATATGGTTTGCCTGTCAGCGTTTTAGGACTGATAATGGAGGAAATGCGTCAATGGAAAACTTCAAGATTTCTTTGCTTAGGGAATGGATTCACGAGTTAACCCTCCTCTTTCTCCGAGGTCGATGGTGTTCTTTGAAAGACTTAACGAACAATGGGTGAAACAGTTAGGACCATGTTGCTTCCTCTCAGCGATAGCGATTATGGGCGAAGCGTCTCCACCACCGTCTACCTCAGAACGCGCCAACCTCATAAGTCAGTCAAGGATCAAACTCCTTATGAAGGCCTTCGCCGATGAAAACCATCGATCCACCACCTTCAGCCTTTTGGTCGAGAATGCTATGTAATGCGTATCACGGAGGACAAGCGTCCCGCAGGAAGCAAGCTATCTCCCAGGGCTATGAAAGGTATTTTCACAGGATATACAGCAACCGACCGCCATTATAGAGTATTTATCCCCTCAGAAAAACGCACATTCGTCTCTTACGATGTCTTTTTCCCTCCTCTTGCGACAGAAGGGGTATCTGAAATACCTGAATCCCTCTCGTCACCTTCGCCCTCAGTTCAGCTTAACGATTCTCAAACATCTCAGCCCTCCACAAGCCTTTCTTATGCTTTCAACAAAGAAGGTTTCCCAACTTCGGACAAGTGGATATGTTGGAATTTACGGTGAACTTTGTTTCTTTCATTTACTTCGTTGATATTTGTTTATCTCCATACATTTCATTACGGGTTACTTGATAAGGAATACGGGGTTTATACTGTTAACTATTTTCTTTTGGGTTTCTATTACGTTTTGTAACAGAGCCACTATAAGGCTGTTACAAGCGACTGGAACAGAAGAACAACAATGCCAGAAGGGGCAGGGTAACCCTGGAAGGGAGTTACCCTCCCTAGGCAGTCAAGCCTTTAGCGATAACTCCTTGATCGATGTCGGAAAATATCGTTAAACGACAGAAATGATCTGGCGGTGCTCCGGGGGAATGGAAGGTCAATTCAAAAAGCGTTTTGGACTTTAAAATATACAGACGTCAGAACCGCGGAACCCTCATTTCGCTCAGACGTCTTTGAGGGTGAAATTCTGCCCAAACTTCACCAAAGCAAAAGCTACAATTTCAATAAACATCTTAAGTCAGTAAACATCGTTAGAAGAAGCGGCCATGTCTGATCGGCGATCCACGCTGGATTCGTAGGACCCGACTGAGGCTTGGCGGATTGTGATTTTATTTCGGATGGAAGTTCCTCCAGTGGGGTTGCTAGTCCGCTCTCCTTAGAGATAGAGACAGAGATAGAGAGATGCTTGTGAAGCTATGGCGAGTCCTAAGCTCAGCAGACATCTCCTATCCTCTACAGAGATAGAGAGAGATCTTAGAAGCTATGGCGAGTCCTAAGCTCAGCGAACATCTCCTATCCTCTACAGAGATAGAGCCAGAGATAGAGAGAGATCTTGTAGAAGCTATGGCGAGTCCTAAGCTCAGCGAACATCTCCTATCCTCTACAGAGATAGAGACAGAGATAGAGAGATCTTGCAGAAGCTATGGCGAGTCCTAAGCTCAGCGAACATCTCCTATCCTCTACAGAGATAGAGACAGAGATAGAGAGAGATCTTGAGAAGCTATGGCGAGTCCTCAGCGAACATCTCCTATCCTCTACAGAGATAGAGACAGAGATAGAGAGATCATGAAGCTATGGCGGTCCTAAGCTCAGACATCTCCTATCCTCTACAGAGATAGAGACAGAGATAGAGAGAGATAGAGACAGAGATAGAGAGAGATGCGCAGAAGCTATGGCGAGTCCTAAGCTCAGCGAACATCTCCTATCCTCTACAGAGATAGAGAGAGATGCGCAGAAGCTATGGCGAGTCCTAAGCTCAACATCTCCTATCCTACAGAGATAGAGACAGAGATAGAGAGAGATCTTGAAGCTATGGCGAGTCCTAAGCTCAGCGAACATCTCCTATCCTCTACAGAGATAGAGAGATCTTGTAGAAGCTATGGCGAGTCCTAAGCTCAGAACATCTCCTATCCTCTACAGAGATAGAGACAGAAATAGAGAGAGATCTTGTGAAGCTATGGCGAGACCTAAGCTTAACATCGCCTACCTTCTATGCTGCTGGATATAGAGGAAGATGGGATCTTTACTAGCGAAGGAACCCCTTAAAGTTATTAAGTTTCTAGACTTAATTGTTTCTGTAGAAAACTCTACTCTTTGAAGTAACTCTCTACCGAGTTTGTTTATTCTCTATTAGACTTCTATCAAACATTGAGTCACGGTCGTGTTCTATTATAGCACCCCCGTTACAGTATAACTTTAAGCTCCTCGCTTAAAGAATCCATCTAGAAACTTCTCCCAAACCTATCTGAGAAACAAATTAGTGTCCCTTTTCAGCTAGTACCAGGATGAGTGGAGACTTACTCTCCATGATAATTCCATGTTCATTTCAAGGGTTATAGCTCCCAAGTTAGCTCTGAGGGTTATAAGCGCCCAGATTCGCTTCTAAAAATCCGAATCGCCCCATTTATCATAGGGCCCCATTCACGTCAGACCTTGGCCAGCTGAGGTCGTGTCAGGCGTGGACCACGTCGGTAGGGAAGCAAGGGAGGATAGCTGGCCCTCCGCTCATTCCACCAAGACTCAAAATAGGCATCCTGAGCCACTCTCTGCCTTGCCACCATCTCTCTCTGCTTCGATCCTCCGCTGCATCCATTCCGTTCCCGATGGATCACGCGAAATCTCAGTACGCATCCATTCCATCTGAGCCTGCCTCTCCAGTCTATTTGCCCGAGGCGTGCCTGAACAATGACCTATCTCCCGGCTGGGAGTAAGGATAATGTCGTGCGGAAATCTCTGGTCAGCGGGAATCTGATTGAAGTGGCCATCAAGGTGAAGACTCCAGACCACGAGGAACGGCCCGCCCTATTGAAGCGTTAGGAAAGGGAAAGGAGGTAACCAAAGTTAATGATGATACACCTACCTTTCGGTTCTTTCAGTCCTTTTCGATTCGACAAGCTTTACGTGTTATCCTCCTGGTATAAGCGGTACCTTGACCGACTAACTTCGGAGGTCAGCTTAACGACTTGTGGGGTTATCGATCTGGTTTTCATCTCGAGATCGATTAAAAGAAGATAGGCATGATACCACAATTAAGGAATTGATGGTGATGAACAGAGACAGGAATAAGATGAAGAAGAGCATAACTGTCGGAAAAAACAAATATATGATTTAAGGATGGGTAAAGAAGATCGGACTCGTTCGTAGAAGGAATGTATAGGAAGAAGGGAGTCCTATTCTCCTCGACAGCAACCCCGCTTTTATAGGCGAACCCCTATTATGGTTCCGGATATAAGCGTTGCTACCCGTATGGGGAATCCAACCCGGGGTTGGAACCCAAACGTTAAGCGAGTCAACCGAACTGGTTATAAGAACGGGATATGAGGAAGAAGCCATCATAAGGGATTACCTTCTTCAAGGTCTGCAGTGTGATCTCTGCGGGGAATAGGAAAATTTCTCGACCAGCGGAGATAAATTTACGGCTGGGTCAACGGACTACACTCCTTAGGGCATAAGCTCGAGTAGCCGTGTAAGCTGGAGCAAACCCATGAGAAGGCTCGCGTTAGCAGGGAATATTCAGACTCCAGGTCCGGAGAAGGAAGGAGAAGAAGAGGAAGAAAGAGGAAACAAACCATCTAGTGAAACTCCTCAATTCTTCTGAAAGCAGGAGGCATTTGCCCTATCTTTCCAAAATGAGACAATCGATATTCTCTCACGAATGGGCCGAGTTGAAGGAGCGGCTAGGAAGAGCCAAAACCCTTGCCAAAATCGACCCTAAGGAATGGATTCCACCTCTACATATGAAAAGGGGAGGCGAGTGGAAGACGGTTTTTCGAATTAGACACAGGCTGTATCGTCTGCGATTTTGCCGTTTGGGTGGTATAATACACCATTAAATCAATGACGGACTCATGGGCGCAGTTGGTAAAGTTCCTACTTTGATAGCGTATGGTGAGTTCGACCCTGTTGTCGCCACCGACGACGCTCTGAAGCGTATCGTGGAGATGAACAGCCTCGATCTCACTCTCTCCTTGCCAGAATGGCCATTACGGTTCGTCAATTTTGGCATCGAGATATTCGGAAATTATTGGGATACATTTCTCTAATAGAAAGAGTCTTTCGAAAAAGCAGAAAGGACTATTCGGCAACATTTAAAATCCGTCTTCCACGTATCAGAAGCGAGTACCTGGGTTAAGATGTCGATAAAGGCATAACCATATCGCCGGAGGAGGTGAAAGCAATCAGAGGGTCAACTCCGTGGGGTTTGACTCCAAGGTTGTATACCGCCGTAGGAAACTATGCCAAGGAGATATCTTATCGCGGCGTTGGGACTACGGTAAGGCTTATCAGCATCCCAAATTGGCCTGGTTAAGCCTGGATAACTTCGTAATGGTTTCAGTCCAAGACCTATTCGGATGATTGATTCAGCGTTGGCAAGATCAGAGTACTTTCCTTGAAAGAAGGCTCTTGACTACAACCAACGGGTGCCAATAGACTTGAGACCTTACAGAGAGACGGAGACCCCTCCATAAGGAAAGATGAATGCCTTTGGGCACTGTTCCTTTGGTCAAAAAAAGTGGATAATGATGTGGAAGAATACATGTGGAGTTCCGATACATGTCAGGCGGTAAAAGGGCTAAGATATAGAGAGCCACCCGAGGAAATCCTTTCTGATCGAGTATCCAAATTCGGAGGCAAGTTCTGGATTTATTGATGAAGGTTCTCGGGGTCAACCTCCAGCTGTCGACAGTATGATGTTCTTAAACTAAGGGGGCAAATCGGAGAGAGTCAATCAAAACGCTTGAGCAATATCTCAGAAACGGTTGCTGCTATCAACAGAGCGACTGAGCAGGGTTTCTCCGATTACAGAATATGCCATGTCTGACAGCATGGGCCAAACAATGCACGGCGGCAGAAGTGGTATGATCAGAAGTATATGGAAGTTTCCGAAGTGAAAACTGAGAATGAGATAATGTCGGACCGACGCAATATCATAACTAAGCGACCGTCAAGCCGAAACCTCCCCCTCAATGGAACATTCATGTTATCCTCGATATATCTTTGTGGGCGATATCGGAACCTAAGGACTCAACGCGCCGAAGTGTTCCTCCTGCACTTTAGCTCGAAGGAGAATACAGTTACATGCTCAAGGATTTAGCCGAAATCCGATGGCAGTAGGCTGGGCGTGAGAAATTTAGGTACTATCGGATTATCTGGGGCGGTATCGTTCAGAAGTCTCCTGGGACCCGCACGAACATACTGCAAGATAGCAGAAGGCCTGCGAATTTCATCAAACTAGAATCACCCGAAGACTTCGGAAAGTGCGGTGAAACTCTAGGAATCCTCAAAATCTGGCCTGAGTAGCCTTGTATCCCAGGAAATACTGCGGGGAACAAAGGATACTATCGGAACAGAAGATGAGATCCTCTTTGCTTGATGAAGGCGTTTCAATCTGAGTTTCCTTGCTTGAAAATAGAGATAGATACAGAGTGTTACGGGACTATATAACCGGCTCTTTATATGAGTATAGGCGGGGCCCCTAACATGCTGAGAGTAACAGTAGAAGCCAGTTGCACAGTGACATGCAAGTTCCGGCAGTGTGGTTAGCTATCAGCTGTCAGAGTAACTACAGTCTGCGCACTAGGGAGAGGATCTATCCATGGGAGCAATGACTGACGACCCTGTGCCTCGCCAGTGGATAGAAGACCGGCCAGAGGAGGACTCTGAGTGCCCGGTGATTCTCTATACCCTCTAAGCATTGAAGTCCGTCGATAGCGACAGGGAAATGCCCAGGAAGTCTACAGTAAACAACAGCTCTACAGCAACGATTGAGCTGACATCTGAGCGAAGACTCATTCATGCAGGCCCTCGGTTGTGTGGCAACCAGGCTGCAGGTGTCATCAAGGCTCTGACTAAGGGTGGTAGCCTCAGCGCTGGAATCCTCCGCTAACGCTTAGAGAAAAGCGGGGTAGCGGAAGAGTTTTCCTCCGCCATTGTTAGGCACCGTCGGAACTTAGTAAGGAAGTAGGAGCAGAGAATCGAAGCCTTTGGAGTACTAGTGCTCAGGCTCGTTCCTTAACTATCCTGTTCTCTCGATTTTTTCTTGCATGTGAAATACTACTAGACCCATAACCTAATGTAAACTCGAGGCGAGTTCTTTGGAGAGGGAGTAATGTAACAGAGCCACTATAAAGGCTGTTACAAGCGACTGGAACAGAAGAACAACAATGCCAGAAGGGGCAGGGTAACCCTGGAAGGAGTTACCCTCCTAGGCAGTCAAGCCTTTGGTAGCGATAACTCCTGTCGATGTCCGGAAAATATGCGTTAGCACGACAGAAATGATCCTGGCGGTGCTCGGAGGCAATGGAAGGTCAATTCAAAATCGTTTTGGACCCCAAAATAACCCCCGGAGCGTCGAACCGCCGGAACCCTCCTGTTTCGCTCCGGAGCATCTTTGAGGGGAGTGAGAATGCAACCCAAGCTACCAAAGCAAAAGCTACAATTTCAATAAACATACTTAAGTCTATTGAAAACATCATTAGAAGAAGCGACCGCCATACAGTCGGCCGATCCCGCTAGTTCGTAGGACCCCGACTGAGGCTTGGCGGATTGCGCGATTTGACTCGGATGGAAGTTCCTCCGAAGTGGGGTTGCTACTCCGCTCTCCCTTAGAGAGAGATAGAGACAGAGATAGAGAGAGATGCGCAGAAGCTATGGCGAGTCCTAAGCTCAGCGAACATCTCCTATCCTCTACAGAGATAGAGAGAGATGCGCAGAAGCTATGGCGAGTCCTAAGCTCAGCGAACATCTCCTATCCTCTACAGAGATAGAGACAGAGATAGAGATCTTGAAGCTATGGCGAGTCCTAAGCTCAGCGAACATCTCCTATCCTCTACAGAGATAGAGACAGAGATAGAGAGAGATCTTGCAGAAGCTATGGCGAGTCCTAAGCTCAGAACATCTCCTATCCTCTACAGAGATAGAGACAGAGATAGAGAGAGATGAAGCTATGGCGAGTCCTAAGCTCAGCGAACATCTCCTATCCTCTACAGAGATAGAGACAGAGATAGAGAGAGATGCGCAGAAGCTATGGCGAGTCCTAAGCTCAGCGAACATCTCCTATCCTCTACAGAGATAGAGACAGAGATAGAGAGAGATAGAGACAGAGATAGAGAGAGATGCGCAGAAGCTATGGCGAGTCCTAAGCTCAGCGAACATCTCCTATCCTCTACAGAGATAGAGAGAGATGCGCAGAAGCTATGGCGAGTCCTAAGCTCAGCGAACATCTCCTATCCTCTACAGAGATAGAGACAGAAATAGAGAGAGATGCGCAGAAGCTATGGCGAGACCTAAGCTTAGCGAACATCTCCTATCAAGCGATGGCGAGTCCTAAGCTCAGCGAACATCTCCTATCCTCTACAGAGATAGAGACAGAAATAGAGAGGGATGCGCAGAAGCTATGGCGAGACCTAAGCTTAGCGAACATCGCCTACCTTCTATGCTGCTGGATATAGAGGAAGATGGGATCTTTACTAGCGAAGGAACCCCTTAAAGTTATTAAGTTTCTAGACTTAATTGTTTACCATAGAAAACTCTACTCTTTGAAGTAACTCTCTACCGAGTTTGTTTATTCTCTATTAGACTTCTATCAAACATTGAGTCACGGTCGTGTTCCATTATAGCACCCCCGTTACACGTTTCTACTTTACATATGGGTGTCATCTCGGGTATTACTTTCCTATGTTGGAACATTGAGTCATATACTTATGTACGTGATCGGCTGCTTACGCTACCGATACTCTTCTATCTGTTTCCATACTTCTTGGCAGTTTCTCGGGGTCAAATGGCTTTCCCACCTGTTTAGTTTCCTTTTCTTTCTCGGATTAGGAAGGACACGGTTCTTGTATAAATATCGGCTGTTTTTCTCTTTCTTCTGATTTTGTCAATCAAGCGATACATATAATATAGACATTAGAACCTAGCTTTCTTGCTCCCGTTTCTCGTCTAAATTCTTTGAATCTTCTCCTCCTCGAAATCAGGGTGACGACTTAATAGTTTAACCGCTATTGTGTCCTTCCGCACAACCCCCGCGTTGTCCCTTTCCTTCAGGTTATGAGCCCGGTGTTCTTTTAGACACCATCATCCTGATCTATCGATTTCAGAAATTCAAGAATCCTCTTCGGCTTACTTTCGTCCGTCCTCTATCTTCCTCTACTATCTCCCTCATTCAACTCTTCAATCATGGCTCCAAAGGAAAAAGAGACCGCCAAAAGCTCTTCTCTCTCCTTCTCCACCCGCGTCAAAGACGACAAACCCATTACTATCAAGCTCGATAACATCCGTGTCCTAACCGGACAATCGAACTACAATATATGGGCAGCTTCCATGAAGCTTGTTTGGAAAGGCATGAAAGTCTATGAAATAGTTGTTGATGGAGCGGAACCGCTAGCGGCGCCGACGGCGCCCGAAAAAATCCGCATATGAATCGCTATGCCATCAAGCAGCAGCTGTCTACATCCAGGTGGTATCTCAAGACATTTTGGAGAAAATTGTCGAGCTTGACCACCCATAGGATGTGGGAGTCTCTGCGTGGCGATTCTACCGAGACACTGCTTTCGCACTCGTTTCCCAGATCATGTCCTTGGTCTCCCTTCCCTCCTCCTACGATCCAGAAAAACCCATCTCTACATTCATCGCATCCTTCGAACAGGAATGGCTACGCCTTAATCAGCTGGCTAAATCCTCGTCCGACACCTATCGCCAACTCTTCTCTAAATTCTTGGATGAAGACAAGGCGAAGCGCGATTTCCTCCTAGGTTTCCTCGTCCGACATCAGAAGAACGTTGTAGATAACCTGTCTACAAAGGATGATTTCACCTTTGCTGAAGTCAAACAACGTCTCTTAGATTTGGATCACGAGCAACCTTCCTCCTCTGTTTCCTCCCCTCCTCAAACGGCACTCCTCACAACACAAAGGAGAACTGCCAGGTCTCCTCGTCAGCCCTCCTCCTCCTCTCAATCTGCCTCTCGTCAACAGAAGCAGAAAGAATGTACCTGGTGCGTTAAACACAACCCAGGAAAACATCTAGGGCATACGTGGAACCAATGCTTCAAGCTCAAGAAGCCAGAAGTCTTCGGACAAAGGAAAAGAAAGAGAAACCGCTATGGTCACGACATACTCTGACAAAGGAAAGGTAAAGAACACTTCATTCTATTTTGACACAGGAGCAACCTCTCACATGTGTCCCTCCCTAGGCCGTTTCGAACACCTCGAGGAATGTGCGGATTTGTGAGATCCTCGTCAAAGGACTCCATGTCTGTTAAGGGAAAGGGAACTGTGGTGATGGACTGTGTACTTAGGGATGGATCTGTGTCTTCTTTTCGTGTTTCTGATGTTCTCTATGTTCCTGATCTTGAGCGGCCTTTACTTTCCTGGAGAAAAATTAGAGAAAAAGGGTATACTATGGTGGAGAGGGATTTCATTTCTATTGTTAAAGGGAATAAAAGCGATTTTCGAAGCATCGTTTAGCGGTTCTTTATTTAAGATTCCAGAGGTTACCGATTCTGCTTTTCTCACATATGACTTTTGGCACTCAGCTCTAGGACATCTGGCTCCATCTTCCATTCAGAAAGCTAAGAACCTTTATGCCGACGCCACTATCATTCCTCCTGCCCTAATTCCTTTCACTGTTCAACCTGTTCACTCGCTAAGTCTCTGCACCACACACCACTATCCACCAATACTCGGCGGAAACCAAGTTGGAACTCATTCATTCTGACTTGTGTGGACCTTTTCCGTCCCTCTTCATACGCAAACTCACTCTACTACATCTCCTTCGTCGACGACAAGACCAGAATTTCATGGGTTCGCTTTCTCAAGAAGAAGTCCGATGCAGCTAAGGCTATCGAAGACTTCGTGACTGAGATGGAACTCCAATATGGTTTGCCTGTCAAGCGTTTCAGGACTGATAATGGAGGAGAGTACGTCAATGGAAAGCTACAAGATTTCTTCGCTTCCAAGGAATGGATTCACGAGTTAACCCTCCCTACTCTCCGAGTCCAATGGTGTTGCTGAAAGACTTAACCGAACAATGGGTGAAACAGTTAGGACCATGTTGCTACCTCTTAGCGACAAGCGACTATGGGCAGAAGCAGTTTCCACCTTCGTCTACCTCAAGAACCGCCAACCTCATAAGTCAGTCAAGGATCAAACTCCTTATGAGGCCTTCCTCGGTGAGAAACCATCGATCCACCACCTTCAACCTTTTGGTCGAGAATGCTATGTGCATATCCCGGAGGACAAACGTCCCGCAGGAAGCAAGCTATCTCCCAGGGCTATGAAAGGTATTTTCACAGGATATACAGCAACCGACCGCCACTATAGAGTATTTATCCCCTCAGAAAAACGAACAGTCGTCTCCTACGATGTCTTTTTCCCTCCTCTTGCGATAGAAGGGGTATCTGAAATACCTGAACCCCTCTCATCATCTTCGTCCTCAGTTCAGCCTAACGATCCTCAAACATCTCAGCCCTCCACAAGCCTTTCTTATGCTTTCAACAAAGAAGGTTTCCCAACTTCAGACATGTGGATAGCTTGGATTAATAGGAACCCCGAGACCGCAGCTGACTGGTATCAAAAGGGTCATCCTATCGTTACTGCACTTTTCAACAATCAGTTAGACGAGGAATGCAAGAACAATACTCTATCCTCACCACCTTCTAATACATCCTCCACTCAGTCAAGTACCAATTCGGAAATAAACCAGGAACTCTTCTCCGGTTTCTCCTCAATGCAACAGCAGCAACAACACCAAGATTCGGTACAATCAAACGGATCTTCCTCCTCATCATCACCTTCACCCCCTCCTCAACAAAACTATCCCAGAAACGAAACCATCATCTCATTTCACGACTCTTTCCGACCCAGTCCTCCAAGGACAAGACTACGAACAGGCACAGCTATCAACCCTCCTGGCGAATGGTGGAAAGCTCCTCTAACAAGGGCTCCCTCACCACCACTTCTCGCATCTAGCGACCAACAAATGACTGACGCCAGCGAACGGTCACCTGCTACCTCTTCGTCCTCCACCGGCGACCAGCTAATGCGGAAGCTCCTCCTCAAGAATCGGAGCGAAGAGACTCTCATCAGTATCCTAAAGTATCGCCTAAATCATATCGCGAAGCCAAATCCTCACCGGACTGGTCTGAGTGGAAAAAAGCAATGAAACGAGGAACTGAAGTCACTGAATGAAAATGAAGTTTGGGAAGTTGTTGACAGACCCAACCGAAAAGTTGTGGATTGTCGATGGGTGTTTAAGGTTAAAAGGCAATGCTAAAGGAGAAGTAGAAGCGTTACAAGGCAAGACTAAATGCGCCAAAGGCTTTTCTCAAGTTCAAGGGATGGACTACGATGAGATCTTTTCACCAGTTATGCGCTTACTCTCTCCGTTTGCTTCTTGCCATTGCTGCTTGCAAAGGATGGCGTGTCAGACAACTCGATGTCAAAACCGCTTTCCTATATGGTATCTTGAAAGAAGAGGTGTACATGCAACTACCGGAAGGCAGCCGGTTAGAAGCTATTTACGTGGACGACATTACTCTCTTCGGACCTCCTAGCGACCTAAGCGAACAGACAGTTTCCCTCTTGAAAACCGAGTTCAAGGTTAACGATATGGGACTTCTCAACTATCTCCTAGGCATCCAAATTGACTACACCAACGCCGGTATCACTCTTTCGCAGACAGCATTCATCAACAAGATTCTGAACCGATTCTCGATGCAAGATTGCAAGCCCGTCTCCACTCCCATCGATCCTAACCACCGATTGATTGCGACTAGTGACGAAGACGACAAGGCCGATGCAACTGCCTATCAACAAATCATCGGATCTCTCATGTATCTGGTTACTGCGACAAGACCTGACCTAGCGTATACAATAACTCACCTTTCTCAGTTTAATTCCAATCCTTCCATTGCACATATGTCCGCCGCTAAACGAGTACTCCGCTACCTTCAGAAGACCAAGGAAAAGGCACTCCTATTTCCATTTGGTTCTGACCTCAAACTATCGGCTTACAGCGACGCATCCTACGGAAACTGTTACGATACACGACGAAGCTTCTCTGGATATCTCTTCCGTCTCGGTGATTCCACCATTTCCTGGCGCTCTCGAAAACAACGCTCAGTTGCTACCTCTCTACTTGCGGCCGGTACATGGCACTGGCTATGACCACCAAACACCATCTTTGGTTAACTCGAGGCCTCAAGGAACTCCTTAAGGACGATATTCCACAAGCTGTCTTCTGTGACAGTAACTCCGCCATCGACGTCGCCAACAATCCGAAGCTTAACGACAAGACGAAACACATCGATATAAACTACCACTTCTCTCGTGAATGCGTTCAGAATGGTTCGATCAATCTCATATGCGTCCTACCGCGGAAAATCTGGCGAGACATTTGCACAGGACGTGAAACAAACTCACGACCACTTGCGCACCTCTATATTCGGTACAAAGTGAGAAGGGGTGTTGGAATTTCTGATGAACTTTGTTTCTTTCATTTACTTCGTTGATATTTGTTTATCTCCATACATTTCATTACGGGTTACTTGATAAGGAATACGGGGTTTATACTGTTAACTATTTTCTTTTGGGTTTCTATTACGTTTCTACTTTACATATGGGTGTCATCTCGGGTATTACTTTCCTATGTTGGAACATTGAGTCATATACTTATGTACGTGATCGGCTGCTTACGCTACCGATACTCTTCTATCTGTTTCCATACTTCTTGGCAGTTTCTCGGGGTCAAATGGCTTTCCCACCTGTTTAGTTTCCTTTTCTTTCTC
Source organism: Morchella eximia (assembly GCA_024713935.1). Classification (NCBI taxonomy): domain Eukaryota; kingdom Fungi; phylum Ascomycota; class Pezizomycetes; order Pezizales; family Morchellaceae; genus Morchella; species Morchella eximia. The sequence goes on from JAMGZG010000019.1 coordinate 807,540, forward strand.
GGTCGGAAGGGACACGGTTCTTGTATAAATATCGGGCTGTTTTTCTCTTTCTTCTGACTTTGTCAATCAAGCGATACATATAATATAGACATTAGAACCTAGCTTTCCTGCTCCCGTTTCTCGTCTAAATTCTTTGAATCTTCTCCTCCTCGAAATCAGGGTGACGACTTAATAGTTTAACCGCTATTGTGTCCTTCCGCACAACCCCCGCGTTGTCCCTTTCCTTCAGGATAGCCTGGATTAATAGGAACCCCGAGACCGCAGCTGACTGTGTAACGTGGGTCTATGGACGAGAGACGATAGTGCCAAGGAATACAACCGAGGCAAGGACGTAGACGTAGGAATGTTCGTTGACTATGGACTATGGGGCGGTTCTACCTGGTATGACAGACCAGTCGAACCCTATGACGTAGCGAAGAACAAAGTAGTATTCGTAGAATAAATACAAGAGGTTGCGTGAAGAGAGAAGGAAAGAAAGGAAAACATGAAAAGGCACGAGGCAACGCCTCCTTATATATCCAACTCCTAGTCCGTTGATGACTAATGTCCCGCGTAACAGAAACCGAAAGAACATAACAGAAACCCCATTACAAATCCCAACCACACTGCGCAATCCTTCCTCTTCGTACCTTGACAACCCGAGTAATCAAACCAGACAGTTGCCGTTACAGTACGTCCCTACCGCGGAAAACCTGGCAGACATTTGCACCAAAGGACTTGTGAACCAAACTCACGACCACTTGTGCACCTCTATATTCGGTACAAAGTGAGAAGGGGTGTTGGAATTTATGGTGAACTTTGTTTCTTTCATTTACTTCGTTGATATTTGTTTAATCTCCATACATTTCATTACGGGTTATTTGATAAGGAATACAGGGTTTATACTGTTAACTATTTTCTTTTGGGTTTCTATTACGTTTCTACTTTACTTATGGGTGTCATCTCGGGTATTACTTTCCTATGTTGGAACATTGAGTCATATACTTATGTACGTGATCGGCTGCTTATGCTACCGACACTCTTCTATCTGTTTCCATACTTCTTGGCAGTTTCTCAGGGTCAAATGGCTTTCCCACCTGTTTAGTTTCCTTTTCTTTCTCGCTTGGAAGGGACACGGTTCTTGAATAAATATCGGGCTGTTTTTCCTCTTTCTTCTGATTTTTGTCAATCAAGCGATACATATAATATAGACATTAGAACCAAGCTCTCTCTGCTTCTGTTTCTCGTCTAAATTCTTTGAATATTCTCCTTCTCTAAATCAGGGTGACGACTTAATAGTTTAACCGCTATTGTGTCCTTCCGCACAACCCCCGTGTTGTCCCTTTCCTTCAAAACTCACGACCACTTGTGCACCTCTATATTCGGTACAAAGTGAGAAGGGGTGTTGAAATTTACGGTGAACTCTGTTTCTTTCATTTACTTCGTTGATATTTGTTTATCTCCATACATTTCATTACGGGTTACTTGATAAGGAGTACGGGGTTTATACTGTTAACCATTTTCTTTTGGGTTTCTATTACGTTTCTACTTTACATATGGGTGTCATCTCGGGTATTACTTTCCTATGTTGGAACATTGAGTGATATACTTATGTACGTGATCGGCGGCTTACTCTACCGACACTCCTCTATCTGTTTCCATATTTCTTGGCAATTTCTCAGGGTCAAATGGCTTTCCCACCTGTTTAGTTTCCTTTTCTTTCTCGCTCGGAAGGGACACGGTTCTTGTATAAATATCGGGCTGTTTTTCTCTTTCTTCTGACTTTGTCAATCAAGCGATACATATAATATAGACATTAGAACCTAGCTTTCTCTGCTCCCGTTTCTCGTCTAATTCTTTGAATCTTTCTTCCTCGAAATCAGGGTGACGACTTAATAGTTTAACCGCTATTGTGTCCTTCCGCACAACCCCCGCGTTGTCCCTTTCATTCAATTTCCTCCTAGGTTTCCTCGTCCGACATCACAAGAACGTTGTAGATAACCTGTCTACAAAAGATAATTTCACTTTTGCCGAAGTCAAACAACGTCTCTTAGATTTGGATCATGAGCAACCTTCCTCCTCTGTTTCCTCCTCACCTCAAACGGCACTCCTCACAACACAAAGGAGAACTGCCAGGCCTCCTCGTCAGCCCTCCTCCTCCTCCTCTCAATCTGTATCTCGTCAACAGAAGGAGAAAGAATGTACCTGGTGCGTCAAACACAACCCAGGAAAACATCTAGGGCACAAGTGGAACCAATGCTTCAAGCTCAAGAAGCACCAAGAGGAACAGAAGTCTTCGGGCAAAGGAAAAGAAACAGATACCGCAATGGTCACGACAGACTCGGACAAAGGAAAGGTAAAGAACACTTCATTCTATTTTGACACAGGAGCAACCTCTCACATGTGTCCCTCACTAGGGCGTTTCGAGCACCTCGAGAAATGTTCCGGATTTGTAAGATCCTCGTCAAAGGACTCCATGTCTGTTAAGGGAAAGGGAACTGTGGTGATGGACTGTGTACTTAGGGATGGATCTGTTTCTTCTTTTCGTGTTTCTGATGTTCTTTATGTTCCTGATCTTGAGCAACCTCTACTTTCCTGGAGAAAGATTAGAGAAAAAGGGTATACTATGGTGGGAGATTTCATTTCTATTGTTAAAGGGAATAAAACGATTTTCGAAGCATCATTTGACGGTTCTTTATTTAAGATTCCTGAGGTTACCGACTCTGCTTTTCTCACCTATGACTTTTGGCATTCAGCTCTAGGACATCTGGCTCCATCTTCCATTCAGAAAGCTAGAAACCTTTATGCCGACGCCACCATCATTCCTCCTGCCCCTGATTCCTTTCACTGTTCAACCTGTACACTCGCTAAGTCTACACATCATACACCACTATCTACCAACACTCGAGCGGAAACCAAGTTGGAACTCATTCATTCTGACTTGTGTGGACCCTTTCCCGTTCCATCTTACGGTAACGCCCTCTATTACATCTCCTTCGTCGACGACAAGACCAGAATCTCATGGGTTCGCTTTCTCAAGAAGAAGTCCGATGCAGCTAAGGCTATCGAAGACTTCGTGACTGAGATGGAACTCCAATATGGTTTGCCTGTCAAGCGTTTTAGGACTGATAATGGAGGAGAGTACGTCAATGGAAAGCTACAAGATTTCTTTGCTTCCAAGGGGATTGTTCACTGTTGGAATTTACGGTGAACTTTGTTTCTTTCATTTACTTCGTTGATATTTGTTTATCTCCATACATTTCATTACGGGTTACTTGATAAGGAATACGGGGTTTATACTGTTAACTATTTTCTTTTGGGTTTCTATTACGTTTCTACTTTACATATGGGTGTCATCTCGGGTATTACTTTCCTATGTTGGAACATTGAGTCATATACTTATGTAGGTGATCGGCTGCTTATGCTACCGACACTTTTCTATCTGTTTCCATACTTCTTGGCGGTTTCTCGGGGTCAAATGGCTTTCCCACCTGTTTAGTTTCCTTTTCTTTCTCGGTCGGAAGGGACACGGTTCTTGTATAAATATCGGGCTGTTTTTCTCTTTCTTCTGACTTTGTCAATCAAGCGATACATATAATATAGACATTAGAACAAGCTTTCTCTGCTCCCGTTTCTCGTCTAAATTCTTTGAATATTCTTCCTCTCGAAATCAGGGTGACGACTTAATAGTTTAACCGCTATTGTGTCCTTCCACTTTTAGCGTTATCCCTTTCCTTCAGGTTATAGGCCGGTGTTCTTTTAGACACCATCATCCTGATCTATCGATTTCAGAAATTCAAGAATCCCTTGACACTTTCGTCCGTCCTCTATCTTCCTCTACTACCTCCCTCATTCAACTCTTCAATCATGCCCCCAAAGGAAAAAGAAGCAGCCAAAAGCTCCTCTCTCTCCTTCTCCACCCGTGTCAAAGACGACAAACCCATCACTATCAAGCTTGATAATATCCGTGTTCTAACCGGACAATCGAACTACAATATATGGGCAGCTTCCATGAAGCTTGTTTGGAAGGGCATGAAAGTCTACGAAATAGTTGTTGATGGAGCGGAACCCGCTAGCGACGCCGACGACGCCGAAAAATCCGCATATGAATCGCTATGCCATCAAGGAGCAGCTGTCTACATCCAGGTGGTATCTCAAGACATTTTGGAGAAAATTGTCGAGCTTGACCACCCCCATGGGATGTGGGAGTCTCTGCGTGGCGAATTCTACCGAGCAACTGCTTTCGCTTTCGTTTCCCAGATCATGTCTTTGGTCTCCTTCCCTCCTCCTACGATTCAGAAAAACCCATCTCTACATTCGTCGCATCCTTGAACAGGAATGGCTACGCCTAAATCAGCTGGCTAAGTCATCGTCCGACACCTATAAGCCAACTCTTCTCTAAATTCCTGGATGAAGATAAAGGCGAAGTCACGATTTCCTCCTAGGTTTCCTCGTCCGACGTCAGAAGAAGAGCGTTGTAGATAACCTGTCTACAAAGATGATTTCACTTTTGCCGAAGTTAAACAACGTCTCTTAGATTTGGATCACGAGCAACCTTCCTCCTCTGTTTCCTCCCCTCCTCAAGCGGCACTCCTCTACAAGAAGAACTGCCAGGTCCCCCCGTCAGTCCTCCTCCTCCTCTCAATCTGCCTCTCGTCAACAGAAGCAGAAAGAATGTACCTGGTGTGTCAAGCACAACCCAGGAAAACATCTAGGGCATACGTGGAACCAATGCTTCAAGCTCAAGAAGCACCAAGAGGAACAGAAGTCTTTGGACAAAGGAAACGAAAGAGATACCGCTATGGTCACGACAGACTCGGACAAAGGAAAGGTAAAGAACACTTCATTCTATTTTGACACAGGAGCAACCTCTCACATGTGNCNCTCCTAGGCCGTTTGAATACCTCGAGAAATGTGCGGATTTGTGAATCTCATCTAAGGACTCCATGTCTGTTAAGGAAAGGAACTGTGGTGATGGACTGTGTCTTAGGGATGGATCTGTTTCTTCTTTTCGTGTTTCTGATGTTCTTTATGTTCTGATCTTGAGCAACCTCTACTTTCCTGGAGAAAGATTAGAAAAAAGGGTATACTATGGTGGGAGAGGGGATTTCATTTCTATTGTTAAAGGGAATAAAAGCGATTTTGAGCATCGTTTGTGGTTCTTTATTTGAGATTCCTGAGGTTACCGACTCTGCTTTTCTTACCTATGACTTTTGGCATTCAGCTCTAGGACATTTGGCTCCATCTTCCATTCAGAAAGCCAAAAACCTTTACGCCCGGCATACCATCATTCCACCTGCCCCCATTTCCTTTCACTGTTCAACCTGTTCACTCGCTAAGTCTACACACCATACACCACTATCTACTAAAACTCGAGCGGAAACCAAGTTGGAACTCATTCATTCTGACTTGTGTGGACCTTTTCCCGTTCCCTCTCACGCAAACTCACTCTACTACATCTCCTTCGTCGACGACAAGACCAGAATATCATGGGTTCGTTTTCTCAAGAAGAAATCCGATGCAGCTAAAAGGCTATCGAAGATTTCGTGACTGAGATGGAACTCCAATATGGTTTGCCTGTCAAGCGTTTTAGGACTGATAATGGAGGAGAAATGCGTCAATGGAAAGCTACAAGATTTCTTCCCTTCCAAGGGAATGGATTCACGAGTTAACCCTCGCTTCTCTCCGAGTCAATGGTGTTGCTGAAAGACTTAACCGAACAATGGGTGAAACAGTTAGGACCATGTTGCTTCCTCTTAACGATAGCGACTATGGGCAGAAGCAGTCTCTACCGTCTACCTCAAGAACCGCCAACCTCATAAGTCAGTCAAGGATCAAACTCCTTATGAGGCCTTCCTCGGTAAGAAACCATCGATCCACCACCTTCAGCCTTTTGGTCGAGAATGCTATGTGCATATTCCGGAGGACAAACGTCCCGCAGGAAGCAAGCTATCTCCCAGGGCTATGAAAGGTATTTTCACAGGATATACAGCAACCGACCGCCACTATAGAGTATTCATCCCCTCAGAAAAACGAACAGTCGTCTCCTACGATGTCTTTTTCCCTCCTCTTGCGACAGAAGGGGTATCTACAATACCTGAACCCCTATCTGCTCCTTCGTCCTCAGTTCAGCGTAACGATTCTCAAACATCTCAGCCCTCCACAAGCCTTTCTTATGCTTTCAACAAAGAAGGTTTCCCAACATCGGACATGTGGATAGCTTGGATTAATAGGAACCCCGAGACCGCAGCTGACTGGTATCAAAAGGGTCATCCTATCGTTACTGCACTTGTCAACAATCAGTTAGACGAAGGACGCAAAAATAATACTCTATACTCACCACCTTCTAATACATCCTCCACTCAGTCAAGTACCAATTCGGAAATAAACCAGGAACTCTTCTCCGGTTTCTCCTCAATGCAACAGCTGCAACAACACCAAGATTCCGTACAATCAAACGGATCTTCCTCCTCATCATCACCTTCACACCCTCCTCAACAAAACTATCCTAGAAACGAAACTATCATCTCATTTCATGACTCTTTCCGACCTAGTCCTCCAAGGACAAGACTACGAACAGGCACAGCTATCAACCCTCCTGGCGAATGGTGGAAAGCTCCTCTCACAAGGGCTCCCTCACCACCACCTCTCGCATCTAGCGACCAACAAATGACTGACGCCAGTGAGCGGTCACCTGCTACTCCTCGCGTCCTCCACCCAAAGCGACCAGCTAATGCCGGAAGCTCCTCCTCAAGAATCGGAACGAGAAGAGACTCTCATTAGTATCCTAGAAGTATCGGAGCCTAAATCATACCGTGAAGCCAAATCCTCACCGGACTGGTCTGAATGGAAAAAGGCAATGAACGAGGAACTAAAGTCACTGAATGAGATTGAAGTTTGGGAAGTTGTTGACAGACCCAACCGAAAAGTTGTGGATTGTCGATGGGTGTTTAAGGTTAAAGGCAATGCTAAAGGAGAAGTAGAACGTTACAAGGCAAGACTCGTCGCCAAAGGCTTTTCTCAAGTTCAAGGGATGGACTACGATGAGATCTTTTCACCAGTTATGCGTTTACTCTCTCCGTTTGCTTCTTGCCATTGCTGCTTGCAAAGGATGGCGTGTTAGACAACTTCGATGTCAAAACCGCTTTCCTATATGGTATCTTGAAAGAAGGGGTGTATATGCAACTACCGGAAGGCAGCCGGTTAGAAGGTAAGGTTAGCGTTTGAAACAGCTGTATATCTGGTTTGAAGCAATCACCAAGGAATGGTACTTTCGGTTTGGTTGAATACCTTATCCCTATGGTTTTGCTATCACTGCTTTTGATCACTGTGTTCTTGTCCACAACTCAGGTAATCTAATAATAAATTTATTCGTGGGCGACATCACTCTCTTTGGACCTCCTGGCGACTTAGAAGAGCGGACAGTATCCCTCTTGAAAACCGAATTCAAGGTTAACGATATGGGACTTCTCAACTACCTCCTCGGCAACCAAATTGACTATACACACGCCGGTATCACTCTTCGCAGACAGCATTCATCAACAAGATTCTGAACCGATTCTCGATGCAAGATTGCAAGCCTGTCTCCACTCCCATCGATCCTAACCACTGATTGATTGCGACTAGTGACGAAGACGACAAGGCCGATGCAACTGCTTATCAACAAATCATCGGATCTCTCATGTATCTGGTTACTGCGACAAGACCTGACCTAGCGTATACAATAACTCACCTCTCTCAGTTTAACTCCAATCCTTCCACTGCACATATGTCCGCCGTAGCAGTACTCCGCTACCTTCAGAAGACCAAGGAAAAAGCACTCCTATTTCCATTTGGTTCTGACCTCAAACTATCGACTTACAGCGGCGCATCCTCACGGAAACTGTTACGACAACGCGGCAAAGCTTCTCTGGATATCTTTTCGTCTCGGTGATTCCACCATTTCCTGGCTCTCGAAAACAACGCTCGGTTGCTACCTCTACTTGGCCGAGTACATGGCACTGGTATGACCACCAAACATCATCTTTGGTTAACTCGAGGCCTCAAGGAACTCCTCAGGGCGATATTCCACAAGCTGTCTTCTCGACAGTAACTCCGCCATCGGCGTCGCTAACAATCCGAAGCTTAACGACAAGGCAAACACATCGATATCGCTTACCACTTCTCTCGTGAATCGCGTTCAGAATGGTTCGATCAATCTCATATGCGTCCTACGCGGACAATCTGGCGAACATTTGCACCAGGACTTGTGAAACAAAGCTCACGACCACTTGTGCACCTCTATATTCGGTACAAAGTGAGAAGGGGTGTTGGAATTTACGGTGAACTTTGTTTCTTTCATTTACTTCGTTGATATTTGTTTATCTCCATACATTTCATTACGGGTTACTTGATAAGGAATACGGGGTTTATACTGTTAACTATTTTCTTTTGGTTTCTATTACATTTCTACTTTACATATGAGTGTCATCTCGGGTATTACTTTCCTATATTGGAACATTGAGTCATATACTTATGTACGTGATCGGCGGCTTACGCTGCCGACACTCTTCTATCTGTTTCCATACTTCTTGGCAGTTTCTCGGGGTCAAATGGCTTTCCCACCTGTTTAGTTTCCTTTTCTCTCTCGGTCGGAAGGGACACGGTTCTTGTATAAACATCGGGCTGTTTTTCTCTTTCTTCTGACTTTGTCAATCAAGCGATACATATAATATAGACATTAGAACCAAGCTTTCTCTGCTCTCGTTTCTCGTCTAAATTCTTTGAATATTCTTCCTCTCGAAATCAGGGTGACGACTTAATAGTTTAACCGCTATTGTGTCCTTCCGCACAACCCCCGCGTTGTCCCTTTCCTTCACCACAAGCCTTTCTTATGCTCTCAACAAAGAAGGTTTCCCAACATCGGACATGTAGATAGCCTGGATTAATAGGAACCCTGAAACCGCAGCAGATTGGTATCAAAAGGGTCATCCTATCGTTACTGCACTCATCAACTAACAGTTAGACGAAGAACGCAAGAACAATACTCTATCTTCACCACCTTCTAATGCATCCTCAACTCAGTCAAGTACCAACTCGGAAATAAACCAGGAACTTTTCTCCGGTTTCTCCTCAAGGCAACAGCAGCAACAACACCAAGATTCCGTACAATCAAACAGATCTTCCTCCTCATCATCATCTTCACTCCCTCCTCAACAAAACTATCCCAGAAACGAAACTATCATCTCATTTCACGACTCTTTCCGACCCAGTCCTCCAAGGACAAGATTACGAACAGGCACAGCTATTAACCCTCAGGCTCCTGGCGAATGGTGGAAAGCTCCTCTAATAAGGGCTCCCTCACCACCACCTCTCGCATCTAGCGACCAACAAATGACTGACGCCAGCGAACGGTCACCTGATACCTCTTCGTCCTCCACTCAAAGCGACCATATAATGGTGGAAGCCCCTCCTCAAGAATCGGAACGAGAAGAGACTCTCATTAGTATCCTAGAAGTATCAGAGCCTAAGTCATACCGCGAAGCCAAATCCTCACCGGACTGGTCTGAGTGGAAAAAGGCAATGAACGAGGAACTAAAGTCACTCAATGAGAATGAAGTTTGGGAAGTTGTTGACAGACCCAACCGAAAGGTTGTGGATTGTCGGTGGGTGTTTAAGGTTAAAGGCAATGCTAAAGGAGAAGTGGAACGTTACAAGGCAAGACTCGTCGCCAAAGGCTTTTCTCAAGTTCAAGGGATGGACTACGATGAGATCTTTTCACCAGTTGTACGATTCGACTCTCTCCGTCTGCTCCTTGCCATTGCTGCTTGCAAAGGATGGCGTGTTAGACAACTCGATGTCAAAACCGCTTTCTTGTATGGTATCTTGAAAGAAGAGGTGTATATGCAACTACCGGAAGGCAGCCGGTTAGAAGGTAAGGTTCTTGTGGCTGAAACGCTGTATATACGGTTTGAAGCAATCACCAAGGAATGGTACTTTCGGCTGGTTGAATACCTTATCCCCTATGGTTTTGCTATCACTGCTTTTGATCCCTGTGTTCTTGTCCACAACTCAGGTAATCTAATAATAGCTATTTACGTGGACGACATCACTCTCTTTGGACCTCCTAGCGACTTAGAAGAACGGACAGTATCCCTCTTGAAAACCGAATTCAAGGTTAACGATATGGGACTTCTCAACTACCTCCTCGGCAACCAAATTGACTATACACACGCCGGTATCACTCTTCGCAGACAGCATTCATCAACAAGATTCTGAACCGATTCTCGATGCAAGATTGCAAGCCTGTCTCCACTCCCATCGATCCTAACCACTGATTGATTGCGACTAGTGACGAAGACGACATGGCCGATGCAACTGCTTATCAACAAATCATCGGATCTCTCATGTATCTGGTTACTGCGACAAGACCTGACCTAGCGTATACAATAACTCACCTCTCTCAGTTTAACTCCAATCCTTCCACTGCACATATGTCCGCCGCCAAACGAGTACTCCGCTATCATCAGCAAAAAATGACATGTCGTCTTGGGGCACCTGGGCGCCCGAGATGCCCCAGACGCCCCAGATGCCCCAAGACTTTTGCTTACCTGTAGACCGAAGCCGAGGCGTACCAAAAGCGAACCAGTCTTGCCTTTTTGCCAAGGGCGTCGTCGCGACAGGTTAAACATAAATTAGTCTTTTTGGCGCCTAACGCCGTCTCAACGCTAGTATCTTTGGCCGGTTAACGGGTTTCGCTAGCAGTTTTGCTGGCAGTATGAGATCATTTCGGCAAAAGGTACATTTACTTGGGGCATGGTTTCATGGCCAGTCGCGTATATTATCTATCTGTCTATCTAATTCTATGTACATAATTGCTAGCGCCCTACTCCTCCTCGCTGCCTACCTGCCTACCTACCTCATGCTGGCTCCTGCCTACCTACCTCCGCTGCCTCCTCCCTACCACCCTGCCTACCTGCCTACCTACCTCGCGCTGCCTCCTGCCTACCCCGCACCTCGCTGCCCTACCTGCTTACCCCGCACCTCTGCCTACCTTCCTACCTATTAGGAGCTTAATCGGCGTTGATTTAGTGCACCGTTAGGCGTGGATTTGGCGTAAATTTGGCGTGGGAATTTGATCTTGATTTAGGTGTCGACTTGGTGCAATTAAATCGGCGTTTTGGTGTCGTTTTGGGCGTCAATTTGGGCGTCAATTTGCTCTTTATTTAACAGTCTGTGGCGGTGTCGTACAGGCGTCAAAATACTGGATAGGTGAATACTTATCCAGGCATCGCTTCTGAGTGGGAGGTAAGCATCGCTTCAGGTAGGGGCGTAGCGTCGCTGCAGGTAGGAGGTAAGCGTCGCTGGTGGGAGGTAAGCTTCGCTATGGGTAGGAGGTAAGCGTCGTGGTGGGAGGTGGCGTCGCTGCAGGTGGGAGGTGGCGTCGCTGCAGGTGGGAGGTGGGTGTCGAGGTGGGAGGTGAGGTGGGAGGTGAGGTGGGAGGTGAGGTGGGAGGTGGTGGGAGGTGAGGTGGGAGGTGAGGTGGGAGGCGAGGTGGGAGGTGAGGTGGGTGTCGAGAAGGTGGCCTTGAAGGCAGCAGGTGGCAGGTAGGCAGGTGGTAAGCAGGTGGGGATCGCCGAGATGTCAAACCTGTCGTTGCTAGCAGTCAGGCTGGTAAGGCTTAAGCAGAATATCATGTATTATTTGTGTCTCAGCGTTTTGGGAGGCGGTGGGGCGTCAGGCGAGATGTCGTATTTTGAAGCCTTTACTAGGCGTTAAAAAACATGCTCAGCATTTTGTATCTTCTTAAGCGTAAAAACGGCGTGTCGCATTCTGTATATCTTCTTAAGCGTAAAAACGGCGTGTCGCGTTTTGGTGGTAGCGGAGGCGAGGTTTTGTGAGCAATAAAGCGAGGTTTTGGCGCGGAAGCGAATTTAGACGTCTGGTAGCGGATTCGTCTGGCGAAATCCGTTTTTCTTGATGATCTTGAAAAAGGAAAAAGCGCTCTATTTCCATTTAGTTCTGACACTCAAACTATCGAACTCTTATTTCATCCTCGAAGCTATTACGATCTGCGGAAAACTCTGCGGATATCTCTTCATACCGGTGATTCTCTGGCCTCGCATTTCTCGAAAACAGCTCGATTCTTTCTCTCTTTGGCGATGCGTAAGCGCTGGTATAATGCAGCTTGTCATCTTTGGTTAGCTTCGAGGCCTCGAGGAACTCCTCGGGGCGATATTCCTATGTACGTACGATAACTCCATGTCGGCGTCATCGCAATCCGAAAACCAGCGACAGGGGCCAAGCAACATCGATATCGCTTCTCTGCCGTGAATCGTTCAGAATGGTTCGATTAATCGTGTAATATTCTGCGGAAAATCTGGCGAGCATTTCTTGTAAAGAACTTGTGAAACAAAGCTCGCGGACCCATGTGCTCTATATTGATTTACAAAGTGAGAAGGGTGTTGGAATTCTGGTGAACTTTGTTTCTTTTCATTTCTTAGTTGATATTTGTTTATCTCCAATACGTTTCAATTCTGGCTTATTTGATAAGGAATACGGGGTTTATACTGTTAACTATTTTCTTTTGGTTTCTATTACGTTTCTACTTTACATATGGGTTGTCATCTCGGGTATTACTTTCCTATGTTGGAACATTGAGTCATATACTTATGTACGTGATCGGGCGCTTACACAACCGACACCTTTCCATCTGTTTCCATACTTCTTGGCAGTTTCTCGGGGTCAAACGGCTTTCCCACCTGTTTAGTTTCCTTTTCTTTCTCAGTCGGAAGGGACACGGTTCTTGTATAAATATCGGGCTTTTTTTCTCTTTCTTCTGACTTTTATCAATCAAGCGATACATATAATATAGACATTAGAACCAAGCTTTCTCTGCTCCCGTTTCTCGTCTAATTCTTTGAATTCTCTCCGCCTCGAAATCAGGGTGACGACTTAATAGTTTAACCGCTATTGTGTCCTTCCGCACAACCCCCGCGTTGTCCCTTTCCTTCAATCGGGGTCTCGCGATAGCGCCCAATGCGTTTGGGAGGGCCTCGCGATAGCACACAATGCGTTCGGGAGGGCCTCCCGAGCTATTGTGATGTCTCTGGAGTACTAGTCGGGTGCGCTACCTTCTCCGGAGAATTAAGGTTTGACGGGTATCTCCGGAGATCTCCCATGTCTCCCGCTCAGGCTTCTCCCAACAAGTTGGTACAGTTTGCTGATGTATAAAACCCTGTATTCCTTATCAAATAACCCGTAATGAAATGTATGGAGATAAACAAATATCAAAGAAGTAGATGAAAGAAACAAAGTTCACCGTAAATTCCAACAACGGGGGGTTACGGCGGGTTCGACGTTTTGCACGAAATTCGTGCAAAACCCGCTCCGGTCCATGGGATAGATAAATAAGACATATGTAAGTCTTATTTTAGGCAGACCCTTAGAAAAAAAACAAGGATTAAATTCGAATAATGCCAAAATCACTGTTTTTGACCAAAAAATCATTATTTAACTCTTATTTGTGAGTAAATCGTTACATGCTCGTAAGTATGTACATACTTGTTTTTTTCTCATTCCGGCGGTATAGTATACAACTCTTAATCGCATGCTTTTGACTTGCTTTGTTCTTTTGGTTACTCGAATTCACTTTGATTAATTCCCACCTTACGCCATAAGAGTTTCCCTTGTCAAAATTGAAATAAAACGATAGGGTGGCTGATATTTCGTACTTCTAGAGACGTAGGATCTTAACAGAGTTTAGTCCGAAGCATCATGCCAGTAGAGAGCTCCGAATATAACTGGAAGCATTGGCACAGGAGTTGCACCTACCTGAAATACACCCCAAAGCCGGAGTTACGATTATGTTACTAAGCATTATTCTTTTCCTTTATTCATTTACTTAAGGCTTTCACCTGGGGATCACACTCTCGCCTACTCAAGCAAGCCTAAATCCCCTTACCCTTGTGTTTTTTTTGCCGATACTTAAGGCTAAATCATGAAAATGATCACGACTCACCTTTTGAACCGTGGAAAGCTACCTACACAACCGAGGTACTTCCTTTATCTACATGTAGTGAGTGGACTAGCAATCAGTGGTACACGTGACTGACTAAGGGCTACTTTCGTTCACGGTGTACTTACGGACACTGTACAGCGTTGGCGGACAAGAAAAAAGCCAAGTTTTGCCTTTAATCCGTTGACACGGTCCAGTGTCCACCAATACCCCGTGAGCGTACTGAGGATGAGGCAACGGATCACCGTATATCATTCGCTTATATAACTTATATAACACACCGGCTGCTTCCTCGCTTCCGACGTGATGCACTAACCCACTTGAGTAATGTGCTACAGCATTTCGCGTTCGCTTGGCATAGTGAGAACCTCCAACTTCAATGCTCTTGAGCATTTACACTCTACCTCGCGCTACCATCACACGCACCATGAATTTCCTCGTTCTTATAGTCCAGAAAGTCGCCCCAATATTGTGAGTTTAATGTTCAGGTTATTTTTAATTACCCCGCTAATCCATTTATCTTGTAACAGTCTCGTTACCAGTCCTTTAACGAGTTATGCCGATCAAGTCAGAATAAACCTTCTTTTCCCTCACATCAATTTACTAACACAATTCACTCACAGATACGGAACATACATATTACAAAATCCTCTCGCGGCTTTTCTCTCGATGTTGGTTCCTGGAGCTGTCGCCGATGATATTTAGTTTTAGCTGACAACTTCCCTTGCGTGTCTCATCGGCAGACCCCTCTTATCATGCTAGTAGCTTCTATTCTTCGATGTTTTTACTGGATTGGTTCTCGATTCGAGACGAGCTTATTATTTCAAAGTATGATCATTTTTGCGACCCTAGCCTCGGAAAGATTGCTTTACACCATTCCACTCTAATTGTCTATAGGTCTCATAATGATCCTCGTTCAGGCCATACTACTTAAGGTTGCTCTTGATCATCGATCTACTGGAGATGAAAGAGTACCTTTTGCGGGCGTGGTATACCCTACGAAACGACCTTTCAATTTCTGGCAGTGGAGGCCTCAGAGACCGTACGTCTGCGCCCTATTCAAAACTCTACATTTCCCCGACGCAATTGTTGATTTGGACCACTTCAAAAAGATACTGGGAGTTCCTGGCCTACTTCTTCGTGATTACGGCTATCCTTCAGCTCTTCTTCGGGTCTTCTGAATTTTTTGTAGGACTTCTTGGGTACTGCGCCCTAGGGGTGGAGGCCGGCCTTCCGATACCACAGGTTCTTGCAAACCAAAAGGCTAGATCTTGCAAAGGCTTCCGTCTGTCGGTACTTGTATCTTGGTTGATTGGCGATGTTATGAAGACTGTGTTTTTCTATTCTTCTGATCATGTCGGGATGCAATTTCGGCTGTGTGCTGGTATCCAGTTTGCTCTGGATGCCTATCTTGGCCTCCAATTTTGGATGTTTGGGAATGGCGAACCCGCGAAGGATTTTGAAATGTCCTGAAGTTGAAATAATATTATTAACGCCTAGCGGTTGCGCTAGGCGGAATTTTGGGATGGTTGAATACACGGGCACTTTATATAGACTTACTGCCCTTCACCTTTTGGATATCCTAATTTATTTGAATACTTTTGAATAAAGATTGATGCCTAGACCTACTCTCTCACAAACATTACCCTTCGTTCATACAAAATCGTTATGGTGTCCAAACTGTTCAATGATATCATTCCCTTTTCACATAAGGCCAACTAGGAATCATCAGTGTGATGAATTCATATCAAATCAAGTAAGCCGCGTAAGGTATGGATAATTGACTATTCTAATCACGATACCTTAAATAGGCGTAGCACGCGAGTATTTCTATATGAATATGTAGTCCATACTGTAAACTCCGATGGCAGAAACCCTAGACTCAAGTGAGACCAATGTTTCGCTTTATCACTAGGCAGTCTAAGAATTACTCTCCCTCCTCGTCATTCTTACGCAGTGGGTGATGCACCTACAGGTACTAAAATAGAGAGTCCAGGGACAGTTCTCGGACGGAATAGAGCAGTGGGTTGACCAAACATCACATGGTAATTTGAACTTCTTTGTGATGTTTATATCTCAGGAGTTACTTTAACACCTATGACTAGCACTGAGTTCAGAGAATATTGTCTACCTCTTGGCTGCGAGGAACCCAATCTTATGAGTTACCTAGCTAAAAGAAAACCTCAGATACTCCTCATAGCACATTTTTAATATCGAGTTTAAGGGTGAAGATACTTTTTAAATCTCTCGCTCGAATTCCTGGTTGCCAGCGTTCTTGCCGGCCGGCCGAATTGGAAGCAGCACTCTATGCAGGATTTATACCCCAGCAATATTTCTTAAAAAGATTGGCCGGTCCATCCACTGCTCTACCTATATATGAGAATCTAGAAAATCAATCCAAGTCACCTCGTTTATACAGGAAGGTTATGTATCTATACAAAGTTTATTCGGAATTGCGTGTAGTTAGAGAAGATACTGTAGACTTTTAGCATACGTTCCCTTCATTAGGTCACAAGCCTGGCCAGGCGCTTTAAAACCATCTGATGGTGTTTACATATATTTACCAGTTGACATTAGATTCTCACCATGGTATCAGCCAACAATATAAAGTTAAATTCTATGGCAAACCCAATCAATCAAGATACGAACGAGTAGGTAGAGAATAAAAGGGTAAAAAGTGCCAAAGAAACTGAAGATCAAAAAGCCTATTCCAACTTTACACAGTTGGATGACGTTCTATGGCAACATGGTCTCCAACATTAGTCTGCGGTTGTGACTGTCCTCGTCCGAGACTTACATTCCCCAGTCGCTCGATTAGGTTGGTTCCAATGGCATCTACACCTCCCCGTGGTGCCAAAAGACTGGGACCTTCCGGGGCGGTTTCCTGAACTCTAAAAAGTTTAACCGCGGTTCCG
Source organism: Morchella eximia (assembly GCA_024713935.1). Lineage (NCBI taxonomy): Eukaryota > Fungi > Ascomycota > Pezizomycetes > Pezizales > Morchellaceae > Morchella > Morchella eximia. Next base: position 824,430 of record JAMGZG010000019.1, read on the forward strand.
TTCCAAACCCCAACAGTACCCTTGGATACATGTCTCTCGGATACGAAAATAAACCCCCATAATAAAGATTCGTACCATCCCAGGGCTAAAGGACTCCATTCAAACATATGGGTCTTGATAAGAGATGGCTCGATTCCATGAACTTCTGTCGTTCTGATACGCTCAAGCATTAAAGTGGCGTTAGATTCCTGTGCTCCACCGCCACTGCCTGGGACTGATCGTAACTGGGGTTGTAGTTGCTGAATCAAAATGAGGACTGTGTGTAGTGGTAAATGTGGAAGCCATGTCTCAATCTATAGTACTCTTAGCACGTTATACAGTGTAAATAAAGATATTCGACCTACCCAGGCCGCAGAAGGGGTAAATCCTGTGGCTGATGTCCCAGGGCTATTGGTGCTAATATGACTAGCTAGGCTAGTTGTGCTACCCTGTCGCTGGAAGGAACCTTCGGGGAGCTTCCCTCTAGCCTTTTCGGACATTCCGCGCAGCTGCAATGGAACCGCATCTTCGACAGATGAGGATAAGGAAGGATTTCGTGATTTTCGGGGGGGCGAAGCAACAGCACCACTGGAGGCAGCAGACGATTGATTTTTGTGTTTAACCTCATCCTCAGAATCATCATCATCTCCAATTTCAAATTGACTTGGTGGAGTCGGTGTATCAGATCCTGTTCTTTGTGCTTGGCCATGCAATTCTTCGTTTAATGGCATTTTAGGAGGGCTTTGACTTTCGTTTTCACTTATATCCTTTCTAAGCCTATTCTGGCGGTCCATCTCCTCCTGTCCGCTTTCGAGAGTAAAGTTCCGAAGAGCCTCGAATCTTTTGTGAGACCGGAGTAAAACATAGATGAAATTTGGATTATCTGTAAAACACGTCAAATGATGGAAGGATTCAGTCTCATATGATAGACCTACCTGAGTATTGGTGTTCGATAATAGAATTTAAAGACTCCAGGAGAGAATGCAATAATGCGTGGTTCGTTTCGTTTGCAAGCAAGAACCCTGGAGCCGACATTGAGACGAATAGCTGCACTAGTTTCCCGCTGGCAGCTGATGACAGGCCTTGGACGTGTGGTGCAACGTTAGCTACAATCGCTAATAAGGCTGGATACACGGCCCCTAGTTTTCCTTTGCTGCTTGTAATCAAGCTATAAATGGACTTTTCGATATAAATCAGTGCCAGGTTCTCGGACTTTTGCGACCGTTGCAAAACGTACAATTATCAAGTAGTCTGCATATGTTCCACTGAAAGATGGGATCCTGACGCTGGCTGGTAGCGTATTCTGTCCTTCGAAGCGTTTATTGAGACTCATTCCAAACTTGGGTTCAGTGGATAAAGTTTGTAGGACAAACACGCACATCCGCACGACACCCGATTTGGAAGGATCCAGCCTGTGTTCTAATGCGTAATAAATTATTAATATCACGAAATCGTGGACCCGATTGGTATCAATTATGAAATTTCGAAATCGCTATTACTAAGTTAGCAACAAAACTCAAATTTCACCTGTCACGAATACATGCTTTGTTGCATTGCAGACTCTCCCAGAAAAGCATGATCATTTCCGGTGCCCATTTGATTGTTTTCTGACTCCCTGGAAGGTATGAGGTCGTAGCTTGAATCTAGTTCAATTAGTAAAAGCAAAAACGATATATTCGAGTATAATTTACCGGCTGATTCAAGACCCGTGTCATACCATCGACCAAAAATTGAAAGTCCTGAGTCCTATGCAATCTCCCTAAGTAATGTCGATAATTGTTTTTTGCTTGTAGTTCATTTGAAAGGCCCTCTGGGACGGGATACAACAATAAAACCAGGAGAAGTTGTAAGCAGTAGGTCACAAGGACCTGTCGAGGGTCGGTGAATACAACGTGGTCGTACGGTACCCTCCAGCTCGCTGGATTGTATTTCAAAGTCTAAACTCGAACTATCAACATCTAAGTAGCTCATTCGAGTAAGATAAAAAACGCCTACGGTATTCAAAAGTGAGCATAATGTTGATAGAACGATCTTTTTGTCGCTACAGGTAACCATATAGGTCAAGGCTCTTGTCCCTTTTATAGGTAATATGTCTATATGAAAGCATTAGCAAATTTCGAAATATTTTCTTTAGCTAAAAAAATGAAGAAGGTGACCTACTTGCAGGCATAAATACAGCTTTTGACACGACCGCTAGCAATAACCTCAAAGTTTCTATCTTGTTCGACTCAAATTCCTTTGTTGTTCCTACTGGTGTGTTGCAGCCAACACCACTTTGCCAAATAGCATAGGAGACCTTTGCTTTTGTAGAAAGCGACTGGGGCAGAGTAAATCCAGAAAAGAATAGTAAGTCAATTAACGTATCTATCAGCTCCTCCATTAATGGAGGGGCTGGTTCAAACTCGTCTCCAGTTGCTGGAGACTGGGGGGTGGTCTCATCCTCTCTATTTCTCTCGTCAAACAAGACTTCAGTCCGAACCGTCGGAGAATCTCTTGATCTTTTCCGTCGAGGAGACCAAAAGAAGCTTTCTTGCCATTCTTCCAGATCATCCTTCTCATAGATGAAGGGCAAAACCCTGGTTAGGATCCGAATGCAATTGAGAGCATCCCGCTCTGGGGCATGATCTGGTTCGGGGAATGATGGATGGCTTCTCAGAGTGAAGAGTCTGGAAGTTAAAGCAAGAATGAGAGTTTCGAGATTCTCTAGATGGGCATCACGAGTGCGGCGGATATCTGCCGCGGAGAAGAGAGTAAATACGTCTTCGGCCGATTCTGGTAGCTCCCAAAATGAAAGCCAATAGGGGTCATTTGCCGGTATATTCTAAGGAGCTATGTTAGCTGTGAGTGCATAAACTCAACGATCATTCTCGGGAGTGTTTGAGCTTTACATGTTCCTCAGCAAGGCGAAACACGCCTTTTTTGAAGGACAGTTTGCTGTCACCAGCACCCATAACGACGTAAGGTAAGGAGGGTATGTGCTTAGTCTTTAGGAAATTAGGGGGAAGAAAATAAAGCGCAGAATTTGCGGAAGTAACAAGATAAGGGATGAAGTAGCTTCAAAGGAAGTTATTCACAGGTTGTGACGGTAGTTGCGATGGACTCTGTAGTGGGGTGTAGCCTGTAGGTACGTACCATACTATCGGCTGTCCTAGCGAGCTGAGTCTGTATCACATACATGACCTACATGTAGTCGCTCACCTACTGACGGCGGATCCTTGGCGTCCATAAGCTACATATACATAACTCTCAAATCCCTGGCAGGATCCGCCTTCACCCCGTGAGTGAGTGTAGGTACTGTGCCATGTAGAGCACTTTGTATGATATATTAGATCGTGTTGGCCACGCTCAGTTTTCAAATTTCGAGCTTAAATTCTGAGTTCTTGGCGGTGGGGAAGACCCACCTATGCTTTGGTGAACGCGTACAGTGTTCTTTCTCTCATTAAGATCTCTAGGGTACGATATAAAACTCAAGACTCCAATGAACATATATAGAGTTCAGTAGAGAACAAGTGGGTCTTCCCCACTGCCAAGAACTCATAATTTGAATTCGGAATTTGAAAACTGTCGGTGGCCAACACGATCTATTCTATACAAGTAGTTTCCGGTCTTCGGCCGCTACTATATGTATATCAATCAGTCCAATATACAGGCAAAGTCCATCACTATATCTCGATCTGCTCTGGTCAATATGTACCTTTTCTGATATCCCCCCATATATCAGCGGATAGGCCAGACAATTTCTCCAGTTAAAGCTACAAGTATATCCCTTTAACAGCCACCAAGCCGCTAAAATCGAACTACTAATCGATTCCCAGAACCAGTTAACAATCTAACACCACTCTGCACAATACCCTATGTTAATATCCAACACAACATCTTTCAAGTGAAAAAAAAAAACCTCTCTCAATGAGCCAATCAGAAGACTATAAAAGTACATTATATGCAGGTTATAATTATATACTTATTAGATTATATATACATACATGTATATATGTATATACTAGGGTGTAGCGAAAAGCGACCAGAATCCGATAAGACAAATACACTTATTAGAGCATATTTACCAACCATCAATTTCAACTATTGACACTTCAAACTTAACAGTTTCCGGAGGAAGAATTGACAGTTCCCTCAGTGGCCAAAATCGATCTGGTTAATGGTATGACAGAATAAACCCCGAAAATCAGAAATACGCTGTTGGAACTGAAAATTCATACCCATGATACCAGCTTCGGTAGTAACAGAACCGGGTACTTGTGGTATATCTCACAGCACGCCGCCCCACCGAAATTCAAAATTAACAGCCCCGGTTGCCATTTCGGAGCCCCACAATTTGTAAATTCTTTAAATTGACGGTTGGCAAATACGCTCTATTCACCGCAACATTCACTTATCAGATTCTGATCACTTACCCTCAACACCCGGTACATACATGTATACCTACATGTACCTACATGTATGTAATCATACTGGTGCCTCAGGTACGCAAGTCAAAAACATTACATAATGCAGAGTACCTGTAGGTAGAATAGTACTCTTCTCACCTTGCCAACATTAAACTCATGTCTTCGCTCAGTTTAAGAGCGTTTGCCTACCCAGTTTTGCTTAACAAGCGGCATTTAATTCTGGCATTGAGAGTAGTCGCACTACATCCCTTCGTGTATTTTCACGACCAGGCGCTTTTACTCGATAATAAACATGTAGTCGTTTATAATATAATGCCACTAGCAAAGACGCAAAGTCCCAGGTCCCGTGACTCTCAACCTTAGTCCTCCCACCATAAGCTAGAAAATAGACTACATGTGACCCGAGGACTTTGCGTCTTTGCTAGCAGTGTCATAAGGTTTTTCTGAACTCCTTAAGCTCTGATTAGTCGAGAGCATCGAACCCTTAACCCTACATGAAACTCATAGGTCACATATTATACCGTCGACTCTCGTTATAGTGATACTTCATATACTCGTAGCTTCATGACGTTTCCGAACACGACTGCTATTGCATACCATACAAAAAAGCGCCAAATCCACCTTTTTATATGCCATGCAATATTAGTCATGTTCGGAAACGCTATGAAGCTACTAGTAGTGATACTCTCATTATAAAGATAAGAATCGGCGGTCCCGAAATACCCTTTTACCAGTATCTCCTTACTTCTTATAGTGATACTCGCCTTATAAGGATATATTCAACGGTCCCGCCCGTTTTATATCGAGAGGCGACTGTATGTAGATAATACGTAATACGTACGATGTACATAAAATCTCATTCGTTTGGGAAATTACCACTTTTGGTGACTGACTGGTTCAAGTTGAGCTTGTTACATACCACCAAACATGAACCATCGTGACTGAGTCCTATATTGTATACTCGACACTCTCCCTTTCATCTGTGCCCCCGCGAAGAAACCTGAATGAAAAAAGACGGAAGAAGATTATACTCAGAAAAGCTAACATCCTACAGAGTGTATGCCGAGAGAGGTTACAGACGATGACTTCGCGGCAAAACGAAATTCACAAAGTGAGGTGAGTGAACCATACGCAGGTACATGCACAGTCTCCCTCCACTATAACGAACCTGCATATCCCAAAAATTCCTCGTTCGATACAGCAGATTGTTCGGTACAGCAGATAAAATTCCATCACCGAAACCTGTTCGTAATAGCAGATTTCTGGCTTTATTGGCATTCGGCATAGCGGAGGTAGACTGTACGTATCGCCAAAACACACCAAAAGTGGCCAGAGTTGGCTACTTCCAGCCCTAAGCAATTTTTCCAATTTACAAATCCCCAATTTTGCCAAGACCCTGTGCATAATTTCATAACAAGCACAGTCTATCTAGGTCCGTTCATACGGCACTTCTTATCTCCTCCGCGTTCACTTCCTTTTCGCTTTCCTTGAGTTGATCTCGTTCTAATGTGCCTGCATTCGTAGCTCGTTTCTGTGATCGTGCCCTAAGCGAGTCGGCTGCGTCGACTTCTGAAAGTTTCCCAATTAATTGCTTACTACTCTTCAAAATATACCAGAAAAGGTCCATCCATGTAGGCGGACATACCGATATACTCAACTGTAGAATCCGCCCATCGTGCCAATTTTGTTTCCACGAATTTATGGAAATCCCATTCCTCCATCTCGAGCCTGTCTTCTCCTGCAGTCCAAACATATGTCTCTGTCTCAACATTCTCACCCTCCTCCCCATTACTCTCGAGAACATTGACCTGGACTCTTTTACGGCTATAATCCTCCCCCTCAAATCTGTCAAGACGAAAAATATCACCTTCCGTGAGGCCCTCGACATAGGTCCCTTGGACTTCCTTGCCGTTTTCTGGGATGATCGCGGGATAATCGACGAAGCGGACTTTGTAACGGCAATAAGAGTGAAGCATCGCAGGACGGACGCGGAGCGAGGCCACCTGCCAGGCTTCGGGTGATGTTGTACCATAAATCACGCGAAAAAGAATAGGAACTGCCATTAGAGTACCTTAAAGAGATATCAGACCAAATTATCAATATAGATATATCGACAGCCAGAATACATGTTGTCGGGACATGCATAAATATCACATACCGTAAAAGAAACCAGTGTATCCAGTTGTTTCGGGTGGTGCATTATTTCCGGCCATCTTTTCGTCCACACTGAATTATTCCTTGTGCCACTTATCTCGCAGATTGTGTTGATTCTCTGTGGATCGTGGGAACAGACGAAGTAACAGGAGTATGTTCGAATGGGATGCAATGTGGATACAGCACTGTACTATACTCGTATTTTAGTGACGTTTGTAAAAGGAACCGCTATTGCATACCATACAAATACGCACCAAGCCCACAATTTAGTATGGTATGCAATAGCGGTTCCTTTTGCAATCGTCAGGAAAATACGAGTATATGTATGTCGGTACTCTACCTGTACCTACATACGTTTGGCCTACAGGACCAGAAATGCGGGTAAAACTGATACCGTATCGGTACGGCATTGCGAGTGTAGTAGTAATTTTATGTACATGTAGCTACCTCTCTACTCTAGATTGGAGTACTCTACATGCATAAGTACATGTAGATATCATATTATTTGGAACTGCTGTTACTACATGTATACAACATACTATGTAGGTACAGTACCATGGAGGGTATGTTTATCTACATGTAGTAGGTCACAACTTTGGAGATCACTTATGTAGGCGTAATTCCTAGAGTAGTAGCACCGCCTAGCGTGGTTAGACAGTCAAACCCTCGAAAGAGGAAATTACGGCACTGTATCTTGTCCAGCTGTTCCTTACGCACGCGTCTTCCATCAATCATTTCCCCCTGAACCCCACAGTTCGCGAGGCGGCTCATCCACCCATCGTCATATGCACACTTTCCATGCACGTCAATCCCCATTGCTAGGGGATCTAAGGGATGCGGCTGAAGCCATAAATGGAAGCTTGTTGTTATGCGCCGCTGCCAGGACAACCACGATACCGCTGCCTACTGGCTCATTTCTCATCTGAGGCCTTCGCGTGTGACCCTGACCTGGCATGTTGTTTACACTTACCATCTAAACCTCAACCACACTCCTCCACTCCCCCCCACCAGCAATCGATTTCTTCCCATTACAGTACCATTTTAATCATACTCAAAGCCTCTCTGATCAGTCTCACCCTCACATCACCAATTCATCCTCCTTAATTTCAAGTTTACGTTTTGCGTTATTTCATTCCTTCCTTCATCCCTACTACTCTATTACCTACATATAACTGTCTGCGCCTACTGCGATATTTTCGGCCCCCCTCTGCCCGCCCCACCCCCTCCCCTCTCTCTCGTATTGCCGAGGAGCTACAGTAAGAATTATGCCAGGCGAACCGCTTCCTGTGCTCCCAAAGTTTCCTTGCTTGTGTCGGGCTATTTACTCATGGAGTGGAGAGGTATGACACCGCTGATCCCTCTTGAGGCTTTCATGAACCTCCACACTAACAAAGCTCTTTGATATTTCTGTCTTCCTCTAGACCAAACGCGATCTTGGCTTCGTTGAGGACGACCTTATCGAATGTCTCAATGCTGGGGATGGGTCATGGTGGATGGGGCGTCTCAAGCGCAACCGGCAGCAGATGGGGCTGTTTCCTTCGAATTATGTTCAAGTCATCGAGGGTACGATTTCTCCTTCGAGACCAGTCTCAAGAAATGGAGCTTCAAGTCCAAGGTTTGGAGGTGGTGGAAGTATTACAAGAGCGATATCACCAGCCCCTACTCACTATTCAAGAGCAGCTTCTCCAGCCCCTACTCATTATTCGAGAGCAGCTTCTCCTGCTCCTACTCACTATTCGAGAATAGCTTCTCCCGCCCCTACCCACTACTCAAGAGTACCTTCACCGCAACCACCTGCGCATTATTACCTTAACGAACAGCGAGCACACTCCCCCATGCCTTACCAACACGACGACCGACGATCACGTTCTCCTATGCCATATCAACAAGGATATAATTCAAGATCTAATTCCCCAAATCCATATCCTCGAGGAGTCTCTCCAAACCCCTACACAAGGGGAGCATCGCCAGCGCCGTCGGTATCGAGAAGAGAATATAACACAAGAGCAGTCTCTCCAGCACCCCCGGCGCATTACAGCGCCAGGGCGCCTTCGCCCGCAGCATCCGTGATGCAGTATCACCGTTCGGCATCTCCGAACCCTTATATGGATCATGATGACCAGGACATAATCAGCGCCCCGCCAGTACCTCCACCACACAGGTATCAACGCGCCAGTTCGCCTGGTCTGCCACTAGATGGACGACGTACACCGGCACCAAATGGCGCGCACTCCCCTGCGATACTAGGAAACACACCAAGCCCGTTGAGGAATGCCATGGAAGATGTAATGGAAAGCCTACAGCACATGACAGCGCGTGATGACAACCGTACCAAAACCCCTGTTGACCCTTGGTCGCCAGAAGCGTTCGTTCAACAATACCACCCATCACCTTCAGCAAGGAAGAGTTATGTGCGTCCAGAGACCTCCTTGGGAATAGGTGACCGGAGCGAAGGATATCCCGATGAGGACGAAAATATCATGACTATGTATTTCGATAATCAACGTTCAACCAATTTTAATAATCATAGTGAGAGGATCGATGACCGAAATGGGAGGTTCCAGCAGTCTAGCCACCTATCAGACCGATACCGAAATGACGATGATGATCTTCCCCCGCCACCGCCACCGAAAAATACAGCCTACGACAGTTACCGTCCTCAAACAGGAGATCCAATATCAATAAATAACCGAAAATCAATGTATGATATGGGTCGCCGGAGCCCTGGGCCAAATAAGCTTATTCGCCCACGACCACTCTCTAGAACAACAACAATCAAATCTAGTGCGACATCCAATCAATCTAGTAGCACAAATGCCACTGGCTCAACAGCTTTGACTAGTGCAAGCATCATGAGCGGCATGAGTGCCGGGGGCTTTTCAGCAACCAGCGCTGGAAGCCTGGCACGTAGAAAGGAAAAGGCTAGAAGTGTTATTGGTATCAGTGCACAAAATCAAGTGTATGCAGCATATGGGAGATCTCAAACTCCCATTTTTGATTCTGGAAGCGGTTCTGGATCGAGTTCTGGCGGTGTTGGGCCAGGCATGCTGAGAAGAGGACAAACTTGGGCTTCGGAGACTTCGGGTGGTGCACTCGGGGGGCTGGCGTCGCCAAAACCAGGCACCAAGCCCAAAAAAACGGGATTTCTCAAGAAGATTTTGAACAGCGCAAAGACCAGCACTGCTTCCGCAAGAAGCTTAGCATCAGGCACCAGTTCCCCTGTTCCAATTACGACACAAAAAACTATACCGGACGGAATTAACCCGATATCTGGAGGGCGAACACCAATGCAATTGCAAAGCCAAGATTGGGTTCAAGTTCGAAGGGATGTCAATCGATCAAATACTCTATCACGAAACGAACGAATAGAGAGACAAGAGAAACAACAATTGATGGATCACATTTTCCTTCGTCCCGTTGATGCCTTGGATGACGATGTGGATGGAGATGAAGGTGCAGATGGACGCCCAGTGGAAAATCCAGCAGATTTTGACACAGCAAATCTGGCATTGGTTGATAAGGGGACGAGATTCATTGGAAATCTGCCTCCGCTCACAACGCCTGAGAGCCTTGCGGCCCATCATGTTTGTCGTCCATACCGTAGCGATCTGCAGCGTTTACGTGCTATTTTCACCTGGGTTTCTGAGAAGATTGCTTGGGAACATCCAAGCGGGCCTTTAGGAAACCCCGGTCAAGCGGGAGCAGATCCTAGAAGCGTTATACAGCAGAGAAGAGGGGGCCCAGCTGAGGTTGCAGAGGTAGTTATGGGAATGTGTATGGCTGTAGGGATTCACTGTGAGATTGTGGCAGGCTACCTGAAAGTTCCTGGTGAAGCTTTAGACGTCGAAATGTGCCCACGCCCAAACCATTGGTGGAATGGAGTAATTGTGGATGGCGAGTGGAGATTCATGGACTGCTCGCTTGCTTCGCCAACGAATCCCAGAAGGGTTATGTATTCATCAGCATCTACTTCACAGGCAGAACTCTTCTACTTCTTGACCAAACCAAGCCATCTGTGCTGGACACATGTACCGCAGAGGGCAGAACAACAACATATGGTTCCTCCATTGCCGATGGCAATACTACTTGCCCTACCATCCGCCTGTCCGCCATTTTTCAAGTACAATTTACAAATGAACAATTTCGACACAAGCCTTACCCGAATTGAAAATTTGGAAGTCGCTCAAATTGAGTTCACTGTTCCCATAGATGTGGAATGTATTGCCGAAGTAGAAGTACGAGGGTTTGCAGTTGACCAGAGTGGTGATTTATTCGAGAGCGGAAACGTCACCAAAAAGAGGGCACTTTGCCAAGTTGTTTGGGAGAATGGGGTTAAAACATACAGGGTTAAAGCGGTACTGCCTGGTGATGAAGGGCACGGTGTCTTGAAAATCTACGCCGGACACAGGGGCTTGATCGTAAGTATTTTACCCCGATACCCATCACAAGATTGATCTGACTTTTTTCAAAAAACAATAGCAATCGATGCGTGATAACCCACATCCCTTAGCATTTGCCTTGCCAATTATCCATACGGGTGAAAATCCTCCTTATGACTTTTTGGTTCGGCACCCGACACCTCATGCGCAACGCCACGATCTCTACGTATCTCAACCACAATGTGCTAGATTGGCGGTCAATAATACATTTGTCTTTGCAGTGCGACAACATCCTAGTGAAGGATTGACTAGCGATAGCTTGAACGGGCCGAAACCTGCCAAATTAGCTATACAAACACCAGCTGGAAAAATTTTGAGATTAATGAAAAAGGCCGATACCAATGGGGCCGAAAATGGAATGATTTGGGAGACAATAATTAAGTGCGGTGAGCGAGGTGCTTGGAGAGCCTTAGTTTTAGCAGATAGAAGCGCTAGGTGGTGTGTCTACGCTGAGTGGACGGTGGTATAATTGCTTCCTCTGACCTCTACTTATGCCCTCACTTCATCAAATACAGGTGCAGAAGTATTTCCGCCCTTCCCCCTTTTTTTGTTGGAGTTTCTATTTCTATTCTTGCACTTACTTCTTTTTTAAATGACATGAGTGATGTTTATGGATCCGATATTAAAATTCTTGGGTATTTGTATATTTTATTGCGGGGGTTTATCTTCTTTTTTTTAGCGTTTGAGTATTTGGAGTGGTAGAGCTATCATTTTTTTTTTTTTATTATATTTTGGACTCCATCACGTTATACTAACTAATTAATACCCTATCGTCTGGGGTTTCTACTGTCAAGCGGATCTGGCAATCGAAAGTACATGTGTTTAACTAGGTATAAACCGTTGTGATTTCTGGTGATGCATGATTTGATGTATGCAATGGCAGGGTTTGATGATGTTATGTTGCTCGGTTTTTAATAAAAGATGAAAGATGTACAACCAGCTCTGAGTTACAACAATTAGTTAACATTATCGAGGGTGAGTGGCCTAACGGTTTAGACTCCTCGTCGGGCGAACACCGAGTTTTTGCGCTCAGGACGACTGAAAGTCCTGGACCGTTTGAGCCAGAGGTGGGGGTGGTAACGGACATCGCCGTTACGGTACCTTTTGTTCGTGGTAAGCTCAGGATAAATGATTAATACCGCTATAACTCGAAGAATTGGCTGTGCGTATGAGATCAAAATTACTATTAGCGGACCTGATCTACACTCTTCAATGGTTGAGGAGATAATCCCTAGCGAGCGATATCCAATTTTTCGAGTTTTTGCGGTACTCGAAGAGCTGTTTTTTATTTTATTTTTATTTCTCTGCAGGAAGGAGCCCCCGGGGGGGATAAATAATCTATCTCTTCACCACAAATCAATGATTTTTAAATTCAACACGGTACTTCTGTTGGAGAATCAAAGTACGATGTGCAAATTAAATTAGGTTGTATTGTTGAAATCCCCACGAGTCGGCACTCTATCTGTCCTTATTAGGCTTAGCCTCCACCCTAAAAGGGGCTGATCAGCGCGCGGAACTTTGTTACTTCTGCCAAGACCGACCCCGTTTAGTGTCCCCCAATGGCCGGTTTTCCGTGACCTGATAGTCCTATTGGCCCTTAAAGGGATTTTTGCAGTAAGCACGGACCAGGAAACCCACTCTTTTAGTTCGGACTTCCGCACCAGACTCTGTACCTACAGCCGATTTATTGCGCCACTCTGTATTTGGCGGTCTTTAGTACCTACCTACTTGTAAACTTTTGTGACCTCTCTTTACCTCTTCCGGAAGCCTTGATTTCCCCGAACAGGCCTGATTAATCGCCCGATAAGGCCGATAAATTGTCCTGTGCAATGACGAACATGGACTCGTATCCCTGCCGCATGAATTGCTACAAAATAAGATGTCGCCAAGCTCAGCCAAGGAGGGAGTTGTGTAAAGCACCCCGCAGCACAGCACCAGGCAGCTTGAGTAGAGTAGAATCTGGTAACCAAAGTTTATAAACCATTGCTCGGAAACTTCATAGAAAAGAAAGAGAAGGAATCTCATAAGAAATACTCTTTTTCCCTGTCCCCCCCCTCTCAATCTGCCCGCCTCTTTCTATTCATACCTCAATTGACATATCCATCTTATACTTGCTGTACTCCCAACCTCAAATACAGTAACTACCTGACCATCCTTCTATCCAGTTAACCTCAACCCCTCTCGCCGAATATCTGATACAACTTGCTCACCGCACTTGAGTCGCTACTCCCCAATCCTCAACCAGTTGAAAAACAAATCTGCCTGCTTCCCCTCCGCCATAACTGCATTTCTGAACACCCCACCAGGCAGCATCATCAAATATGTCGCATTCCCCCCCTGATCTCGATGGACCTGGGAGTAAACGTCCTAGAGGCAAGTTTTGTCAATTTCAAAAATCCCCATATAATCTCAAGCTACTAACACTTAGCTTCAGGAATTCTCAAGAACTCAAATTCTTACCACCGCTCCCCGACTGAAAAGCCTGTTAATAATGTCTTTCTTGATTCCGAAGATATTTCATCCGAAAGTATTCCAGAATCCTCTCCTATGGAGCTTTCACACTCGGAAAAAGATGTTACCCTCCAAAACACACTTCAAAATGCTGGAAGGCGTCGTTCATCCGCTGGTCAAACTCCTGTCCGTGCCGGCTCTCGTCGTCAATCCTACACAAATAGCAAGGATGGAGATGTTGAAGATCAGGAATCTTCTCCGCGTCTCAAATGGGACGAGGCCAATCTGTATTTGACTGAACAGCAAAAGTCTAGCACTATGAAAATCACTGAGCCTAAGACGCCATACGCAAAACGCTATGATCCCTTAGAAGATGAAGTTGAATTCAGAACACTCGATGCAGAGGACTTAGTTGTAGATGAGTTGGATGCTGTGAGGGTAGGAGCCGGTGAATCAAGCGCAGATGGGGCAAAAGGTGTTAGAAAGGATTATGCAATGCGTGAAGAGGATATCCCTGGATTAGAGCTCGGGGAGCCCGAAGAGGCGGTACCAATGAAAGTTAGGGAAAGCCATTCGCCAAAGCAAGTCGTTGTTCAGGATGACTCCGCGAGCGAACATCATGGCGAACCTGGCGATGACCCAGAAACGCCAGAGGAAGAGGAAAAACACAGGAAGTTCGCCGAAATGAGAAAGAGGCACTACGAAATGAAAGAGGTGGCGAATCTTTTAGGGTAAGTTCTGAGATCTTTTAATAATTCTCGGTAAATCTAATATTATAACAAGGCATCCCGAGGAACTTGACGAGGAAGATGACGATGGCGATGTTGCTGTTAATGACGCCTCCAATGGCATGTCGGAAACATCCAATGCTCCATCACCAGGACTTGCGAATGGAGCCAATGTGTTAGAGTGACTAGGCACGGCATAGGAATGGAATTCTTAAAAAATACTCGCCACCTCTTGTATGTCTGATTAACCTCCGTAACGATTTCATGGGGCCAACGAATTATGAGGAAATCAGATTAATGTTAAAAAAAGAGGAAAAAAAGAAAGAAAAAACATTAGGTGCAATACGAACTTCTTTGTCCTAATTTCTTTCTTTCCATCCAGTCATGTTCTAGGTCATAACCCTTTATTATCTTCTCTTTTCCCCCATTTATAGGAGTGACTATATTGTATGATTTTAAACTATCTGAACTTAGGTAGAGTGAGAAAGCACTGCCTCCTAAATGATTTCTGAACACCATCAAATCTGTTATTATTTTAACCTTTCATACCTTAATTTAAATCTAACTACAAGTATACTTGGGGAGTGTGAGCGACATTCATGATCCAACGGTTTAATGAATTCACTTCGTTGCACAAAAATGGACAACTACATACATGTATGTGCTGCATGGGCCCAATCGACATTTATGACACTCGTTCCTCGTAAGTCAGTACCCAGTATGGGCACGAGAATATGGCGCCGGTCGTTCTAAACCTACCCTATTACCTCACCGCATTCGACTCCCATGCCAAATATATCTGGCCCATCAAAAATAAGAAAGTAGAAATTTAAAGACGAACAATCAGTGGGCGACAACAAGGACCGCAGATTGTCTGTTCGTTTTAGTTTTTTGAAGGAGTTGTTAGGCTTACAAGTTATGGGAGATATTGACCAACGGCCACAACTAAAACCAGAGTTTACTCGGATATCTATCCCTTCGTTCGTCAGAGCAAAATCGAAGACATATTAGGCCCGCGACGGCGTGGTGATATTCAAAAAAATCTAGCTACCTACCTACAGACGGTGGAGACACCTGAAAAAGGTCACAGAAGGTGACTTTACATACAGCAAAAGGTTCACGGAATGAGGGTTAGGTTTATTACCCAGTCCATTAGCGCCTGGTCGTGAAAACACATGAGGGGATATATGTACCTCCAGAAAACTGATTTATTGGTACTAAAAACAGGTTATATGTGCTCAATAAACCGTTTTTCGTCTGGCTCAATGGCCAGAAAGGTACGTTAACGTCGACCAGCGCTAGATAATATGTATATACTCGCGACCAGCAACAAGAACCCGAAAATGCACGTCCTAATCTGCAATTTCCATTGGAGTAGAAGTCAAAAATACACCAAAGACTTTGCAGCTGTATATTCGGGTTCTTGTTGCTAGTCGCGAGTACATACAGAGTCTGGTAGAATTATTGCGGAACTCCGAACTAAAAGAGTGGGTTTCTTGGTCCGTGCTTACTGCAAAAATTCCTTTAAGGGCCATTGGGACTATCGGGTCACGGAAAACCCATAATTCTACCACCCTCTGTACATGAATTTGTGGGGGTGGAAATATATGGCGCTAACAATTTTCTACAAGCTGATTATTTCAATTTCCTCCCTGTAGTACAATCTTGCGGGTGTGAAGGGTTTGGCGCGGATAACCTCTGGGGAATCCGATTAGTTTAATTATCACCGCTGCCATACTAGTAGAGACTGCCGTCAATGGCTGAATATTCGCGGAGGATACAGTGAAGCATTGTAACCCTATTCATGAAACGCAGTATACCATGTAGTACGGTATCTGCGCGATTATATGGGCTTTTGATAATTTTTCTCAGAACGTACAACCCAATGTCGATACCCAGCAGAACGCAGGGCGGATGACGAGGTCGACACCAACCAGTCCGTCGAGAAGTGAAGACTGGATAGTGTTAAGCCAAAGTTCTGTAGAGAAGAAAAAAGGAGAGGTGAAGTGAGGTCCAGAAAAAAATTGAATCTATATGTAAGCCTGCCAAGGCATTATGTAAGTGGTGAAACCACGCCCCGGCAACATCCATGACCTCGGCTATCAGACAAGTAGGCAAACCTTACAAGACATCGGAACAAAGTCACCACCGTCTTCACTTGCTCATCTTTAATCGTACCCACCTACATTCATCACTATGTTTTCAAACACTACATTCAGAACAGCTTCAAGGCGTAGGTACCATCAATTTGAAAATACCATCCGCCAGCACTAGAGCTAACAATGCTCCATGCAATAGTGTCTTCCAGACAAGTTAGTCCGCTTCTCAAATCAACCTCCGTGAGGGCGACGTCTTCAAGCTTTTCCGCCCAAACTAGGTAGAGTACTCTGGTTTAGCAACAGAATGTTTTTTCTTTCTTTCCTGACAGTAAATCTCTGTTCTCAGATCTGCGGGCACTACATCAGAAAATGTTACCCAAGACCAGGCGCACTCGATTCTTGCTGCCCAGCGCAAGCTTCGCCCTATCTCTCCTCATCTCACCATTTATCAGCCTCAGTTGACCTGGTACCTTTCTGCTCTTAACCGTATTACTGGTGTGGCTCTCTCTGGGGGTATATACGTTTTTGCCCTTGCCTACCTTGCTGCTCCTACCCTCGGTCTACACCTTGAGTCAGCTACAATTGCTGCTGCGTTTGGTTCCCTCCCTGTAGCAGCAAAAGTCGGAATTAAGGCGGCTGTGGCGCTACCGTTTACATTCCACTCATGGAACGGAATAAGGCATTTACTCTGGGACACCGGTAAAGCATTGGATATCAAAGGGGTTTACAGGACTGGATACGTCGTACTGGGATTGACAACCTTGAGCACGGTGTACTTAGCGTTTATGTAGATAGTTATTTTAAAACTAAAGTGTCTATGGGCGACTATTGGGACATTCCCCTATTGCTTCTAATCCCCACCTCTTTCAAACACAAACAGAGCACCCCATAGCCGAGTGATATCCCATGAACATAAATCCCGGCACAAGATGTCTCAATAATGCACCATCATATCTAGCCTATGTAGGTCTTCCTGACATAAAGGGTAATCGCTCAAGGTATCTTTTAACAGCGTAAATAAGTATAAATCGACTTTAGCTAAATACCCTGTCACCCCGTCAGTCAGTGAATCCTCTTAAGTTATCAATGCTGACACCTTCAAAAGTACAGCAAATTAAATAGATCTATGTATTTGAGAAATTGATCGCTCCGTGCCTAGATACGCTATTAGTGACTACATGTATGTGCGTATTCATTATGCCGTTAGGCCCGATATGAATATATAACTTTATAAGTCTACCAAGAACAGAAGAACCAAATAGCTGCTTAAGGCCTACCGCTAGTTCTAATGATATAATAAAAAAATATCATGATAAATTATCTCTTTCTTAGGGGTTATTTTGTCACAACTCCCATTTGATACCACATGCAGCCTACACGATTTATGTATGTAGGTACAGCCTGAGTGATAACTGGTATCATAAAGTATGCAGCTGTCTTTGCAAAAAAGGGTCTCGGTATAAGATGGAAGAACTAGACTACACGATTTAGCCTCTCCGAGTTTAAAAACTTCAGGACAGCATAAAACTCTAGAGGCCACTATATATGTCTTAGTCATCTTTCTGTTCGCATAACATGGATACACACATGTAGGTACAGCGACTGGTAGAATTAATGCGGAGACAGGGGTCTAAAAACAGGGTTTCTATGGCTGGGCGAGCCAATAGGACTCTTCCCATACCTCTGCAATAATTTTCCCCATCGCTGTACCTACTGCTGTAGTTCTTCGTCTGTTTCCGCGAATCACAGCCTATTAGCTTGCCTTGAGTTGAGGTGCATAAACCTAACCCCATTCCATTCTTCGTGCGATTCCACTAAACAATATTGCGAAATGTCTATCTTCAATTTTTATTTTTTGATGGAAGGTGAGGCTATCTTTAATATACATCCCTTCGTGTGTTTTCACGACTGTGAGCTAGTAGGCAGCCTTTGCTTGGTAATAAACCTAACCCTCATTCCGTGAACCTTTTGCTGTAAAGTCACCTTCTGTGACCTTTTTCAGGTGTCTTCACCGTCTGTAGGTAGGGCTAGATTTTTTTGAATATCATCACGCCGTCGCGGGCCTAATATGTCTCCGATTTTGCTCTGACGAACGAAGGGATAGAGCCCACACTGCTGGAGAACGGAGCAGGGGAATGGTCTGCATATTCTATAAACCTAAATATGCATGTTTGGGTACGCAAGAAGCTCTACTACCAGCACTGATACTTACGTGTACCTACCCGGAAGCTTGCGGGGTGCGGGGTGCGAGGTCGAAATCTACATGTATCTACTAGAATACAATGACATTGTCAATATGCGGTCTTTCCTAAAATTGCAACACTCATCTTGTTGCAGTGGAAGCGAGCGACACAAATGCCTGTGCTAGGTGCTTGGCGCAACTCAATTCAGGGGCCGGGCTGCATGGGCTATTGCTGCTCTCTCCTTTTCCACAAACGTCCCTTTTCCTCTCTTCTTACTCTCCTCCGCCTACTGCGTCAATCCCAGCATACTCCATCCCTCCCCCCCAGCTCCTCTTGTCGTCTACATATCTTTCTGCTCACCCACCCGCATCTCACCATTGCCTCTGGTCCTTTGAACAAAACCCCATCGTGTCTAGCTTCTTAGCCATATCTCAAGTAGATACATCACACCAAAACAGTTACGATGCCTTCAGGACACGTCGATAACGCGATTGGTATCGCCAACCTGCCGAACCAAAGGCACAAGATTGTAGCGAAGAGGTAATGAAGCTTCGTGAGCTAGCATTGAATATTTACATTCACTAGGCTGGTTTGGCTTATAATTTATACGCAAGCTAACCCATCTCAAATTATTAATAGAGGTGCTGCTTTCACTATTATGGTGGTTGGGGAGAGTGGTCTAGGAAAGACTACTTTCGTAAACACCCTATTTAGTACAACAATTAAAAATTATTCAGAGCATCGCCTCCGTCACAAGAAGCAGATGGACAAGACAGTATGTGCAATGATGAGAAATCATTTGACTTGCTAGTAATTAACTTTCTTTCACTAGGTCGAAATTGCAATCACCAAAGCAGAGCTTGAGGAGAAATTCTTCAAAGGTACCTCTTGAATAGAAAGGCATCTCTAATAGGTTATCGAAATTGACATTTCTCTAGTTCGCCTTACCGTTATTGACACCCCCGGGTTTGGAGACTATGTGAACAACAGAGACTCGTGGATGCCTATTATCGAATTTCTTGACGATCAACACGAATCATACATGCTTCAAGAGCAGCAACCTCGCCGTACGGACAAGATCGATCTCCGTGTGCATGCATGTTTGTATTTCATTAGACCCACTGGCCACACCCTGAAACCTCTCGATATCGAAGTCATGAAGCGCCTGTCGTCTCGTGTCAATCTGATTCCCGTTGTTGCCAAGGCCGATACTCTTTCACCAGCGGATCTAACTCTATTCAAACAGAGGGTAGTTGCTTAAATTCATCTTTATTTCCCGGACGCTGACCGTCCAATTTAGATCCGCGCTGTCATCGAAGCACAGGGTATCAAGATTTATCAACCCCCCATCGAGGAAGATGACGAAACCGCTGCCAAGCACGCTCGAAGCTTGATGGTGAATAAAACTCTATGTGGGATACAGAATTAGGGCTGACATTGTGATTTTAGGCTGCTATGCCGTTCGCCGTCATTGGCAGCGAGAAAGATGTCAAGACTGCCGATGGGCGCGTTGTCAAAGGACGCCAATATTCATGGGGCGTCGCTGAGGTTGAAAACGAAGAACACTGCGATTTTAAGAAACTCCGCAGCATTCTCATTCGCACACACATGCTCGATTTGATTCACACCACTGAGGAACAGCATTACGAAGCATATCGCGCGCAACAGATGGAGACCCGCAAGATGGGAGAGGCCCGTCCAAGGAAGCTGGACAACCCTAAGTTCAAGGAAGAGGAAGAGAATTTGAGGAAGAGGTTTACCGAGCAAGTTAAGAAGGAAGAGGCTAGATTCAGGCAATGGGAGCAGAAACTGATTTCGGAGCGCGACCGTTTGAACAAAGATTTGGAGAGCACCCACGCTGCGTAGGTTACCCAAGACCCAGGCATCACCCGGATCAATACTAACTGACTCTTGAATGCAGGATCAAACAATTGGAGATGGAGCTAGAGAACATGCAAGGGAATGTTGTTCGAAGCCATGGTAGACGTTAAACGCTACTCTATTTTGCTAGCGGGAGAGGAAAGTGGGTTTTGTGTGGCGAAAACAAGAGTGTACACGGTTCATGGATCCGATAATTTGAAGGGGCGGGGGGGTGACAACCGTTTTTCTATTACAAATGACTTCATATAAGGTCGTTTTCTGTTAACCAATCCACATACCCAAGATTTCCCTTACAATTGTATGGCGCGGCTCCATAGTTGGGGTAACGTTTTCTTGTGTGTTTTTCTGGCTTATTCATTTCCCCCCTGTTTGACCACCCTACTTCTTTGTAGTTTCTATTCTTCAGTCTTTCTTAGTGGTTTTATTCCAGAGTGAAAAGTGTCCCAAATCCAAACTTTTCTATTTGGCCTTGCAGTCAGTTACCTATATTCTGTGTGTTTTATCACAGTTTTCAAAGTCGAACACCTCACAGTTCCCTCGTAATGTCTACCCTAGTAAAACCAGCAATTGCCAAAGCACATGGACCCGAAGAATTAGTTATAGCACGTATAGCATTACGAGCGACGAAAAGGCATCGCAGATATTCTTGTATGGCACAGAAAGGGATTTATAAGGTATAAATTATTGGATTGTAATTGCGCACTCAAAGGAAAGAGGTTTGCTTTTTTAGGTGAGTTTCTGTTTGATGAAGAAAGCTCGCAAATGCGATAACTGCCAAGCGCAAGTAGCTCCTAAAATCAAAAGCTGGATCAAGGTCCATCGGACAACACGAGCATTTGTAGACTCTGACTGATCTCTGAATTCGGCTTCACGCTCCTACTCCCGAAACTCCTGTTAGCCTGTGGTTCTCCAGCTACGAACGCAGAGGTGTACTCAAGATAACTTGGAGTGACGCTCGACTTACTCTTTGAAATACCTGCTCTCTTCTTATATCCTGCAACCTTGCATTGAGGTCCTTGACTCTCTGCACAATATCTGCGAGCTTATGTTTATCCTTGCTCTCGATCTCACTGGTTTCTCCAATTGCAAGGTCAAGATGGAGCTTGACACCTTCAGGATTATTACTAAACCAGGAGCCTGAAGATCCCGCGTGAGATGCCCAAAAGCAGAGACGGTGTTCACCGCTGTCGCCGGCGGTGAAGGTGAAACGTCCTGAAGATGAGCCTTTTTGGTTTACCACACGGTGATCGTTATCAAATATTTCCTAAGTTGTGTTAGTACGTTTTCAAGAAATGTGGGCCATAATAAGCGTGAGGTGGAATACATCGACAGTGATCTGAATGGCGAGCTGGGGATTATCATTAAAGGAGTGGGTATTAGAGTTGTATTCTTCTGCCCTAAATTGGCCTATGATTATGGTTATGGTTCGTTAGTTATCATTTGGTGATGAGCTGCAATCGGCCAGAAAACAAAGACTTTAAACACTGAAATCCCTACCAACAACCAGCGTATCCTTCGGCAGCTCCTCAAAGAAACACTTTGGTGTTACCCCGTCAATGTAAAAGTATAGACCAAAGCTCGGTACTACCTGTGAAGCTGCAAGTAGCAGCGACATTAATGATGGGCGCATCTTAAAGTGATTACAGCTTCAAGCTGTGAGGAATTTGTTCGAATAAGGGGTCGCGTGGGTGATCGGTGATGTATTTCAGGAGATGTGAGAGTGCATTCGACGAGCTGGCCTTAACCTTTTTGCAACATGGTGTTACCCGGCCTATATGCCTTTTATTCTTATGTAGGTACTCTACTCGGACGTTCATTAAATGGTCGGATATCGTTGCAACTAAGAATTCCGACCATTTAATGAACGCATGAGTACTCACTCCGATAAATCGATAAACAAATGGGAACGCATCGTCTCCTTCCCCTTAAATCTTTCCCCCCATTTACTGTCATTGAATAATATCACTCGCCCCAAACAAAAACATTCCCTGTAACTGTTAGTTCAAGCTTCGAATATAGTCACGGACCATACCACATTTACTTACCATCAGCTCCCCCGCTCAACATCTGCTTCTTCCCTGCCGGATTATACGTCACACTTGTCACTGCCTTGCCCGAATGCCCTTCCATTTTATCTACCACAGTCCCTTCAAGAAGGTCATATACCCATATCTGGCCGTCCTCGCTACCTGTAATAGCGTATTTATCTCTATCGCCAAAGCAGCTCCTGACTCTGTAGTCTGTATTGAGATGGCCTCTGTAGCTCTGTAACATTTGCCCATTAATTTTATCCATTAGCCTGATTCCGCCATCTAAAGCGGAAACAAGAACTGCATTTCCATCGGAGGATTGGGTAACGCAGGTAACTGGATAGCCTATCACATCGACAAAGCAGCGACCCATTCGAATGTCATAGTTTCTTATTCTCCCGTCGACACTGCCAGTAAGAATCTCATGAGCCACTATGTGAACGCTGCTAACGCTATCCTTTGCATCTTCAAGGACCTGTATCGGTTTCCGACTCTGACTTTTTGTGTCCCACAACATCGCGTTTGTGTCATATGATCCAGTAGCCAGGACAGATCCGTCCTGATTGAAGTCGGCGCTATTTATACGACTGAGGTGGCCTTCAAAACGACGAAGGGTTTTGGCAGTTGAGACGTCCCAAAGGAATGCCTGTTTATCCCCGCCAACCGAGGCAAATGTGGAATTGTCGCTAGTCACGGTGATATCTAATACCTCATAACCATGAAGCTTATATTCCTGGATGCGGGAGGCAGTTGTAGGGTTCCAGAGATATATTTTACGATCGGCACCACCTGTGAGAGCCTGACATATTTAGACAATGGTTTCATATCATGGGATGCACGCGTACGTACATATTGGCCAGCACCGGCGCTATAAGTGACGCAGTGAACAGCACCTAAAATTCGTGCAATAAGATTAGATAGTCAGTTCAGTGATATATGTATGCTTCAACTGATGGAGAGGGAAATTTCTGGGGTGCTGTACCGATATGGCCCGTTAGAATGTTTGTATTACGATTGGGAAAGACCATAACTAGCCAAACCGGAGTACGATCGTGTAAAGAGCGATAGTGACTGGGAGGAAGGGTTGGGGCTCTTTATAGTCGTTCGCAGGAACACCTCCGCTTCATATCGTTGCACTCGAGTTGAAGCTACGCGAGTCAATTATCATGATGCTATATCCTAGTATCCTGTCGTGTGTTTTCAAACATGTGGCGGCCTGTGTGGCTTACTATACAAATTTCAGGAGCTAGCTGGAACCGTCGACTGGCGGTGCAAGATTGACCGCAAAACTGCTCTAAAGAGTAGTGTGGAT
Organism: Morchella eximia; assembly: GCA_024713935.1. Classification (NCBI taxonomy): domain Eukaryota; kingdom Fungi; phylum Ascomycota; class Pezizomycetes; order Pezizales; family Morchellaceae; genus Morchella; species Morchella eximia. Next base: position 848,092 of record JAMGZG010000019.1, read on the forward strand.
TATTATCTATCACGGCGCGGCGCCGTCGTGGGCCTAACTACATGCATGGTTACGGTACTCGCGACCAGCAACAAGAACCCAAAGACCTGCAGCTGCATATTTGGGTTCTTGTTGCTGGTCGCGAGTACTCTATTAGCCTACTCTACTACCTGTACTCTAGTATCTACTAGCACAACTCCAACAGGGTATTTGAATTATCTAGCTTACGTCAGCCGGCAATTGAACCCCGCGAGATTACGGTACTGTGGTGGGTGCCCTTGAAGAGGTACTTGAGTCCTTTCCCTACTCCTCTACGAGAGTGACCATCCCACACATATTCATACATGGCTCCTACTAAGCTCACCGGCAAGCCTGCACAGATCGCTGCCTTCATTGATAAATTTGATGTGAGTTACAGGGCATAATGTCTTAAACCCTTTAGATTATGATAACTGACGAATCCATATCTGAAGGTCTTTCTTTTCGATTGCGACGGTGTCCTATGGCATGGAAATACCCTCCTCCATAAAATTGTGGATACACTGGATATGCTCAGGAGTAAAGGTGAACCGAGATTATTCTGCGTCAACTGTAGTGCCGGCAACCTCCTCGGACCGCGATTGACATAATTTCAGGTAAACAAATTGTTTTTGTGACAAATAACTCCACGAAGTCACGCCGCGCGTACAAGAAAAAGCTCGATAGCCTCGGTATTCCTGCCAAAGTCGACGAGATCTTCGGCTCTGCATACTCGTCGGCAGTTTATATTAAGCGTGTCGTCAAGCTTCCTGCTGACAAGAAAGTCTATGTGATCGGCGAGAGTGGGATTGAAGAGGAGCTGGAGAGTGAGGGTGTGAGGTACTTCGGCGGAACCGATCCGGAAGAGAGAAAGGTCATGCAGGAAGAGGATTACACTAATTTTGCCCCAGACCCGGAGGTGAGAGAGGTCCTTCAAATTATTATCGTTGAAGATGCTGATTGTAGGAGAGGAGAAGGTTGGTGTAGTTTTGTGTGGCCTCGATAATCACATAAATTATCGAAAGTATGCAAAGGCATTCCAGTACCTCCAGGACCCCAATACCCTATTCCTCGCGACAAATGTCGACAGCACCTTCCCTAATAAAGGTAAGCTATTTCCCGGCGCTGGGAGCATCTCTGCGCCACTAAGCTACATGTCCAAACGTGTCCCTATATCCCTGGGGAAACCATCACAGGCAATGATGGATGCTGTTGAAGGAAAATTCCAGTTTGATCGCAAGAGGACATGTATGGTGGGTGATAGAATTGACACAGATATAAAGTTCGGTATTGCTGGTGGCTTGGGAGGTACGCTGGCGGTCTTGACTGGGGTTGCAACGGAGGAAGATATTCTCAACGCAGGGCCGGAGGGTGCGCCAGACGCTTATCTGGACAAGCTATCTGATTTACTAGGGTAATCAGAACTTTATCTTTTTAGGGAGTTTTGAATACGGGCGAAAGTGCCCACAAAGGACATCAATATCCGCTTGTATTTGTAAAGTGGTACATAGACTAGATATCACACAACTACATACATGTACATGTAAATGTCAAGCCTAAAACATAAATTCGAAATTACTTTAAATGTTGGCCTACCTAGTCCCTTTGAGAATTATATGGTCCCATTGGCCCGGCCAGATGGGAAGTAAAATATCTACCTTTCCAATCAATTTATGTGTTCCCGAACCCTAACCGCGAGTTTGGAATCTGCCATTAGACCCAAAGCGCCCATAGTTATGTATAAATTTATCAGCACCGCGGGATCTTGGAAAAATGGATGTTTCCTAGGTAGTTATTTTATTAAGTCCAATCCATGGGATGCAGATTTTGGGTCAACCGAACAGGCCCTAGTTGCATATCAAGATGTGAGTACTATTACTGTGGTCTATGAATTCATGATATGTACAAGCCTATGAGCAGTTTCGTACCTGCGTGGCAGCACAATAAGGCCTCACCAGCTTTCGCCACCAAGGTTGCCCAAACTTTAGGAAGATCTAGAGTTTATCGGTTGCATGGCTCTTCGGAATAAGGATTTCGCTGTAAGACTTTATGTTTACATTGTATGGGCCTTTTCAAACCTAGCTAGATGTATTATTATTGTACCTAGTGTGGTCCATGAGCCGACCCGGCTCGAGCTCGCTCTGAACTACTAAGGCTCTAGAAGCCATAAAGGAAGCAAAAGGGGATTTCTACCCACTAGAATGCTCGCTTAAATAATTAACCCTTTCTCACGGCATTACTCCATGAAATGAAGCTTATATCCGCCATTTTACTACACTTGGTGTAAGGATAACCTGTTTTTTGTATCATTGACCACCGGCTCGAGCCAGTTTACGAGCCTCTCACCAAAGCTCGAGCCTTGCGAGCCTCTGCCTCCCACGAGCTGAGCCAGCTCGAGCTTATCCCTTCGTTCGTCAGAGCAAAATCGGATATATATTAGGCCCGCGACGGCGTGGTGATATTCAAAAAAATCTAGCCACCTATAGACTGTGGAGGCACCTGAAAAAGGTAGAGGAGGGGTTACAGAAGGTAAAAGGGTCGCGGGTTGAGGGTTAGGTTTATTACCGAGTAAAAGCTGCCCATCAGCGCCTGGTCGTGAAAACACACGAACCTCATCAATACTTAGGCGTTTGGTAAAAGGTCCTCCCACCATGATGCTAGAAAATAGACTACACGTGACCAGAGGACTTTGCGTCTTTGATAGTAGATCTTGAGGATACTGATTTGTAGCTTCCCCTAGCTAGTGCTAGTACTGTGTCGATATATTATGTGCAACAAAGATGGTCGAGGCAAAGTTTCAAACCGTCCACGAGGTGCCTTTCCTTATTGACTCCTATGCTTACTCGATCTTGAGGTAAATATAATGAATTTGGTCCCCGATGCCGGTCCCTCGAGCTTCTCTAAGTAACATTCACTTTCCTGTGGTACCTAATTTAACGATCCCCTTATACAAAACCCGTTAATGTAACCTCCGAGAGAGGGACACATGGTAACCTCGATTTGAATCCCGTCCTTGTAGTGGCCTTGGATATTTTCGAGGTCATATCCGGATCCTCCAGGCAAGAACACAAGGACGCCCGTGTGCAACACCAAACTATTAACATCGATGATGGCGAGGTAGCCTATGAGCAAGATCTAGTAATTAAACTTTCTCCTATAAGAGCTTGACAAACACTCAAAATGGTATCTCCGTACTAACTAGCAGGGTTCCCCGATTCTAGCCTATTGTGTTCATAAGGTATCACTCGATGGCCTGTTTGATTTGATTTGATTTATTCATGAAATACATGTCTTCGTTACTATAATATCAGTTGGAAGCTACTAGATATACCAGTATAATAAGATTTATGAATATATCTAAAGCGCTTTTGTATGTATAGCAATATATAATCGATACGTGGAGTGCTTCGCGTTCATAAGGTCGTCGAGAGTTCCCTCCATAGTCGAAACAGAGGCTCTGAATGGAAATAAAAGACTTGATACACAAAACTTTCGTTTTCTATGTTTGGTAAGTTCTGGTCGTTCAGCAAGTTCTATGTGAGAAGTCCTAGGAAGATAAACAGCACAAGCAGCAGAGTTACATATCACAACCTTGAACAATTACACCGAGAACATATATTATCACTCGTATCAACCAGAGGGAAAGATTACCTATCGAGCCTGATGCAATAGGCGCATTTCCGGGACCGTATCTCAGTTTTGCCCCACAATTTTGATAAAAACAACACAGATCTGCGCCGGCAGAATGAATAGTTACCCACAAGAACCTTCACGATCCAAATAGAGAATTTGAAATTTCCGTCCGTTTGAAGAAAAGAAAAAAAGAAAAAAAGTCCCGGAATGGCGTATAAAGCTTTATAAGAAAAGATCACCAGTCCCCGAAGTAATGAGAAAGGTAGGTTAGAATACAGAAACATTCGTGCTCAAAGGAGGGAGTACAGAAACTGAAATAAACCCATAAAAACTGGCATTCTTGCACGAAAAAGGAAAGAGAGGGGCTGGGAAAGAGTTTGTCTATTTGATTCGAATTTCCGGTCCCCCAGCTCTGCCCCAATTCCCACGACTGTTCTTGTCAGGGTGATCCAAGCCGAGCATATCATCGCTATCCGAAGCAATGTCTGAAAGTATGTCATCTATATATCCTCACGTTAGCTGTGGACGTATGATGGAATGTCCATAACAGATGTAACTTGCCATTTTCGAGGAATATAGGCTTTGAGAACTGGGTTTTCTTGACCACTGCAAATCTAATCTTCTCAAACGGCTTTCCCTTAATCCCTGTCCGTGCTTGCAAACGTTCCTTTGTCTTCTCGAAAATTTCACCCTATTGTGCCTGTTAATACCGATTATTTGAATCAGAGGCTTGGCTAGGCCGAGTACATACGTTTTTGATCACAAACTTAAACGGGATCCCCGAGTTGTGACATTTGCTTGGCTCTTTATGGAAATGAAATGCGTAGATGAACCGATCATCATCAGACATCTCATTCTCTTCTTCTGGTATCCGCTCGGCGAAAAGTGTCATATACTCCTGAACTCCAGCCACATTGAAATGAAGTGCTAGCTCCTTTTGGAATTTTCCAAGATGCGACTCGTAGAACCGTATCCCCTGAACTTTCTCCTCATCGAGGGCCAACTTTTGCTGTAATAATGGAATAATGTCTTGGACCTGTCCACTTTTGGGGACTAGCACCTCAAGTTGCTCTTCTTTTGAGATACCTTCAGGTAACCACATCAACTTGACAACTTTTTTAGTTTCGAGTTCTGTCAACGACAGTTCCAAGACCTCATAAAACAAGCTGTTAGGGGATAAAGTTGAGTTGGCATAATACTGATTGACTAACATCTGCTGAAGGTTGGTATTAGGGTTCCTTTTGACGATTGTCCGAGCGGTTCCGGTATTGGCGTTCATGGTGGTAAAACGAAGATGGGTCGGCGGAGCATCTAAATAATCGCCTACTTTATCGGCAAGCTATGAAAAGAAGTTTATAAATCAGTGACTAGAGATAAGATCGGCGTAAGAGGCATGATTATCATACCTGGTCATAACTCATTTTCTTATTTAAAGTGAGTTCGAAGATGCGGTTCACTTCTTGATTTGAAAACCTAGGTATAAATTTAATTTTCATCTTGTTTACCAAGTAGTCATAGAAGTCCTTTGCGTCGAACATAGCGCTTTTCTGCAAGAGTGAAAGTTGCCTAGACCAATAGTTAATATTGAAATACAAGCAAACTCATGGAAACCTAAGAGTTTTACATACTCCTTCTCGTTATATACTTTCTGGAAACATATGATGTCGCCGTCTTGAATCTCAGCCTGCTGAAATGTTTGTTTAGGTTTCATTGGCTCAATCATTGAAGGTTTAATTTCCTAAGCAAACTGTTAGTATTGAATATTATTGTAAGGTGACGTATTCGCACAAACCTCATAAAGTTTGATTTGCTGACTTGATGGCCATCCCATCAATGCTTGGATCACAGGTGGCAACTCTGCGACTTTGTCATTCTTACGCATGTATACATGATCTACACCCAGAAGTGTCTGCTCTTCGGCATCAAAATGCTTTAGGAAGACAACGATCCAGGCGCCATTCGAATCACGGGCTTGGCTCCATGATTCCGGGAGTTTGTTGTCAGTATTGTTGGCAACTTCTGCCCAAAGCCGAAAATCGGTCGACTTGTTATTGTGTTTGACGGAGACCTCTTCGATAGCTAGATTTCTAAGTTAGCCACAACCATAACTGTAATTTAGTGGCAAGGCTAGGAACCGCATACTCATGTCAACAGTAGTAATGGGTTGATCGGGGCGAACGGTTTTGTTTTGCCTGTTAACCATTACCCATAGCCTGACTCTGCTTGGATCAACACGAAGGTCCCCGGCCACCTTTTCAACAAGCTCCTGTACCGGAGAGGCCTTTGGTATCCGATAAATTTTAGGCTGGGCCTCGTCCGGCTGCTCTTTCTCATCCCAATGTGCAAGATCAAATCCTTGGTGAGCTTTGAATTGGTTTTGAGTGATGACCTTAACATTTTGGTATAGATGTTGCTCTTCTTTCTCTTTTCTTTTCTGCTCACGAATAGCTCTCTCTTCTTCTATTTTTTTTTCTACATCAATAGTTAGATTTTATAACCACTCTAAGATTGTGTGAGAACTTACGAAGGTGTGCAGGCGTGTCTTTTTCGGTGAGTGGGGGCAAGATTTCACCGATTTTGTTCTTTCGTAAATAAACCAACATATAGGCGTTCATCGATTTTTTCAAAGATGCCACTCTGGTATACTGATTTCGCACAGGCCCGTTGGCACTTGGGCCGTAATGACCTCCAAAATTATCTTGCATGGTCTCTCTCAAAGTCGCCTTGGTTACGCGATCATCATCGAACCTGAAGAACGGGCCTCCCTCCTCAGGTCTTAGAAAGGCATAGTAATGACCCGCATTAAGATCACCACTGTGAACCAGAACACTTCAGGGTTTTAGTGTAGTTTATAGGAGATTCATGGAATATCATTACTTACCCGTGAAGAACATATACGTAAGGTTCTGATCGGTCCGCGTTTTCTGAAAGATAGGGTGAAGCATCGAACTCTTCGGGAAATTCGTAGTGATCATTGACCTGTACTTTGTCAACTAAACCGCATTTTGCGTTGTGCAAGAATGTTGGTTAAAGTACATACCTTCTGCATTTGCATAGTATTGAAGTCATACTCAAATCGCTTCAAGTGCAAATGCAGTACTTCCGGGAAACTTTCAAAAATTACGCCTTTCTTTGCTTCCTGAAGACCATAACCCTCTGCGTAGTACTTGTTTTCACCGTCCATGGTCTCTTCAGCGATATAGTCCCTAAAAGACTCGTCTAGGTTATTGAATCCTCGAACATTCAGCTGGATATCCCAGAAATCTTCGACCCTTTCTGATGAATATTCCACGTCTATACACTTGATGTAAGTTTTTGTCTTTCCGACAAATAACTTTGTAAGAGAGTTTTCAGCCTCTGTCCCCTTCATTTTTTGTTCCAGGCTCTCCATCAGTATTCTGTTTAACTCCTGAACGTCTTGTTGGGCAAAGATATCCTGAGTTTCCCAGCCAAACGACTGCGTGAGCTCACGAGTTCCTACAGCGTCATCGGAGGTTTGAAGAAGGTAAAACAATCTTTGAAGTGTAAGTGCGCTGTTGGAGAGTGGTTCGCCTTCAGTAGGAATTTGATGTACAGCCTATAAAGCATACCAGTTAGCTCGTTGCTTCATAATTGCGAAAGGAATGTTATACTTTTCTAAAACTGTTTGTGAAATACAAGGATTGAAGGAGAGAGTTCAAGTAACAAGTAGCACCTTGATTCTTCAGCCCCACAAAACCTGTTTCTTTCTTTGAATCATAGCTGGAAAAGTCAACATCTTCCCACCTAGACTTTTCAGTGTGAGCACTCACTTGACGAAATTGTGCCATAGAACACCCGTTGGATCTTTAACAACTCGAACATATGCGGTCAAATTTGCGCGATCATCCTCGACCAATGGGCGGTGGTTATCCTTTGTTTTAGCCATCAACGTCCGTAATTCAACGAACCTAGTGAAACCCCAATCCCCTTCCTCTGCAGTAAAGCGATGATGAGCATCTAATGAAATGGAACAAGGAAACATTTTAATTAGTTAGATGCCGTAGGCTCAGAAATAACAAAGGAAGAAAAACCAAGTGGGCTCACGATGTATTGTGTTGACAGAAGGATCATTAGGATTCCACAGGACTAATCCAAACTGCACGCATTTGTACCAGTTCTCTGGAGGTTTTTCTGCATACCCCTGCTCGAGATAGAATGAAGCGTATTCGCAATTATTTCCGTGCGGGAAAAACAAAACACGCCTACTCGATTGTTAATACCCAGAAGCTATTAATCCAAAAGGGTGATTTATTATTCTTACCAAGGATCACCACCACAGTGGAAAATTGGACTATGTGACCTTCTCTCCATCTTACGCCAATTTTCGATTTTCCATGTAAAAGTAGTCTCATCCTCTGTTTCGAACGCTGGATCATCCGGAAGCAGATGTTTTCTCATTGCGTCAACTAAAATGCAAGCATCATGTTAGTAGCTTTAATACGTAAGTAGACCCAATTGGGGAACAGCTAACAGTTATCGGCCATCATTATCGCATCCTTCTCTTCAATAGATTCTGAATCTAAGGATTGCTGGGGGCTTATGATAGTCACATCTTGCTGCTTCTCGGGGTCCTGTTCCACATTGTCGATGAGCATAGACTGGTCATCTCCAGTCTGCTTTTTGTAAATGACCCGTCAGTTATAAAATCATTGAGAAAGAATGGCCTGGAGCAACCGAAAGCTCCTTAAAATTAACATACCATATCCATAATTTCTACTATCCAAGATCACAGAACTGGGTTGGTATATTTTAAGCTCTTCAGCCTAGAGGAATGACGGAAAGTCCGGGATGGGTAAGCGATGAAAAGTATATGCTATCAAAGTATAATCTTAGGCCGCAAGTATTCCGTGCTGATCGAGCCCGAAAGTTGGGAGTTTTCAGTGAAGTAGAGAGCAGCTGCCGTAGCGGGGTGATGCTGGAGTGACAAATGGTGCTGTAGTAGCAAACCACCGGACGTGCCAGTTGGCTGGAGCGAAGCAACACTAGACACAAGAACCTGCTTTGGGGACTAGTTTCTATTTCTATAGTCGTTGGATGGAAGACAAGCGTTCGAGTTGGTTCTGAGAGTTATAGATGGCGTTGGTGTTGGTGGCGGGGATTTGTGAGAAATGAAAGGGAGTGAGTGGGCAGGTTGGAGACAAGAAACGTTGAAAAACGAAGCTAAGAGAAAAGCGTAACACCTAGTGGCTAGAAGGCAGTAAGATGTAGTACCTAGGTACGGGTACAGGACTAGAACAATATTTGTAGTATCGACCTTTGCGGCGCGGGGGGTTGATGCGGTCTTGTCTAAAAGCAGAGGTTTAATAAGCCTGCTACTAAGGTATGATCTTTATATCAAACTATCTAATGAGCAAGACAGCTCCTAGGAATGTATATTCACGCAATTTGTGTCTGCACGGGTTTACTTTACATGCACAGTTCGGGCTGTTGTTCTAGGTTCTCTACAATGTCATTGAATACGTAGTTGGGCGCAATGCGAGCTTGTGGCTCAATGCGGGGCTCCCTTTTGCACCGCCACACTTCAGGCCTAGTAATTACATATTACTCCGATGAAAACAGTCCGACTTCAGGGTGCTTGTGCGGGGAATAACATGTAGGTACATACATTATTACCTGCTCCTTAGACTGTGGGTCCCATCTTTGTGACTTGGTTAGCGTTCAACATCCACTCACTGACCAACTGATTGACTGGTTTATTGACTCAACCTCACCCCGTTCCGCAGCAGTCCTCTCTCCTCTTCTACTTAGTACCCTCTTCATAGGGCTTTTTCCTGGCTATCTTATAGCGGCACCCCCATCCCCCCTTCCCATTCAATCAATGGCATTCCCTCTCCCATGGCCTCCATGTTCCTTTTCTCGCAGAGACTGCGATGCCAAAATTTCTCGCTAGCTCTTCCTCCCAATAAAATATTTTCATACTCTTCAACTCCAGTGGTGGCTTTCACCAGACATATCTTCCCTCCTTCTGCTGTTAGAAGTAGATCCTTCCAATCTTCTGCAGTGCACCAATGGCGTTCATCAGTTGTTCTTGACTCATATGTCGAAAAGCCGGCTCGTCCAATTTCTCTACGGCAGTTGATATTTTTTGGTGGGCGCAATCTTGATGAGCGTCGTATCATCGATTTCGCCAACTATGTTCGGTCAGAGTTACCTGTGCGTATAGCGCATAGGATAAGAGATATGCAAAAGCTACCGTATGTCGTGGTCACGAATCGACATTTGTCAGAGGTCTACGAACTCTATTACAGCGCGTTCGACGCATTTCGAAAGATTCCCGAGATTAAGACCGTGGAGGACAACGACAACTTCTGTCAAGTAGTCAAGAGAACCCTCAAGGAACATTTGACAGTGATACCTAGTTTGGCTATGGGCGTCTTAGAATGCAGAGACTTGGTGCCTTCAGAAGAACTGGATAAATTCATGAATCGAATCCTACGTAGTGTATGGTGCCCTTGAGAGCATAGTGGCTGTTCATATGCTAAATCATATTCTCTGCATAGCGGATCTCTCGTCGAGTGATCGCAGAGCAACATCTTGCTCTTACGGACACCTTCAACTCACCTTTTCACTTCCCTGACTCTTCTCCCCACCACCATACCGGTACAGATTTTGTGGGCGAGGTTTTCCCCCGCTGTAACGCTCGCGAAGTTGTTGAGACAGTAGGGAAGCACGCTCAAGACCTAGCTCGTGAGGCCAACGGTCCCGATTCCCGCGTCCCAGAAATACAAATCGAAGGCCACCTCGATACCACGTTCCCATACATCCTTTCCCATATCGAGTACATTATTGGCGAACTTCTCCGAAACTCTATTCAGGCCACCGTCGATCGCCATTCCTCTGCGGCAGAACTCCCGCCTATCAAAATTCTAATCTGCCATGCGCCGCAACATGTAATATTTCGTGTCTCAGACAGAGGCGGCGGGGTACCTGCTGATGAACTGGCTGATCTCTGGTCATTTGCCAAAGGTCCACGACCCCAAGCCAGACTACAGAATTTTTCACAGGTTCCGAAAATGGCGGCTACTCTCCAAGAGTTGCAAAAGACATCCCATACACATTCTCGTAGAGAGGGTCAGGACAGTTCTTTATCTACACTAACATCTAGACCTCCTCATCTACGACTGGGAATGGGCTTGCCTATGAGCAGGGTGTATGCAGAATACTGGGCCGGTAGCTTAGAACTTCACAGTCTAGAGGGCTATGGAACAGATGTCTTTTTACAAATATCAAAGCTTGGAAATAAGAGCGAGCAACTGAACTTGGATGGCGTGTAATGCATGTAGTTCTAATAGGATATTTCTGGATTTGTTCGATTTCATGTTTTTATTATTGGTTCTATTTTTTTTTAAAAAAAAGGATGTAGGCGCTTTATAGTTTATTATTCGAGCGCTATTTTTGTTAGGTCACTGAGCCACATCACACAATTTACTACAAATCACAGGTTAATCATGAAAGATCACTCGACGGTAGTGCTACGTTTAGTGGTGTGGTTTTCGGGAGAGATCATTTTAATTTGTATATATAAAAAAATTGTATTTACGTTGGGTCTATATTTATAGATATGATCCATGGAAGTCTATGATTTGGCCTATAAACGAACAGCGCAAGCAGACATGATAATCAATCAATTGTGGATCTTTAAGTTCCCGTTTTGAGTACTCGCGATATTATAGTGATGTGGTTCAGCTACACTACCATGTGGAGGAATATTTCACCCATTAGGCTGTTCTCTACGGGAGAGGCATATTTATGGCAGTTCTATTTGAAACGACTTATAAAAAGTACTATTGGAGTCTACTTTGATGTAGTTTGCGGGCATATATAAAGCAATTCAATGTAAGTAAGACTCTCCTGGGCGTCGTACCCGAGTATTGCTAATTATTATAAGTAAATACTACAATAACCGTTTATACTATTACTAATTCGAGTAAATAATGGCTTGGGGGTCAAATAAAAGTGTATGGTAGGAATACTATAATCTCATTATCATCATCACCAGCAGTGAGTAGCAGCACAAACAACAGAAAGCTGGGATTATCATAGACAGCCCCCAGAAATCATAATGAAAGTAACACATCGCTGGCATAAAATATCATCGAGACATTTTTGAGTATCACAACTCTGTTATAGACTGTAAAAGTATTTGCTGTAGTACAAACAAGAATATCCATAATATAATTAAGAATAGATAAGTTCCTTTCAGACATACCCTGCTATATGCTTTAGCGGAATGAGAATGGCGAAAGGGACCAGCAAGCAGAAAGCAAGTGGAACGGGACTGGAAATCGGTTTTGCTTACCTTTCCGTGCACCCTGAAAAAAGAATCTGACAATAAAAACTTGCAAGCACGACATAGTAATCATCATAAGGGATTCGATAACTGAAAAATTGAAGATTCGAGACTCTGTTGAACGAACTGTGCTGAAGTTACGATTCTCACGGGTACGAAAGTATTTTTGATTTCGGGAAATGGTAGAGAGTTGACCGGAAAGCTTGAAGAGCGATTCTTCCAGGGAAGAAAGATGTTCAGGTGATGTTCCCTGTTTCGATGGAAGTTCGGCACGCGCTTCGTTCTCCACCTGTAGTTTCATTATTAGTCGATGAGCTCATGAAAAATTCCTGTCTTGGGTCTCATACAGCAATTTCAAAATCGACCATCTTCTCGGCAAAAGTGGACATGTCATTTGAGAAACAAAAGCTGTAATCTCCAATTTCATTTACTGTGAAAACAAAGTCTCCTTGTCTTTCTTTTGCTCCCTCGAGAATAACCTTCTCGTTAGGCCCGGTCACCTTGTAATCAACATCGAAAGAACCACCAGATTGGACCTGAATTATCCAGTTAGAGGGTCTGACAGAATATAGATTATGAGAAAGATTGCCAACTTACTGCAAAATAAAAGGCAACTTTTGAATACTTTTTGTCGGCGAACGTGTAGAAACATTGCTTTTCATTAGGTGCGAGCTTGTATGTTAGGGCGGTGGCCGCGACCTGGGAGACAAGTAAGGTAATGGAGGCCAAAATAAAGCCTCCCGAAAACGGTAACAATCGCATTCTGGGTGATATTGCGAGAGGAATTTGGATGAGTGATGAGGTATGAAAGCGCAAAGCACAGAAAGGAGTTGACAAAAGCCACTGTTTCGGTGTCCCGTCTGAGTTGTACGCAGTAGTAGAGCAAAGTGTAGGCCTGCAGCAAGCACAGCCTCATTGGCGGGTAAAATTCCCAAGTATTCGGGACAGTCTTCTGTTTTAGGTTAGTAATAATGCCAAGAGTTACAACCTCTAGAGGAGCATGCGGATAAGCTGCAACAAACATTGAAATAAAGGAAATTGCGTAAATGAGGAAGTTCGAGCTCTATTTGGTCTCTAAATAAGTGACTTTCTTGTTCGCAGTCAACATTTAGCGCAGTTGGTGATCTTATAGATATATACATGTAGTCAACTCTGTAGGCTATCCGCGACCCGTCACACAAAAAACCCCGTCGAACACTCCCGACCCAGTCCCCTTCATTCAGTCCTACAGTGCGCCTTTTTTTTCTAGCTGGTTATGGTTCCTGATTCGTGACGGTAACTGTGCTTCCCAAACAAAATACCTACTACCAGCATGCCTTCTGGGTTAGGACTTCACGGACTCAATCAACTCGAGGGAAAAGACGACATCGAAGACCCCGTGGATCTGGTATACGCGCTCCCCCACACCCAAGCTACTTCCCCACTTCCAACCTCATTCCCCTCTTCATTTTTTTCTCGATATGTTCTCCCTAGCTGACTTCCTCAAGGTTAAGACTGAGGGCATCAAAACACGTCACCACCACTTGGCCTATGAAGGTGGAAGTAATGCTTCGCCCACGCAGGAGGAGACACAGAATTTCCCATATCACCCATCTGCTACCGTGTTTGTCCCTCTTTTTTTTTTTTTTTTTAACAATTCCCACAGTTTGAATTGCTAACATGAATTGAGAATATGATATAGGCCATCTAAGGGTGCGATTAAGATTGGTACGCCGACGAACAGCAGTCTAAAACTCAGAAGAGTATGCTTAACTCACGGTTTCCTCAGATTTGTGCTAAAATCTAATACGAATAAATATCAAGGGAGCAGTACAGCCAGTAAACGAGCTTTACAGGAATAACAACGGAAGTGGATCGCACAAGAGGATGAATCCTAAACCATCTATTGAATTCCGCAATGATCAACACCGCCCTAGGAAGCAACAAAAAATGATTTCAGCTGTAGATCAAGCATCCGAAGACAGTGATGAAATCATGGAGGTATCTCCCATTGACGGAAAGAAAAAGGGCATGCAACAGGAGGAACTGCGGGGTCTGTCACGGTCAAGAAACATCTCAAAATATTCCCCAGATGATCATGATTTATCAGAAGAAATGGAGGTAGATCCTAAGAAACCAGAATCTGGCAAAAAAGGATTGATAGAATCAGAGCGCTTGCACAATAAAAAGGAACTTAAAGGAGATCAAGGATTCGTAAACAGCATTAACCGCCGGATTTCAGAGGCAAATGGGACAACTTCGGTATGTTATAACGCGAATTAAGAGGAATGAAAGACTACGCTAACCTAACATAGTCACCTAGGGCACGCTGGAGCTCGAGCTCGCGAGGTAGGGATAGCAAATGGACGGCGGCAAAGAAATCCGCCAAGCCCCGTCGAGAACAGTACATAGGCCAGTGTAAAAACTTTCGCCTCCTTTGCCTTCAAGCAGGCTTAGAATCCTATTCCAAAGAGGATTCGCCCGATTTATCTATCCAGATCGGGACATTGCCTTGCGCAGAGATAGAATGTTTTCGGGGAAAGAAACGGGTCCGAAAAATCGATCTAACTGATCATAATGCAAAATTATATGTATGTCTATTACCAAAATGTGTACTTTGTGGTACTTAGTTTTGACAACTATTCTAGGTCAACACGCCTAGTCGAAAATTTGCAATTCAAATTGCGCAGAGAGTAACGAGTGAAGCAGATCGGACAGTGATTTTTGTCTTAGAAGACATGGAGGATATTGAAGATTGCAAATCCGCCTTTAAGAATGTTAACGTCGTGCCTTTGGAGGCAGAAGAGTATGTGTGATGCGAAACTCCCTAGTGAGCCAGTAACTGATAATAATAGGAGAACGCTCGACAATATGTCTAATAATCTCAAAGATTGGGAAGACCGCCGCCAGGCGAATGCTTCTGAACCACAAGAGACTGAAGTTACTCGCCGATACAATACTCATGAAACCAAAAAGCCAAAGTTCCTTGATAAAGTCGAAATTCCGGTAAGGCGAAGCCCAAGAAGAACTAGAGCGTGCAGGGTAGAGAATGAAAATTCCAAGCGGCCTAGATCGCCCTCTACGGAGGAATTCGAATATTCTTCTCCGATAGAAACGCAGTCACCGAAACCAAAGTTGGAATTGCCCAAGCCACCATGGGAAACTCCACTTGTATACCCCCTTAATGGTCCTAGAAAAGAGGTCATTGATTACGATGATTTAAAGAGACTTAACAGTAATTCCTATTTGAATGACAATATTATCAATTTCTATTTAAAGTATGACTAACTTCCCCTCAGTTTTTTCATTATTAAGACTGACTGGTTTGCAGATATATAGAGGTTCAACTTGGTCACAAGAATCCTGAAGTAGCAAAGGAAACGTATTTTCTAAACACGTTTTTTTACGAACGATTGACCAAAAGAGATGACAAGAAGTAGGTCGGCCTAGAATCCCCAGCAGGAAATCCTTCTTACACTTTACTAGGAAACGGGACATTGATTCAGTTCTCAAATGGACTGCAAAAGTAGACATATTCAAAACCAGTTATATTATCATCCCAATAAACGAATCGTAGGTGTTGTTCTGTATTTATGAAGTATCAACGTCTAACTTGCAGCAGGACGCATTGGTATTTAGCCATTATTTGCAACCTTTGCAACATTGGACGAAAAATAAGCGACAAGGCTTCAGAGTTGCCTGGTGGAGGTGATTCAATCGACTTAGAATCTAGTGAAACATTAATCGAATCTAAAAGTGATGGCCCAGATGTATTTTCAACAAATACTTTGGATACTAGTGGTGTTGCAGAATCACTCGTGTCAATGGCACGTGATGATGATGACGATGATGATCTAGAGATTGTGGCAACACAGGATAATCTCGAACATATGGCCCTCGATGTGGAGTCACCCATGGAGAACGAAGGAACGGCCAATACTAGTGGCACAGAAATCATCGACGTAGATTCTTCCATGCAGAGATCCAAATTCAAAGGCAGGAGCAAGCTGAGGGCTAAGACCAAGTCACCGCCGAAGAAAATAAGAAACGCCATGCCGCCTGATACGTAGGTTTTCCGGAATAAAGAAAAATAATCGCTTAAGGCTTACACTTTATAGACCATCTATAATCATACTTGATTCTATGGGATTTGGCCCAAGGGTACATAACGGAACGTTCAAAAATCTTCGAGAGTGGTTAGTGGCTGAAGCACAGAAAAAGCGAAATTTAAAGATTGATACCAGTGACATTCATGCTGCCTTTGGCAAGGTAACAGATTAGTGCTATGCTATTTACACGATGACAGTATATTGATTGCCGTTGATTAGGTGCCCAATCAGACCAACTGGTACGACTGTGGGTTGTTTCTACTACACTACGTCGAGTTATTTTTCGAGCAACCAATTGAATTCACCACCTTATTTCTCGCAAAAGCGGACCGCGTGTCTGATACAGCGTTTTGGCGTAAGGAAGAAATTAAGCGGATGCGTGAGAAGCTTTTCCATCTTTTCATTCAATTACATAACGAACAAGAGGCAGTGTTGTCGAAACAGAATGTCTCTCGCCAAGAGTTGAATGGAAATGGGAAATCAAACCAAGATATGGCGGAGGGAAGCAAACCTTCCCCAGATCTGATGAAGGGCGTGGAGGACTCAGTACAGGATAAAGACATGCAAGACACGCATACAGGCTCCGAATCCATAACTGCGGGCCAAGAATCTGGGTTCGAAAGGTTCAAAGGTGAGCTAGGGGATCCTTTCGCATCCGATAGGAATCTGGGTGAGCGCGACATGATGGTACGGGTTGCAGATAAGGTTGTGTTTCAGCCAAAAGATCTGGAGGAGACACCCAACAGCACCCCACAATCTAATAGGAGAATAACCCTATCATTTCGAAACGGTCACGACGGTGAAGGTGTGGTCACATAGTTGCACCATTGCGTGATGCGGTAACTACGATTTCTTCTTTATTTGCCTTGTCCCATGAGGACTATCAGAATGGAATTTATTATTTCCCAAGTTTCTTTGCTCTATCTGGCGTCTTTTAAGGTTGGGCCTGGTATCATGGGTCAGGGTTGTGCTAGTCGACGAGTTCTGTACTTAATATGACAATAGAGGTCATATCCCCCTCTTACCCAGCACCGCCATTTTATTTTACTATTTTTAATACTCCTTGAATGTCCTACCTATCTTGAGGACTAGTCTACCAGTATTTACCTACTGACTCCGCAGCAGGTCGATCTTTCTACACTAGAGCGAACTTGGATAATCATGGTAAATATTTTTTCTATTCAAAGCCAAAACCTCTTTGCTTTTGGATCTATGTATGTGAGGGAATTCGTACAAATGTGATACCCTCAAACTACGCAGTTGAAGGGGGATAACTAAGGAAACCGTAACCTAACCGGACCCAAAAAAAAGAAAGAAAATAACGATAGAAAATAACATCAAGAGCTCAATCCCGACCGAACCAAATGCGAACCTCAAAACATGAATGGAAAAAAAAATATATACGACTATTATAGAACTGATACGAATGGGAACAATATGGCTTTTTAGGCAACTGAAGTTTGACCTTGACTATGGCTGTGAGTCAGGCGCTCGCGCGATATGGTCGAATTTTGTTCTTCTGATCCAGCGCGGATGGAATGTGTGGCGTTGTCCATCTGCCTGCGAGTGTGCTCGAAAAGTATCCTGTTATATGAAAAATTAGTTGATGATTCTGGTTTGAATCTGGACCGAACATTAAGGGACTAGATGGCATACCTAGCGTACTTGCTCATGGGATCGTCTTGGTTCTGGTTATCATATGAGGCGTCGTAGCTCTGCTCAGAGTGATGTCCTCCATTGTTCATATATGAGCTAGTGGATTGCATGTTTGAAGAAGAGGCCATTCTTGTTGAAACAGTCATTTTTATTGATTGGTGTTGGTATTTAGTATTAAAAAGTATAGAGGATAGAAGGGCAATGATAGAGGATTTTTTTTGTGTGTGGAAAGGTAAGAAGCCGTCAATTTAATTGCTCGAAAGGTATTTGGAGTATTGTTAAAAGAGCACAATGGTACTGGTTGTGGGTAGCAGTACTGGTGGTGGTGGTGATGGTGGTGGTGGTGGTGGTAGTAAGTAGTAGTCGCTGGTGATAGTTGATGAAGCCTGTGATTGATGTGAGAAATCACGCACCGGGGAACAAGCTTTTATATACATGAATGCTTAGCCCACAAGTACTACCACACACCTCCTCCACCACCATCAACGACAGGTACTCTACGTAGATACAGTTTGTGATGGAGTAGACGTCAATCAACCTTATGGAAAGTTGGTGATGCCCATCCAATCAACGATCTTGCCACACTTTCGGCTAAGCGTCTCATTGAACCCTATGCAACCTGCATGCGCCTATGTGCCCCTTCCCAAGAGTGAGCTCAAGAGTTCGGTGTAAACCAAACCAAAAGGATAAGCGGACGACAGGGCGTTTCTACTTCATAGACACGGCTTCCCTGCAAATCGTCATGACCGTGGGAGGGAGGGGACGCTCGCTGACCTAATCTGGTAGGTGCCATATTACGGAAGGAAAAAAAAGGGGTGAAGAGTCAACATTCTACCCGCTAAAGAAAGCGAATTTCGAACAATTCGATGGAGCATCTCCCTTTTTTTTTTGGTTCTCCCTTGAAAACGCATGGTGGAGGTTGCGGTGGTCCATCCATTGCGGGTCTCGCGTACGTGTGATGTCATGATCGGCGTTGGACCCTTATTTTGTGGGGTTGGTGGCTGCAGTCTATCCAAGTCTTTGAGGTAAAAAAAGACGCTTAAGTCTTGGCTTCCATACCACATCGTCCGGTTTCGAATCATGACGCTGATCCGGGATAAGCTGTTTGTTCTGTCAAAAACCGGCCACCATGCCTTTCTTTCCCCAATTTTAACTTTTGCAGACTTGACGCTGCGATAGCAGCCATGATGCGAACTAGCAGTAAATATCTCTGTATTTGCTACGTCGTCATTACAGCAGCGCTTGCAGGTACTCTCTACCTAATAGGTCCATGCCAAGACCCATTGACATAGGCTTGCCAAGGAATAATTACTTACAAGCTTGCTGGGTATATTCAATACGGTACGGTATGCAGGTCGTAGCTGGTACAAGAACTTTCCCTCAGAGTACATGTAGTCTCAGACACAGTGCGCACGGCAGGCAGCGGCGTTACTTACCCATCCTGTTTAATGATGATAAACATCATCCTTTTTAGGGCCAAGCGTCCTGGAATTCCTCAAAGGGGGTCTTAAAGGGTTTTAAAAAAATAATTGTCTAAACAGCCGCTGCAGATAGATATACTCCTACAATTATGGATAACTAAGGATCAAATACGGCTATGTAAGCAAACCCTATCTGTAGTTTCCCTAATCGAAAAAATAAATAAAGTACCTACCTACAGCCTGCACGCTTGTAGCTCATGTTCTGAATGTGAAACAAGGTCAAGCTGCCTTGAAGAGTCAAGATTCCCCCATAAACCTGAGCGCTGGCCAATTACATTCAGGCGATTCACGGTGTCCCGGTATTGACATTCGCAATCAGATCGTCATCGTGAGGCATTTGCCCTATAATCTGGGGAAGTCTCCATGCTCGAGATGGCTAAAAAGAGTTATCATTACCGTATGGGATTCAATTTTTTTCCTTGAAATACCTACAATCGAGAAGTGCAGAAACCCCTATTGCCATGATATCGATGAATATGTACGATGCCATAACTAACTCTCCAAAGCGCATCTACCAACTTAATACTTGGTAGAATGTCGCGATTCCTTTTCTCCCTGAGCGTATTATCCTGAAAGACGACAACGCCATGTATTCAAGGATTCACTTACTGGTAAATACATGAAAATGAATCCACCTCCTTCCCTAAATAAACCCAAGCACGGCACAGTAGAGTAATCTTCCTCCCCCACCCCGCCCCTCCTTCCCTCCTTCCCTGCCTCGTATCGTATTTCTAATAGCAATCATCAAAAAAAAGAAGGATACAAATTGGAAAAAAAGAAGAAAAAAAGCAAACAGATTGAAAACGCGAAAGGGAAAGGATCAACCATTTCTCAGGGGATGTGTGGAAGAAGATTCCCTGCCATAAGTCCCTGGCCCGGTTGCTGGCGAAGTTGCCCTTGATTGAATTGGGCTGCCCCGAATGGAGACACTCGACGCCCGCATCCCTATTGAGCCACGGGTTCTTGTGTTTACCTGCCTTTCGTGCTCCAGCCGCGCTATGCGCTCCTCTCGTTCCCTGAGTTGAAGTGTCAGGCTCTCAATCTGCTTGTCCCGTGCTTGGACCTGGCTCTCATGCTGCATCCTCCGTAGCTGCACGACAACATCAGCGCCCCTTCTCTCAAGAACCAAATTCTCTTCTTGCAGCCTTGTATTATCCACATTCAACTCGAGCGCGCCATTTGAGGCCTCCTGGTACTGTCCCCGGAGGAACTCGAACTCATTGTCTCGTGCCTGCAACTTGCACTCCACTGAGCGGAGTTTCTCGCTCAGCTTTTCATTCTCAGCACGCGATTGTTCGAGTGCAGCCTTGTCCGGCGGGCCAGCCAGGAGCCTTGCGCGAGCGTCTTTTAACTCCTCATCAGACTTATTTCGCTCGTTCCGCACCTTCGTCAACTCTTTCGACATGTGTTCTTTACGATTTTCTGCATCCCTCTGGGTCTTTTGGGACCTCCTCAACTCTTTTCTAGTATCGGCGAGTTGCTTCTTCAACTCGTCATATCGAAATTGGAGTCTTCCAGTGGACTCCATCCACTGCTGTAAGTTCTCTGCCTGTCTCCTGAACGCAGAAACCAGTTGTTCCCGAGACTACACAAGTTAGGCGCCCCCACACACTCTAAAGAAATAAGAAGAAACTGACCAATGACTCTATATTCAAACCGTTTGTGCTCGAGATTTCAGGGAACGTCACCGGATTTTCCTTTGGTATATCCTCCGCTTCTTCTTCCTGTTCTTCCTCGACCTTCTCCTCGACTTGCTCCTCGGCCGTTGCGGTATGATCCATACTATCTATCTCCATAGCCCTCGGACCGTGCCCCGTTTTATTATCTTGTTCCGTCTGGTCACCATCAGAAATTTCCATCGCCGTAGAATCCCCCAGTGTATGGTCGCCCCCATCGTCTGTCTGCGGTGGTGTGCTCGGTGGATCGGTTGGTGCTTGGCTCGTCACAGAGTCACTAACATGGGTGAAATTCCCAACTACATGCGGCGACGGGCTCTCAACAAACTTAGGAATAGTGCCCATTGGCTCAGGATCATTGACCCTCGTTCGTTTCGCATCTTGTTGTGGTGACACCACAGTCTGTGTTTCCTACGCGGTTCGGAAAAATAAGCTTCTCAGTCAGAAATTGGAATATAAAAAATCAAACTGGGGGGTTCTTACCTGTCTTTTCCTCTTATCGCACCCTTCGTTGCCGGGAGAGTTATTAGTAGTGCTAGTGCTAGTAGTGTTGGGTGTAGTAGTAGGCTGCGCGTGACTTGTAATCTCAAAGAGCGGCAGTTCCGGAATCTCGGGAACCTCCAATTTCCCCTCCGCCTTCTTCTGCAGCCATTTTGTGATCTTTGTTGGCGCACGCGAGACTGCAGACCCGTAGTCCTGCGTTGCAACGCCCACTTGTTGCCGCAGGTTCTTTAGTGTCTCGATGTAGACATAGAGCGGAATCTCCTGGCCGGGCGGGCTGCAGAGGCGGAGATGCTCAATTGTGTTTATAGCGACTAGTCGGAATACGGGCGCAAGCTTGTTAACCTCGAAGGAGTTGCTGCGGCATTTGTGAACCTCGGGTAGCGTTGCATCGAAGCTTGAGTCCATAGCAATGAGACAGTCGGCCACATTCTAAAAAGAGTAAGCTTTATTCTTCGTTCCCCCCCCCTCCTAGGGGCTAGAAGCAACACAACCTACCACAACAGCACCGCTTTTGGAGCTCGGCAGAAGAAATACTCGCACTAGACCCTCGTTGTCGTCGTGCGGTATCTTTGGCAACGTACTAAGCTGATCCAGCCTGGTGTAGGCAATTCTAATCCCCCTCAAGAATATCTCCAGTATATCCTACTCCTCATTAGCCCACTTTGAAAAAGAATGTAAAAAAAAGATTAGGGTGGTGGTGGTGGCGGTGGTGTGTGTGTACTCACGATTATCTTCCCCCTCTCCGCCACAATCACAATCTTCAAATGCTGCTGCCTCACCGCCCCCAAGAAGGCACGCAGAAACACAAACTTGCTGCTCATGGCCGCGTGGTAGTCGGCCTCCTTGCCCGCCGCGGCATCCGAGACCTCAATCTTCCTCATCAGGAGATCGGGGTGCGTGGCAATCTTGCCGGTGTTGGCCAGGACCTCCTGCATGGCGTCCACGAGCGCAGCGTCGGCGCCGTGCGGGTTGGAGAGATAGCGCTTGATCTCTTCGTGCTTTTCAATGATTGATGTGAGATAGGCGTTTTTCTGGTCGATTGCCTTGGGGGTGACGGTTTTTGTACGTAGAGGGAGGCCGATTGCCCATTCCGCTGGGCCGAGATATGGGGCTCTGAAGGGCGATTGCATCTTTGTTTGCGGCGCCGGTTGTTGCGGCTGCGGCTGTGGTTCTGGTTCTAGTTGCGGTTGCGGTTGCGGTCCTTCTAGTTGCGATTCTAATTGTGGTTGCGGCTGTGCCTCTATCTCTGTAATCTGTATCTCCGCGTCCTGTATCTCCACATCCTGTATTTCTACATCCCGTATCGCTTCTGCTGTCTGAGCCGGCGGCGGCGGCGCATCCTCAATGATAGCTAAATCTATGTGAACATCGTCCGCCGAAGCCTCCTCCTTCACGGCCACGCTCTCTGCCGGCGTAGTCACACCCGGGCTCCCGCACGTTACATGCGCCAGTCCACTCCCCGCCGCAGTCCCAAGCGTCGCTGGATTCGACTGCTGCTGCGGCGGCGGCAGAGTCGACGAAGCTGGCAGCGCCGCCGCCGCTGGGATTGGAGAGGTCGCAGGGGAAACGGGCGAGAACTGGCTCCGCGCGCTCCTCGCGGTCAGGATCTTTGCGTTGCGCTCCTCCCGCCGTTTTGCGAGACGCTCGCGCAGCAGGAGTGACTGGGCGCCGGACATGTCCTCTGCGGTGTCGTTCTGTGGTGCTGCTACTGCTGTTTTCCGCCGGCGCTGCTTAGAGACCTTGGGCGCGGGTCTGGGCTCTCGGTTGATGAACCAGCTTGAGAATGCGGATATTGAGGGCGGCGACGCTGGGGCGGGGAGTGGATGGGCGGGTTGAGGGTCGGTGGCGGGGGTGCTGGACTGAGCTGTTGGCCCTGGCCCTGGCGGCGGTGGTGTTTGATGGGTTGCTACTGCTGTTGCTACTGCTGTTGCTACTGCTGTTGCTGTTGCGGTTGCTGCCAAGACTTCTGGTGGCCCACTCCCGTTAGTAGTAGCTAATGCAGGAGGATCCCTGTTAATGACAACGCTAGTACTAGTAGTAGCGGCTGTTGCTGGGATCGATATCCTGGAGGGCTGCTGTACGGCAGCTTCAGCGACTTTAGGGTGTTTTGGGCGCTGGGGTGCAGGCGCTGGCGCTTTTATAGGTTTTATATGCTCTTTTGATATCGCGGGAGCTGCAGGAATTGCTGTTGCGCCCGAGGGGGACTGTGACTGCGTATTGGCCAGTGCTGGCGTGCGCAGCAGCAGGAGTTGTGCTTCTAGTAGAAGTGGAGGTGGTGGTGGAGGAGGTGTCGGTGGTGGTGGTGGTGGTAGAGTTGTTGGCCCCTCTTGGCCGGGTGCAATAATATGCGGCTTCTTTTTCTTTCGAGGGTTGCTGTTGTGACCTGCTGCAGGCTGCTTCTCCTTCTGCTTCTTCTGCTGCTGCTGCTGTTGTTGTGGGGTTTCTGGTATTATAGTACTGCCCGGGCCCTCCTCCCCCTCCCCCGGTTTTGTGCCTGAGGAGGCGGGGGTGACGGTCTGCGAGGCGGGCACTAGTACGTTTCCCTCGTAGACCAGAAGAACGCTTTGTGAGGAGCGCTCGATCTGGGATACCTTTGTGAAGCTTTCTACTATGATTCGCTGCTGCTGTGGTTGTGATTGTGGTTGTGGTTGTGGTGGGGGGATTTGTGGTGGAGGAGGATGCACTGAGGGCGGCTCTGCTTGGATAGGAGGAGGGGGAGACACAGAATCGGTATTGTGGCTTGTGTACTGCGATCTGTCAAAGCCAGGTATCTTCTCTATCACCACCTCAAAGTTCCTCTGGCGACGCCGAGACAGATCTTCTTTGGACAAAGTCACGGGTGAAGGACTCAGTGGGGGGGCCTCCAGATATGCGAGCGAGTCCGGGATTTCTTTCTCTTCTGCAGGCGGCGTTTCCTCGTTTTCCTCAACTGTTGGTGCCAGCGCAGATGTTGCAGAAGCATAAGAAGAAGTAGAAGAAGAAGAAGAAAGCCGCCTGTCCCGTGGGCGACTTTGGCTTTGGCTTCTCAACCGCTTCGCTACCGGCTCAAAGAAGGGATCAATTTCTGGGGCTCTTGGTGCTTTGCGTGTTTTTTTCTTTTTCTTCAATTCGGGCTGTTGGATACTGGTGCTGCTGCTGCTGTTGCTCCTGCAGGTACGAGACATGACGACGACGCGCGTGTGGGGTGGGTTGGGAGGGTTGTTGTAATGGCGGATGTATTTACGCGTTATGGTTATTTACGGTCGCTCACGGTCGCTCGCTCAGACTTGCGGGCGGTGGGGGGGAACGATGTTGAATGTGGGCAACGTGTGCCGAGAGGGGAAGACATTGGGCGGGCGGGGCTTCATTCTACTTTGATTGTGTTTCTACTTTTGTTTTATCTACTAGTGGGGTGGTTGCGTGCGGTGGTTGTGGTGGTGGTTGTGGTGGTTGTGGTTGTGGTGGTTGTGGTGGTGGTGCGGGAAGTGTAAGAGTGTGTGTGTGGGCACAGATGTCTAAGCTCACAGACAATCACTCGGGAGGTGAGTGCTAGTGTGTGAGTGAGACCCGAGGCAGCGCAGCAGCAGCAGGGGAAGCAGAGGTGTGAGGGGACGGTAGGTGCAACATACATGTAAGCTTAAGCCCACCTCCTCTCTCCCCCTCCCCCTCGGTCGGCGTGCAGACAGTGTGGGACAAGAGGGCGTGAGGCGTGCTATGCTATGCGCAATGTGCATGCAAATACAGCATGTGCTACAGTGTCATGATGTAGTAATCGCGATTGCAGACACAAAGCAGCAGCAGCGCCCAGCCATTGACAAGGTATTCACCACTACCAGGACTGGCTGCAGTGCCGGTGCTTACAAGTGTGTCGATTGAGCAATCGCTGAGTGGCCGAGCTGTGTGGGTTATGATCCCTCCATTCATCTATTCATCAGTCGTCTCACCACACACACCCCTATTCCCACTCTATTATCCTTCTTGTTCCCTACATATTTAAGGCCCCGGAGCTTGCCGCCCGCACCGCACCGCACCGCTCCGCTCAGCCGCATCCCCCCAGACTCAGCTATCCACACACCTTCGTATCCGTCAGTCCCCATCTGGGAATCTGTCTTTGTGGGAGCACCAAGCAAGGAACGACACTCAGCGAGCACACTTCAGCCAACACCCAACACCAACAACAACCACAACCATTCCCATCTCACTCCATTCCCCATTCCCATTCCCACCACACCACCACACCATAACCACTCCCACAACCATTCCCACCACACCACCACAACCACAACCACCACCACATTCAATCATCTCAGACAAACATCCCCCCCCAATGGCCGACTCCCCACCACCCCCCTCCCCTTCCTCCGACTGGCACACCACCCTGACACCGCTCCCCCTCGCCTCTCTCAGCCCTACCAGTAGCAACAGCACCTCATCCACCTACATCACCGCCGTCGTTACACTAATATGGCCCTTCTCCTCGTCCAGCCGCACGCTCTCCATCGTCGCCTCCGAGCAAAACCCCATCCTCCGCCGCTCAAAGGGCCAGCTCCGCGTCAACTTCCATGGCCCTGCCGCGACCGGCGTCGACGCGCACGGCCTGCAGAGCGGCGACCACGTGTGCATCTCGCTTGACGGCGCACACTGGGAGGAATTGGCCGGCGCCAGCTCGAGGGACGTGCCGTGGGCGGTGAGCTTCGAGAAGAAGCTCACAATGAAGGTATACATGCCCATATGGAGCTACGGGTACACGAAAAAAAGGGAGACGGCTGGGAGCTAACCCGCGCGCGCGCTACAGATCAAATCGGGCGATACATGGAATAGCATCAATATCGATGCCAATGCCGATGCCGGTGCCGGCGCCGACGCCGACGCTGACTCGGGGCCCGAGCCGGAGCTGTCGCCGGCAGTGGTGGAGGAGTCGTCGTACTCGCCTTCTACGGCGCACCCGGCGACACCTCCGGTCCGGCCGGCGCAGTTCAATGAGCGCGAGTGGGTGACCCCGGGCCTGTTTAAGCGCCGCCTAGCCTCTCCCGACAGGGAGCCCGCGAATGTGTTTGCAATTGGCAAACAGAGTTTAT
This sequence comes from Morchella eximia, assembly GCA_024713935.1. Taxonomy (NCBI): domain Eukaryota; kingdom Fungi; phylum Ascomycota; class Pezizomycetes; order Pezizales; family Morchellaceae; genus Morchella; species Morchella eximia. Next base: position 874,495 of record JAMGZG010000019.1, read on the forward strand.
TTGACGAGGTAGACGAGTACGACCTTGGCCATCGGAAGAAGCGTGCCCGATTCAGCAACTCGTATCGCTTTGAGGAAGATGGCGACGTAGCTGCGGTCGAGGGTGACGGGACACTGGAGGAGGCGCTCATGAACGGCATGGCGGGGGAGGACATGGTAATTGAGCACCCCGAGCATCCAAATCATGTAGATATGCCACCACCGCCGCCGCCGCCACAACTTGCTCTCAATACAAATTTTGACGTAGGGGACACGCCGGATTCACCAGATCTCAAGCCGGTGCCAAGTGAGCAGCTGCCGATCATTTCCCCATTCCTCGGGAGAGGCCTGGCCGGCTTTGACTACATAGACTACAACACGCGCGCGCAAGACACAGAAGGCGCCGGCGAAGCCGCAAGCGCGGAAATCATATCGCAAGGCTCTACGGGCAGCTCTACACTACGAAACGACTCACTCGACGACTTTCCCGGCGCGCCCGAAGTCGTCATCGTCCCCGTCGCCGAAGACGACCACGACAGCTCCACAAACCCACCCACAAACCCCAGCAAGCTTGGCGGCACAAAGCCACCGACCACCCCCGGGCCCTCGGACGCACAGAAGCGCGCGGACCAGCGCCGCGGCAGCGTCAGCGAGGACGACCGCTTCCCCAGCGATTACGAGTCCGAGAAGGACAGCCTCTTTGACGAGTTCAGCGACAATGAGCTGCGACGGCGCACCACAAAGTCGCGCACGCTCGGAAGGTCACCGCTCAAGAGCGTCGAGTCGCTGAAGCCGCGGCGGGCGACGCCGCTGCGCTCAAAGCTGACGCTGGAGACGAGTGTGGGCACCACCCCGGAGGTTGCGGTCAAGGAGGAAGGGGGGGGGGACCAGCCAAAGACGCCGTTCCTGTATCTGCCGACGCCGAGCCCGAAGACGGAGAAGAGGGGCATAGAGTTCCCGCCGACGTCGGCGCCGCCAAAGTTTATGAGCCAGGAGTATGAGAGCATGCTCGGCGGCGATATCAGCAGCCCCATACGGCGGCGGAGCAGCTTCTGGGGAATGAGAGAGGAGCCGGTGCCGAATGAGATTGATGCGTACTTTGGCAGGCCAAAGAGGAGCGCGGAGGTGCCGAGGGAGGTGGAGAGCGCGAGCGGGACGGATGAGGGCCTCTCGGGCTTCTCGACGCCGATGGAGGGGGACGACGACGACGATGAAGAGGACGACGATGACGAGGAGGAGGAGGAAGAGGAGGAGGAGGAGGAGGAGGATGAAGATGAGGATGAAGACACATTCGGGATCGAGGAAGGCTTCCGGAGTGGCGTCACAACCAACGTAAGGCAGACCTCTACACCTCATCCTCCATAGATAGAAGCCGCACCACTAACAACCAGCGCAGCTATCCGACTTCCCCGCCCTCAGCTCCCTAACATGGGGCGCCGTCGTGGACCTCATCGCCGTCGTAACACGCTCATGGCCGGTCAGCCGCGCAAAGTATGGCCAGAGGGATTACTACATCTCTATGCGCATCATAGACTCCTCTCTCCCCGGCGGCATGACGGCCACCGTGCTCCGGCCTCACAAGGAGGCCCTCCCCGTCGTGCATCTTGGCGACGTGGTGCTCCTGCGCTCTTTCAAGGTTTGATCTCACCCGCCTCTCTCTAATAATAAAACCGCTGTGGTTAACACCTTTTCTTCTGAAGATTACAACCAATAAACACGACTTTGTTGCGACCTCGACACCCAACAGCGCATGGGCCGTGTGGCGCGAAAATAGCAAGGGGCCGCCGGTGATCACGGGGCCGCCCGTGGAGTACGGCGAGGGCGAGGAGGCGTATGTGGCGGCGATTGCGGAGTGGTTTGCGGAGCAGGGTGTGGAGACGGAGCGGATTGTGAGTAGGAGCAGTGGCGGCGGTGAGGATGTGGAGGTGGAGGAGTTTGATTTTGATTTCAGGTAGTGCGGGGTGCGGGGTGCGGGGTGTGGGGATGTTTCTTTTGCGTGTGTTTTTTATGATGATGTATGATAGTGACGATACCAGGCATGTAATGACGGATTATTGGGTTGTTGAAATTGGGGCAGCGTATCGATGGTTATCTGTGTAGCCGGGCGTTTTTATGTTTTTATGTTTTTATTTTTCTTTTTTCTTTTATTTTCCTTTTTGTGCTTTTATGCTTTTTGTTGGTGTTTGTATTTATTTTACTGCGATCTGGGCGCTGGCCGGCTGCGGGTTGGGTTGGGCGGGCGGCCGAGGGGTTTTTGCATGGGTTATCACTCGGCGTAGTAACGCCTTGGAAATGGCTATCTCTACTCCACCACACACACTGTCCCTTCGCGCACACACACAGCACTGCTTGTACTGGAGTCCATTCATGCCACTACAGCTAACCTGCTAGCTACAACATGTAAGTACATGTCCCCCAACACCCCCCCCACTGTCCTGCCTACACTACACCCTCACCACCATCTCCCCCGGCCTCACACCCCCCTTTACCACGCCCGCCTTTGTCAACATATCCACCGTCTTGACCACAACCCTCTCCTCCACCACCCTCACATCCTCGGCAAACTCCACAGTGGCCAGCCACGCGCGCGCGTCCTCGGCCTCGTAGTCGAGCTGCGTCGAGATGTACTCGACGGCCTCGTCGTGGTGCCCGTTGAAGTACTCGATCCCTTCGTTGACGGCCTGGAGAAACTCGCTCACGGCCGCGGGGTTGGTGTGCAGCAGGTCGCTGTGCGAGACAATGTGCCACGATGGCCAGGGCGTGTAGATTTCGCCAATTTGCCGAATCTCGCCGTTGTCGTAGTATTTTCTATGTATCCGAGTCACTGTCTGTCAGCGCACTCCCACTCCCACTCCCACTCCCACTTCTCACCCCCGCAGCCAGCCAGAGGGAGAGAAATTGTTACTTTGTGGTAAACACCTCCCACATAAACGCCTCCGCCTTCCCGCCATTCACCCCATCCCTGAGCCCCTTAAACGTATCCAGCACCACAAACTCAAACGGCTCCTTTCCCTCCTCCAGCCACCCGCGCTCCTCCGCAAGGACAAAGCCCATGACATAGCTCCCGCTGCCAATCCTAGACACGCCCAGCCTCTTCCCCTTCAGGTCCTCCACAGCGTTCACCGCGGTCTGCGTGGCGCCTGCAGAGATGGCCCAGCACAGCGGCGACTTGACGTAGTTCCCGACGAGGCGGAAGTCCTGCGCGCCGTTGCCCAGCGCGGCGATCCAGCCCTCGGTGAGGCCGATGGCGAGGTCGAGCTCGTGCGCGGCGAGCGACTTGACCATGTGCCCCGTGCCCGAGGGGAAGGGGATGAGGGTGATGGCGAGGTTGTGGCGGGCAAAGAAGGAGTGGGTTTGCGCAAAGTGGAGGGGGGTGGAGAAGTGTTCTGTGAGTGTGGGGTGTTAGCGGGACGGGGGAGGGGGCGGGGGGAAGGAGGGACGGACCGGGCACGAAGCCGACCCGGAGGGCGGTGGGGGTGGTAGTGGTGGTCATGGGGGGGGGGGGCAATTAGTTGGCAATTGGTAGGTTCTATCGTAGCTGGGTAGAGTAGAGTTGGCACAGAAGGCAGAGATGTAGGAATTGGCTGGCTTGACTGGCTTGGAGAGAGCTCACGATGGTGGATGTAGAGGAAAAGCACCTGTTCCTGCGGGGCTCCTCCACTCAACCCTGTCAATGACCGTGATGCACAGATTACATACTCCTCTATCCTCTCCTCTCCTCCCCACAGTCCCTACTTCATCAAAAGTCACTCGTGCCCAATCCCAACCGCCCAGCCATTTCGTCTTGCATTCTAAAATTACAAGACGGCGATTGATAAGATTAAGATCTCGCCTCCCCGCTTATCTCCCTCCAATGACGCTTGCTGTCGCCGGTGGCGGGTTTAGTAAAAGTAAACGACATAGTACTAGTGACTACATAGCACCCCCCATCAAGCTACTAGTAGCCCCCGAAACCTTGGAATCCGGAGAGCCGCATGTCAAGCGCCCAGCTACATGTATCTAGGAATAAGAAGTAAGTAGGAAAGATACCCAACGGCAAGTAGAGCAACCTCCGCGATCACCGTTGGCTGCTGTGTTGTGTGCCGGTGCTGTGTTACGTCGTTTCCCACCCCTTACCTTGCCTTGATGACGAGAAGTGAGTTGGTGTGACGGGATCGGGAGCAGAGCAGACAGGCCAGAAACCAGGAAGCACTGTACCGGCTCTGTCCGCTGCATGGATGGTCACTCACTCGCGCTACATGTCTCGCCTCGTGCAACAACAACAACAGCAACGGGGATCCATAACCAACATTCCCATACTTGATTTGCAGGCCAGGGCTAGCTCGGTAGATGGAATTCAATTGTGAACCCTTAAGAAAGAAGGGGAGGAAATCTTGGAACTTCCGTCAACAACAACGGTGGATTTGCAATGTGGTCCACTTCAGTCCATGGACTGAAGCGCTCTTGGCGGCGTAATTCAGCAAAGGAGGGAATCATTGGCATTGCAAGCTGCAAGCTGCATACCTGCCTTTCTGCCTGCTCTAGGAGGAGGCTGGAGAGTAAAGAAATAAAATAAAATCATGTTTATTGATACGACATGCACAGACGGCAGCTATATAGATTTACATGTATATCTCTCGATTGATACCATGCCGATGTGCAGACGGGCAAGTCTGACAAGCCGTGAATATCATCAATCAAATAAAAAAAAAACGAAGATCAAAGAAAAAGCTGGTCTAGAGACCTACACCATGCCATACCCTACCCAGAAATACGGCTCTTGCACCGCTTCTAACGATGATGCCCCTTAAAGATCCGACGTCACATCGTCATCCTCATCCTCCCCATACAGGATTCTCGCGGCTTGCTTTGACTGTTCTCCTGTTCCTACTGCTGCTGCTGCTGCTGCTCATGTCATAATCATCATACTCGCCCAGTGCATCCGACAATGCCTGATTGCCTTTCGTCCACTCCTGGATGCCATCGCAGATCGCCTTTCGCTTACGCAGCAGTCTGACAACACCAATCCTACCTTCCAGCTGCTCAGGGTTCCTCCTTACCGTCCAACTCACCCTTCCTGACCGAACTAGCGGCGTGACGCCGTCCACGTCGGTGGCATCAATATCGGCGCCATGATCTAGTAAAACTTGCGCCATCTGGACGTATCCGTTCGCGGCCGCATTGTGAAGAGGTCGCCGCCCAATCTCGTTGGCGCAGTTTGGGTTGGCACCCCTTTTGAGGAGGAGCCGGACGGACGCGGTGAGATTTTTCTCTGCACTTTTCTGCATGACATAGGCGGGGCACATCCTCGCCTCGGTATCGCTGGTGGATTCCTCTGCCTGGAGTTGCTGAAGGGCCTTCCCCGCCTCGATGCGCATCTTCCTGGCCTCGTCACGCGTAGCTAGGTGAAGGGCAGTATTCCCCTCGTCGTTCTGTGTATCAATGTACCCGGCCTCCTTAACTTCTGAACTCCTCTCGTACCCATCCAGAAGTACCTCTAGCATCTCTTTGGAGTCTGTTTGCACCGCTGCGTAATGCAGTGCCGTCTCGCCGTAATCGTTCCTACACCCAATCATTGCCCCTCTTTCCAGTAGAGCACTCACCATGCCCATCCTTTCGCAGGCTACAGCCGACATCAGCGCCGTCTCCCCCAGCCGTGCGGGTGTCTCGATGCCGGCTCCCCTCCTCAATAGCATCTCAAACATGCGCATGTTTCCCCTAGTTACGGCCATCCTCAACGCCGTCTCTCCATCCTGTTCCCTATCTGTATCAATCTGTGCACCACGGTCCAGAAGTAGCTCCACCACACTTTCACGTACTGTTTGATTCCCTACATGCCCCAAAGGTAGGTTATCGGTATTCTCCCATCCCTGTCCTCCCGTATCCACCGCCCAATGCAGCGGTGTCGCCCCACGTGCCTCCCGCACGTTCACGTCCGCACCGTAGTCCAACAGCAGAGTTACCATCTCAACACTGCCATCGCGGGCGACAAGATGCAGAGCCGTACCATCGTCATTGAAACGGCCAGAGTGCTCATTGATGTTTGCGCCATTATCTAGGAGCGCACGGACGGTGTCCAGATAGTTGCCTAAGGCGGCGGCCATAAGAGGCGTCCTATTGGTCCAGTCTTTTACTTCGATGTCACATCCGGCGGCGACAAGAGGCGCAATGTTGTTCGTGAAGCCACGGGCAGCGGACCAGTGGAGTGGGCTTGAAGCGAGCTTCGAGGCGCGCTTGTATAGGAAGGGAGTGAGGAGACCATGGAAAGTGCGGTTGGTGCGGAGGAGCGCGTTGATTGTGTTGAGGGGGAAGGACGGTGTTTCGACGATAAGAAGGATAACCTCGGCGGGGAGATCGTAGATCGTTGCCATTGGTTCTGGCTTTGATATCAGGTCGGTATGGGATCGTGGGAGGTTGCGAAGGAGACGATGCGGTAATGACTGTTGCTACAGCTATTAGTAGTGACTGCCCTTATATACACCTAACCCTGACACAAATAAGCACACCTTACCCTAACGGCCAATTGCCAAATTCCGATTCTAGAAGAGGTAATCTGTAGGGTATAAATTCTGTAAAATAGCAACCCCCTCGATATAAAACTCAGCATTCATGTATAAGATCCAGAAATACATTTATGTATGCCGAGCTTCGAAACAATTCTCAAGCATCTCAGGTAGAGGTTATTCATAAGAATCGAGTGTAATCCGGTCTATATATATGGCTATAGACTTAATCTCTTCTTGATATATAAGACTATCTGTGAATATAGTTTAGCTATATCTGTACTGCGCATTGGAAAAACTGAGTTCTCAATACATCGGTTGAAATGGACCTGCTTATACTAGCTTACGCTTATACAGCCTGCTTCAACTCAGTAAAGATATTGGAAAGCTTTCCATCTATTGGCAATGAACGTGGGTTGTGGAAGTTGTTGTGAATTAGGCAGTCAGGCAAGAGAATGCTTCTAAGGTAGAGATGGTGCCTTTTGAGTTTTTTTTTTTTTTTCATTCCGATGCGGTTTCACGGTCATAAAGAGAAAGCTGAGACGTGCCATGGTAGCTTTGAACAAATACGCAGTACGAGGGGCTGTGACATGCCTTTTATTACTACGTACACGTAACCTGTCTTTTTCTTCTATAGTTCAAGTTAGCTAGGCTATCTTGAATACAAATTCACATGCCTCGTGGAAGAAGCTACATGTACGTAGTCAGAGTAGTAGAATTCGAAGAGAAATGGACTATATGTATATACTGTACCAACCAGTAAACTCTACTCGAAGAAAAACTGCTCCTAGATCGGAAGCTCTTCATTCCCAATTATGTCGATTATATATCGAGTGGATTTACTTTACCTTCGGCGGCATCTATTCTTGTAGCTAGAGGATCAGTGCTCAAGCCTGAGACTCAGAATATATTGATTTATGATGCTCCACTTCAATATCTTTATTGTCACTGTACTTGTACAAAAAAAGAACAAAAGGTTGCATTGATGGTCTAGCCATATCTACAACCCCCACCCCTGGATTGAACCCTAAACCCACTGTAATCGAAGGCAAAGCACACTCTCGATGTCCGTCCGGAAGGCGAGTGTAACCGTTAGGCCACTCGCCCATGTGTACTGTCCATTACCCCAAGTCCTACATATTTGAATGCCAAGATTACTGGTGCAACGGGGTATGGGTGCTTATCCCCGGAGAATTGACTGAAAAACTACTTTTATCTATGTAGGCAACAGTGGGATATTTTTCTTTTCTTCGGGATCCATACCTTGTCTTTGAACACCTTTTTGATGATGCCGATGATAATCATCAAGTATCACTCGACTGGCTATAGCCCCTATAACTACTCGCATGATCTACAGCACATCAACCCCTAAAGCTACACAGTGGCTCCTCAAATACTCCTGCAGCGGGCCTTGACGTCAAGTGGGTACTTATCGTGTGTACTCAATAAATGGCTGCTTGTACTAAGAACCTGGCGTGCAGCGTGTCCGCTGCTCAGCAACCTGTGGCTAGTGTGAATTGATGAAGTGAAATACATACAACTATATTCATACATGTATCTTATATACTTCTACTCTTGTATAAGGCGGATAGTATGGAAGTAATCATGGTTAAATGGATTAAATAAATTGGTGGTGGGCCTTATTATCTCCCTTCTCAGATGTTGCGGCTCTATTTGTCTGAAGAGATATTTGCATTTCACTTCACAAATTTGCACATACCAACGCCAAGGCCCGGGTTATCAAACAGCACCTTGCAAATATTGTCATCCCAGATTCACTAACTTCATTTTCTAACTCCTCGGGCAAAAAAAAAAAAAGGCTTCCTAACCAATGATATTCCAGCTAAACTCCGGCCCCCGATGCTGATGGCTCAGTCCTTCGAGCAATCAAACAAAAACAACAAAAATCCCCAACCAGAATGAATACTAGTACTATAAAACGCCTCCCCTATGTGCAAAAAGCTAACCAATTAATATTTATTTTCCTTTCTCCCTCATACTCGGCGGCCTCCAATCAAACAAGAAGAGCGCCTCCGAGCTCCACGGGCCAGTATCGTGCTCCTTCTGGTATTCAACCGTGTCCTCCTCTTTCTCCTCTATTCTGTACTGCGCATCGTTTGCAATACCCTTGCCTTTACCATCACTCTTGTTCTGGTAAACTCTTGTCGGGGGCTGGAACTTGAAAGCGCTTAGGCTTTTCTTCACTGCCGGGGGAGGTTGGATCGGAGCATCATTGGCGAAATCTACCATAGTTACATCCTCGTCCGGGACTTTGTCTATAACCGTAGGTGGAGAAGATACTTTTGAGGGTGGTTCCTTTCTGGGCTTTTTGGCTACACTCTCCCGCTCCTCTGTGCCCGTAGGTCGTTCTTTTAGAGCTACCGGAGAAGGTCTTTGGCACAGAAGCTTGGTTCTTTTCCGTTTTGCGGTGTTTCCCAGCAGGATTTTGCCGGTAGTTACGGGGGGCTCGAGTGGCTCCCTCTCCTTTTCACTTTCATCACCGGAACTCGTGATTGGATTACTATCAACCACCGCCACCTGAGGGGTTCTCAAGGGAGCAGCAGAAGACCTATTATTCGGTAAAGGTTGAGATATACGTGAATTGCTGCCTGCACCCGCATTCGTGTTTAACATAGCCACATGGCCCCTGCTTGGAGTTTTTTCGGGCAAGTATATAGACTTCCCCTTAGATGGAGGCTTGAATGCACGGGGATCATTATCTTGATTCCTAGACCCATTCAAAGATCGCTTTGAGGCACTGGCAGGTCTCAGGTCTGTCTCTTGGGCGGGTGGATGAGAGGCAGAATCCATATTGAAGTCGGGTGGGGATCCAAACAGTTCATCATCACTATCTGTGTCTATAACTAGATCTGGCGTGCTTTTGTTTACAGGAGCTGGATTCGAAAAAATATTATTGGTCCTGCTATGTTTTGGGGGAGGCTTTAGAGGTCGGACCGCATCAGAGAATCCGTTCAAGTTGAGAGACCCTCGGTTTACATGGGGTGGAGCTAGACATGAAGGGGCGTTCTTGCGCCCAATGGAGGACAGATAGTTCTGAGGGGGTTCCGGGGGTGCTTTTTGCTTAGAGGGCTGGTTTAATCGCCTACCAGGGCTTTGTGGACCGCCTAAAGCATTGAGCGGAGGCCGATAGCTAGTAGAAGATGTAGCTACATCTGATACTTGCGGAGCTGATTGCCGCAGCTGCTGCATTGGCGGGTTGGGGTTCGATATTCTATTTGGCCTCTGAGCTGGCTCTATCCTCGTGGGGAGGCTTTGGGCTTGACGTAGTGACCTGCCCTCATGTTGGATATTATTGTTCGCCCGTATGGACTGCTGTAAGCTCATACCCATATTCATTGGCCTTTGCTGCATGGGCGTCTGAGGAGGAAACCTCGCCGTAGCAGCCATGGGGCGTTGGTGGGGAGTCGGTGTAGCATTTCTACTATTAGGCCCCCAAGGTCCATGGCGATTCGCCTGGTTGGGTGTTTCCGAGCTTATGAGGGTATTTACTGCTTGGATTTGCTGTCTTCGTCAATAAGAGCAATATATTGAGGACATTTGATATACCCACCTGTTTCCGTTTCACGGCGGACGTAAATAATGGCGTTAGGTCTTGAACTACGGTGCCTTTGAAATCTTCGACTGTCACGAGGTGATTTTCGAATTCCAAGTCGTCGCCCTCCTCTATTGTGTCGCGCCCGCGGAGGTACATGTCCGCCTATACAACAAAATCAGTTCGGTAATGACTTGTGCGGACAGCAGGAGAAATAACCTACCACAAGATGTTGAGCATCATCATAGACCAATAGGCGCTTGTTGAATTTGTGAAATCGGAGGAATCCTATTGACTGTTAATGCCTTAGAAGCTTGTCTCAAAGCGCGCCGAGTGAACGAACCGTCGTGCCATTTTTTGAGCTTTTGCTTTTTTTGCTATTGTCGCTATGTCAGTAAATGACAGCGCTACGGTGTAGAGGAAGCATTAAGGTCTCCATACGGCTGTCCACAAAACCCGATACTCATCTATCGGGGCTGCTTGCGATGAATGCGGATTCTCGCTCATGACTACATGTAGTGGGGCAGAGAGGGGAAGAGCTGTCTTCGCGCGCGTCGGAGCTTTATGGGGAGACGCGTTCGGGTGGCGCTAATGTGGGTTTCCACTACATTTTTGTTTTAGGTTATCCCACTATTATAATATAAGAAAACCTAAAGCAGAATCATGGCTTCTACTACATGTAGTACTTTAGAGAAGCTTTTGATAAATAATAGTACTAAACCAGGAAAATAGCCGTTTTGCATGAGGTAAAGAAAACGGAAATGCACAGCATGATTTTGCTCCATGGCTAATTTGGCCATTTGGCATTACCCATGGCCAGAAAGCACTGCAGCCCTAACCCTACCAGATTCCCAGAGCAAAATTGTATGTGGTCCGTAAGGATCAGAATGCAAGGTACATAGGCAGATGTCCCCTCTCAATCTATTGCACATGAGATTTTGCAATTGGTACGGTGCCCTACGCAGATTTTCGGCGTTGAGCGACGTGCGAGTGATAATCTATGAACCACTACTCGCAATCACTTCCCAAGCACCCTGGGCAACTCCTCCACGTCCACAACATCTCTCCATTGCCCCAGTTCAAGCGAATCAGCCGAATCCAGGGCTTTTCCTACCAGACTAAAGTATTGTCGATATCTACACCTACTTTCCATTATAAACCCTGTCGCTGGGTGGATGCATCATCATGTGCTCTAGGTACGCACTCTACAAAGTATGAAAGAAAAAAAATCGATCCCGTCCGGGTGTGGGCGTTCCAAGGAACTAAATATTAAAAGAATGAGCCTGCTCAATACTAATCCAACTCAAATAAGTCAAGGCCAGCATCTACAAGTGCAATCAAGTCACACTTAGAAATCTGGCACCTCGCATATGGTACCACCTGAATGCATCAGTTATATCAGTGTTCTGTGCCCCAACAGTACAATGTTCGGCGTTTCATCAGAAAACACACTCAAGCTAGGTGCACGAACCTAAAATTTTCGATGTACCTGCATAGGCTAGTTTCCCTGGCCCTGGCATCCACGGCGCTCGCCGGTAGAGGCTCTGGGCACCATGTTCAAGTTCATGGTTAATTAAGAAGATAGGGCATGCCTAAAGACACCACCATCATCATCAGCTTAAGCACTCTAGCCAACCACCCAATCAGCACAGCCCCTACGAACATTTTCAGGATTACTCCGAATCTGCATAGTCCACCTGGGTATTCCTGCAGCCTGACAAGCATTGACCATAGTTTCATCTTGAGCCTGACCAAACTTATACCACAGCAAAGAATCCTGTTCCATCTCGCACGAGCATGTCTGATCGTGATCACGGCTCATCGCGGACCGGAATGTAAAATCAGTTAATACGGGGAACGCCCCCGTCACCATCTTATTCGCCAGCCACTCCTTGTTTGTCCGTGCAGGGAGGGAAATCGACATTTTTCGAAGATGCTGCGCGATAAATACGGTATCCCATATCGTGTGTTTTTCGTTTGCCTCTTCTTCAGAGCTACCCAGAGTTCTTTCATGCAGAGTAACTAGGATCAACTTGAGCTCCTGGAGGAGGGGAACTAGAGTAAATATGGAGAATGCCAGGTGGTTGAATGTGCCCATTCCAAGTGGTCGACCTTTAGTCCACCATTGGAAATTTATGTTCAAGTGGGTGAGAGTGGGAATGGTAGATGGTCTAAGTTTAAGTGATAACCGCCGAGCATTGCGCAGGTAGTTAATAAGGGGTCCGAAGGGCTCCGAAGTCATTTCTACCGTATTCCGAGGGGTCCTTTCGAAGCAGTCGTAGGTTATTGACTCAATGCCTCGAAGTGGCAGATGCTCGAATATATCGTTATAATTCGTATGGCAATTCGTGTGAATAGCCACAGATCGAAGATTTGGAAGAAGATGCAGACCCTTTTGCATCCACGCCAGGCTCGCAACCTCAACGTGCTCAAGATTGGTCCACCCACGAAATGTTCGGCGCATCCTTTCGGGGCTCCAGTCACATATACCATCCATGTTCCGCCTGAATATCTCCAGATCCGTACCCGGAAGTAGGGTGGTGTACCAATTGGTAAAGTCCCATCGCGTCCAGTTTTGATTTTCCTCTAGAGCCGACCATAGTTCATTCGGCAGCTCCGGTCTCCGGTCCAGGCGATACTGAATTTCTGCTCTCCGAAAGCAACGATATTGGAGCTCTGGCCATAGGTTTCCCAGACCAGATACTGACTCTAGCGTGCTTGAGCAAATATTGAATATCCGGAACCACCGCTCAAGTAGAGAGCAATAAATCTCTTTCAATCGCCTGTTCAGTTTGTCGTAAGGTAAATATCTGATATCTGACGGGAGATACTGATTTGGTAATTTCAAACACCGGATTCGTGCAGTGAGATCTGGGCGGGATTTGAGAGTAAGGAGAAGCTTATCCAATTTTCTCCTCAGGGTATTCGATATCGGAGACTCGTGGGCCTTCATGTGGGACGGGCAGGAGCATGTTGGTGCTTCGAGATCCACATGGCTAAAAGGCTTGAGAGGCATTGAATCCCGCTGTCCATTGAATTGCAAATCAAGAGTCCCATACAGTACTTTTGTCGCATATTCGTTGAAAAACCGGCACGTGAGGGAAAGAGAATGAAGGTTTTTGTGCTGACGATAGATACAATCGTCTTCGTCCAAGTAACTCAAAACTAGCATCCATATCGATTTCGGAAGCAGTGCAGTAGCTGGACCATACGGTTTTGGGCTCTTGAGTTTCCGCCGAAGTGAGATTAACTGAACTCGAGTATGTTTCGCTAAGGCCGTTTCTCGCATGGTGGGGTTTCCTTCAAATGGGCGATAAGACAATTTAGATCTTCCTTAATAACAGCCGGATAAATCTAATTGCACGCGAACAGCGGTATCAGAGAGAGACCTGGCGAAGCATAATCAATACATTGCGAGCACCCGAGGGTAGGCAGATATGCCCCTTGTTTTATATTCGCCATCCAAAAGGTAACAACGTACCTGATAGGTACGTGTAATAACTCAGCCGCGATGCTTGCTTTTGATGCCAGTTTCGCACCCTAGGGCGCTGCCACCTGCAGGATCAAGGCATAAGAATGGGCCAATAACTCTCAAATTGTTGAGTTTAGGCAGGTTAGTGACAGGAGTGTGACGACGAGTTTTGGAGACTTCCCAGCTGCCTAGATGTGGTGGTGCCTTACCAAGGCGACTGGTGGCCAGCACAGCCCACAACCATCCAATGGGAGCGTGAGCCACCCTCATCGCGAATAAGGCGATGAGGAAGTCACAAGTCATCGGGACCCCGAAACGAGGATGAAACTTATGTTGGACAGCGACAGAAATATGCCCAGGGAACTTCCTCGGTAATTTTGTCGTGGTTTTGTGTGTGTTGTTTTCCCTGGCCGATTTGGACAATCGAGTGATCTCTCATGACTACACCGGTAAACCGATGAGGATGGTTTCTCTCTGGAGACCCATTGCCGCCCACATCCTGAACAAGTTCGGCTCTTTGTTGTAGAATTAATAGGTAGATATGGTTATGTTATTTTACATGAGCCAAGGTCAACATTTTTAAAAGGTAACCATGAGATGCACCATATGCATTTTAGGGAAGATACACAGGCCTGTAAATTCTGGCCCTCCAGAATTGAACTATCCTCGGATCATCTAAACCGCTTTTTAAGGTTGATTGCTTTTCATCTTTCCGCTAAACACCCACTCCCCCCAAAGAAAAAAATGAAAATAGATCAAAATTTACAGCCCATTGAACATTATACAGGTAGAGATGTGATGTAGAGAAGAAAGCCGTTTACTGCCGGGGTTTTTCCTGGGTTCCCTCCGTAAGAATCGACTGTGCGCCGGGAGTCAAGGACTATTTAGTTGTTAGTGTTATTATTGACACTGGCTACTTGTCTCTGCTCTGCTTTTGAGACGGAGCTTACCTCAGTAGTGAATTGTTGCATCTACCGAGTGAATAGATTAGCTTTTTGTCCTTACATTGATTTGTTCATTTCTGAAGGGTACAAACGTTATATTCCTTCTCCATTTCGGCCAATTGCTGGTCCCCTTGGAGGGCAACCGCATATGGAACTCCCAAAATCATGACCGAAGTAGTCAAGACCCACAGCGTAGATCCACCGAAGGAAAGTCCCTTGGAAATCCAACTATAGGTGCGCGAAGCTCCGTTGGAGAGATATGTGCGCTGTTTCAATGGGACGATATCCTTCAAAGCGACAAGGCGGTCGTAAAGCGTTTCCTCCAGCTCATCATCATCCTCCTCCTCGTCAGAGATTTCGCTGTCAGTATCGGTGAAATCGTCATCCTCAGCGTCGTCTGTGAATGCAGGCTTCACATCGGTGAAGTGTTCGTCTTCAACTTCTTGGATTTTGACCATTGTTGTGGATTTTTTGATTGGAAGTGGGGTGGCAATTCAAGGGTGTGTATTGGATGACTTTTGCGCTCGGTAATTTTTTTTCTTTCTGTTATCGATGACGTTAAGTGAGGCGCCGACCATTGCAACACGTGACTGACTGCGTGCTGAGTCACTTTCATTAAATGACTTTGAACGGTACTGTGGTTATCGTCGGAAACAACCACCACTCTTGAACAATATTTTGGAACTCTCTTTACGGATCTTCGAGGAGCTTGCTAACATGGCTGGAACCTACGGTACAGAAGCTGGCTCAAATACTCACTCTAAGATAGCTTCCTAAGAAAACTAACTGTGTAGCTAGAAAGGAGCGATAAGCCTCAAGATGAAGATATTGTCATCTCGATCAAACCGGCGGCAATGAAAGAGGTCGTATCTGGCCTCAAGACTCACGAGTTTCGGAGATATTCGATCCCAGAATCTGTGAGGAGAGTATGGTTCTACGTCATGGCACCTGTGCAGGAGCTTCAGTACATCGCAACCATCGGCCGCGAGAGGCGACCAGGACAAATTGATGAAGCGGACAAGGGTGTTGGAAATTCGGAATTTAATGATGGAAAATTGGATGCAAACTATGCATACAAGATACTCCAACTCTACGAACTGGAGGATCCATTCACGTTCTATGAACTCAAGGAATATGAATTTTTGAGGGCGCCGCCTCCTACAGCAAAATATCAATGGGTCAAGGAAGGAATGCTGAAGCACATAAAATGGGACGAACAGAAACGAATATTTTAGCAAGTGAGGGCTCTCTGAACATAATCTACTATTGGCTGGGGAGCTTATGGTCAAAGTAGTCAATGAGCCACATTTTTTTGAGCAGCAATAGTCTTCGCAGAAACTATCTCCACCCTTTGGTTTTCCTTTTGTTTGTTTGGGACTTGCGAATCAGTAAAGCGATAGTGGTCCATTGGGAGGACCCTGGTGTTAATGAGCACCCTGAAATATCTCTTAGAATGATAAATAACAATAAACCCATTTCTAAACACCTCGTACTGCGGTAGACTTCATAGTAGCAACTACTAGACAACTCTTCGGATGATCTCGGCTGTGGCTCAATATGTGGCGGTGTGATGGGTGCGGGGCGAGTGCAACGCCATGATCAGCTCCACCACCTAGAATAACCCTAACCTCCGATCGAACCCGTTTCGTTTCCGACCCCGACTCTTTCTCTCACATCATCATCGCCCCGACGCCCGGTTCTCATCCAATCCATTACGGTACCCTTCTCTCCGCTCTCACCAATGTTTTCCGCCCGCACCGCCTTCCTTGCTAGGGCAATTGTCCCCCGCGCCGGCATCAGAACTTACGCCGCTGCCGCCTCATCGGTTAAGCCGCCCGTTGCCCTGTTTGGTGTCGATGGTACTTACGCTTCTGCTTTGGTGGGTTCTCCCGGTTCATGTTTGATGGGGAAGTTTCCCTACTTTGTGCTACAATGGTTTGTAGTGTGAGGTGGACGGTGGTGGGAGAGTGTGATAGAAGGGTGGGGGGGGTTCTTTAAAGATTTTTTTTTTTGTGTAGACAAATGAGACATCAATCATCGAAATATCCACTCGGCTAACCCTCCCTTCCGGCCGAATAGTACACTGCATCAGCCAAAACCTCATCTCTCGAAACCACCGACAAATCTCTGCAGACCCTCAAGGCAATCCTTGACCGCGATGCTAAGCTCGTTTCTATCATCTCATCGCCTACCTTGAGCGCCGAAGACAAGTCCGCAATTATCAGCCAGATCACCAAGCCGATCAGTGGTGACAAGACAGTTAAGAACCTGCTCGAGGCTCTCGCAGAGAATAACAGACTTGGTCTCATTGGAAGTGTTATCGACAAGTTCACCATCCTTATGGGAGCACACAAAGGAGAGGTTGAGGCAGTCATTACCAGTGCTACTGTAGGATATCCCCAAATACTCATTTATGGTAGAATTCGTGAATTGGAAGGTCCGGGGGACGGATGTGGTTGTGTTGGCAGGAATATTAAAGGATATATTTGGTCAGGAAGGGGCTAAAAGGCTGGGCTGGACTAACGCTATATTTCTAGAACCTCGACTCAAAGCTCCTCGGTCGTCTTGAGACCGCCATCTCCAAGTCCCAATATGTCGGACAGGGCAAGAAGTTGAAGGTCGTTAACAAGGTACACATTCAATAAACGTCCGTCTCTACGATTGTTTTCTAACCTCGATAGGTCAACCCCGATATTATTGGAGGACTTGTTGTCGAAATTGGTGACAGGACTATTGACCTTTCAGTTTCCTCGAAGATGGCCAAGCTGAACAAGCTTTTGACCGATTCTTTGTGAAAGAGAGGCTAATAACAGACCTTTCGACATAATGACAAAAAAATAAACATGTGATATAAATGGATTGTTGAGGTGGGCTTAGGGGCTTGAGGAAGGTATAGTCAATGTTATTATAGATTGCTGGCATATTAGTTCCACCTTTCAACTGTTCGGACGGATCTCTGTAGCAACAGCATTGCCAGTGGTTTTTATTTTGGGAGGGACTTTTTTAGAAACTTGGTTGAGATAATCTGACGTGCAGTGGCGTGGGGAAGGTGATTCTGGATAGGCATTCCCAGGCTTAAAAGATTAAGGATTTCAAGCTACCAATAGCTTTCAAATCGAATCCTGACCAGATTACTAGTACGCTCATTTCAGGATAGCTGACGTGAAATTGGTCTGTGTCTACCTCAATTCTCAGATATATGCACAATACTGCTTATTTGGGTTTGATAAAGCCTCTACGCACCCTGTGCCATTCGTTTGGTATTTTTTTTTTTAGAAAAACACCACTCCAAGTAAATATTACCCATAAGCCCCTAAACCCTCTAGTCTTCCATCTTTACATCCTTTTCGGCCGCGTTCTTGTCTCCAGATATCCACAGGACATTGTTACACCTGCGCACTGTTAGTAAAGTGTAACCCTACACATCGGCATTTACTTAAGGAAGGTGGTATATAGTACCTGATAAGAACTTGTCCCAAGCTTCCTGTGCTTTTACCATCGACAAATTCCTCCGTCCCGGAAAGTTGAATGTTCATGTAAGAATCAATACTGACGAGTGTTCCCTTATACTCTGTCTGTCCCCACTTTAGGCGCACGACTACAGGCTTATTGACACTAGATCCGGCACGGTACCTGTGTTAGTATCGGCTTATTTCCTTCCGTTCCTAGATACGTCGGCCAGGATGTTAGGAGGGTTAACGTACAGCGACTGTAGCATAGGTCGAGGGTTGATAGGAACAAACTGAGCACAGCGTGTTAGCCAATAGAAGCTTCAAGGAAGCATAAAATAACACAGATAGAGAGCCCTACACTCATGACAGGCAGCAGTAGAGATTACTGGATAGTTTTTCTTTTGATTGTATTGTAGGGTGTATGGGGCGCGTTGTCTGAATGTTTCGAGGTTGACTCCACCATTGACGGTGTATTGGGTCGACATCTACTTTGTTATTACACGGCCGGGTAACGAGAGCAACAGGGTAATTTGGCTGTCATGTATGTATGTAGCTTCTGGGTCCTGTCACTTTCTCTTCAAACAATCCAAGATATTGATTGATCCTTTTGCCTTCTGATAATCATAATTTGTTCGCGAAGATGTCGCCAGCTGCAGTCCCACCTCCCGCAGAGGCTTTCGCCCCCCTGGAACAAATAAATCGTCCTCCAGAGGGTGTCGTCCTCCCTCCAAAAGACCTCCGAGGTAGGTGCGCTTCTTCTACGCGTGTCGTTGCTACAAACGCTAATTCCCGTGCTATTCACTAGCCATCGTTGAAAAGACTGCTGGCTACGTTGCCCGTAACGGGCAAGTCTTTGAACGTGAGTATCTCAATACCTATTATTCCCTCTAATTTCCTCTGAGGCTGATTCGTGGTAAGGGGATCACACGAAGTCAGTCGAGCAGTATTCGAGAGAAAAAGTAACAATTCGCTGACCCTCACTAGAACGTATCCGCGAAAAGGAGAAACACAATCCCAAGTTTTCGTTCCTTAATACAGCCGATTCATATTACCAGTTCTACATATGGCGCCTCGAAGAGATCCGTGCTGGTCGCGGGACCGCCCTCGCAGCCGGGCGTGCAGGTGGCGCAGAAAGCAAACCAGAGCCCGTAGAACCAGAGAAGCCCCAAGGTCCTGCAGAGCCGCCAGAGTTCAAATTCAGCGCCCGGATGCCAAACATCTCCGCACAGGATCTCGATATTCTCCGGTTGACCGCGCTATTCGTCGCACGACATGGCCGCTCGTTCTTAACAACCTTGTCGCAACGTGAAGCTCGCAATTTCCAATTCGATTTCCTTCGCCCCAACCACTCATTTTACCAATACTTCTCACGTCTTGTAGACCAATACACAGAACTCTTGACGCCCTCCGGGGGTGTCTCTGTTGAGGAACTTGAGAAGAATGTTAAAGACAAATTCCACATCCTTGATCGAGCACGGGGTCGCGCAGAGTGGACAAAATTCCAGGAAAAGGAACGAGAGAAGAAGGAAGAGGAAGAGGACCAGGAGCGCCTCACATATGCGCAAATCGATTGGCATGACTTCGTTGTTGTTGAAACAGTCGTCTTTACTGATGCCGACGACCAGACTGACCTTCCACCTCCGACGTCCTTGTCGGATCTACAGCATGCTTCTCTAGAACAAAAGGCACTTATGTCACTACATCCATCAGCCCTGCGGATAGAAGAAGCTATGCCCACTTCTGACCCAGAGCCTATTGAGACTCCATACCAACAACACCAAAGACAGCAACGACAGGTTGCAGAAGAGGAAGACGGTATGGAAATGGAGATGGAAGGTAGTGATGACGAGGACCGCGAGAGGCAGCGCGAGCAAGATAGGAAACGACAGGCGCAGGAGGCGGCTAAACATGGACTTGGTCAAGGTCAGATGAAAATCAGGAGTGACTATGTACCTCGCGCGCTTGCAAAGCGACAGCTAGGCCAGCTCGGTATCTGCCCGAACTGTGGACAGAACATTCCGTTAGATGAAATGGAAGACCATATGAGAAGTAGGTCTCTTTTGTTTTCTATATTCCATTTATTTTTACTAATGTGTGTGTTTGTAGTTGAATTGCTTGATCCCCGCTGGAAAGAACAACGTGCTCGGGCCGACGCCAAACAATTAACAACTAATATTTCCACCAATGATACAGTCCTAAACTTGAAACGTCTTGCTTCCCAGCGCGACGATCTCTTTGATTCTACAGGTGGTCACAATGTCTCCGCCGAGGAGCTGGAGCGTAGGAAACGCGTTGCAACTGGTGGCTCTTGGGATGGATCTGCAGAGACAAAGGATGCAGTTCGCCATCAGCAGCTCCAGAATATAAATGTTCAAGAACAGATTGAGGCAATTAGAAGGAAGGCAGGAAATGTTTCTAATCCTAGTGTGGGGCCCCAGAGGCAATAGTGTGAGAATACTTTCAGCAAAGAACACCGGACCCATAGGATGGAAACAAGGCAACAATACTATGAATAGCGAAAACATGGGGGTAGGGCTTGTGGGTGGCAGCCTTTTTTTGTACTTTACATCTAATCATGATAAAAATAACCACAAACTCTAATCATTGTAAAGTTTATACGTGTATCTAACCCGCTCCCCTTGCGATAGAAATTACTGTTGTACAAAACCGAAACCTGAAGCTTTATATAAAATCCTTTCATCCCCAAACTTTGCAATAATAGCTGCCTCTTGGGCCCTACGTGGGCCCTACGTGGGTCCGGAATATTCCTAGGTAGAGCAAAGATGGAGCAGGAGCATAAAAAACCATATTGTATCTAACGCCGAAAGATGAAAAACAAAAATGAAAAAGCTACTGTAGTTCTTTTGCAGAGGTCCTAATTCAGTCAACATTGCCCTGCTATTCCTCATCGTCCTCGTCGTCCTCTTCGGAATCTTCCTCTTCAGAACTCTCCTCCTCCGCTTCAGCTAGCCACTCGACAAAGGCCTTGGTAACTTTCCTAACATTTGCCATCCCGCCAACATCAGTGCTACTCCTCTCATCCGCCCACCAGGCATTGACTGAAACTTCTTCGACCAAGTCTGCTTCAAACACTTTTTGGCAAATGGCAAAGAGAAGTGCGGGACCCTGCTTTTTGTCGACACACTCTTTCTGCACTATGAGCAAAAAGTCTACTTGATCCTTTCGCTCAAAGATCGTCCTTTTGATAAGCGGGCTCCAGCGTGTGAAAACAGTTTCAGTGGCCGCCGCGATTGTCTTAGAAGCTTTGGAAACTAGCTGTTCAACACGGGCAACGAGTGCTGTGACGACAGCTCGACGAACTTGATGCCATGAGGCATTGGCAGACATGCGCAAACCATTAAGCTCGAGTGAGGCAACCTCAACGGGGTGGTCACCCTCGACAGCAGAAAATAGTGACTGAGAGGCTTCTTTATGCCACGACTCCGCCTCATCATTGTCTTCGGATCCAGCAGTAGTTACAGAGTCCGAGCGAGCTAGTCTTGCTTTTAAGCCCGGCATGTCGTCCTCTGAGTCGTCTTCGTCATCCGATATAGTGGATATGGAGGAATCAGAAAGATTAGAATGATTCATATTAAATACTAGAAATAGTCAGTTCATAGCCCAGCCAAAACTTACCAGGAACACACTCACCTAATCCGTCACGCAGCGAGTCCTCCAATCCGTCATCATCGTCGTCGTCGTCCGAGCCCTCATACTCAAATCCAATTCCACCAATCCCAACCAAATCTTCATCCGTTCTTTTCTCATCGTCAGAATCATCATCATTTCTCTTACTACTGGAGTTGCATATCCTGCTACCAGCCCTCACAGTTGTTCCACCTGCAATTTTGACTCCATACGATATGATAGAACCTGGCTGAATGATGCATCTATTCCCCAATGTGACGTTGTTTGCAATAATTGCGTTGTTGATCTTACAACCATCACCAATAGTCACACCATCCCAGATGTGTGCACATTCTATCTCTGTCTCGTCTCCAATCTCACAATTCCTGCCGATAACACTCTGTCCCACAACAGTGTTCTCACCAATTCTAGTACCAGAACCCAGGATAGTCATACGATTGATGATTGTAGATTTTGCCAATGAGACGTCGTCCTCGACGTAGATATTTCCCCTTTTCAGACTGTAGGTCTGATCTATGCCAAGATTGCTGTCCGGACATAATGGATATGCCCAGCGACTGGTGATATCTCTGCTGATGGCGTCGTATGTCTGGAGACTCCTGGCTCTGGCCCCATACTGATCAGATAGTATATGGGCGTGAATGGACATCTCATAAAGATCTGTCTCTCTAAGGACACCATTCAAAAAATCACGACGATGATGTTGATAATCAAAGTTCTCAGTATATAAGACCGGAACATTGGGTGCACAAATGTCAAGGGAACAATCGAGAAGGTCGGAGCGTATTTGAAGTTCCGAGTGGGCCTTGATCAGAGATGCAGGCAAAAATGTCATGTCCCCATCCTTGGTGCCAACCTCCTCATAATGAACGCATCTGTTTGTCCCCTTCTCAATCACAAAAATTCCAGTTTCGCTCCTGGTTCTACATAGGTTTAACATTAGTTAGCCATTTCTCTTATTTACCCCGGGGGGGGGGGGATAAAGCTAGGTGATAACCTACTTGCTCCTATGTGCAGTTCCTGCTTCTCTCAAAACCATGGTCATGATAGCTTTACTACTAATTGCACGTCGCTTATTGTGCTCCTCTAAAACACTATCCAGTGACAGGTTGCCAATAAAATCCCCATGTATAAGCAAAAAATCGTGTGTAATAACCTGCTTCTGGTCCAGATCACGCATGGCATCACCGACTGAGGTACTTGTAGGCGACACAATTATTTGACAGTTTTTTATTGGAGATGATGGTTGATTCCATTTTGAACCTCTAAAAACGACATAAACCCCATTAGAAGTGTCAATGCATTAAGGAGAAATTTTCCAAACCGGATATATTCTTCGATTTTCTCAGCATGGCTAGATGCATATATAAAGACATCTTCCACGCCTGAAAAGGCGAGGAATTCGAGTGTGTAATCGATGAGCGGGGTGTTTGCTAGAGGAAGTAGGCACTACAACAAAGCTTAGCTCCAATTTACGAAGATAGAATTTCTCTTGGAAGAAATATTCTGGGTTGCTCACTCTGGGGGTTTCGAGGGTGAGGGGTCTGAATCTGTTTTCAAACCCATCTGTGAGGATCTGTACATTTGAGTCAGACAAAGCTCGATACTATCTTAGAAGCATTCCACTCACAACTGCTTGAAGACGATGGATTTCTCTTGCATCTCCTTCCCGCTTCTTTCCTCCGGAGCTGGCGGGGGTAGTTTTCTTTTCTTTGCGATTACTCATGGCTGCTTGTTGAAACGTTTGGACTCTTGAATGTTGCTCGCAAGTTGCGGTTGGTGGGGTTTTTTTATTATGGTGGGGGCATGAAGCAGGGTAGATCAACGTCGCTTAATTTTTAAGGCAGATGGTCACGCAAATAATACTAAGTATGTATTGAACGCCTCCAAACTAAATCCGAGCCTGATATCATTCTACAGGAGATGTAGGACATCACTTTTGACTTGATACATACTATAGTTTTCAAGCTTTTGTATGTATCATGGTCTCCTCTCAAAAAAATGCGATTTATTTCGCACTGTTAGTGATGCAACATCATATCTACCGCAGTCAAACAAGCAGCTGATGAATCCCGCTGCAGTCTCGCAAACCTTTCAAGCACTGTACCTACATTCTAGCTAAAGCTAAATAGGTTTCGTTCTTTTGTTGGAACTTGGGCAAGTGCCAAGGTATGCCTGTGCCTCGACGCCCCAATGACGGCAGTAATGCGCCACTAAAAATAGGCACTCAGCCACTCTAAACGAAGAGGTGGCCTCTACCCCCTACGGTGGCACAAACCCTGCAATTAAGATCCCCATCGTGTCCTCATAAGCGTTTATCTCATCTCACCTCTTGTAGAACCTTCGTCGCTTTCCTTTCCCTCGCCCGTCGGCTTCGATAAACAATCCCTAATAACCCTCCGCGTTTTCAACAATGTCAGCCCCCGGACAACAGGTAGCTCAAGCTCCTCCTGTTGCTTCAGCTGAGGCGCTGGCCGTCGCTCAGTACCTTCGCAACCAAGATCTCAAGAGTAGGACATGTATCCTCCAGGGTCAGCGCAAAGACCTCTTCAAGGGTATGTTGTTCATTAGAGCTTGATAATGTATCGTCCAAAACTGATTTTCTAATTTTCGCTCCATTTAATAGTTAAACGTGCTGTTAGAGCCCTCCAGAGCGACAATTACATAAAGGCTTCCAAAAAGAACCCTCTCCTTCCAAAAGTCACCAATCCCAACGAGGCACTGCAGGCATTCTCGCTTCTTCCTCGCAATCTCCTCGCTCTGCGCGTCTCTAAAATCGAACCAGGCTCTGATGGACACCCAGCAGGCAAGCCCGGAAAAAGAGTCAAGGGCTTGTGGACCGTCAAGATCGAACAACACCAGGAAATGAGGGATGAGCTTTATTATACTTGGTTTTACGAACCTCGCAGTTGGACACAGACCCTAATGGCCATTGGAGTTATCCTCGTCTTATTGCTGGTCGTTATGTTCCCGCTCTGGCCGCCAATGTTGAGATTGGGCGTGTGGTATCTTTCAATGGGCATGCTAGGCCTCATTGGATTGTTCATCGCAATGAGCATATTCAGATTGATTCTATTCGTCATTACGATGTTTGTAGCTCCGCCGGGTCTCTGGTTGTATCCCAATTTATTCGAGGATGTCGGATTCTTCGACAGTTTCAGACCTCTCTGGGCTTGGCATAAGGTACGCAGGTAGTTCAATATGATGGTTTAAAAGCATCAACTAATAATTTGGCGAACAGGTTGGAAAGGAGAAGAAAGTTAAGAAGAGCGCCGCCGGAGAAATACATTCAGGTGCCGTTGCCGAAAAATCTGCTACTTCAAACACTACTACCTCTCCGGCTCCTGGGTCTCCACCTAAGGCTGCTGCACCGCCAAAGCCTACTGTAGAGGAGGGTTAGATTTATTGATCTGAAAGTAGTAAAACATGGTTGTAGTTGTGATGTTGTTCTTTGGGAGGGTCTTGTAACGGAAATGCTGTATGTTTGGAGCTTGTTATATCCCTCTTAGTAGTGGTATTCTTTTATTTCGATATTTGGTACTATGGTTTAGAGCTTTGAAGCTTATTAATACCTCTTGCATGATGAAAAACGTATAAACAAGTTTCATTGGAAAACCTACAGCTGCAATCCTTGCAAAGAAATGTGCCATCGCTATAAATAAATTTGCCTACATGAATGTATGCTCGGGCATGCACGTTTGACTTAGACCCTTGCTATCAAATGAGCCCCACCCTCGCTTGATGTAACCACCTGCATCGTCATCGTGAACCCGCGCCCTGAATATCATTACACCATCCATCCCGCGGCTTCTCCAACCATGCCGAAAGAGTCTAAGGCGATTGATCCGGCTATCTCCTCTCTCTCTTCACAAGATGACTCAAACGGGGATAGGTTCGAAGAGATGTCACAATACGGCTATAGTGGTACTATCGAGACACCAGGAGGCAGCAGAAAGAAAAAGCAAAGGTCGAAAAAGAAGAGAGTTCCTATTATTAAGCAGAACGGCAGTGGTAGCCGCCAGACAGCTAATACTGTTTCCTCCCCTGTCCTTGTACCAACTGAGGATACTGTGGTAATAGACCGGATATTGGAGAAGAATCAGAGTCTTGAGAGAGCTCAAGCCGAGGAAATGTTGCGGCTAATGAAATTGGAGGACAAATTGACTGGTGGGAAGAAGGACATGGAGAGTTATAAATTCTGGAACACCCAGCCAATTGCGAGGTTTGGTGGGTCCTTCCCTCGAGCTTATTGTCTAGAGGAGTGGACTAATGGGGAGGGGGGGAAAGACGAAGAGGGGGCTTTAAAGCCAGATGGTCCAGTGCGGGACACAAACCCAGAAGTGGTTCCACCTCATGGGGTTGAGCTTCTGGATGGATTTGAATGGGTCACCATGGATATCAATGACACGAAGCATGTGAGAAGCTCCTCCGGAATCCCTGAGTGCTTTCCTGACACCGTTCCAAGCTGGATGAGATCTATGAGCTTCTCAAAGCTCATTACGTAGAAGACAATGAGGCCATGTTCCGCTTCAACTACTCTATATCCTTTTTGAGCTGGGCCCTTAAACCTCCTGGCTGGATTCCCGAGTGGTATGCCGGTGTACGAGTTACCGCATCTCGGAAACTCGTCGCCTTCATCTCAGGTGTTCCGGTGAGCCTGAGAGTACGTAAAAATACTATTCGGTGCTCTGAAATCAACTTCTTATGTATACACAAGAAGCTGCGGTCGAAACGTCTAGCCCCCGTCCTTATTGGAGAGATCGCAAGACGTTGTGATGTAGAGAAATGTTGGAACGCAGTTTATACCACTGGGATCGTGCTGCCTAGCCCAGTCAGTACCTGTAGGTATTTTCACAGGTATTTGAATGGGCTAAAGCTGTATGAGGTCGGGTTTAGCTCTTTACCTCATGGCAGCACGCAGACGAGGCAGACTGCAAAATTTAGATTGCCGTCGCGGACAAGTATCAAGGGACTGAGAGAGATGGAACCAAGGGATTTAAATGCCACTCACAACCTACTCAAGAGATATCTTCAAAAGTTTGATATGGCACCAGAATTCGACATAAATGAAGCCGAGCATTGGCTGCTACACAAAGAGGCTAGTGATTCTGAGGAGAGAGTTGTTTATACTTATGTTGTGGAGGTTGATTGATCTTCCAGCTGCGGTACGGCCTCTGTGGGTGGGTGCTAATTGCATGGCAGAATGAAGGACGCATAACGGATTTCTTTTCGTTCTACGCGCTTGAGACTTCAGTGATATCTAGTAGCAGCAAGCATAAGAAGATTTGCGCGGCTTATCTTTCCTACTATGCCACTGAAGTCACCCCCAAAGAGTCCAAGAAAGAACTGAAGATACGGTTGAACGCGCTGATAAACGATGCGCTTATAATTGCCAACAGGGTTTGCGTCGACTCCATCCATTGTATCCTGATATTTCTAACAGCTCGTATCAGTTGAAATTTGACGTCTTTAATGCTCTTACACTGCTTGATAATAACTTGTTCTTGAATGATCAAAAATTTACTGCAGGCGATGGGCAACTTCATTATTATTTGTTTAACTGGCGAACCGCATATATCAGAGGTGGTATTGATGAGAATAATGACATCGATGAAAAGAATGGAAGCGGGATTGGTCTCATCATACTGTGATTCTCCTGTTATTTCCCTTGTCTTCGTTTCCTCCTTACATTAATGTAATGTAACCTGTAAATACATACATGTATATACATACATAGTACATGTAGGGTGCGTACATACAGTATATGTATCTGATAGGATCTACATGTATTTCTGTCCAGAGAGGTCTTCAAATTACGTATACTGCTTCAACCTAATTAGGGAGATATTCGCCGAATCTGAGTAGGAATCGCAAGGATATGGATAACGTTTTAGACCGGGTACCGTGTCAGACCTAGAAGAGCGTCAATCCCATACAAATTTATATGGGAATTCCTACCGCTAAATCTATCTCTACCGCCTCTTGAGATATTTACTGCCAGATTTTTAAGAAATGAATTTCATTTAAAAACACGCATTTGAATAGTTTCCGGATTAACCATCCTCTATTATAGTGATTGTAGTCTTCGTTTTTTCGAAGGCTTTATCTCTACTTTTAGAGCGACACACTTCTAGGTCTGACACAGTACTGGGTCGAAAACGTTATTTGCGCCTCCTGGCCACTATTCCGTCGGCTGATAAATCATCGTTGGCTAGGCCTTTTCTATATCCCAGTTTAAGAATCCAGACTTCCCATCCCGAGAACAAGATGCTTTGAGTGTCGAGTGATCGCTTGTGTGGCTGATCACTCATCTAATGATATAGCTGACTGCTCACTCACTCAGATGTACATGTAGGTACATACATACAGTACCGTATAATGGATCAATAAAAGGGCATGAAGAAGTAGTCCCCACCCTGCTGATTTGTGAATAAACGAATACGCACGAGGAGTCAAACGCGTAGTCAACCGAGGGGCATCGGACGATCGGATAAGATAACCCCGACCTCTCATATCCCAAGACCTCTTATCAGATTTTTTCTCTTGTTTCCCCTGCTGCACCAGTCCTCCTCTGGAAGCTTTTGGCGGATCCCCTGCCGCATCCACTCTAGCTCAAGTGCAGAATTTTTATCAGACCATCTAATCCAATCCATCCGGATCTGATTAGTTGAGAGCGTCGCGGCAGCAGCAGCGCAACCCCACGACGGTATCCGACAGACAGCCTTCCCATTGTCGCCAGGGTAGACAGGCGGTCTCTCTCTCAAAAACCCCCCGGCGCGCACTTTTGGTCTGATGATTCCCCCTCGACCTGACTTTGCCACTTCCTCGTTATTCGCGCTGCTGCTGGTGTTGATTCGCCGTTGTCGCCATGTCCGGTGATTCTCAGTCCCCAGTCGGTGAGTTCCGCTCTTAAACACCGATCTATCACTCGGTATCCAGAGACATACTTGGTCTAATTGTCCGTACATATGCAGCGATTTCTTCGCCAATGTCCGCCTGTAGTCCGGGCCCGCCAACTCTTGCTCCTAGAGCTGTAAGTGTGATGAGCCATGATACCCCAAGCCCAGCCGGTGTGGTTACACACAAAGAGTGGATTGTGCCACCACGGCCAAAGGTTGGTTGCCCCTTCAAAAATCATGGAGTATCGATTATTGACATCTTGTGTTTCCAAAAGCCTGGACGAAAGCCCGCAACAGATACTCCGCCAACAGTAAGTTCTTAAATATACCTTTATATCTTTGAACTAGGGCTCATATTCTTCATAATAGAAAAGAAAGGCACAAAATCGAGCAGCTCAACGAGCCTTCCGCGAGCGCCGTGCCGCGCGTGTGAACGAACTTGAGGATAAGCTCAAAGAAGTCGAGCTTGAAACTTCAACACAGATAACTGAGTACCAAGAACAGGTCAACCAGCTTGCCATGAAAAATGCTGAGCTTGCAAAAGAAAACAGTCTCTATAAAACTAAGGTTGAGTGTCTCCGGGGAGAGCTAGAATTGCTACGGCAAGTCAAGGCAGATGAACATCAACAGCAAAAGCAGCATTCATCAGCTCCTGTGGCAAGCTTCAGTTCGGTACAGGTTGCATCTCCGGCACCATCTTCACACGAGAACCCGTGCAGCTCAAATTGTGCGTGCACAGACGATTTAGATAGGATCCTTTGCGATAAAAAGTCTCCACCATCAGATATTCTTGGGTCTGCTCCTCTGCCCGCACCTTCTGTTCCTATACGCCGAAGAAGCAATAGGAATAAGGCCGCTTCCGAGTTTCCTCAGAATCCGGATCCTCTTGGCTGTGGGCGCTGCTCCAGGGAGGGCAACTGTGCATGTATCACTGAGGCCGTAGAGGCTGCCTACCCGGTGAAGCGCCCTACGTCTCCGAGCGAGAATACACCTAAACGCACACGAATATCCAGCAATGTCGGACTAACCCCACCAGATGAGTTGGAAACCGACTTCACCTATATGACCAAACCACCCCCGGCCCCTCCTTCCTTCTCTGGTTCCCCCGTAATTTCACACATGCCAGCAGATCCGTGTGGATTCTGCTCAGATGGCACACATTGTGTTTGCGCCGAGGCCGCAGCGAATGCTATGATGAATATGGATGACGACGAAGAGGATTCCGAAGAACACCACAGCACTAAACTCCCTCCGCTGTTGTCAAATCTTACACCCCCAAGAGGAGACCAAAGCCTTGAGGGACACAACGCAGAAAAGCCAATGCCTCTGTACCCACCAATGACCAAAAGCACAGGAAGTGGATGTCCGCCTGGTGGGTGTGCCCAGTGCAAGAACGACCCAATGTCAACTCTCTTCTGTCAATCTGTTGCCACGAAAGTCAAAGCGCGTTCCGCGGGCGCTCCTGCTGGATGCTGTGGCGGCGGGTGTTGCGGCGACAAGCAATCACCTAAAGATACCACCGGCGAAAAGGGAACTTTTATACCAGCCAGCGCGGCCTACCAGGCGCTATCTAGGCATAGAGGGTTCGAGGAAGCAACAGCGGACTTGGGAAGTTTGCTGCGGCCGCTGATGGTGCGGAGTGGTGATGGAAGGTGCCCGCAAGTTGAGGTCAGCAGTGTTCGGGATGTGCTAAAGCAGCTGGATAGGAGATTCGGGAGCGATGCTGCTTAAAATTCATGCTATTTCTGTTGTTTATTTATTTGTTTATTTTACTATTGTTTTTGTCCTGGGTGGGGTAGTTGTAAAGGACGTAAAGGAAAGGCGTATTTGGGGTTTTGTTAATTTTGTTCTTTGTTCTTTTTGCAAGTACATGTAGCTATGCCTTTTGGGGTTTAATTCCTTTCTTGATTAACACATGTAATGTGGGATTTGTGACGGACGGGAGTCCTGAAGTTTCTGTCCCTAGAAGGACTATCATTTATAGTTAGTGGGTATAGTGTACACTGTCAATCATATTGCAAATTTGAATGCTAATACATCGAGTGATAACTTATGATTCGATTTGGCACAACGGGGCGGGACCCTGCTCTCGCCCGAGGAGAAGTCTAATGCGTACAAAAGTTTATTGCTCTTACCAGAGATCAACTAAATGAGACAGATCTCCAGGGAATATAATGTTTTGGGTTTCGATCTATGAGAGGGGATATCCCGCGGGATAATTGCTCATGGACTAAGATGCTTTGTGCAGTAGACCAATAGCCATCGCGGTATATCCCTGTCTATTACTTGTCATAGATCAGGTCAATAAAGAATGGCGCCGCGTAGTAACCCATGGGCTCGCTTGTAGATGATTGTGGTGATGACGGCCCGCCGGGGGACGGTTGATACGATGAAGTTGATGAACGATTGGTATAGTCTTTTCTAGTCTACAATCGCAGACTAAACGATCTCAGCTCTCGCTCATTATTTGGCCAATTAATCTGTCTCCTCGTGTCAGAGCCAGATATAGGATTAGGCCGGTTTAGCGAAACTCTTTCAGGCTATATTCTTTTATAGTATAGTACTTGATATAAGGTGTACTTGATCTGCGCGAGTGATTCACCATGATTATAACTCCCACAATAAAACTACAAATAAATATAATTTATAGAATACCATAAAGCCCCGTCTATTTATTAACTATATAGTATCACAAATCGGGGGAAACGAAAGGCCCTCTAGCTTAACCTCTCTACAAATCCGCCCTCTAGCCCGTTCACTGCTTCTTTAACTCCGCTCTCCACCGCCTCATCTAGCTCTTCCCTCATATCACCTGCTGGCACACCTGCAGCGCCCAGCTTAGTGAAGCTTTTCGGATTCTTCTTTCCCGTTCCACCTTGGCTCTTGAACTGATATCCTCTCAACCTACACTTCTATTAGTCCATACCACCACTGAAAACAGATGTGAAAACAAACCTAGGGCCCTGCCCCTTCCTTTCCGGCATTTCACTCTCATAGAACCTCCCAAAGATTGCCACATCCTCTTCAAAGCTTCCACGCTCGATACTTCCTCGCACAGCCGCAAAGAATTGGTCAATAACCTTTGTATTATGTATCTGTAGCAGTACCCAAGCCGTCATCTCCTTCGCAACCAAAAGATGCTGCACATACGCCTTGTGATGCTTTCTACATGCATAGCAGCTACAGCCCTGTCCTAGGGGCCCAAGGTCTGTAGCATGTTCCTTGCCCCATAGATCTACGCCCAATGGTCGTATTTCTTCGCCCGCCGCTGTATGCCGCGGGAACTCGAAATCTAGCGCAATTCCGGCATCGGTAGCAGTTGTGATAAAACCCAGATTAAAGAGGTCAATGCCCCAGCGCACTTGCTGCAGTACTTTATGCGGGCTTTCAGCGTCGTCCACACTCATCCGCGGGAGTTTTTCTAACTCCTCTGGGAGCTCTGTTGCAAGGGCGCTATCGTACAGTGCGAGGCCGGACAGCTTATCTATCTTATCCGTGAGGGTGTCGATATAATACGATTGCTCTTCGAAGTCGAGCGGTAACAAAGGCGCAAAGATGCGGGGTGTGTAATCAGCTGTTGCTATTGTTTTGTTCAGAAGCAGTTGGAGCCATAGATCCGTCCGGAATACCATCTTAGGCCCACGATGTTTACCGGGGGTGTTGGAGGGGATGTCTGGGAGGCCGAGGACGATGTCCGGGCGCAGGCGGGAGACAGCAGAAACATAATCGTCGATTGGGAGCATGCGGAAGCCAACGCTGGTCAGGATTGCCAGTGAGTGATCTGTGTTCGAGGCGGCGGTGGTGACAGGGGGCACACGTCGACCAGAGAGAATAAGAAGGGACTTTGAAGGTGTGGATGTGAAATTTCGGAGGCTTCCCGCGGCTTGATTGTAGATTGGGACATTAGGAGGGTACTTTTCGACAACTGTTTGGGCTTAGAGTCAGCAAGAAGAGCTGAGAGAGGATGTGGTAGGTACGTACAATCTTCGAGGGCGACATATATCCCTTTGATGTCTGTATGATCTCTAAGGTTGTCATGAGAGAGGTGAGGTACTGCGCCGCGAGACGCAGGGGCTACGAATGAGGGCGTGTCGATAGTGACTTTATTAACCGCAAGACGACCCAGTCGAGGTCCTGAGGGGGATGAGAGGAGACGGAAGTACATATCGGGGTCTTTGGATGCCTCTGGGTTGACGTTATTTAGGTCCATTATCACTATTCTCGAGTTGTACGATGGGCGGCTTGTACTAAAGTAGTAGATTATATTAACCCCAAGCAGATAGCTGATGTTTAGAGGTGAGCTGGGCCCTGCGATTGCCTAAACGTATTATCCGTAGCACTCGAAAACTCTAGGGAAACGGGCAGCGACGTTTCCTCGGTTACAGGTAGGCTTTAAAATCGAGTTGATAGCAAAATTCAGTAATTAAATACGGGAATTCCTCACGAGCTCGAGAGCTATCCAACTACCAAACCCCCACCTTCGGATCCCAGGCGAGCTCAACCCCTCCTACAACGTTAGCGCCTTAACAGAGCCGCATCGTCTTCTTAAACGGCCAATGATTATTTTACCCAGAATCGATTTTTAAGGATGGTTCGGTCGAGCTCCAGTTTAAAGAATTCGTATACTTCAGAGAATCATATTCTGATGGTTGGATAAGACTACTTATGATCTTGGAATGTATCTGGGATAAGGGAAAGCTGCGAAGGACTGACTCTAAGGGAGCCCAATCTTTACAAAATGAATTCCTCGAGTCCTAGCGTGTTATTAGATCTGTCATTATTGGCATTCTTTACCCTCAGCTTGAATCAGCGGCCAAGAATCTCCGTGCTAGACCGTATTAGCAAATTTATCGATTTTCCGCATCTCAAGTAAATCGTACCCAAAATGCTACATCTATTACTATATCTTGAAGAGTAGATAGGTAAATTCTATAGTACTCTACATGTAGTTAGTGGTTCAGAGGATCTCGAGTCCATCCCCATCTATCCAAAAGCCTCACTCCAAAATAGAATAACCCCGGCACAACCCGCAAAACTCCCCCCAACCCCAAATCGAACAAGGATTCTCACCACCCCACCCCACGACCCATCACTCGGCCCACCACGTGACACCGTCATCACCACAACCGCACCTCACCCCGACGGTGTATTCAACTTCAATTCGACCTCCCCCTCCAATTACCCTCCTGACCACCACCAAAACCCCACCACATTCACACCCATATACATAATGTCAAAAATCCTCGGTTGGGC
Organism: Morchella eximia; assembly: GCA_024713935.1. NCBI lineage: Eukaryota > Fungi > Ascomycota > Pezizomycetes > Pezizales > Morchellaceae > Morchella > Morchella eximia. The sequence goes on from JAMGZG010000019.1 coordinate 908,176, forward strand.
CGCATTCGGTACTGCTCCCGCCCCTGCCCCGTCTCTTCACCTGCCTGCCCGCCCACGCAGACATTGACTAACCGGAGAACAGGCGCGGCCGTCCGCTGGTGGCAGCTCGGAATCGAGATGCGCCCTTACTTTTCTAAGGAGACGCTGTGGCACTACCCACTCTACGCCGGTATCACCGGATCCTTCGGTTACTGGCTCATGAACGTCGAGGAGCGCCAGATCAAGTATCTGAACGAGCGCAAAGAGGCCCTACTGGAGAAGCGGAAGAGGTTCGCTGGCGCGACGGGGGAGGCACCTCCAGTTGTGGCGGTTTAATGCCACGGGATATAGAAGGAATGGGAGGATTTGTATAGCGGCGTGGGACGGACTGCATCGGGACGTGAGGACCCATAAATATCAAATATAGGTGTTTACAGTCTCTCTTTGTGATTTGTGAAGTGTGTTATAAAGGTCCCCTGGTGTGTGAGTTACGGTGATTCGGTCAAATGATTTAGATTTCTATAATTGCGCTAGATGTAGGTAGATCCGTCGCAGCAAATTCATGATTCAGGTCTAAAGCTCAATTGCAAAAAATCATCAAAATTCCATTCTGCTACTGCTACAATACAAGATGCCTAGGTATAAGTCTACAGCATAGAACTTCCACAAAATCAAACCTATGCAAAATTGATAGTCCAATCTTTCACGATTGCGACTCTCGGGTTCCTCACAATCACATGGCTCGCCCTGCCCTCTTTGCCCTCTACAAATTTAACTTCCGCATCCCACGTCTTACTTCCCTGCTTCACCTCTACCGTCTTCTTATCCTTCCACTCATCTGTTACCCCAACCAAAATAACCCTCTCTACCCGCACGTCCCTCATCTCCTTGACATATTTAGCAGCCTTTGCCGGTTCTGGGTGCAAGTTTCCTGAGCGGAGCGTCTTGTCACCCGGGTTGTATATGAATGAGCGGTGAATGAAAGCGCCGTCCTTGTTGTCATATGTCTCGCCATCATCTATATAGAGGACACCGCCAGCGCCTCCTGGAGCAAGTGCCACGACAAGGGTGTATGGATCGTAGCGCATCAAACCAGAGGATCTACGTGGGCGGTCCTTGCGCGGGATGATATGGCCGCTGCGCATAAGCATTGGAATGGAGCCTAGAGGTGCAGGAACAGAGTGGACGCCCTTGCCGCTGTACATGGTGTAGTCGAAGTAATCGTAGTACACCATGTTTTCCTCGGGAACATAAACCGATGTCTCCGTGACACCCTCGGAAACAATGGGTTTAACGAGGATACCGGTGTCACCGAGGTAGAACTGGTCGTCAATCGCGAACCCAGCCTCATCATCGGGGAACATGACAAAGTGGGGACGCAAAATTGGCATTCCTTCCCATGAGGCGCGATGGAAAGCGGTATACCAGGCGGGGAGAAGAGAGTAACGAAGACGGATGGCATCTCGGATTATGGAAACGTAGGGCTCTCCTGCGAGGTATGGCTCTCGGCGTTTAGCGTCGATGTGAGCGTGGCCGCGGAAGAAGGGGTAGAAAGCACCGGCTTGGTACCAACGGGTTAGGAGCTCTTTGCTTGGGTTTCCAAAGAAGCCGCCGACGTCAGCTCCAGCGAAGGGCATACCAGCGATACCTTGAGCGAGTAGCATAGGGAAAGCCTGGGCAAGATGAGTCCAGTCTGCCTGGTTATCACCAGTCCACATTGCTGCAGTTCTCTGAGAGCCGGCGAAGTAGGACCTGGTCAACACAAATGGTCTTCGCTCTTTCCCGGGACCAAGGCGGGTCTTGAGGGCTTCATATGTTGCATTGTGGAAAGTCATCCCGTTCAAATTGTGCACGTCTCTGTGCTCCCAGTTATCATAGTGGATGTTGTCTTTTGGCATTGTGGTTTCTGGGCCGTTGAAAACAGAAGGCTCGTTCATATCATTCCAGATCCATGTATTTGGCATAGAGCCAACGAACTTTTTGAAGTCAAAGAGTGTCTTCCACCAAGCCCTTGCGGCAGGGTTGAAGCAGTCAATCCAGTGGGAAGAACCAGGCCAACACCAGCCCTCATAGACTTTTTTACCGGTTTTATCCATGACACCAAAAACTTTGTCCACAAGCTCATTGCCAATGGCATAGTTCTTGTCGTTTTTAATGTGGGGATCAATAATAGCCACAAGCTACATTGGTCAGTAAGGATCTTGAACTTCTGGATAGAGCAGCCTTACCTTTCTCTCCCGTTTATCCAATGTTTTGAGCATGTTTTCAGGATCTTTGAAGGTCAAAGGGTCCCAAGTGAAGTACTTCTTGCTGTCGGTGTACTCAATATCCAACCAAATAACATCATATGGAATATCGAATTTATCAAACTTGCGGTCAACATCCTTAACATCATCTTGAGAAACGTAGTTCCACCTGCATTGATGGTAGGCAATCGAGAAAGCTGCTGGCAGCGCAGTGAAACCTGTAAGATCGCCGTATTGCTTGTACAACCAGGATGAATTGGGGCCCGGAAGCACAAAGATATCCAAAAGTCCGCTTTCGGACATCCAATGTGTCTGTGTAGTTGCTCTTTCGGGCGAAAGCGCGTTCACATTGGTCTTTTGTTTGACAATATCGATCCATGTTTCGGCAGCATTTAGCCAGAAGACACCAACTGTAGATCCCTTCTTCTGAGCCTGCATGAATGGGATAGAACCATAAAGGGTCATGGGAGAATCAATCTCGTACTCAAATACGTCCGCGTTATAAAGGCGGTATGGCTCGTTATAATTACCCTCGCCACCACGAGTCTCCTTGAGCGATAGACTACTAGCATGCTCAGGAATACCATAGACGTGGTCATAACCGGGGAACGTAATGTCCATAGCAACAGATTCAGGACCTTTTCAGGGTTTAGTGATTGATTGCTGAGTATTTGATTGGGGGCTTGGTACCTCTGGGTTTGCTGTCGGTATTTCCTCCAAAGGCCTCTTCCCACCATGTATCATCACCTTTATTACCATCGCTATCCTCCGGCTTTGGCCTCCAATGCTCTATATTCATAAAGCTCCTCTCGTTCAGCACCACATGGGCTTCACCATCTTTCAGAAACTTCACGCTAAATGGTTTATGTGTGATCTTCACCTGGTAACCCGCAGGGCCGTATGCAACACTAGTGACCCCGTCTTCTGTCTTAATGATAGCATCTTTATGGAAATTCTCCCCTCCTACTAGCGCCCACTTGGCCGCCTCGTTATAGCGCTCCTTTCTTGCTGTACTCCCATGTCTGAGCTCAATCTGGCCAGTCATTCGCTTTGCCTCATCAATTGTAACTCTCGCAACGCCATTGTCCAAGAACGAGAAGACGAGAGGAAGCTCCACGTTCTCCTCACCAATATTCTTCAGAATGGTAGCTGTAAGAACGCCATCCTTAAGAGCCACGGTGTTCGCATCTAGCTCGTATGGTGATGTTCGGGAGGCCCCAGCAGCCGTAGCTTGGTCGGCGAGAGCTCGATTACGCTTGCAGAAGCCGGACTGCGCGCAGGTTTTGAAATCCCCGTGTTTGACAGCTTTGGCAATCTGGACGAGAGAGAGGAATGAGACGAGGAGTACACCGGCCGAGGACGAACCGAGAGGATTTAATTGGCGCATAGTCGTAGGTGTAGGGGAAGCTAAGTAAACAAATGCAGTGCTCTAAAATCAGGAATTACAGGGGCGCAACCGGTGCTGCTGCCTGGTGACTTAGGCGTGAAGCTACTCCAGTTTTGTTTGAGAAGCTGGAGGCGTTTATGAGAGGGAGGAGAGAATTATTGAACAGGGTGGGAGGACGAGATGAGAACTCTTAATCAGTAGTACTAAAGTTGGCCCAAATCAGCCAGGTGTCTTGAAGGCAGGCGAACCCTAACCCTCTACAAGTGCGGTAGTGTAACAGACTTGGCGCGCGGATAAACTGGCGCCGAATGGGAAATAGTTAACTGAAAGTCTACCTTCTTCAAACGCTCACACTCGACGGTACTTGGAGGCAGAAAGGACATATCTATGCGTTATGCCTCAACTACACTACGTCCAAGCAAAACTTCAGCCCTCCTACAGCCTGCCAGGCCTCAGGCTTCAAGTTATACCTCGGTGCCGTTTTCTTTTTCTACCCCTGAGCCCTGGCACGTGTGTCCCTGCTATCGATAAGACCCCACAAAACCCTAACCCCAGAAAAATAAAGTACCCCACCACGCATCTAGAAAGAATTGACGACATTCGTCTTGACCGCAGAAAGTCACTCGTTCAGCGCCTTCAACGACAGCAAATCATGACTTCCCAGACTCCCCCAGAGGATGTACCCCACCCATCCGAGGTTAACGATAAACCTTTCTATATCCATAAAACCACACAGGATGTTCAAATTCCCACCGGAAAGCTTGTCCCTCTCCGAACTCTAGACGAATTGAAGGCAGCTGTCCAAACCAGTACCAACCCTTCTTCTCAATAACCTTACATTCAAGACCTATGTAGTAACCTCACTGCCTTTTTCAAAGCCGAAATTTACATCCTACCCATACCTGCAAAATCAGTCAACTCCGTCCTTAACTCTCTCCGTGAATTACTTCCCGAGTTCCACCCGCTGCAGCACCTCCGCCGCCTCGTAAAGCCTTCGTTTCTTCCTGTCTCAGTGGCCGAGAAAATCCCACCTATCACCGCAACAAAATCGGCTGTTATGTACATGCTCGTCTGCCCTACCGAGGCCATATCCCTTCCCAGGCTACAATCGTTCTTGTCCGCACTTCCTGTGTTCACGGAAGACGGGGCAGAGGGCCCGCAAATTAGTATTATCCCTGTCCCATCATGTCAGCCCATCTCGGCCGCACAGGCGCAGGAATGGTCAGAGAAATACTGGCCGACAGTGTACAAGCGCGGGAACCCCTACGGGCCACATCCGGCAATTGTAGAGAACGCGGCAAATAAACTAGGGAGGGCAGGTGAGTATATACAACTTGCCCGAAGCGTTGGAGCTACAGTTGCAGATCTAGATATTGGGGAGCCTTTTGGGTGCGTTATTGTTAATCCAGAGACGGGGGAAGTTGTGGCTGCTGCTGGAGATGGAAGGTGTAAGGGTGATAAAGAGTGGGGAAACCCACTGAATCATGCAGTGATGAGAGCTGTTGCTATGGTTGCACAGAAAAGACTTGAAACAGGTGAAGAGGTCATGCCAAACAACCCATGTAGACCTTTGACGGAGCTTGAGAGAGTATACTTTGAGGCCAAAACTACAACCACTACTACTACTATAGCTCCATTTGAGTTGGGGGAGACTGCAGAGACCGCGGAGAATGGAGAAAGTGGAGAAAATGGAGAAAATGGAGAGGGGTATCTATGTCATAATATGCATGTATACCTCTCCCATGAACCATGTGTTATGTGTGCCATGGCTCTGCTTCATAGCAGAGTTGGGGTTGTTGTATTTGGACAGAAGGTTCCGAAGACAGGGGCGCTAATGGCTGAAGGTGAAGACGGAGAGGGGACCGGGTATGGCTTGTTTTGGAGAGGGGAACTTAACTGGAAATTCTTATGTTGGCAATGGGTGGATGAACTGCATGAGGAGGTAAAAGAAGGGATATCTGTATAGCATTTCTTTTATTGGCGTTTGTTTTCACTGGCGTTTGTTGATACAGATCCCAGATATTTCGGTGCTATAATTAGCTACTACGATGTAGACACTTGTGCCGGATATCGGTGCAAATACAAATACATACGGCACTGTACTGATATATGTATATTACCCCTAATTTTCTTTATAGTGAAAGGTAACGAAGGTAATTATCTGGATCTCAAAAAAAAGAAAATAATAAAAAAAGAAACCTTAATCGCACCCCTCCCGAGAGATCTCCGAAAAGCTCAAGAGATGCCCCACACGAATGTCATATGTCTCAGATAGCTTATGGCTGCATTTGCGGGGTGCATCCATCGAAGAAGTCATGCACGCAAGACAAAGCAATTGTGATGGAAACTGTTCCACACACCCTCATCAACAGGAAACATAGAGTGTATCTGGGTCAATGGCTATCTCACCCAACCCGCGGAGTCCTATCTCGTGCCCATCAACTTGGTGCCAAGAAATATCCCGATTACAAGAAGGCTGGGCACGAGGACATGCTCCCTCACCTGGGCAGGATCATGCCATCTCACCCGTCTATGAAAACGGCTAGACACTTTCCTTATTTGGTATTTATTCTTTGGCTATTGCGATCCATTTTCTTATCTAGGTCTAGGTAAATCATGACTCTGCTTGTTTTGTTATATTGGAGATGGCCTAAGGGCACACAATTATTGTAGAAACAGACTCTTTGCAAATGGGTCAGTGAGGTGATTGACCAATAAGTGCGGGTTTGCCATTGATCCAGGTTCGCCATTGATCCAGAAAGGACGATATGAAATTGACCTCATTCCCGATGTTCGTTTGTGGACCAACAATATGCACGAACACGTTGACAACTAAAGTAGTGACTACTTACCTACCCAACGGGGCCCTAACTCCCCACACAGAGGTGGGCAGCAGCTCAGCAGCTCCAAGCAGCTCCAAGCAGGTCAGGGAAAAAGAAAGAAAACAGCCCGACACATGCCACACGCGATACTACATTAGAGAAAATCTACCCTGTCAATCTCCACAAGAACCTCTTCTGTCGAACGAACCTCTATCTGTTCCTCGATCTCTATCGTGGTGTGTCTCCGGGCTGTCTCCAGTTAGGACACCTACATACCAGCTCTGCACCTCCCCCCCCCACCCCCCGCCGTCACCGCTGATTCGGCATGCCAGACTCCTCCAACAGCTCTGGAACCCCCCCCGAAACTGCCCAGGCCTCGCTTCTCCGCCTTACCCGCCGTCACTCGCTCCCTGCGTCTACCACATTCAGCACCTTCCTTAGTCTGTGGAGCGCCGAAAATGCGAACCGGGAAAACCGAGAGCGTTCAAATTCCTCTACAGCGAACGACGTCCATCCAGGAATTGCCAATAATACCAGTAGTAACAATCGTCATCACCGGAGCGCGTCGATATCTGGTGATACCCTGCTAAATGGAAGCAGCAACGGGAATGGGGCGTTGGGAGGCAATAGACACAGGTATGGACATCGCCATACTAGGAGCGCTGTGGTGGATACGCCCGTTATTGTCAAAAGCTATAACCCGGGACCAGCTGTTTCTAGAAATGCCTCCCCTTTGCACGAGGTGTGTTTGTCATCCCTCCCCCGTCTCGTCTCGCCTCTCCCCTTCCCCCGCCAACAGGGGGTCACATAACCCCATCTCTTCGCCCACGTTATCGACGTGCCTGCATACCCACTACACATGAACCACATCACTAACCCAGACCTCGACAACATACAGAATGACGATATCGAAGACATTGCGCTCCCATCTATTGACTCTTTCTCATTCGATGGGATCTTAAAAGCTATCGACCCCGCTGGTAACCTGCACTTCTCTTCACCTCTGGTGATAGTATCCAATCGATTGAGCTGACTCGGTCATACGGCAGTCACGACTGCACTCGATTCTGTGGGCAAGCTATGCGAGGAGTATCAGACGAGCTTACGAACTGAAGTTGATGCGCTCACAGACGCGCAGGCTGAGATTGACGTGATGATAAAGGAGGCGGATAAGCTGACTAGCCAGGCTTTCAAAACGACCAAGATGCGGACCGAGAGATTAGACGCGGAGGCTATGGGGTTGAAAGGAGGTGGGTATAGATATAGCATGATATCGTCCTGTGGGGTGCTAATAATACTCTGGTGTAGGCTCTACAGCAGATGCGCTTGCCGCGGCCGCAGAGGCCACTCACACATCCCTCACATCTATCATTACGACGCTACTTGCAATCGATGAGATGCTCCCTGTGCAGGAACGCTTATCACCACTCTCGTCTGCGCACAAGAAGCACTACCCACGGTTACACACACTCCTCGCCGACAAAGCCCACGAGATTGAAGTCCGCTTTCGGAATGTCCGCTCCCCTGAGATGCGCCCCGTCTCGCGGCCGTTGTCCGTTCAAACATTAATGTCCCGCCTGGATCTCGACCTTGGCGAATCCTCATCCTCCCGGACTACCATGGACCCATCGTCATCATGGTCTCCCCGGCGGCGCCTATCAACGTCTTCAACGCTGCTACTCAGCTCCCCAACTGTCTCTAGGGCGAGCACGTCATATAATCATAATCGCGGTGTCTCAAGCCCGCATCTACAACTTCGCACTATCCTCCCAAGTCCAAGCAACGAGCAAATCAGCGCGAGCGGCAGCTATTTTCCCATTGCGCCCAAAACGGCGACGGGGGTGAGCTTGACCAGTCCCATGTACACCGCACAGCAGCATCTCGAAGGCAGCATTTCACCCCGCCCTATGTCGCCGTTGATGTCCCCGCGGCGGCCAAGTGGTATGTGGTCAAGACGGGCATCGTCGGGAACCTTGGCTGCGTTCATGGCCCGCGAGACAGACAACTCGGCCCTTTATCCTTCTCCACCCAGCGGAAACGATAAAGACGGTGGGGGTACAAGCCCAGTAGGCTCCATTCCAACGGACTCAAAGCCGCCGAGTACGTGGCGCCATAGCGCAGGGAGTTGGGCTGGATTCTTCGGCGGGAAGAGCAGCAAAGGAAGTAGTGAGTTGTCGAAAGGCGTGAGTGCGGAGGAGCGATTGAAGATGCTCCTTCAGGCAGCCGGCGATGGAAACTCAAGCTCTTCGTCTTCGAAAAAAAAAGGGAAGGGTAAAGGGGTACAGAGATGACCCTCCGTATCCTTTATTGTGCGGATATGATACCATGAGTTATGTGGGGTTTGGATTTTCTTTCTTTTTGACTGGGGCTTTTCCTTGCAATTAACCATATAATCCTTATATTTTAACTGATTTTGAGGAGTGACTGACCACTTTACTAAGTTTCTTTTTTCCTCTTTATCTTCTTCTTCTTGTTCTGTATTACTGTCAGGGTGTTGGCTTCGTGTCGATTTATTATATAAAAGCGTTCCTTTAGCGTTTCATTTCTTACTTTAATTCAACCTATCCTCTGCATTCATTTCATTTTCTTTGGAGTGGAAAACAATATCATATCTCTAAATCCCGTGGAAGACCTCTTCCTCGGGTATCGGAATCGTTACTACCATTTCGCAATGCGCAAAGACATCCGTGCTTTGTAATTTGACCACAACCCCTCCTTCGTCTAGAGCAATGCAGAACGGATACTACGGTGTATCCGGATATCCGCATATCCAGGCTCAAGAGTCTGTCCAAAAATATCATTGTAGAGAAATGTTTTATTCTATAATGCAATGTCTTATAAACCTTTCATAACCTCATGCTGCGGTTTCAAAGTTCCCAATTAGGGATTTGAAACAGCTACAATTTATGAGACAATAAACCGAGTGATATATTGTGACTGGTGCTACATCAGCATGGGCCTGATGAGCTGGTACGGCAACGCAACATGGACCCATGGCCATGAACAGGCACATAACACTAAAAACACCGAACCTCCCAATGGTCTAGCGGTATTGGCGATGGATCCCATGGTAGTTTAATCGGGAGACTTGAGTTGGGTCACTTGCTATTTCCTTTTTTCTCTTTTTTTTTGCATTTGTATTTGTAGTCGAGATTCTTATCATCTTTTAGATGATAATTATAAGCAGAACAGTACGCCCTTGCAGATTAATTGTCACCCTCCTCGCCGTTACCAGGATGTGCTCCGGTTAGTACGTTAGAGAAAGCACTCGTAATCAAAACGAAGGCTGTGTTCATGATAGCGAGGTTCATTTGTAGGTACAAAGTGAGTTTGCATTGGGTTTTTGATACAGGTTAGCGGAATCGACGTTAAGTATATGTGTTAGTTTTGGGACCCTATAAATTTAAGCTGCGGCACCCATTAAATCCAATTATCGTCACTCTCACCTTCTTTCATTCGAGGAATAGAGCAATAGAACCTGAGACATCTTTGTTGAAAACCTTCCGGACCTCAAATAAAGAGATCTCGATCACCAACAGCCCGAAAGCGTTCCAATCATTTCCTCACCGGCCGTCCCCATGCGGTTACTTTTACCATAGAAGCTAGCTTAAAAATGAGAGCCGACTTACCCAGTCACAGCCAAGAGCACTAACGAAATCATTGTTGCCATGGGGTTGAATGGCCGACCGGTATAGAGTTCACGCTCTGTGGTCGTTCAACCCACCCTCCGGACGTAGAAAGAGATGTTAGAGTACTGCTATAAGCAGTGCTCCGAACTCTTTTGCTAGGGGGATAAAAAAAATTTCTCACCTTTTGCCCTGATTAAGGAGGACGACATTCTTCTTCTTCCACCAGGAGGAAATCCAACCCTGACCTGTCAAGTATTCCCCAATTGAGATGCAATTCGTCCTCTATGTAGTACCATTCATCGTCAGTACTCGTCCCCTCCTAGTACTAGTAACCCATCACGCGATGCGAGGAAAAATAATAGTACATGTAGTAACCATTGATCCCCCACATTGAAAAATACTGCTTTAGGCAGGGACTATAGTCCATCCATCCTGGAAATTATCCCCATCCTATGCACGATTCAAACTTCATGATCTTCGGTTGAAGGGTTAAATTTAATTTTTATCTTGTGGGACCGGCCTAGTACCTGAGGCTAATATCATCATCATGAAATATCACTCGACGAACTTCCGATCAGCTTCTTTTTTTTTTATTGAATTCATTCCGATCAGCTAGGAGCAAAGATCGGCATCAAGACTCAATTGGGCGACTAACTCGGTTTCTACAGTTCACGGGATTATCATTCTTGGGAGTGGGGTTTAAATCAATTTGGTAGGAACAAAAACAAGAACATTATCGTTTGGGTATCACGAAACAACAAAGAAATGAAAACAGGCCTAAACCTTGGACTCCCTCTTGGCCCCCACCTTGATACTCTCCCTTAGCAGCGGCGCCACCTGCTTTCTACTCGCCTTCAAATTCTTCTGGCACCAGGCCCTCCTCCTACCATTATCCCCATCAAGGGCGCCTTCACCCCATACACTCAGCCCCAACCCGGCCTCCCCCGCCATTCGCACAAACGCCTCTAAGCACCCCTCCGCCTCTTCATTCAGCACCCACACAAACAGCTCCCTCCTAAAGTCTCCCCCACGACCCGTGGTCGTCATCACACTGACCACATCCAGCCCCCGCTCCCCTGCCCAGCTCTTCACCCCCTCCACAAAGCCTTCGCCCGCCTCCCGCCCCTTCAACCACGCCAGCTCCCTCAACACCGACGCAATACCGACCTTTCTCTGCACCCCGTCCGCACCCGTCACGCTCTCGGTCCACTCCTTCCAGTCCTTGCGCAGCAGGTCCCGCAGCGGTATGGCGTCAACGTTGTTCTTAGCGTCCCACACACCGTTGTAGAACTTCTTCCGATCCCATGGCTCGCTGGCACCCCCGCCTTCTGTAACGCTCTTGGCTATCTCGGCCTCGAGAAAAGCCAGAACCTCCTCGTCGTGCGGCGTGACCTTGTTGGTCATGTTTGTGGTATCAATGAGCACTGCCGCGAGCGCCAGTCTCGCCAGCTCCCCGCGGACGTCTCCACTCTGTGGGAACGCGCTCTGGAAGTGCTGGGTCACGAGGGACGAGCATGATCCGCTCGGTGTTATGATGCGCGGTTTTGCATCTGGGTACAAGCCCTCGTCGTCGTGGTGGTCGATGACGGCTGTGACGGCTTTAGCGGGGTCTGTGAAATGGGAGGAGAGGTTTGGTTCGATGTGGTTGTGGTCGACGAGGGCTATGTTTGTTGAGTCTTGGGGCAGGTCGGTGATGGGGGGGTCGTCGGTGAAGTTGAGGTCGGAGGGGGAGATGGAGAAGAGGTTGCAGAGGTGTAGGATCTCGGGGCGAAGGGAGAGATCTTCGCGCGGGATGGAGAGGAAGGGGATTGTGGGTGGGGTGGTGGGACCAGTGTAGTAGGCGTAGAGGATTGAGGACGCGAAGGAGTCGATGTCTGGATCGTCAGTTCATTCTTTCATTACATTTTATTAATATATATATCCACACTAGGACTCTACTACTGATACTAGTAGTATAAAGACCAGAACCAGGACCGATTAGTGATATCAAACATACCCGCAGACTGATTCCCAATCACAATATTAACCGGCTTCTTTGCTTTCAACGACGCCAGCAACGACTGGCGGCTCGTGTGTAAAAATTTCTTCAGCGACGTCCGCACGATGGATGACATTGTGATGTATATTCTGAGAGAACCCGAGGGCGCAGACGAATTTGGTGGGAGGTCGAGCTGGGTCATCGCGAGAAGATAGTTATATTTCGATCTTGGCAGTGACAGTCAGTGACATTCCATACGTCATAGAAATCAATCTTCCTTGCACACGAAATCAATTAGAGCAGGAAGGTGGAAGCAGACCTCCTGGACTCTAGTAGCAGTACTCCACTGTCTTGCCCAATTCGAGTTGTTAACTTCTCCCCAGGTTGTTAAAAGCGCACCTCCCCCCCTCCCCCGCAAGGGGAAATGATAGTTAACCAATCCCCCCCCCCCCAAGCCCCAGGGCCAGGGTTGCATTCTGCGGCTCAAAAAAAAACTGCCCCTCATATCTCCATAAGATTCACCCCACCATAGAACAATAAATTTCCCAGTCCACACATTCCCTCAAAGCTCCCCCCACAATGAAGAAAGCCGAAGTAGAGCGCCTCGCGCAGCCCGACTACTGGGACGAAAAATACACCGCCGAGGGCGCCACAAAGTCCTTCGACTGGTTCCGCGACTTCCAGTCGCTGAAGCCCTTCTTCGCAAAGCACATGCCCGACAAAGCTGCGCGTATCCTGCACCTGGGGTGCGGGAACAGTGTATGTAGAAAAAAATTATATATACAACAAATAATACAAGGTCTGATCTGACAATGTGTAATGGGTAGACGCTGTCGGCGGACCTGGCGAATGAGGGCTACACAGATCAGGTTATGGTGGACTTCTCGGAGGTGATTATCGCGCAGATGAAGGAGCGCCACCCGGAGATGGTGTGGCAGGTTATGGATGTGAGGGAGATGAAGTATGGGGATAATGAGTTTGATTTGGCGATTGATAAGGTCCGTCTCTCTCCGAGTTTGCTTGGTTTAGAAATGTAGATTCTGAGTTGAGTGTATATGTTAATGTAGGGCACACTCGACGCCATGCTCTCTGGCTCGCTATGGGATCTCGAGGACGTGGTGAGGGAGAATACGACGCGGTATATCGACGAGGTAAGGCTACCGACTGCTAGCCACTGGATTGGCTTGGTTTAGGTTACTAGCTGACGAGGTGGGATTGATCATAGGTTGCGAGAGTATTGAAGCCTGGCGGGACGTTCCTGTACATCACGTATCGCCAGCCGCACTTCATAAAGCCGATCATTGCGCGGGAGAAGGTTTGGCCGGGCTTTCAGATTGAGAGCTTGCAGGCTGAGGGCGGCATGTTTGAGTATTTTGGGTTTGTCATGACGAAGGTGCGGTGAGAACTGGGAGGCGTGTGGGAGGGTGGTGTAATGTAGATAGTAGCTAGAGGAATATATTTGGTTCCTTTGAATTGTGAAGCTTTTTGGAATTGTAGTGGAGTGGGGTGGGTAGTTGGGATTTCACTTGGTCATGGATACAATGTTAGCTAGCAACTACATATCTGCAGCTCTGTACCTGGATGGATTGGCGGATTACAAACGTCACTCGAAGCAAACGCAAGCTATCACCCTGTCCGTACAAGCACTACCTACTCTACCTACTCTATCCACTCTATCCACTCTATCCACTCTATCCACTCTATCCACTCTATCTACCCTACCTGCCCTATCTACTCTACCTATCTACTCTACCTATCACCACCACACACACACAATGCCCGCCCTAGGCCTCCGCCTCCTCCGCCAAGCCCGCACCCACTTCTCCACCCTTAAACCCCGCGGCCCGCGCCTCTTCTCTAGCGCCCCTCCACCTAGCGCGCCAACCCCAATCCCGACCCCGCCGCCCACCTCCTCCGCCGAGGCCATTGCCTCCAAGCTCCCCAAGCGCCTCCGCCCCTACGCCTCGCGCTTCATCAACCGTCCTGTCTCGCACATCACCTCCTTCCTCGTGTTGCACGAGCTCACTGCCATCGTGCCGCTCGGCGGCCTGGTGTGGCTGTTTCACGCGACGAAGTGGACGCCGCCGGGGATGCCCGGCGAGTGGGTTGCGGCCGGGACAGAGAAGTTTGGGAATTATGTGAGTATTGATCTCTACCCGGGAACTGGGGGAGTAGAAGGGAATTGGGGCTGACGCGGAGATAGGTTAGGAAGAAGGGCTGGGAGAGCTTTAAGGGCGACAAGGGCGGGAGACTCCTGTTTGAGTGAGTGTATACAACTACTTAGCTATGGATTCCATTTTTGTTCACGGGATGCTGATATCGGGGATTGAAAAGGGTTGCGACGGCGTGGGCGGTCGTGAAGGCGCTGCTACCTCTGCGGATTGGGATGAGTTTGTGGGCGACACCGTGGTTTGCGAGAGTGTTTGTGGTGCCGGTATTGGGGCTGTTTAGGAGGGCAAAGAAGGTGCCGTCGTAGGTACTCGGGTGGGTGTTAGAGTAAAGGTAGTGGTAGAGTGAAACCCCCCTATCGAATATCCATAATTATAGGAATTAAAAGGAAGAGTTAGATATGTAAATGTGGTAAAGCACTTAGAATCTCCTCTCAGGGTCGATTGAGTAGCAGAGAAGAGGGGGGGGAGACGGTCAATTTTGTAAGTAGATAGATCAGTAGCACCTTAATGGCCACTTGGCACGGCCGCATTCCGCCTCTCCCGCCCGCCGCAAGCACCCCGCCCGAGCACCCCATTGTGACCCACCCGTGACCTAGAATCCCGCCCCATAAACAAATCCCGCCCATCACTCCCGAGCGGCGACCGCAACACCCTCCCACTAGCCACACCAGGCCCGCGCGCGCGGCAGTAGCCAGCGCCTGGACTACTTAGCAAAACCGAGCGCCCGGGAAGATATCAGGTTAATAAATTCCTCGAAAGGCACTGATGCGCGCTCGGGAGCTTTCGAGAAGCTCATGTGGTTGATGTGGTTGGGTCCCCTTAGGCCTTGCGATTGTCTCACTTGGTCCAAGACATACAGCTAGCTTAGCTGGCAAGGCAACGGCAACGGCAACGGTACTATAGGGTATATTATCCCTTTTTCAACGAGGGGGCTGCCGGATTATCTGGGTAACTTTGGGGCGTGGCTTCCGGTGGCTTTTTGGCCTTTTGGCTTTTTGTGGAGAGGAGGATCGGGGGTAGGGAGGTAGGGAGTAGGGAGAAGGGGCAGGGGAGAAGGGGCAGGGGGAGAGTGAGGCATAGGGGATCACTCGGTTTTGTGGTGTATTTTGGAGTATTGAGATTTAGATGCGAACGTATGGTGATAATGATCTTTGGATTTTCTTCACTATTAAAGATCGTCGTTTAATTATGATTTTATGAAAGTCGCTGTAATATGTCCCTTGCATCGATTTGCGCGCAATCTCATACAGCAGTGATATTACATGTAGGGCTATATTGCAACCACTTCATACATAACCCGCGACGATCATGCAATAAATATATGGGGGAGACATATAAACAATCATGTATACGTCTTTAGCTTGATATTCAGTAGGCACATACCCGTCTGATAGAGTAAGATCAATACGGGCGGGAATCCTGTGAATCAAAGTGCTCTACGTAGTATCATTAGGATTATAGCTAGCTAGTATATTTCTCCCGCTATATGGGCACTGCTATACTGCACTATGATAGTGACTCTTGTAAATTCGATAGCTCCCAACTTCACAGTCAAATAAAACTTTCCACGACAAGCTCCTAGGCGACTCCACCTCCCAAGATTACCACAATCTTGATGAACTCCTGACCGAGCTCCAGAACCACCACTGCCAACACTCCTCCCAGCAACACATTTCTTCTTCCTTCTCGTATCCTCTCTTTTCGTATCTCTCTACCCATCACAGCCAGTCGTACCCGACCCCCCTCCAAACCAGGTTCTCATTCCCGGCCGCCCCACAAGATGTTTCTGCCATGTTTCTGTAAATATACGCAGGGCTGAGAGATACCGTGATCAAGGCAGGGGCCGGGGGCCGCTCAGACCATTATTGCTCTCTTATCCCCAATCGGGCATCAACAAGACGGTGTGGCTTCTGTCAGTGAGGTGGGGGCGCCGAGATTCCTAGCTATCGCTAGGGTACTGTGTAGAGAGACGGTAGGTAAGCTCCGGTTGGTTGGTTTTGAGCTGTGGGTCGGATATGCCAGGATATCCTGGTACCTGGCCTGGCTACACGCTTACCAGCAAAATAACCAGAAAATGCAGCTGCTCAGGGCAAGGATTATTTGTATGGAGTGGCGGCGATCCCTCATACAAATTATCCTTGTTTACACCACTTGCATTTTCTGGTTCTTTTGCTGGTAAGCGTGTACAACCACATAGCTCTGGATTAGACTTAGAGTAGCACTATAAGGTACCAAGAGCTTCTTTTATGTTTCTGTATAGTATGTACGTAGACGTGATATCATGGCCATGGGTGCGAAATTTGGATCTTCGGGAGTGCAATTCTAAACAATTGTTAACTTCATATTGGAGGTGAATTTTCTAGAGATTGTATGTATGCTTAATCGCGCTAGTTGGTATTCTTCGGTTTTTCTCCCGAGAACTGTGATAATTTCTTGAAGTATTGATCAGGCCATATTACTCGGACTGTATCAGCGCCTCAAACCCAACAGTATGAAGACTTCGTATCAGCAATATTGTTCCAGTTCAATGTCTAGCAATCGAGTCTTACATCTTGTCTGATATGTGCACGCCGAATGATTTGTCCCTTCGGCACGCGATATCTTAGATTCAACAACACCCCTTTCTCAGTATCTGGGAGGTTTATGCGAATATGAGACCGGATACTCAACGGTCTCAGTGGTAACAGCGGCATACTAACCGTAGCTTTCACGATAGCTTGGGCCACCTCAACCCTGTAGAGTACCCAACCACCAAACCTCACAACCGCCATCAGGGCCCCGTGCAGTGGAGGTAAGCCCGTATCGTAGGTTGGAGCGCTGTAACTATCATTCTCCCGTAGTCAGATGGGCCAAAATCAACAGGCTTCAGAATTGTATAAATGAGAGCCATTCCCACCCCCAACTACAATCTCCATCCACTCATCCAATTCACTCGCTTCACTCACTACACTCACTCACTACCACACTCCTCAACCACTTTCGTTTTTTTAAACAAACCTCCAAATCAATCAAAATGCAGTTCTCTACCATCTTCTCCATTGCCACTCTCGTTGCCGCCGTCGCTGCTGCTCCTTCTTGCAACCAACCCACCCAGCAGAACGCCTGTGCCAGCCGCACTGACGGCCATTCCGTTGCTGCCTGCTGCATTACCTCCGTTAAGAATGGTGAAGCCGAGGAGCTATGCCAGAGCCTCGCTGCTATCGGTATGCCAATTCCTTCTTAAGCTATCTTATCTTCTCTTCAAGATTGTATTCTAACATTAGAGATTCCAGGATTCTGCCCTGCCATCACGGGCGCCGCTACCACTATCAAGTGCTGCAATGTCAGCAGTGCAGAACAGAAGGGTCTTATCAACATCGCCGCCCCTCTCTGTGTCTTGTAAACAGTTTCTCGAATCGATCGAGTAGTGGAGGAGAAGGACTGGGAGGATTTTAGAAAGGGGAAAGGATGGGGGGGTTTGATAGTAGGATGATGGATCATTGTTAGGGGATGGTTTATATTAGAAAATGTGGGGGAAATAATATTTAATATAATACAAAGGAATTGACTTTGGTTGCTCCTTAACAAACATATTCCAATTAATGTACTACTGTGATTGTGATAGTGACTTGAAAAATTGGCAGCGCTTCATTATAAAATCCGGTGTATAGTTCGAACTCCCTCTCCATTTTTTCGGTGTTCGATAATTACCTTACCGTCGAAACGCATACAATTTTGAGCCTTATTCAGTCGGCTTATCCAGAACGTAGGCTCACAATAGCCTTATGAATCCAATAAGGTTCAAATAAGTATTATTTAAGCGTGTTTTAAGGATGAAATAAAGCTTAAAAAAGGATTTTTGTACTGATAAAGCTATTGTAAGCCTACGTTCTGGATAAGCCGACTGAATAAGGCTCAAAATTGTATGCGTTTCGACGGTAAGGTATGCTAGTATATCGATAGCGACAGCGACAGATCCTGTTGCGACAACGGTTGACTAGACACCTCGAGTGACTCCACATGATTCGCTTTCTCGCCCTCGCAACCGCGACACACCTACCACATACATATCTTAACAAGCAAAGTAAAGAAAACTCTCACCAAGATACAATAACGCTGATCAGGGGCAGATCAAACATAAATTCTCATCGATCTACATTACCGTAGCATGAAGTTAGATCTAACTCATCTTCCTTCGCTTGATTACCGATTGGTCAAGCTGCCGCGCACGGACCGAACGTCCCACCCGCCGTCTACCCGCGACAGGGGTCTTCCGAAACTCGACGCTCACAAGACCAGCGGAATGCAACATATCGGGTTTGTTTTCGGTTAGAATGTGCCGTTCTAATGGCATGCCGACCTCCGAGTCGTTGCCTTGCAGTCGACGGAGTGAGTCACCAGACATCACTCGGCCATATATAGGTTGGAGTATGACAGGACGGCTGGAGTGGCGTCGAGATAGAAGGGCAGAGAAACTTAAGCTTTGATAAAGGGGTCTAAGTTCTTAATAGATACCATAGACGGATTAGTGGTGGGACCAGGATATAGAAGCACTTTGGCTCTGAAAAATACATTGGTGGAAAAAAAGAGGTGGCCAGATCAAATAGAGGCCACGGTAGGTGGCTATTTCAGACAACATCTATTTTTCGGAGGGTCGATCTATTATTGGGTCAACTACATGTAATTTGCTTTCTTATCTCAACCTGGTTAGAGATCTAGAGATCGATCGGTTTATATGGGATAGACGGAAGAAAAAAAACAATTACTACTCCGTTTTCTTCCAAGATAGTCACTACCTATTTGCGAGTTTTCTTTCTAGGACTTCTTGACCGGGTTGACTGATTAAGAACATATATCCCCAAATACTCCCCACCGCCTAGATTTAAACACTCTCTGAAGCTCATAACTGGGCGGCGAACTTTATTGAGTAGTTATGAATACCAAGAGGACGCTATGCTTGCCCCTTCGTGTCAAGCCAATGTCATTGCGTATATTAGAAGTTCCTTATTTCATAAGAGCTGAGCAGAACTCTAGATAGAATATGTTCAAGATTTTAATTCAAGCAAGGAAGACTGTCGGCATCATGATCAGGCCAGGGTCTTTTTAAGCCGCATCGCCAAGCCTCACCTAGTCGCGGGAACTAAAACGTGACACCAAAATTATGACTGTAGCCCACCATACCCACAAAAAATTACAACCTCACGATCCCACGTCCGCCCGCATCAATGGCCTCCCCACCACCTCCCAAGCGCCAGAAGCAGTCCGGCCAGCGGACAGGCCTGCGCGAAAAACACCGCAACAACCAGGAGCGCAAGGAGGAAGCGAAGCTGCCGCAGAAGAAATACTACCGCCAAAGAGCTCATGCGAACCCGTTTTCGGATCACCAGTTGGCCTAGTAAGTTTGGTTCTGTGACCAGTGGAATTGGCGGGAGAGACTGATGTGCCGGTTCCTAATTGCGTGTTGGGGTAGTCCGTCGAGTCCGAAGGAGATGGTTTGGGCCAACCATTTCCCGAAATACTTCCCGAGTGCCGCAGCCGCGGACGGAGATGCTGAGACTAAGCCGAGCGGGAAGGAAGTCGAGGTTGCGGATATTGGGTGTGGTTTTGGAGGACTGATTGTGTCACTAGCGCAGAAGCTACCGGATACTCTAATGTTGGGTATCTATGCCCAAAGAAGTCCAATTCGGGCTTGGTAAAGGTTGCTGACTCTTGAGGATTTAGGAATGGAAATCAGGACCCAGGTTACGGAGTATGTTGAGGAGCGGATTAAGGCGCTCAGAATACAACATGAGGCCGAAGGCCATTACCAGAACATCAGTGTTCTCAGAGCGAACACGATGAAGTTCCTCCCCAACATCTACGAGAAATTCCAGGTTTGCTATACTCACCCGCGGAGATGTAGGGATACGAAAGAGGAGTCTGACTGTTTGTGGTAGCTCAGCAAAATATTTATTTGTTTCCCTGACCCTCACTTCAAGGCGCGCAAGCACAAAGCGCGTATCGTCTCGTATTTCCCCAAATTCGCCGTAAAGTTAGGTACCCTACTAACATGAGCCTTAATAGCCCTACACTCTGCGCAGAGTATGCTTATGTCCTCCGTCCAGGAGGTATCGTCTACACCATCACAGACGTGGAGGATCTACACAAGTGGATGGCCAAGCACTTTGACGACCACCCACTTTTCGACCGCCTAACCGAGGAAGACCTCAAAGACGACGTGTGTGTGGAGGTGATGAGAACAGACACCGAGGAGGGAAAGAAGGTTGAGAGAAATAATGGGAGCAAGTTTGTGGCGTGCTGGAAGAGAAGAGAGGACCCTGAATGGTGATCTGGTGATCATATTTGTGTAGTAATAATTTGTCTGTACTATTCTTTCCTACTATATTATCTTCCCCTTTTCTTCTCTTGAATGAGAAAACACGAGACGCCATGTGTTGCTCACATATTTGTGAGAGCTATAGTGTTCGTAGGGCAGATTTTTAGGTTTTTGCGGGGGCTACACAGGGCGCGCTTTGTGCCTTTGTACTTTACAGCTAGGGGCTGGGTAAACATACTACATGTAGTGCTGGATTACTGAACTCAATGGTATGAGCTCGTACATCGAGAAAAAAGGACCATAACATACATGTAGTTTGCTGAATATCTACCTTACTAAGGCCCTAGTAATATCACCAAAACAAGCCTTGGAATATCAGTCTTATGCACTCGATAAAAGGGTCTGATCTACATAAGGACAACCCCCCGCACCACGGACTGTGCAGTAGCCACGTTTCGGGAGAGTGCACCATCTTTGAGATGAAGCGTGACAGGATGCACAACAATTGAATCAACACACTAGACCCTGATTCAGTTCCCGATGTTGTGGGACGATAAGATTGGATGGGGTGAAACCTTAATCAGTGCGCTGTGGTGATAGTTGTCGTTAGTAATGGAGACAAATGGGTGTCTCAGCCACATTCTGGCAATATCATGAATAATCACTCGCTCTGTTCTGTTGATAAGATAAGATTGATGTGGAACCACAATGTCCGATGCCAAGACCACACGATATTTCTGGAAGGTTCGTACCCTGTCAAGGTTTGAAAGCTTGGAAGCGAGCCGACCCCAGCTTTCGAGAAATATCTAGAGCTCACTCCGTAGTACGTCACAAGCACCTGAGCTTACCAGAGGATTCCACAACTCTCTTTGAGATATGGCCAGGTCGCGCGACCGAGTGAGTGAGAGTGCTTATAAAATATCCCCAATTATCCACCCGATAGAATTCGTATTCAGAATATCAGAACACAAAGAAACCAAAGTATCCTGACAGCTATCATATCCTATCCTATAAAGACTCTACGCGACATCAATACCTCTCCTCGCTACCTTCAAACAAATTAAAGCCACTCGCGAAACCTCTAGATAAGATAACCACAATTCGATACCACACAAACTTTCGTATCTCCAAACCCTACAACAAAAATGTCTTTCCAGCCACGCGACTACCAGACCCTCTTCCGCATGCTCGGAGACCCCTCCCTCTACCAGAAATACCAAATCCCCTCAAACACACAACCCGCCCACCGCGAACACACCGGCTTCTCGCCTAACTTTGATGTCTACGAGACTCCGAACGAATATGTCCTCGAGGGAGAGCTTCCCGGACTACACGACAAGACAAAGGTTCAGATTGAGTTCACGGATGCACAAACCTTGCTTGTGCGCGGGCGTATTGAGAGGTCGCATGAGCAGGACGTTCAGAGGAGGACGAGCTTGAAACCTACCGTTGAGGATGAGGATGAGGCTACGAAGAAGAAGGAGCTGGCGAGAACTAAGGAGGCGGATAAGGTGAAGTATTGGGTGTCCGAGAGAAACGTAGGCGAGTTCCATAGGAGCTTCTCATTCCCTGCCGCGGTCGATCTAGATTTGGTGAAGGCCAGTCTGGAGCACGGAGTCTTGAAGATTGTGGTCCCTAAGAAGATCCAGGCTGGATCTAGGAAGATCGAGATTTCGTAGTGTGATTGATACTCCACGAATTCTTTTGATTGATTGGGCCTTTTCTTTTTCTAGCTTTGGTTGTTTGGGATTCTGGGGTTTTATGAGGGGTTTTCTTTTTTGTTCTGATTCGGAGTGGGTTCTATTGTTTTCTCGAGGGTTAGCTACTTACTTGGTCACGTCTTTTCTTTGCTCTATGGATGTTACTCAGTTGATGATTTATTCCCAATCAATCAAAATCCAATTTCTATTATAAAAACCTCTCAGTCCTAATATCAATCGATAAGAGTTCGAGAAGAAATGCCCATCTTCAATCGGATATCCAGAATATCCGAGTGAGATCCCATGCATGCATACGCCTGTGGGTGCACGACAACGCCAATTAAAGCTTCAACCACACATACTAGTAGAGTATATCTAAAATGATAAAATTAACTTAATTTGATTTGCAAGAACTGATTTTATCATTCTTTCAATGATAAACTATTCACAATTCATGTACATATATTACCACACTTAAAACAAATTTCCACCAAGTACCCCTAAGGATATCATTATATAAAGATATCACTACCTAATACTCCATAGTAAAATGTTGGGACCGGCAAGTGTCATCCTTATAAGAAGAATATCACTATATCGAGCATCACTATAACGAGAGTCGACTATACTTACATCCATAATCGAAGCCTGCCCACCCGAATATACACGCACGGGCTGAAAGCCCACATAAAACCCAACTCTCTAATCTACCTGGATAAATGTGATAGGTCGTGTCGTTAATCAAAGATACCGCAACTTAAGACCGGTATCTACAAGTAGGTTAGACTTGAAGTTTGCCAATCCCTGAAATAGCGAATCTGTTGGAAGAGTACCACATATAGATTCCCATATATAGCAGATAATGTGGGCCTTTATTTTGTTTAGGTCTGGGGGAGATCGATATTTTACCTAGCTGCCATGGCTGAGTTCATTCAGCACAGCTGGTCTTCCACGATTACTCAGGGCAGGCAAAAAATGCCGAACAATGCAGGTTTTTCGTCCACCAATGGGTGCGCGTGCTAGGCATAAGTTGCTGCAAAAAAAAAAAAAAAGCCCAGAGGCAAAAGGTTACGTTGTCCCGTACCTTGAGCCTGCCCCGAGTAAGAGAGCTCTCGAGTTTGAGAGTCCGGGCGCGAGACCGCTGCTTTGCAAAGACGGGCTGCGCGTAGACCCCGTCTGACTGGATACCGCAAACTACTATTGGCATGTTGTATCATATACCAGACCCTGGCTGTTCTTTTGATCTTGTTCTGGCCCAGTCAAGAAGTTCAACTATGTGAGAGTCCTAGCTCCTTACCATGTGCACCTGCGCCAATAAATGTCGGGTTCAATAGCTTTTAGGCAGTTAAGGATACGAACCACATGCTTGTACCGACCCCGTTGCATGTTAATCAGTAATGGGTTCTCCAAGAGTTGTCCCATTACTACCATCTGGTCGCGCCATTCATTTCTGGCCGGTATCAAGAGTGCAGTTAAGAGCGGGTGGTAGAGAGGCGGCCGGGAAGACCTATCCGAGGGCGGCAATTGTAGTTTCTGAGCGTATGCAACCGAGTGACAGATTGTGACTGCCCAACAGAGACTATACCGGATCCAGACAGCCTAAAATGGATTGGTCAGGGATTAGCTATGTTCGCCTATTTTCCCAATTTGAGGGAACAAATGAGAAATTGAGGGAAGGTTTTGTAGTGTAATGGATAGCACACGGGATTTTGATTCCCGTAATCTGGGTTCGATCCCCAGCAAGACCTGGAACCAAAGTTTATGATGTTAAAAACAACCCGTGGCGTCGGGAATTCTTTTTGCTGCCGATGGATATTTCCAGTTCAGCTAGACAGCTCGAATTAGATCTGGCTTGAACGTACTCTTGAAGCGAATTTGCTCATTCTCTTTGGCATGAGCTGGTAAGCGAGTGATCGAGCGTGATTGGCTGTTTAGGTAGATTAGAGCGTGTTTTAATACTTTATCGATCAAAGATGTAGCTTCATCACTGAATACCTCCAAACCAAAATCCATTTTGCTAGAAATAAAAGATACACATAATAACGCCAGGACAATATAAATTTTCAAAGATAGAGTAACTGTACGCGTGTATGGGGATTAATTTTCCAACAAAAATAATCATGTTTTAAACTTTGGTGCAAAGTTATATCAAGGGCAATATGACTGGTTAGAGGGCATATAACAGGCATTTCAATTACGTGCCTCCAATTATCACGATGCTAGCACATCCGTTTGAAATTTACATCAAAACCCATTCAATTCATGTTTTTGCCAGTCCTAAGAAGAGTGGCTGCATGACTTGAAAACAATTTGCGGGGGAAGTAAGAGGTAAGCACCGCAGACCCTGCTATCCACGCCGCGCAAGATATACAGATCTTCATAATCCCCTCCCGACATGTTGAGTGTTAAGAGCTGACCAAATAAAATGATTTAGTTTTAAAGTCGAATAGCCATGATCCAGCGAGAGCAGATGCCCCCCAAAGTTTACAGTTTAAGGTGTCGGCATTATTTTAAAGCTCAAGGTGAGTAAGATTAGGACCTCCCCCCCTACTTATAGTGATGGAGATTTAAAACTAGTCAACTGAGTCCTAAAGAACATTAATATCTTCAGATTATTGAAAGACCATCCGATCTATTTTCATCCTTTAGTTTTACCGTATTTTACAAGAGAGAAGACCCCAAACCCTATTTTTATTTACACCAGGAAAAAGAAACCATGCAACCACGAACGAAAATGTGTATAGACCCCCCATTTATGAAGCTGCTGAGGAGAGATAATTTCTGGACAAAAGAAATGAGTGCAAAAAAGAGATATATATATGTTAAAAATGTCCTTGAAATAATGTCAGGTCAGGTTATATTACCAATCGATTAGTCCATCTTCATGTAGTAATCGATGGCAGCACTGAACGCCGCAAAACCCGCACATCCGAAAGCCGCAGCTTGGGGTCCCGCTTTTACTCCGAGTGCACCTCCGGTAACACACCCAGCAGCCACACTATTGTACCTTCAGTCCCGAAAAAATGAACCGTTAGTATTCGTCGAACTCAAATAGCCTTATACCAAACATAGGTTCGAAGAGACTCACATATCGTTTTTTGCTCGGAACCCTTCGATACAGCATTCCGAACCTGCATACATTGCTCCCACAAGTCCAAAACCCTTCGCACTAGAATATGACCTCTGGCCCATATCCTTGAATCCTCGTCTTAGCTGTTCCTTCAGCGGAAGGTCTGCCAGTGATTTCGCACCGGGTAGACCGCCGGTCATGGGCGTGTCGTAGGACATCTATAATATGAAATTTCTTGGTCTCAGTATAGAATTGTAATGGAATGGCTAATTGAGGGACAGATTGAGAGTCCGTACACTGGCCATAAACAGCCCGAAAACCCCTCCAAGAGCAAATCCAGCCCCTCCAGAGATGACAGTCTTGATTGGACAAGATTCCAATCCAGCTTGCATCTATGTATTCCCATGTTAGCTTCGGTAATCTGGAGATGGTGGGCGACGAAATGCGCACCATTTTGATCATCTGCTGCTGCTGCTCATCAGCAGACATCTCGCCGCCATTTGCGCCCCCTCGAGTACCTGGATATCCGCCGAAATTCATAGCTTAGGTTCTTGTATCTGCGCCGGATTGAAGGTCCTAGGGTAGTTTGTTGAAGGCGGCTTAAAATTCGTGGCGGACGTCAAGGAAAAGTTTTGCCAAGACATAGATCTTCATTTGTTCACATGCATATATCACGTGGTTATTCATAGTGGCATCAGACTCAGAATAATAGGTTTTAAGGTGGGAGGAATAATTTTGGTTTGGATTACTTGGATATTTTTATTTTTCACATAAGGACTCGGAGAAAACGCTATATGAACGCAAAATATGACTATATTTGGAATGCGCAATTCTAAGCTAGTACAGCGGTAGGTAATAAGTGATGGAACCCAGCGATACCTGTTTTGGTAAAACGCCACCAACATTTGGTGTTTGTACTCTCAAGGCGTTCCATCATTTATTACCTGTCGCTGTACTCTACGGAGGAAATACGAGCATCTATTTCTCGTAGATCCAGGAGTGCTGAGCCTGCTTGTAGGAGACGAGGTCCTCCTTGGAGAACCAGAGAGCAATCTCCTTCTGGGCAGACTCAACGGAGTCAGATCCGTGGCAGACGTTCCTGCCAACATCCTGTATCGCGATATGGTCAGCTTGCTGAATCAAAAGTTCAATATCGACTGGAAAAGCTTACAATGGCGTAGTCACCACGGATGGTTCCGGGAGCGGAGGCCAAGGGGTTGGTGGCACCGAGGATGACTATAAAATTGCGTTCTTAGTTGACAATCATTGAGTCTATGCTTAGGGTTAAGTTCTTACCACGTCCGGTCTTGACAACCTCACGACCCTCCCAAACCATGGCGCAGATGGGGCCAGAGTTCATGTAGGTGATCAATCTAAATAATATATCAGCTCAAGATCCAAGTGAACAACATATTATAGAAACTCACCCAGGGAAGAAAGCCTTATCAGCCAAGTCGGCGTAGTGTTTCTCAAGGTGCTCCTTGCCGGGGGTGACAAGCTTGATGGCAGCGAGCTTGAATCTATAAAGCATTAGAAAAATAATTGTTTAAGACTATCTGGGAGAAACTCACCCCCTGGCCTCAAAACGAGAGATAATGGGGCCAATGAGTCCACGCTATATAAACGATTAGTTCCACCTTACTCGCTGAATTTGATAAAAAAAAAATTGGATACCTGGACACCTGTAAAAAGAGCAATCGTCAGTTACCAGCAGAAAAATCATCAGAATAGTTCGAACATACCGTCGGGCTTGATGCTATTATCAAAATGGAGAAGTTAATATCATTTTATCTTTACGCTATTGAAATCCAGGGACTTACGCGATGAAACTATGATCATATGAACGTCAGCGTTATTAACTAGAAGAGTAATTGAACAAGAAGGGTTTGAAATGGGAATCATACGTCTGCTCAGAAGTCATTTTGATGGAATTGAGGTGTATAGAGGATTGAGTTGTTGATTCTGGTGAGAGATGGAGAAGTCGAGGGAGAGGGGGGAATAAAAAGGGTCCTAGTCAACGTGCTAGCGCGGGGCAAACTGGCGAATGGCTGCCCCTCTTTCCTATCTAGGTGAGTTTACGGAACTTTCCCCGCCTTCATAATTCTACTGCTTTTGGCCTTACAGTAGGTTACTAGAATAGGATTGTTTTACTCCAGTCTTGCATATCGCTTTCACGTGGGTTTCTTGGCCCATTTACTGGTCTCCAACAAGATCCAACGTTTCACAGCTGCAAGGATCTCACGCGGAACAAATCTATGGTACAAGATCTTAATCGTATTTCGGAATTTCTTTTTTCCACTTCCCTCCATTTGTATCACAAGTCGCACCTGCCTCATGGTATGAAGAGCCTCATGTTGGTACGTCTTCTAGGTTACATAGATTAACAGAGCTACATGTAGTCACATCCATGGTTTGAGATATCGATTTGTTAAGCTACGTACATATATATATATCACAAGCTGGACAGATGATTATAACTATCCTGATAAAGTATACTCACTTCGAAAAGAAGGTAAAAATATCTTTAGTTCTTGGTCATAATGCGTATGCCTTACATAGGTGCATACATGTGGTACAGTGCTCTAGGGTGCCTGAGGTATCATGTAGCACGGGATCAACTCAATCCAAATAGTCACGGACTATGAGCGTCAGCTTCCGCTTCATCTTAGGGCCTCCAACCTCTGTCGTGGTTGTGCATAAATTCTATCGTGCAATTGTTCTAAAGCCTTTAATTCCCGCAGCTCATGATACCCACTAACAATATGTATTGTGTCTTAACACTAGAAATATGAGGTGGTTTACTCGACATAAGGCTTGGAATCCAACAAAAAATCTTGCCCCCCTTGTCGAAAAGTTTATCATGATGAAAACAACATGTATGTATGTTGAGGCTAAAGTAATCTTTCTAGCTGCAGCTGTCGGAGCATTTACTACGTTCAACCTGACGGCCCGTCGGTTCCGGAAGCGAACCCCGGAAATTTAGAAAATCATCCTAAAGGCTAGAAACCAGGCTTAGTTGATGAGAATCCCCGTTATGAGTTTCCCCGGACCCCAGTACTGGTCTTGCATACAACCGCTTCAACGGATATTACTGGTCAATCAGAAATATTATGAACTTTGGCTGATATCCCGGGGGTACGGAAGCAGGAGATCGAGTGCGAGTGTCTGTATTGGGAGACTCGCGGTCAAAGATCCACCTTCCAAAAGATGATTGCTTTATTTCCTTTATGGGTTTGACTCAGGCTACCATTGAAATAAAATTCAGATTTGAATGCACGATAGTGGGTATTTCGTTGAGAATATGACCAAACTATATTGTAAAGCAAATGGCCAGGCTTTTCCATTTACCCCCCCCCCCCCCGGGATTGAACCTGTAAACCTGGGGAATAACGGAGGCGGGGAAATGATGCAATATTTAAGGAGAGACAATTTCCCTCCTTGATCTATCGTTGAGAAGGAAAGCCTCGAGCCTTGCATTCCGAGGGCCAGAACAATCTCCCGAGTTACCAGGAATTTTCATAGGTAATTGATATCCAATATGCTTCGGTACGCAGCTTTAACTTTGCCAATCCTGGCATTGGGAGGAAATGCCACCCCGTTGGTAGGTCGTGATTTGCCTCAGACTATGATGTACAAAATTAACTCTGGCGCAGGAGGCCGGGCACCCTATTCTTGAAAGAACAGCTGCTACTAAGACTGTTTCTTTCAACGCTTCTGCAGGGACTACCTACCTCCCCAACAATGACTACTCCAACGAGAGACTAGGCTTTCTCTGGAACCAGGTTGGCCCAGTTGCAACCCACCCGGTTGTTACTGCTACCGTAGAACCTACACCAGAGCCCTCATACGTTGGACCAGACTCATTATTCCACCCTCTTCTAGCAAGCAGCAATCCTGAGATAGCCAATGCCAAACTTCCTGCCAACTTTGCATGGGGTCTTAGTTCTTCTGCATACCAGATCGAAGGTGCTGCCAAAGATGAGGGCCGTGGACCTTCCATCTGGGATTTGCTCTCACATCGTGTCCCCGGACAGGTTGTTGACGATACAAACGGCGATATCCTCGGCCAGCATTACTATCTCTATAAGCAAGATTTTGCACGGCTACAGAAACTTGGTACCCCGTGGTTCTCGCCCAGTATCTCATGGCCCCGTATTTTCCCTTTTGGCTCTGGGCCAATCAACGAGGCGGGATTGAAACATT
This sequence comes from Morchella eximia, assembly GCA_024713935.1. NCBI lineage: Eukaryota > Fungi > Ascomycota > Pezizomycetes > Pezizales > Morchellaceae > Morchella > Morchella eximia. Next base: position 937,656 of record JAMGZG010000019.1, read on the forward strand.
ATGATGATGTTATTGCAGAGTTGGTCAAGCTCGGAATCAAGCCTGCCCTTTCTTTGTTCCATTGGGATACCCCGTTGGCGTTGTTCAACGAGTATGGTGTAGGTCTTCGTGAAATTGCTTGAACGAGTGACATTTTGTGATCTGAATTCTAATCTGTGGATTTTAGGGTTGGACCAATCCAAAGATTATCGACGATTATGTGAACTACGCAAAGTTCATCATTTCTCGTTACGATGAGCATGTTCCGGTCTGGTTCACTATAAATGAACCCCAATATTGTAACTGGCAATACTCATACTACCCTGCTGGGGAGTACTATCCCTCGTACGGTATTGGCCCTGGAGCAAAGGCTCGTTGGCTATGCGGCCACCACACTTTGTAAGTTACAGGCACATTTAATCCTTAAAATGAATTGTACTAATTGGAGGTGAATAGACTTGCGCACGCAAAGGTCGCTAAATGGTATAAGGAAGAATTTAAGGGCAAGGGCCGCATCACCTTCAAGAACTCCGGAAACTACTTTGAAGCAAACTCAACCAGCACTGAAGATGCTGCTGCCGTCTCTCGTGCCTATGACTTTGTTCTCGGTTGGTTTGGTGGTCCATGGACCGACGGAGACTACCCCCAGTCCCTCAAAGACACTCTAGGGGACCTTCTCCCCACGTTCACTGAAAAAGAGAAGAAGCTCATCAAGGGCTCTTGCGACTTCTACGCTATTGACGCTTACACTGGATACTACGTCGGTGCTATTGATGATGTTCAGGCATGTGCTACCAACAGCTCTGCAGGAGGTTGGCCTGAGTGTGTATCGCAGTCATCCGTCACCCCAGACGGGTTCGGCGTAGGTCCCTCTGGGGACCTTGGTGTAACATGGCTTAAGAGCACACCCGGAGGTATCAGGAGTTTCTTGAAGACTATTACAAAAGACCTGTTCCCAGCGGTTCCAGATATCATGGTCACTGAGTTTGGCTTTGCAGAGCCGTTTGAGAGCGAGTATACCAACATTCAGGATGCCACATGGGATCTAAGACGGGCGGATTATATCCAGGGATATCTTGATAACATTCTCCTTGCCGCTACTGAGGATAAGGTTAACGTTACTGGTGCCTTTATCTGGTCGATCTGTAAGTACTTAGCTTTTATCTGCAGATGATATTTATTGTGGCTAACACATGTCTTTAGTCGATAATTTTGAGTGGGGCTCTGGAGCTGCAGTCCGCTTCGGTGTTCAGTACCTCAACTATACTTCTCTTGAGCGAACTCCCAAGGCGTCTTTGTTCCAAACTCTTAACTGGTTCAAGACCCATGGTGGCGAGTTTGTTGGCAGTGTTGTTAATGCGACTCTGGGTAGGTAATCTGCAGAGAGATACTTAATCTAGTTATAATGTAATCTAGAGTTTGTAATGTTGTGATGGTGTTCTATGACCTACTTATCCTGCGATTCTGCCATCAAGCTATAAATGTTTTCTGCATAATTAGTGAATCCAGAAATTAAACCGAGATTAAGAGTGACTTACTCATAATATATCATTCTTGCAAAGTGTCTACCTAGCCCGGGGCTTAAAATTAATAGAGTAAATAAGCCTTGGATATATGTGCCGCGCTGCATTTCAGCCTTTAAATCCTGTCATAAATATAATGTTTTGGTTGATACATCATAGAAAGGAAAAGTGGGGAAGTGTACTAGTGGGTGATATGAAATAGCTTAGAGTGCATAATAGTGCTAATCGATCATTTGCGCATTTCAAGCTTGAAGTTTGTTTATAATAGAGCGTATTTGACAACTGTCGATTTCGACAATTGACAGTTCGGCTTTGACAGTTGCGGGTTGCAAAATTGACATTATACTTCACGAACTCTCAAGTTTATATTAAATTATTTATTTAGTAGATCTCGACCATTATCAGTGGTGACGAGATCGAGACATAAGGCCTTTTGCGCATTGATAGAGTCCAGCTCCAAGTTCCGGTACCCTGTGCCGATACCCTCATTAATCAAAATTGACGATTCAGCAAACCGCTATTGCAGCCGGCGAACTGTCAATTGTCGGAATCGACAGTTGTCAAATACGCTCTAATAACCGGAGTCAGTCGGTATCCCAGCTACAGAATTATGGAACTTTTGAAAGAGAATAGATCAGATGATGCGGTGAGATTCTCTAAGTATTATTAACCGAGTAAAGAATAAATGGACGAATACTTTCCATTAAGCTCTTCAGGTTTTGTGGCGGGGCATCTACTGTACCTATAAAGGTGTTAGCCTCGACATAATGGTCTTTTCCTCGGAGCAACCACTGTAAAACTAACTGAATACAGCTGTCGGATTGTCAATTGGGAAGACTTTTGCAGCACTTGTACGTCGGGTTATGTTAGTTTTAATGAGGAACTATATTGTTATCTAAGTCTATGTCTGTATGTAAATTATATATGGATGCATATCGCGAGCGTTTCTGGGCAGATGAATATAAATTCAAGCGGGAAAAGCAGGCATGGGTGACCATGTATCTTAGAAATTGTAAACAACTCATAACGGGGTCCTAATGAACACCCGTACGTAGTAAACAACTCTAATCATCCTGACCCTGATAGTAGGAGCCACCTCACAAGAGCCAATAAAATAAATAGTACAGATGAGGATGACATGGAAAGAGAACAATAAAGGTGAGGATTTTTATCCACACCCCACTCCTGATCGCCATCATGAGTGTATATTTCCAGTTCAATTTAACCCCACCACCTGAACCCCGTATAGCACCCAGGAACCAACCCCATTGCCCCATTGCCTAATACCTAAACCCTGAATGATAGTCCGTAGAAAAAGGAAGAAAAATACAATAATAAAAAATCTGTATACAAGCGCAGGAAGAACTGCAGCCATGACAAACCCACGTAAAATCACAAATAAACACCCATTGTAGTAAACTACCGCATTTCGATAATAAAAACTATTCCAGTTAAAGGGGTCGTGTGGTTATCAGGGATAAGATTAGGACTGAAGCCATGCTTCCTAATCTATTGACCAAAGGCTTCGGCAACACCTTTCATTTTGCCTTTGTGTTGGGGCGCTTTAGACCATCTAGTTTATCCTTGTAAGTCTGGGCTTCAAGAGATAAAAACTTATAGGCGAGGAGTAAAGTTAAATGTACTTACATTCGCACTTTGTGGTCGTCACCTGCAGATGCAAACATATGTGGATTCGCTGGGTTCCACGCAACGCAATTTACGATGCCCGAGTGTCCAGCTAGAGTCTCAACTAGTGTTCCGTTCTCTTTGTGCCAAATATATACCATCGCGTCTAGAAATTATTAGTAACGGAAGGCGAAGCGTCCAGGTAGGAAACGAACCTTCACTGCCAGAAACTACGAAGTTTTCGTCTGCTCCTCCAAAACAACTTCGTATCATGAATTCCTTCTGCTTCTGCCCAGAGAATTTCCGTACAACTTCAGCTGTCGCGAGATCCATCAAATGTACCTCCTGCAAGCCAGTCCCCATGTTCATGAGAATGTACCGCGAGTCCTTGCTGACAGATATGCATGTGAGTTCCGAAACCATCTGGATTTCGTACTCTTTCTCTCTTGTTACGAAGTTATAGACATGCAACTTCTTTTGCGTGCAGATGGCGGCTAACCGTCGTCCGTTAGGCGTTATTACCAAATCATATACTCTAGACCCCGTCCATCGGTACACCTCTTTCCCCTCTAGGTCCCAAACTATCATTTCCCGGTCTACGCTGCCAGTTACGAATGTCTGCCCGTCTGGTGCCCAGGCACAACAGCTCACCCAGTCCGAGTGGCCTGATGATGTCCAGATGCATTCACCAGCCTGAAAAGATAAGTATATTAATAAAGGTCCGTGATATAATGCCGGTAGAAGAGAGGAAACTTACTCTAGTATCCCATAACTTTGCTTTTGAATCTGTGGAGCAGCTCAACAAGCGTGTATCATCCGGTGACCACTGAACACAGGTCACATGGTTCGTGTGTTCCCGTAATATATGTATGGATTCAAAAGTCTGCCCCATGAACCAATTTTAGTATATATTTCCCAAAATTAAGACATGCTGTCAGTACTCACCTCAAGATCCCAAATAATTACTGTGTTATCTTTACTTCCAGTCGCCAGCTTTGTTCCATCATTCGAGAACTGAACAAACCATACCTCATCATCGTGATCTTTAAGGATTTGTATGGTTGATAGTGGGAATTGATTTCTATCGCAAATGTGATCTGAATATAACGATGGCGAATTGGCTGTGTTGTGATAAAGGCACCTGGAAATCTGGGTTTGTTTGACTTGGTGTAGTAGGGAGGCGAGACGATGTTCAGGAATCATTACAGAAGGCGAAATTGATCCTACAAGAGTAGTGTAAGTTGGTGAACATTTTCTTCCTAAAGTTCTTAGAAAAAACGTACGGGATAGCTCTGAGAGAAGATGTTGCCGGGATAGTCCTGCAGCCCCGTCCCACCCAGCTTGCGTTTTGAGATCTTCGGCGTCTATGCACATCATCAAACTATGCATCCAGCACCCTAGTCAATACGCACGTAACACTAACACATAATGCAACTTTCTACATCCAATGGATAGCTGTAGCCAAATGCTTACCTTGATAGTGAATGTAGCTTGTCTACACTTTGATTCAGTGGCGTAAGTTCTGTCCTGAGAACTTGCAAAGCTTTTGATACATCTCTAGCCTCCAGTAGTTCAAGAAACTTCTGTTCCCTCAAGTAAAACAACAAAGCCTATCCAAATTTCCAGTTAGCACTGGCAATACATCGTGGTCGGATGAACCCATAGATTCCCACCAAGCCAAACCAAACAGGCTCACATTTACGTCATGATTGCTGTCAATTTCCAATCCAAAGAGCAAGACCTCCGCCTTTGTCCATTCCCCTTTTAATACAGCATTACGAAAGTCCGAGACCTCCTGTGACTCCAATGTGTACTCGCTCTCCTCTTCTAATACTCTCGCAGCCCGGTGGTACCCCAAATCTACCAACGACTGTATAGCAATCCTGGTTATCTCCTCCCGGTCATGGCCAAAATAGCTCGGTTTCGGTGTAGGCGGGGCCAGCATGGTAAATGAGGAAGAATTTGACTCGTCGTCGTGCTTTGAGGATCCATTGCGAACTGAAGTGCTACGGTTGCCATTCACCTCAACCGACCTAAAAGGCGACGTAGCCCCGTTGCCCGAAGCACCTTGAGAGCTAACAGTATTGTTCTCAATTCTCATGTTTCTATTGGCGTCGCTGCCGGTAAGATTAGGTGGGGTAGCCGTCTCACTGCCTGGGCTATACGCGGACGTCCGTCTGCGTTTCCTGGCGGGATGTTCGTTGCCTCCCTGCTGGGGTGACCTCTGCTGCGAAGTGATGGCAGTAGAGGTGGTACCTGATTGCGGGGCTTGCTGTCCAAGGATTGAGGACCTCGGACGCCTATCTGTGGAGGATTGACCTTGATCGGTTTGAGATGTTTCGCTTTCACTTTCTTCGGAGGATGAAAGAGCTCCGTGAGATCTTCTTGTTGCCAGGACGACGATGATATAGGTGGTCTGGCGGATAGTCGATTACTGCCAACACTTCACACCTCGAGAACCAAGTCTTGAGATGAAAGGGTGCAGTGGATGACGACCGCTAAACCGGTTCAAGGGGTAAAGAAAGAGAAAAAAGAAACGACAGGGTGGTTAGCCGGAGAAAGGCAGTGGCACCGCGAGATACGTCGTGGGGTTGTTGAATGTAATCTTAATTATATCTACTATCAAGATGAAGAGCAAATCAAGTGAGCTGTCAGAACAAAGCCCAACCAGGTGAGTCGAAGGATCGTTTTGACAGACTTCTAGAACCGACCTTTGACGTTTACGCGAGCTTTTTAGTTGGGGGAACGGCGGAGAGGCTGCAGGGGCAATGCGAACGTAGTTGAAGGGGGGCAAATGTGAGGTTCCGAGTAAATCAGGGTGCGGTAAATGGCGAATAAGGTTGTTAATGACCAAACTTGAGAAGGAGTGCGTCGTTGTCAAAGTTATGTATGCGAAATGATCCAACACACGCTATCAACGTGTAAACTAGGCCTGCAAGGTGCTAAAAGACGAAACGAGATGTAGGCAGGTCAGGAACCAGGGGATGGACGATCGATTTGTCTGGGAAGAAGAAGCAAGCAGCAAGTCAAGAGAGAGCTAGAGCTGAGATAGTTATTGAGAAGCAGGCTATGGAGTGGACAGCTTTTGAATATGGGAGGACAAAGGGCAGAAATAATGAGGGCAAGTTGAAGTTCTGGAGAGAGGGGGAGTGGGGAGTGGGGAGGAGAGAATAGGTGGTTTGAAGAGGAAGAGGACGGATGAGGAAGGGTTTTGAGGTCTTGTCTCGTCTACTACCACATATATGTACATGTAGATACTGGCACGCACCCGGGGCCTTCCTGGGATATTCACGCAATAAGAGAGTATCAGATACTATCTAATCCATCTAAGCACCAGATTCGGGAACAAACAAAGTGGTGGGCCCCAGGCTGCATTTTGTACCTCCAATCAGCAAAAATCTTTGGCCTTAGAGCGCATGTCGATAAGCTATTCGCTGTGAACTTAGGATGACGCTCTGGTTAGCTGTTTATTATCTGTGCATGGCACCTATCGCCTTTACCCAACATATCCGCTTCTCTTCTCTCCCCTCTCTATAGAAATGTAATTGGCGATAAAAACAGACAACACTTCCTACTATGAAGCTTCAAATTCTCGGCTGTATGTACCATACACTTTTCAACGGCGCGGCTGTATCGCTATCGCGAGGACCCTCTCCAACTCCTTCCGGCAATCAATCATGCACCCGAGCACGACCGATAGCATTACCACATGCCCCGTGACCCCGTAACCAACATCACATTCCCGTTATGTAACTTGGTGATGGGCCTGGCCAGCCTCTTTAAAGTTCCCCAGCTCACTGGTGCTTGGCTCCCCAAACAGAATTAACAGCCCTCGGCCCTGTGCCCTGGATCATTACTCCTTGAAGCTCAGTACATGCGGCTCCGTGAGTGAACTGGTCTGTGGCTTTAGCTCCTTTGCCGGTCAACGTCTCTCCTCTTATCTTATCGCTGCCTTTTTTTTTTTTTATATCGTGACACTTTCCTTCAGTGTCTGCTAATTTACGAATATAAATCTCCTGGAAGTTAACTATGAGACGGTGGAAAACAAGGGCTGGCACTGGCCTAACAATGGAATTAATAGCAAGGCCCATACAGCTTTACAGACTACTAACGTCATAAATACCTCAGAGAAAGAAGGGTCTCATCCGCCAGGATGAAATGGAAATGATAATTTGTCTCTTACCCGTCCTGCGTCTTGGCAGGGCTTCTGACGGTTCAAGCACCTACATGCATGTAATTCCAATCATTGACCCAAGGTAATAGGTAAAACTCTACCACCCATTACATATAAATTCATGTAAATTCACCCCAATTCCGGTTGACATAACGAGACAAATGAGCCCTGGAAAAGTCTTCAGTGAATTAAAGTTTCTCAAAATCACATAATGACCTTGAACCCACCATCACCATTAAGATTGGGTGGTTAAGTACTAAATGTGTAGTTCGGGCATTAGCTTGTAGTAGCACTGATCAGCCTTGTCCTATTTTCTGACCAATTCTATCGAAGCTCTGTTTGAATGTTTTACTTTCACTCAGCTTCAATCGTTGCTTTTGTTTCATTCCTTGATCAGGTCAAGGCGGCCTGTCTGGCTTTACAATGATATTTATTGTCATGGTCGCTACGGTAAAACCAGTATTCCAACCCACTACCTCCCTACGGCACGCGGTCGCTGGGGGTGAAGATGTAGCTTCTCTCTAGCAAGTCCAGCCAATGGCCCAATTCAGCAAAGGCATTGATAATTATAATCCATGGACCTCAACTAGCCCGGTGAGCAGCTTGCTGCTCGTAGGGGTACGAGACCACAGCCAATCGACTAAAAGTCCCAGGCTGGACAGCAAACTCTCTTCGCCATCAACACAAGCCGCATCTCTCCACAGACATCCAGGCTAGTTATATAGCCGGCACCCAGAGCTCCCAACCGAGACTACCACCTAGTATTTTTTTTTTTTTTTTTACCAAAGCTCAACTTGCCTTGAGATTAGGCTACAGCTATCACGGGATCAGCTCTCCCTCTTAACATCTAAGAATGCATGTTAGGCACCCCATTCAAGGTGATGTTCCTTAGCTGGCGGGTGGCTCGTTATCTCGACACACCGTGCTAGCAAGCGAGCGGTTCCGGGTGAGAATTATTCACTTTGTAGGGCAGGTCATCGCTGGAACCCTACCCCAAACCGTTTACCTGATAGAGTACGTTTACAGAGCAGGCCGAAGTAGCTTCCCGAAAGGGAGATCTCCGACCCCCTATGGATCTAGTAGCTCTGGCGGGTACTTTGAAACATAAGGGTGCTTGGGTTTGTCGATGGATCAGAGCCGTTGAATATGGGGTGGATTGTGCTTGTGCGTTGAAAAGGAAAAGAGGAAGTGCAATACCAGCCATAAAATGGTGTAAGAAGGCTTCTTCTAACCGAGTGATAGCTCATGCAAGTACACGCAACCCACCTAGTCTAAGCAGATCTTCTCTAAATTCAAGGTAAATGGCTTATAGAAGAGCATTGGAGTAATAAAAAAAAAAACTATATTCAGCATCCAGCCAGGTTGGGGTACATATTCCACAACCAAAACCGAACAATACACAAAAGCAAAAGAGAAGAAGATACATGATGATCGGCCGCGATATAGACACTCTTGCGAGATCTGTCTGCCGTAGATAAAATGTATAGTAAGCACATGGACACAATGCTGCAACCCAATCTCTGTCAGTATACACAATCCAAAGATCCCTACAAAATGACTTTCCACGTTGGCCCTGCGCCTGCAAAGTTGTCAGGCCCATCTGGGCCGCGCCGTCGAAGCCACCCTCCATCCCTTACCAATTCGCGACCCCGCGGCCGCCGTTAATTCATAACTCATCGCAATAAAACCAAAAAAGCAAGCACACAACTTCCCAGAAACCAGACAGAAAAAAGACCTTCCTCTCATTAAAATCAGTGAAAAAAAAGGATGCTACAGCCCCCCAGGGGGTCTAGGTGAGAAAACACCTCTATTAGGACTAATCCCCAACGCCGCACCTAGATTCATTGCGCCTTCCAATCCCGACCAGATCAGCTCCAGTTCTAATACAAACAAAAAGACAAGATACTACAGATAGCTGGGCCTCGGGGAAAACGGCATACCCTTCCTCTGCAAATTTTTCTCATACAGCCACTTATTGTTTGGCACCACCGAGCTGCCAACTCTCGCCGCCGCCGGGCTAGGGCTCCCAAAGCTGCTTCGGCGGTCTACAACTCCACCCATCCTCAATGGGCTGGACGTCATCGGCGGGGGGGTCGCGGTGGTCTTACGGCTCTGTGGGGGCGACGGCGAGGAAACTGAGGTGTTGAACGAAACCGGCGAGCCGGTGCGGGATGATGAGGGGGCATTCTTGGTGTATCGGGGGGGCGTGACAATGCTGCCTTCTGTAGCAACGTGACTGAGGGGTGTGTCAGGGTTCAGCCCGAGGAGCTTGCGTTGCTCGGGGGTCAGTGGGATGTCCGTGAACTCATCGACAGGCCGTAGAAGATTGTAGAGGCTTTCGAGTATGTTCCAGATGAGGAGGGAGCGTACGCCCCAGAGGGCATAAAAGGCATAGAAGGAGATTGTGGGTGAGGTGGGGATTAGGTTCTTGAGAGTGGAGCTGCGGGGAAGTTGTTAGTAATTTGTGATTGGACGGAGGATGGACAAGTGGGGGGTACCTTTGGCGGAAAAAGGCAACGATAAACCAGCAGAGGAAGAGGGAGATCCCGTTGATCATGAGCCGGTGGAAGTTGGTCTCTGTAAAGCCTTTCTGGGAGTTCCGCTGGGCTACAATGTCCATTGCGGGATGACGCCAGGAGCCGGTGGGCGTGCCTGACGGTGTCGAGGCGGCCGACTTGTAGGGGGTCATGGGGGGTGATAAAGACATTTGATGTCACGTAACTGGGATTGCTGGTGTTCACACGCGATGTTTATAAGTTTGAGAGTGAGGGACGAGGAAAAGAAGGGAAAAAGCGGTAGCTGTAGTCAGTGAGTGGATGATGGTTGTGGTCGGTGAACCGTGTGTGTTGTTGGTTGGCGTCGCAGTGCAGCAGCGGTAGTGTTGGGGTTGTTGCTTGGGAGACGTAGAATGTGGTACGGGCTAGATTCCCTTGTCTCTTTGGTGGTTGCTCGGCGCAACATCTAGGGCCAAGGGTTATGCGAGGATTACCCGGACACATGGAGTCAAGCCTTAAGCACATATCTGGTGCCACACTACGTCAGCCACCATCACTAACTTCCTTGGTCCTGAAGCCTGAATTGAAACTGAGGCCCGGATTGGACCGTAAACAGTTACGTAGACAGCTGAAGAGCAGGAAGGAAACAAATCATAGAGCAAAATATAAGCTGCAGGCATCATTCAGCTCAATTATGTTGTGTCACATCCCCGGTTATGGTGGGTGCACTGTCCATTAGGCACAGGTCTAGCGTTAATATTAATTACACTTCCCGGATCTCTATGAGAACACCTATCCCCTCCACCACTGCAGCAGCTGCCCCTCTAGCAACCATACCTCCCTCACAAGAACATCCCATTCTCTCAATACACATAGCTCAATTAGAGCAACTCCGTGTCCAACATGGAAGACTTTCTAGAATTCAACATCGTGACATACACTCTTATCACGGTGGTGCTAGGCCTGCTTGTGGTGCCCATCTTCTGGCAGACAGACCCAGATATTCACCCTCTTATTCTCCACCGGCAGTCTAATGTTGCCCCGTATGTTTCCTTCTGGGTTTTTTGAGTTTTATCTGGCAATTCTAATATTATAACAATAATAGTATCCGTAATCCCAAAGAAAGTGCTGTTCACCGTTCAAATAATGTTCCGTCCAACCAACCCTTCGTCACTGGTCTAAACCTTCCTACCGAACAGAAATTTCAAATCCGGGACGGTGATATTCGCGACATCTGGAAATTGGCCATTGAGAAGGGAAATGGAAAGATGCTTAGTGTCCGCGGAGCTGATGTCCACGAAATCGACATGGGTTTGTTCATAATTCAAAATAGAAATTTACGGGGTTCTTACTAACACGACCTTTGTTCTACATAGCGGACTTGACAGCTAATATTCACTCTCTTGGAACCCATCTTGCCTCGATTCCCGGTGCGAAACGGATTGCGATTTACCTCGCGAACGATATTGAGAATATCGTGGCTACCTTTGCCTGTGCTTTCTACGATCTTCATCTTCTGATTTTGCCATTCGACCCCACTGCCTCCAGTGCTTCAGTAAACGCCCTCTTGAAGCGTAGTGAGCTCGATGTCCTTATTGCGCCCGCCGGCCAGCTTCCACTCAAAGACGTCGAAGGCGTGAAACTAAAACAGCTGATTTATGTTGTCGAACGCGGCTCCCAACACCTAGACTTCAACTCGCCCCCCGGCTCCGCCATCAAAACAGCTATCTATCACGAGATCATTAAAACCCCCGGTAGCCCGCCTCCCAGCGGGTCCATCGACCTCAAAGCCCCCTCAGTGATCACTTTCGCAACCAACTTCATCGGCAATGACAAGAAGATCGAGACTACCCCATTCAACCACCGTAACATCATCGCTGGGGTCGCTTCTGCAATACACGCGTTGCCCAAGAATGAACAGCTTACTAAGAACGATGTCTTCATCCCGGTGGATAACCTCAGTGACTTATACACCCGCATCAACACCTATGCAGCCCTCGCATCTGGTGCAACCCTCGCCCTAAACCCCGTTAGTGGCTCCTCTGCCGACTTTGAGAAATGTGTCGCACGCGTGCGCCCCACAGTTATCGTCGCATCTCCAAATACACTCGATGAAGTACATCGCAAGACCATGGGAAGCCAGATGGAGATGTGGCATGGCATCATTCACTACTTCCAATCTCGCACGCTCACAGTTCATGGCTCAATCCCTAAAGGTAATTTCTGGACCCGTGTTAATGATTACGCGCGCCCCTCCGCGGGTGATCCAAGCCGCCTACGCCTAATCCTTACCGCCGAGTCCGCCGGTGACCTCGAATCTAAACCATTGAACTCTGAGGATCTTTCCGACCTGCGCGTATTCTTCGGCTGCAAGGTCGTATATGGTCTCAAGCATTACCTTGTCGCGGGCCCCATCTGCCAGACACATATCTATGACTACCGCGTGCAGCCTCAGATTCCCAAACCGAGTCGCAAGAAGGGCATTCTGAAGCGGTGCGCGCATTTCGGGCCAGTGGCGCCGGGGTGCGAGGTCGTCACGAGGGACTACCAAGAGTATAGCGCTGCTGACGAGGGCGGGAGTAGAGGTGAGATTGTGGTGAGGGGGTTGACGGCTAGTGGAGCGGGGAGTGGAGGAAAGGGTGAAGTGAAGTTAAGCGTGGTAGGAAAGTGGTGGCCGGAGGGGGTGTTGAGTTATGTTTAAGCTGGTGTTTGAGCGTATTAAGATAGGCACTTAAGTAGTGTTTGGTTGAATTTTGAATGACCAGCTAGCAATTTTTTATTCGGTTTAAGCCGTTTTGGTGTATTGATCTAAAGTACTTGGCTGGGTTATTGTCGCCGTTCTTATTCTTCATTTATTTGTGCTGTGGCGGGATATTGATATGTGCTGGTGTTGAATTATTTCCAGCCTGCAATTCTGTTTCGTGATGTCTTGTCTAATATTGGAGAGGTTGAAATTCCATCAAGTTATGGCTAGGAGTAGACTGGGCTGGTTATTTGCCGCCAATAGCCACCCGACATTTTGTTGGGCGGGTCCCTACCGAGGCAGCACTACGCTGGGCAGGGAATGGGCTGGTACATATGAGACTGTGGGCACCAAAGAAGCGCGTCGAGCACCTACCTAGTCCGTTTTGTCTCAGAGAAGGTAAACAGGCAGACATCGTAAACAAACATTTAATATAAACTCCATTGAGGTATCCCTCGTGAAAAAAGGCCGAGGAGCTGCCTAGGTATCTGCACTCTGGCAAGAAGGTAGAGTGTAGGCTACGATTGCGTACATCTTGGCAATTGGTCCATTTCTTTCCTTTTCTCAGTCTGAATCCATTGTCAGAGCGAGGAATGCAGGTACCGCGGTACCTTCCACGCCCCGTCAAAGCTCTTCAGACACGCATACGTAGAGAAGTACATGTACTTACATGCTTTGACATCTGTAGAGCATTTCCCCAGCCGATTCAGCCCATAGATTTATGCCGATTCTCGCCACAAGGGGGAATAAGTTGACGTACTTCGAAGCCTTCCTTTCCCATTCCATCCGTCCCCTCCACCCACCCCCAGATTACAGGAGCACCGTTGCAACGGGAACTTTCCCCAACCCCTGTATGTTCCGCCCCCTAAAGTTCCACAGCCAGAGAGTCTGACCACAACTAGATTGAACAACACTCTCTCACCTCTTCAACCTGTTTACCCTTCTCCTCTTCTACCCATCCAATGTGTACGGAACTTCACTTCGCAACTCCACCGGAATAATTGTATATTCACAATGGAGGATATTTCATCCATGCACGGCCTAGATATGAACCGGGGCCCTCTCTCCCCTCTCCCGACTGCCCGGCCTCGACCCAGGACCGGGAACGGGAGTATAACGCCTCCCGAAGCACCTCTCAAGCGTTCTCTATCCCTCCCTCGAAACCGCCTCTCGCTCTCTTTCCCCGTGCTTCCTGCCGGCTCTAATCTCTCTCCCCGTGGCGCCCCGCCATCTCCTGTATACTCGCCAAAGAACCAGCACCACGATGTGGATAAACCTGTCACACCAGATGATCCAATGGCCTTTCTGACTGCTCTTGCAGCCCAGGAACGACGAGTGTTGGAGCTGAAGGAAGAGCTAGGGAAGGCCGAGACGGAGCTTAGCCGGTTAAAGAGGCAGTGGGCGGTCCATGAAGCAACCATGAAGTTACATGAAATCACACCAACAGAGAGGCTACGGCCATTGAATACGTCAATTGCTGCAGCAGAAGTAGGAGTACATAGCCCAGGGCGAGAGCAGTATCAGGCAAAAGTGAGCTCGGTGACCGGGAGGAAGGTATCAAGCCAGAGACACACGAGAGCCCTCAGTTTACTCGCAGGGAGTAGAGAGGATACACCACCGGCGCTGGTCAAACGGCATACTGTTGCTCACTCGGCATCGAGCTCACATTCGGATGCGGACAGGGAAAAGAGGAACAGTCAGGATGCGTTGTTGAGGACGGGGAAGCAGATGGCAGAGGACTTTAAGGAAGGATTATGGACCTTCATCGAGGATCTCCGGCAAGCAACCGTCGGCGATGAAGCCATCAGTTCGACGGTAAACAGCACTGGGATTCGTGCATCACCCCACAGCACCAGATCTACATCCCCAAGGATGTCAACAAGGAGTGGCTCACCTGCCAGCAGCCTTAAAAAGGAGAGAAGAAGGGAGGAGTCTCTAATCGATTTTGGAGACGACGACGGCAAATCTACTACGAACCGGATCGATGAGGAGGAGAACTTACTACTCGATCACCCCTCATCCGCATCCTCTTCTTCTTCCAACGTACGGTGGAGCACCAGCACCACCAATTCCAACACCTTGGTGTCGTCGTCGTCGCGCTCAAGCACGCCTAGGACAAGCACAAGGTTCGAATCTCTCTCCACCTCCTCATCCTCCTCCATCCTCATTCCTTCCTCCATCCTCATACTGGCCCTCTCTCTCTCTCGGAACATCTGGACTAAATCTCGTGCGATCCTCTTCTTGGTGCAGTTCTACAACATCAAACGCAATCTGGAATCAGGCCGTGGTGGCTACAACACTGAAGAAGGCTACGGCTTTAGTTGAAAAGGTTGAGAAGAGCCTCGCACCGTTGCCAGCTACAGGAGCCGGGTCGACGGGATATTATGAGGGCAAACAGGGCGAATTGAGGGCAAGGTCGAAGACGGTTGGAAAGAAAAATGCATGAATTTCTGTACTCTGAGATTTTTGGAGATTTTTATAGGGTTCGTGCTTGAACCTGATAGATTTTATTGGGCTGGATTGGATAAAGTCCAAGGCGTATGATATGATGAATCTTCCCTTTGTTTTTTATGACCGGTGGGGGGCCTATGTTGGCATTTTCTTTTGTCCTTGGTTGTTTTTCTTATATAATGCCCCCTCGATGATGATATCCAGCAGCAGTAAATCGGGTTGCTTTTTTATATGCATGTTTTATACCTCGGTCTGCTGGCAGTATTTTGTTCTTTGATTTCAGCGGGGAGGACTTAAGCTTGTTGTCAGCGGTTATTATACGCAATTTAGCTTTCTGTATTTTTGCGAACCTATGGTTGGTCATCTGTATCTTATTGATAGTGTTTCCATGATAAATAGTGGAAGAGAAGCCTTTATTGGGTATTATCTTTTTATATGGCTATTAATCTGTAAGAGTGTTGTTTGGTTGTGATAGATGAGCCAGAAACCGAATATAACCCAGAGGAATTTCATCAAAAATATCTCAGTTAGAGAAGCTAGGTTGAGCCCTGTTCCAGCAAATGATCTAATAATCTTATAATCAGTTTATTTCATTTATCCACATGTCGTGAATTTCGCAGAAGGAATAAACTCTTGGGAGAAATCCCCTGGGGCAATTCAAACATATTTTGATAGAGATCTAAAGCAAGAACTGGCTGGGAGTGGACAGCTCAAGAATACGCCTCCCTCCCACATTATGTGCCAGAAGACTGGAGACCGGGCATGAAGTTGTCCAATAGTAGTCTTCAGACACTTTGATATTGGGGTGTGCTTGAAGGAAATTCCATAGACAAGTACTGTAAGGCTTGTGTATTCTCTATAGATTTACTCTAGATAAGTTGAACCTCATGAAGAAGGATGCCTTAGACCTCTTTTTTTAACCTTATTGGTTTAGGCCAGCTTGTTTGAGCACGTGTCAAAGTCTTTAAGCTTCAGACCATGTTGTAGATGCGTCAGCTACGCCGCACATACTATACTGCAATGAAATTCTCGTGGCTAAAGCAAGGTTATAAATCCAATCCAGGGTCAAATATTTGTGGCTAAAAGCACCCATAGCAAGATAAAGATAGACTGAGTGAGGTCTCTGCCCGAATCTCATGCCTGGTAGCTCCAGCTGTCCGAAAGTGATTACGACGAAGCTTTTATAATCTGATTTATAGGAGGACTGAAAGAATCCAGAGGAAGTAATTATGTACTACCTCTTTAAGTTGTCGTTCAGGGTAGGATCGGTTCAGGGTATACAAACAACCACTGATCTTTTGTGGGTTTCATTCGCACTAACTGCCAATCCATTGGCTTTCAAGTTGACTAAATATTTGAAATTCTCACTAGAAACGGCTACTACTACTCTAACTATATATACCCGCTCTGTGAGTATATTTATGGAGGGGTTTGGCCCAGAAAGGTATTTGTAGGATCATTCTGATTCCATTTTTTTAAAGTGACTGCTACGTGGAGATGTCACTTACAGTCTCTTTTGCCCGTCCCCTTTCCGTACGAACAACCCAATGTTTTGAATCAAAAAAATTCTGGAAATTTAACTATGCGTATAAGTTAAGATAAGTCTTGAGAGTTTCTTCCCGGGATATTCAGAACTCGTATATATAAAGGCCCTGGAGTGTAGTGCACCTAATATTTAGGCCAGCTCAGAAAAAGCGCACAATAAGTACCAGTCTGGTCAAACCGCATATCTTGCGAGCCGTACGGCACACAGAAAGACCTTCAGTCCACCACAGACACCACCGGCGTCACGATTAACTTACAGGAATATTGAAACAACACTCTAGGTATCTAACCTTAATGCCAACGGCCACAGCTTAATCGCCACAGCCTGGCCAAGAGGAAGTCGAGACACTACCAGAGTCCTCAGTATAATTCACTTC
This sequence comes from Morchella eximia, assembly GCA_024713935.1. Classification (NCBI taxonomy): domain Eukaryota; kingdom Fungi; phylum Ascomycota; class Pezizomycetes; order Pezizales; family Morchellaceae; genus Morchella; species Morchella eximia. Next base: position 954,569 of record JAMGZG010000019.1, read on the forward strand.
CAAGGCAAAGGAGACTCTGTGCATCTGGGGGAGTAAGTGAGCCCCACCTCTTCGCTGTTGCCCCGGGGTTTAGATATTCTTTCTAAATCAACTTTGCATCCACCCTCCGCTACATAGAAGTAACTACTCCTACCGTCAATCCGTAAGGTAAAATAAGTATAATTCATGCACAACCTATTCGTAAACGCCACTGTTCGGCGTTCTCACGTAGGGATATCTCTTCGATCCGTCCTCCGGGCTATGGATCTGAAGCATCTCAGTCGCCTTCGCCGATAGTGCGGCCTGAAAACCCAACTAAATCTTGAACTGAGCCATAGACTTAAACACCACTGGTCTCTCGGAGCCTAAGGCTCGCAGGAGTCGCGATTTTGGTAATCTACCCTCAAGCCAGTAGGTCAATGATCGGTATTACAAGAAAATCATTCATCTCCCAAGCGCAGCGAAAAGAGTGGATTACGTGGCAGCAACAGCTACTTCCAAGAATAAAAGGTTGAAAGTTCTATTACTGCTATGTACTTGTCCCCTCGGGACCCACTATCATTATTAGATCATCTGCGGTCTACTACTTGCTATGAAAAATGATAGATCAAAATCACTTCATATTACTCCATATGGCCTTGATACTGGCCCTAGATGGTATGCTCCATGAGTTGTCTTGATTGGTTCGAGACGGAGAGTGCATGGGCCTAAACTATGAGCTATATACTGTGTGCCATTACCACCACGATGGCTCTTGAACAACGTGCAAACTCTCTTAAAACATATAGGAATCGCTACCACGAAAAGTGTAATACTGCTAACAATTGATATATCTATTCTCGTCTTAAGCTAAATAAATCAATCTACCCCACAGTCTAACCATCTACACATCTAGATAAACTAATCCTTCTTCTCCCTCGCCGCAAGAGCCGCAACCGTCTCTTCAATCTTTTTATACGGCCAGCTAAACGCCGGATACAAGAACGGCCTCAAATCGAAGCTACTCATCGTCAGCAAACCCAAATCCCTCTACTACAACTAAGGAGAAAAACTTACCGATTATCATCCGGGCTATATTGCTCAGCATGATATGAGGGTGTCAGAACCGTCTGCTTATGCCTATTGATCGCATAATAGAAGAAGAAGTTTCTCGTCTTCGTTGCAATCTGCCTAGGGCTCATGTGGTCTCCCCACTCATGGAGGAGCTTATTAAACGCGCCCCATGGACCCAGTTTATCATTCTTACGCAGACGACCAAACACAGAGAGCTCGTCGTAGGTGAAGCCCATGTCCGCCTCGTCAGACTGGACATATTCCTTTGTGATGGGCTCGAGCTCGGCGGTGGGGACGGCGGTGAGGAAATCATGCAGAATTGGGATCTCGAACTTATCTCGCGCGTAGGCAATGAAGAGCTTCAAGTCCGTTTTTGAGATCCCGCCAATAGGGTTAATATCGGCGCTCGAACAGTCGTATTTGGTCAGGTAGCCGCGGAGGCTGCCATTGATAAATGTTAGAGGGCAAACATGGGATTAACAAATCTGACAGACATACCACTCATCGACATTCGCACTTCCTAGGACCAATAACCCACCTTGCTTTCCCCGTACCCAGGGCAACAACTGCGCAAACAAATACGCCAAGACCATTCTCAACCTTGCCTAAACATTCCCATCATCAGAAATCACTCGTCACGCTAACCAACCAACCAACAACCAACAGCGCGCTAAACTAACCTGAATATTCTGTAACGCCAAGTTCTCGGTTTTCGAGCCACCATGAACTTGAAAGACGGGTTTTTTGCCCGTCACAAACGCAAAGAGGTCTCGTACAGAGGTAACAATCGTGTCCATATTCAGGTCAACATGGTACGCCCCGATTGCCTCCGCAAGCTCCTTGGCGCGCTGGCGTGTCTCCTTGCTCGAGTTCTCCGTACCCATGAAACAGGTGTGGAAGATGCGACCTGCAAGCTCCTGGGGCGTCTTGGGCACCCATGTGGAGTCCTCTGGTTCTCCTGTGATTCGGCGGGCGTCCTTAATAACCTGTTCCGCTACAGTGGGGAGAAAACATGCCATCAGTTCCGACTACAATGTGACCCAAATGCGCTTCTGGAAGTAACTTACACCTAGCTTCACAGGCTTCCACAACAAGCCTACACATGGAGTGCACAATCGTTGCAGTAGCACAACTATCAATCCCACCACTCAGCGGCAAAAAGTACCCTGAAACACCACCACACCTGCGCAAGTAGTCCCACAACCAGCAAGCTGGGCCCAGCGCGATCTCCTCCTCGGCGGTGTGGAAACGTACGTCGATGGCCTTTGTCGGCTGGATGGAGAGATCAACGGTGGAGCCTTCGGCAGAGATGCTCATGTCCGCCTCGATGCGTGGATATGGCGTGTTCTGGACCGCCTGTTGGCCCCGCGAGGGTGCGAAGCGATAGCTGCGCACTTCCTCAAGGTCTACGGTGGCAGTTACAACCTCCTAAACCCGGCAGGTAAGAGAGGTGGGTATGCGCGGGGTTGGGTTTGGGTTTGGGGTTGGGTGTTACTTACAATATCTTTTAGGGAGAATTGGGAGCCTTGGGCGACAATGCGGCCGTTGACACCGATGATCGCGGAGCCGTCGTAGTACAGGCGGTCACCGTCGCAGCCTTGTTGATTGGCATAGAGGTAGATGCCGCCGCACTGTGAGCAATGTTAAGTTTGTTTCTATGAAATCTTGTCTTGGGTACTGTATTACCTTTTTAGTAGCCTCAGTCATCAACTCGACTCTCGTATTGAGCTTCCGCAGCTCATGATGACTTCCGCTGGAATTGGTCATGATCTCAATCCCATCCAGCGACATACCAATATGCGGGCTTGTATTCCCATCAGCATACCGCCAAACCTTGCTACAAAAAAATACCACCATCCATCTAGAATATACACCACCTACCTATTCGGCGTAAACAGTTCCTCGCAGGTCTCCGCCGCAATACACGTATCCAGCGTCGAGATGGCCGCATCCCCGAATGGGACCTTTCTCTGCCCCGTAACCTCTGCCACCATTCTCGGCAGGCAGTACTCCTCAACATACTTGACCCTCCCCCAGCCCGTGAAGTACCGCATCTCGCGGTAGTTACCGTCATTGGCGAGATAGAGCTTGGGGCGGATGAGGAGGATCTGTTTGTTGTAGGCGATGATGCGGCAGTTGTAGCGGACGTTCTTGTGGCCGACGGGCCTGGGGGGGATAGTTAGAGCTAGTTAGTTGGTAGGAGGTTTGTGACTAGACTACGCACATTCCAATGTCGAGGAGGATGTCCTGGCAGTCGTCGTGCGAAATGATCTTGACGAGCATCTCCCAGGAGTGGAGGTAGGTATCGCCTTTTCCATAAAATCGAGCTGGTTTAGCTATACATCTCTAGAAAGGAACTTGCAAACAAATGAGCTACCTTCGAGGAAATGATCAAGACATCCATATCCACTACAACCCACCAAAAAAATCTACATAAGCCCAATCCCAATACTAAATACCCTTATAATACTGCAATGTTGGGAAGATCTATACGCACGTCACCTCTAGCTCCGGCCCAACCCTCAGCGACGCACCGGCCTTTTTCGAGAGCCGGATGCTCTCAATAATGCGTTCGGCATTGCCTTCGAAATCGAGGGCCCATTGGTTGAGGGAGCTATGCAATTGTAATATGATATTTAGTAATGCTCATATCTTAGAGGGGAGGGAACTAGTAGGTAATTACCACGTTGCCAAGATCGCGAGATGTCCCATTTCGGCACTTGTCAATTGTAGAGTTGAGTTTTTTTTTTTACTACTGTACTCGGTGGGGGAACAAGCTAAATGGATGAGGCATGCGGGGCACGCGGGCCTATCGATAAGGGCGTCCGGGTAACCAAGCAGCTCTCTCTCTAAAAAAAAAAATGGGTGGTTTCAAGCCACAGGATCTCACTCGGAGGCCGTTCCCTGTTCTGCTCTAACCAACTACAGTCGTCTCTAGGTCAATGACGAAACCGGTTCGATGGCGAATAGGCCAATCGAAGCCAACAAAAGCGCGCCCACCCCTTTGCTTTGACTGACTATCAGCCCAAGAAGTATTCATTCGTCATCGAGCCGGGTTCGCCGTTAACCCAGAAACGACTGTACATAAACCATGCACGCGGCCATAGCCACTCCCTCAACACCACAGCAAGGATCTTGATGAGATGCGCACACGCAAGGGGTGGACAGGGGGAGGGGGAACTACTAATACCAATTCTGCTAGATGTCCATCTAACGTCAGCAGCCGTCGCTAATCGGGAGCTAGTGCTGGTGCGGGTACAGTCGAGCCCGGACTTCGGATGATGGATGAGATACATCTACTAATGTACTTTAGATGCGTGGGTACATGGCCGGGATGTATGGGCAGGGACTGGAATGCTTAGGCTGGGGGTTATATAGTACATGTAGATAAGTAGTAGATAGGGCGTAAAGTATATCTAATTAGTTTGGTGAGCAAAGAAGTATTGGTAATAGCAATTGCCCATCATCTCGGAGCCCGGAAGACACACCGTTGATCTATATTGACTGACAAAGCGTGTCTCTCCTTCCGTCATGTCATAATCAGTCAGTCAGTCAGTGTCTTGAGGCTTCTGTGCATCATCATCAAGAGCAGATTTTGAATTCCTGGCCGGATTACTCATTACCTTAATATCCACACCACATGCTGCAAGTCTAGGTTCTCATTACCGCATCTGGCTGAGCGTTGACATCAGCAACGCAAGTAATCACTAAACCGTCTTCACGCCCTCTCACTCGCACCTGCAATGCGGCGGGTACGGCGCGCGCGCGGCCAACCTAGACACCGACCGACCGGCCGATCCGGCCGCGACCCAAACCAAAGTCTAGTCAGATCTACTTGACTGCCTCACCGTTGACCGAACCCACACCCAGGATATGGATTGGATTGGCATGGCACGCCACAATTAAGATTTTTGATCAGCTGGCCCTCCGTGTTGTCCGCCAGGGGGGGGGGGGGGAGGGTTTGGTGTAACTCATACCTTTGTGTCTGGCTCGCTGCTGTGGCACGACAGACGGACACAGACGGACACAGACGGGTAGAGTACCTACAGGTGCTCTCATGTCTGTCTGGCTGGCTGGCTGTCTGTGTACGGTACATCCATCCCTCCTTCCCATACACCCATACATCATCCCCCAGAGGCACAACATCTCAGCTAACCCCATCGCGGCCATGGCCCCGAGACACTTGCGCCCAAACCAAACATTACCTACTGTGCCACAAGTTCAGTCAGTCAGTCAGTCGGCCCAGTCACTAATCTACTGCCCACTCCCTCGTTTCCCAGGTCAGGTCAATTCACCCTTCCACCTACCTGCTTGCTGCTATTTTCCCTCGCGCCACCACCCGCACGCAGAAGAATAGAAACCACCCGCAGCAGCAGAAAGCAGGAAGAGGCTGGGTCTACCCGTCCCGGCACTTTGGGATCATAAGTGGTGTAATATTAGCCAATATACCCCACCCCGGTCATGGACGTTCATGCGGCTGGGGGAGGGAAGAAAAGGCCGGGCGCGCGGCGGTTAGCAATTGTACTCTAGCTAGCTAGAGTAACTACATGTAGAGTATCTAGGTCTATATACATCACGGCACCTACCTACTACGTACGTTTTCTAGGGATGGGGATATTGGGGACAGGATGGTACGGGACGGTATGCACTGTGCTGCAGGACATAGAGTACATACGTCAGGATGTCAGGCTAAACACGATTCGCGAGTGTCGAAAATTAAAGCGAGGGGGAAAATGCACATAATGGGTTCATGGGGAATTCTGGCACTCTATGTATATACATGCATATTGACATATCTCGACATGGGGAAGGGGGGGCATGGATCTGCTGGACCTGGGTATCGGGTTCTTTTTTTTCGCAGGAGGCCGTTCCGTATTAACATACTGCACTGCAGCTGTAGGTAGGTGCTAATTATAATGATGCCAGAGAATTGGTGTAGATGCTGCTACATGGTCTGTGGTCGAGCAGCTTGCTGACGGGAAAATTAAAGGAAAGAAATATCGTCGATTTTTGACTTAAGCTTTGGAAAGTAAAAATACGTGTTGTGGCATTCTTGACTCTAGAGCAAAAATACTTGTTATAATAGCATTTTGACTTTAGAGTAATAAAAACGCTTTTTATTAATATGGTGGGAGTTTAAAAATACTTTCATAGTTATAGTTATATGAGTTTTTATTATTTACAAGCTTACAAGCTTGCAAGCCTCAATTTCCAACATGTTCGGCATCGCTGGTGGATATAATAGTGTACAGGTTACAAACTAACTCTGACTACAAACAAAAATATTGACCCAAAAAGAAAGGAAGAAGAAGAAGAAAAACAACAAACAGAATATAAAGAGAAAAAACAAAGAAGATATCGAAGACGAAGATGAAAAAAGTCAATGACCAATTGACCCCCTTAGTTTGCCCAAACAAAAAAAAACTCCGTAAGGTATACCCCCCCCCCCACACCATTTGTTGTTGCGGTTGATTCCAAAACAAAAGAAAAGAGTTAGAAAAAGCAAAGTAAAACAAGGAAATTCCCGTACCCCAATATTTCCCCAGATCCAAAAACTCCCGTAATTAAACTAAAATAATAAAAATAAAAATAAAGCCTATAGAAATATAAACCCAAACCAGTAGTTACTAGTACGTATGTGCGTGTGTTTGTGAGAGAATGTCAGACCCCTAAAAGTACCCGCCAACATCCAACTTCATCGGCGGCGCCAATACAGGCGACAGCCCAGTCTTCCTAAACGTGAGACTCAAAATCTTTCCCTTCCTGTCAACCGCCACCAGCCGGTCGCCCTCGGGCGTGAACATCATCCTACCCGCGGTCTCGGGCGTTTGTTGGTTCTGTAGCCTTTCCTTTGTGTGTGTTGGCGAAAAGGATGTAAGGTTCGTCTCATCGCCCTCGACGTACGCCAGAGGCGCGACCCAGATCGTGCCGCTCTTTGTCAGGAACGCCGCTGCGTTTCCAAGCGGCGCAATAGCGGTGGAGGTGACGCGGAGGCCGACTTGCCGGACGGGGCGCGACTGCGGCTTGCCGAGTGTGGTGCCGACGGGCTCAGTGAAGGAGCCGTTCCAGTCTCCTTCATTGGGGCTGGTGGGGAATGTGCTGACAAGGATATTCTTGGTGTCTGGGAAGAGTGCTGCGGAAGAGATTGTTTCGGAACCAAAGCCCTAGAGTAAATATGTTAGTATGCAATTTGGTCAAAGAGAAATATGTGGGGAGTAACAAACCTCAGTGACCTTGAGACACCCGCTGGTGATGAGTGTGGGCTCCTCTCGTGCTTTGGCGATGTTCCATGAGTAGTAATAGCCGTGCTTGGGGGTCGCGCAGGTGAGGATGTTACCGTCTTTTGATATTGAGAGGAGGTGCGGGGCATCACGGGGAGATCTGGGGTTGATGGGAAGGTGCACATCGCGTAGCTTCTCGCAGCGTAGTCCAGAGTATGTTGGTGCGTTCATGCGGAAGATGCGGACCATGCCCACGCTCTCGCCCATGAGAGGCTTTGTCAATCCTGCCACGAGCTTGTCCGCCTCAATAGCGATGCAGGAAAACTCCCATGCGTTCATATCCTCTGTGAATATAACCTTGCATTCCTGCTCAAGATCATGCACTTGGACCTGTTGCCCCAAACACTTGTTAGTATTTGTATATTTAAAGAGACTTAGAAGGGGGAGAAACAAACCCGCTTGCCAGTGATCGTAACCACATATTTTTCTGATGCCGCCCCGCCCTTGTAGGAGCCCCATGTGACCTTACCCTTCCGTAGACCCTCCGCCTCACCAAGTTTATATGTGAATTTTGGCTTTGTCGAGCAGGTCTCCCCCGGTCTCGGGATCGTAAACACCTGGAACCCATGTGGTGTCATAAACACCGCATACTTCGCATCTGCTGAGAGAAAAACAGTGAAGCAGTTGTCCTTTGGGGCGACCTTGAGGATCTCCTCATACGGCTGCGACTCATACTCGATCGTGTCCCAGGCCCTGATCGGGACCGTTTCCACACCCGAGAAAATCGGCATCATCATCGGCTCATAGCTGTTTGACCTTCCATGCCCAAGCGCAGAGTTGCTGCGCATCCTCATAAAGTCCTGCTTCTCGCTGCGGACCTCGAGAGCCGACTGGGAGCGTGCGGGTTCGACAATGACTGGTGGTGCGTTCGGTTCTACCGGCTCTGGTGCATCCTCGGCTGTGTCGAGCGGTGGGAGCGGCTTGTTGAGCTGTAGGCTGCTGAAGCGCGGGGGGTTGCGGCCGATTAGGGAGCCAGGACGACGAGAGAAGATCCTACTAGCACGGGAAAAGCGGCCCATGCCACTCTGGCCGGAGGGTGTGCGCGATAGGGAGGGCTCGGGGTAGGTTGAGATTGGGGACTGTTGTTGGTGGGGTTCGAGCTGCATCTGGCTGAAGTCTGTAGCGGGAGGTCGATAATGGAGGCTGTCGTGGGAGTGTTTGCGGAATTGGTATTCTTCCGAATCGGAGGACTGCTCTTCGCGGCGAATGTAGACAGGCTGGGAGAGTGCGGATTTGCGGTCGTCGAAGGACTGGATAGGGAGCTCAAAGGATACTTTGGAGACGTTCGCGTCTTCCGGATACTCTTCTTGGGGTTCTTCGAACAAGCTTTCGCTGAATAGTTGATCCAGATGGTCAAAACGAAGGGTAGCATCAAAGTCTGGGGTAATAGCTTCTTGGGGTGTGACCGGCGCGTTTGCAAGAAAGCTTCCCTGGGGCATCTTGGGAGTCCGGTATAGATGTGGAAGAATTGGAGACTCTACTATTGGAGAGTCGGAATTTTGAAGCCTTGAGATAGGACTAAGAAGTGAACGGAAAGTATCGGTGGGACTTAGTAACGTGCATGTGTCCTCTGTAGGACTAACATTAGAGTCGCAAGTCGGTGCGATACTGGATAAAGTTGGAGCCTGACTGGGGATACTGCTTGGAACTGGACTCGCCGTGGTGGTAGACCGGGCATTATCGTCCATCGGCCCCCAAGTGTCACTACGCATAACTTCATCGTTGTTATTGGTACTTCTGTGAGAGGGAGTAGTAGTAGATCTTGTGCCTGAATGCAGAATCTCAATGCGGCGCTGCATTGACTCGACCGCACCTTTGTACAAGACCGTCTTCTCTTCGCAACGTTCCATAGTTTCCCGTTTTTCTATTTTAAGCTCCTCAATCCGAAGGTTTCTTTCATCACTTGCTACCGGACCACTAATAACACCAAAATACTGTTCAATTACCAAGTCCAGGTCGCGCATCATCCCAAAGTATTCGGCTTCAGTGTAGCCTATGGTAGATGATATAATGATCTCAAACTGTTTTGGCTTGTTAGCAACTACATATGTAAGGTAATGTACGATTGCTTTAAGTAACTTACGGCCTTATATCTGAATGCAGGTCTCTCCGAGGTTTGTATTATCTTCATACATAGGCCTCTCGCCTGCTCTACAATCTCCTCCGAAGCAGGAAACGCAGAAACTAGTTGGTTTAGTAAATCCAAAAGACCCGATATCATTAGATGGGCTTCATGCTTTGGAAGTACCCCAGCAGGGGTGCTGATTGGCTCGCTTATAATTTCGTCTTGTGAGATGAGTGCCAACAACTCTTGTTCGGCCCTTTCCACGATCGATCTTGAAATATCCGCCGCTAAAACAGGTGCATACTGACATGCCCGTGTGGGATTTCTAGACTGCGCTTGGTGTTGGAGAGAAATCGCACCCGCGGTCCCCTCGTAAAGATGTCGCATGTCTTTGTGCCATTCTGATGGTAGTGCTTTTATTCTGGCAAAGATACTGTCCAGGGCTTCTGGAGTTGTTTCACCATCTAGTTGATTCTTAATGAAAAGAAGAGATTAGGAAACGAGTTTAAGAAACGGCTGAAAACACGAAATAACTTACAATAAAACCCGCCGCAAAAAGGAAATGTATTGTTGGCGTGTTTAAATCGTTGAAACTCGGGATATCACTCGGCAAACACCTGATAAGATCGCAAGCGTATCGAACGAGGAACTCGATATCACCACTATTGCGCTTCTCGTCATCTCCTGCCTCAAATCTTGCGCGGTTGTCTGTGTCTCTCTCCGATATATCCTTGAGTAGCTTTGCATATGTTTCGTTCTCGATCTTCTCGATCCTAGGCCTGACCTGATACAACAGTGACAACGCCGAAACAAGTGTGCGGAGCTGAAGCTCCCTCGATAGTGATGCGTTGTCCTTGTCCTTCTGTGCCATTCTCCCAGCCATCAGCTCAGCGATACGCAACACCAGCTTGGTGTCAAGCAGTGTATCTGGAGGAGGCGCCGAATCCAAGCCCAAGTAGGTGACCTGGAGATCAAGAATGACCTTCAAAAAGTAGACCGAATTGTAGGCGAACGATTTCTCCATCCTCCTCAACGTATTCTGAACAATATAGTCGATCCCAGGCACAAGCCATAGTGCTTCCTTCGCAGTAACGTATGGCTCGATAAATTCAATATCCAACCCCGCATCTTCCCTCAAAACGTTGTTGTCAAAAACATCGTCTCCGTCGTCGCTGGGGCACATTTCGATAGGTCGGTCAGACTCGGTCGTAGGGATAGTGATCGTAAGTGTCATAGAATTTATAGAGTTGGTCCAAGAGAGCCCATCCGACAAACAAAGCGATTGGCAAGTTTTGTTCCTTCAAACGAATGTATCAATCAGGTTGGCAAGTTGAAGAGTTTGAAAGGGTGCGAAATTCCTTTAGGCTGGGTGTGGGCGGGCAACCAGATGATTTAAATTATTAACCCTCCATCAACTGGCAAAACCACCTTAGACATGTGTAGAATACAGATGTACCACTGATGTAAGTAAGTGATCCCACATCTCCACCACCCCCCTCCACCCTCCCCCTCGCACACGCAAGGCCGGGTATTTTTAATTGGATCAAGGGTACCACTTCTGAGCCAGTGGAGGGGGAAGGGGGCAGCCCTGGCCCGTCTGCGGCGGCGTGTCGAGTCCCACCGGCTGAGCCCCCCTCCCCATAAGCCTCTCTACAACCGGACCCGATCACCGTTCAAAGTGAGTAAAGTGAGAGTGGTAAAACTTTACGCTTTACCACGCGAATACTTCCGAGGTGCTATTCGGGTGTTTCCTGCTTTGCGTAGTAGTTGGTATTAGTCTACTACGTTACCTACCCTACTACTACATTAGTAACTACTTACTTACCTGCAAAGAAATGGCCTCAAGAAAAGTACTCTACCAGAAAAAAGCAACTGCAATGTCATAATATTATGCAAGAAGGGACGCCGCCAATGATAACCATTGACAGGGGAAACCAAACGAACTGCCGTTGATTGCTGAGCAGGTCACCGAGCGAGTCAGCGAGCTGGATTCAGTCAGCGGGTCCCCTCCTTCTGTTCTTCTCGGCGAGGCTGCAAGATGTGAGTGTGGTTGACTACTCTAGGAAATACCATAAGACGATACCCATTATTATGTGGGGGGCTTGGATACAGAAAGAAATATTAGATGTGATACCGACATCCATTTCTAAAAGACAGGCGGCTAAAGATCTCCGCCATCTTCGTACGTTTCAAACTTGCGTGCCTTTGCATCGGAGCCTCAACGTTAAAATAACAATCGCCAGGTACGGTGCAGTCGGGCGTAGTTGCTCATAAGCAGGCTGGTGAAATATTGATATCTTTCTTCAAACTTCATCACGTCTTTTTCCCCCGCAGCAAAGGATCCTGGCACCCACGTTCATGCCTACCTATAGATACCTCGATACCGCGCAACCTGTTCGTTACCAGCAGCGGAATTCTCCAGTCACTTGCTCAAAGCCGTGGGACTTACATATCCGCAGCGGCAAAATATCTATCTATTTTTCGTTTAAAAATCCGCTTTAACGTCAAGCGGATCTTCGTCCGTGGTCGACACAATTTTCATCCTTTAGCGAAATTGCGACTTTTAAACTGTGCGTGCCCAGAACCAGGCCACGGCAAAGATGATGGATCACGAGTGATCAATTACCTTTCTACAAGGCAAGCCTTACAAGGAAAGACCTCGGTGTGATCGGCCTTCTCTCTCCCTCCACAACAAATACCTATGCGTCTAACCGGATACAAAACCCCATATCAACAACTCAGTTACCAGTACCGTAGGTGTTCGCGGCGACGGGATCGCTTGTGCTCCCATCGTTTTTTTTTTTTTTTGAATTCTCAAAATCGCTCTTAGTGCATTCCAATTGTTTGGAACCACTGACTCTCCTTCCACACTGGGTGCGAAATTTATAACAATTTGGAAAAATCGCCAAAAACACGGCTGACAGGATAATTGCATCTTTTCTGGTTCTGTCGTACCTACTCAACCGTTTATCTAGACACCTACCTCGGCCTGACATCAATCTCATTAGCAATTGCAATGTACCGAAAATAAATATGGCTAGATACGGATACTACGCTGTCTATTCATTACTATACCAACACGACAATATCCTGAGCGGCCCAACTCCCTTCAAGCTAGAAGCAGGCAAACAATGCCCCCCCTCTACGCGAATGCCGTTTGTGCAATACATAGATTAACCCTCGCTGAAGATCAGGGGGCTCGCCGCTCGACAAGATCTAAGCCATGCTCTGACAGACCACAATGAGCACTGAGCTCTTACACAACTATCATATTACTCAACAGGTTACAAGCTTATAGTCTAGGCGAGAAGTGCGTACGTACAGTGACATCAGGGGGGGCGGTTCCAAATTTAACCAAATACACAAAGGTATTTTGGTTCTTTGGTTTGTAGCAGATGGACCCCCTCATCCCTGCGGGGCCGGCTGTTGACTATGGCAACTTCTAACATGGTGATCCCGGCCATTACTATAAAGAGCTTGCAGTTGCCTGAACAAAGCAGAGCGAGACGTTTGGCGTCTCTTCGCTATTAAAAAGTGAAAATGGAAGGGTATTGCAGCTGGCATCATCGTGGATGAATTAACGGTGGTTTAGATAATGGAGTTAGGTATTCACATCTATCGATTGGTAGGCCTGGGTTGCTATTTCAAGAATGAGGGGAGTAGAGAGATTGCGTAGCTTCTCTTCCTGATATACTATTGGGCAAGTTACATGTGCGGGGCTGGGTATGGGTTATATTGAGACAATAAAGTTTTTGTTATAGCTCATGGTTCTGATCATTGGTCTTGCTTCTGGGGACTTGTATCTGTTGTTCACAAAAGCAATGTGCTTATAACTTTGGCTATTCAATTAGAGCAACTTGTCGACAAAACTATGTAGTTGAAAACTGTACAGGCTGAGGGAAAGGTTGCAGTAAATGAAAGACGTGTGCGTTCGGCATTCTTGCTGGGGATGAGGTACACATGTGTAGAGAAGTCATGGAGGTGGAACTAGCCAAATCCTGAAAAAGCGGTTGATATTAAAGGCTTCACATGTTCACGATAGCTTCAAAAGTGTGTGTTTGAGCTATTGACGGGGCCGAAACCCGTCGGAGGTTATTTTAGAGGCGCAAACGTTTACCTGGAATTCACGACAGGACTGTCAATTTGGGGGTGTTCTTTGCGGGAGGTTCGAAAGCTTGTCCACCAGCAGGCGAATTGCGTACAAGGGAAATGATGACGATATCAAAAATACACAAATCTTCAGATAAATATGCCCGAAAAAGTTCGTATCAGTGTTGTGAAAGAAAATCTCGAAAACAAACAAGTTCATGGAGTTCAATCCATCACGTGATCATAAGCGATGACATTGAATTGAAACAACAAGCCTTGCAGCTCTTTTCTGTGATGCCAGAAACCGTACTCGTAACCACCTCCCTCATCCTACCCACCACAATCAGCTCTTCCACCGGCATCTACGCCAACATCATCATCCCCATTTCCTCATCTCTGAATATTTCCTTTCAGCTTCAAACTTTATACTTTATACACCGTGCTTCGTCTTGATTCGCGATGGCACAGCCCTCGTAACTATCCCACCCCCCCTCATTCTGGTAGCTTCTGCGCTGGAAGACCGTCAAAGTGTTTTACCCGCTGACCCTCCCCGCTATAGAACCAGTATCAACGTCAACGATCCTGGGCTAATCACACTAGTCAATAAGTTGCAAGATGTATTTGCAACTGTAGGAGTATGTAGTTCTGCGCTCCCACCCCTATCCACTATCTTCGGGTGCGTGGGGACTTGTAGCTAACGTTAACTTGGCAATATTCACAGGTTCAAAATCCCATCGACCTGCCTCAGATCGTAGTTGTTGGCTCCCAATCGAGCGGTAAGAGTTCGGTGCTAGAAAACATCGTCGGGAGAGACTTGTAGGCACCCCTATTTACCCTCCATAATTTAATGTAGGGATTTAGTACCAATATATTGAACTTTTTAGTCTTCCCCGAGGTACCGGTATCGTTACAAGAAGGCCGTTGGTAAGCATGATGTTTGACTTGTTCCTCGGATGAGCTATATCTAACTATATGGCAGGTATTGCAACTTATCAACCGCCCCGGTACTACCAACAGAACAAATGGCACAAACAAGGAGGAGGACGAGATGAAGCAATCAGATGTGGGGGCAAACCTCGACGAGTGGGGAGAGTTTCTTCACATTCCAGGCCAGAAGTTCTACGACTTCAATAAGATTCGAGACGAGATCGTACGGGAAACCGATGCGAAAACAGGAAAGAATCAGGGAATCTCACCTCAGCCCATCGGTCTCCGGATCTATTCTCCTAATGTCTTAACTTTGACCCTGGTCGATCTTCCAGGACTGACAAAGGTGCCTGTGGGTGATCAACCGAAGGACATTGAAAGACAGATCAAGGACATGGTTCTCAAGCATATTACCAAGACAAACTCGATCATCTTGGCAGTCACTGGTGGTAACACCGATTTGGCGAACTCCGACGGTCTGAAGCTTGCAAGGGAGGTTGATCCCGAAGGTCAGCGGACTATTGGTGTTCTTACGAAGATTGATTTGATGGACGAGGGCACCAACGTTGTTGATATTCTTGCTGGGAGAGTTATTCCTTTGCGACTAGGATATGTGCCAGTTGTCAACCGTGGCCAGCGTGATATTGATAACAGAAAGCTGATTTCCTCGGCCTTGGAACATGAGAAGGCGTTTTTCGAGAACCATAGCGCGTATAGGAACAAGCATGCCTATTGCGGAACGCCTTATCTTGCCAGGAAGCTCAATATGGTAGGAAGCATTACTCGGGAAAAAACTCATCAAGCGTCCGAGCTAACAAAATTAAAATTTCTAGATTTTGATGATGCACATCAAGCAGACTCTCCCGGATATCAAATCTCGCATTTCGTCTTCCCTCCAGAAATATTCAGCTGAACTCGCAACACTTGGAGATTCACTCCTTGGTAATAGTGCCAACATCATTCTTAATATCATTACAGAGTTTTGTAACGAATATCGGACTGTGCTTGATGGCAATAACCAAGAGCTCTCTAGTATTGAGCTTTCTGGCGGGGCGCGTATTAGTTTTGTTTTCCATGAGTTGTACGCAAATGGTGTAAAGGCTGTAGATCCATTCGACCAAGTCAAGGATATCGACATAAGAACTATTCTTTACAATTCATCTGGATCCTCGCCGGCATTGTTTGTAGGAACTACTGCCTTCGAACTTATCGTAAAACAGCAGATCAAACGGCTAGAGGACCCTAGCTTGAAGTGTGTCAGCCTTGTATATGACGAGTTGGTCAGGATATTGACGCAGCTTCTTCAAAAGCAGGTTTGTGCTTTCTAATTCTCGTAGTAACGCGATCATGCTCACTCTAAACTCGTAAATACAGCTTTTCCGGAGATACCCAGGCCTTAAAGAGAAATTCCACCAGGTCGTTATTGCCTTTTTCAAGAAAGCAATGGCGCCAACCAACAAACTGGTCCAGGATATGGTTGCTATGGAGTCTTGCTACATTAATACCGGACATCCCGACTTTCTTAATGGACACAGGGTAAGTCACCCTACCCCCGTACAATTATAAGAAGTATAGCTAACGGATATCCAAGGCTATGGCTATTGTAAACGAAAGACATAATTCTTCCAAGCCTGTACAAGTCGATCCAAAGACCGGGAAACCACTCCCAGGAGGCGGCAGAGATTCGCCAAACCCACAAAGTCTGGACTCAGGCCCTGATAACGGCGGTTTCTTTGGAAGTTTCTTTGCAAGCAAAAACAAGAAGAAGATGGCCGCAATGGAGCCCCCACCAGCTACGTTGAAGGCATCTGGAACCTTGTCTGAAAGAGAGGGAATTGAGGTTGAGGTCATCAGTATGTTTCTTCGACCCCGCAGTAAGAGGCATTCGAACTTGAAACTAATACATGATCCACAGAGCTTTTGATCAACTCTTACTACAATATCGTTAGAAGGACTATGATTGATATGGTACCCAAAGCTATTATGCTGAACTTGGTCCAGTATGTACCAGCATCCCCATCTCCTAGACATACCCAGAGGTTTAACATATCTTTTTTTGAACAGATTGACGAAAGATGAGATGCAACGTGAACTTTTAGAGAATCTTTACAAGTCAGATGAACTAGACAACTTGCTTAAGGAAAGCGACTACACCATTCGGAGAAGGAAGGAGTGCCAACAGATGGTTGAGTCACTGACCAGAGCATCTGAGATCGTTAATACTGTTGGTTAAGTGCTGTGAGGTTGGCGGGGTAGGTACTCTGTACGTGCGTGCGAGGCAGAGGACGACGATATTTTATCTATGGAACTATAACGTGTCGATGAATTGATAATGACTAGGGCTTTGTCTAAGTGGAGTTGGGGGATTTTTTTTTCACTTTGCCCAAAGATTGTAGACCGTGGAGCTTCACTCATTTTGCTCGCTTCTTTTCATCTTGCGTAATATGAAAACAATCCCTAATGATACCTATTTTTTCTTACTCTGATCCATTTATGATTTTTATTTTTTACACGACTATTTTCCTCATTTATGCGATGCAAATAAGTTGCGTGTGCTCACATGGCGGTTGCTTCTTTCTATATCAATCATGTGGGCCGCCGGGTTTTGTATAATGGGTGTTTGTGTTTCTATAAGTTGGTAGACTTTGATTTGCGATGCTATATATCTACGAATAATTAAATCTATGTCAACACGAACAGTATAGATAGGTTTTGGAAGACGAACACAGATTACTCTACTTGTGGCTGACAATAGGATGCAGGTCTCTTGCGAGTGATTTCTGGTGATCTCAACCGAGACATTCGGCAGGGCTTGTTATCTTACGAGTACACCAAGATATATGTGTCTTCTTCATATAATTTGGCTCACTGCTTGTGACTACAGTAGTAGTAAAGTTCAGTCATCAATACAAGTCTCGGAATCTTGGTGAATGTCTCAAAACCGATATTTCCCCCCAGCACAAACGACTTGGCCCCGTGGTTGATTTAACTTCTTGCACTTTTTTAAGTTAGGATTTTTTTTCCTTACAGTTGTTGTCAGAACACTAGGCCTGTTAATCGTCATGAGGCACACAGTGTAATATATGCTGTGATTGACCTTGGCCGGCTGGGTTTAATGTCCTGGCAATAAAGTCTCTCCACCGAAGAAAGTCAACCACGTCATGTATAACTGCCCCATAAGAAAAGAGCGGATCAGTGTGCAGAAAACATTGATGAAGGCATGTGTCTTTTTGTAGCATCTCCCAGTGTTCCACGGGTCACTCCCCGATAAACTCAAACGTTGACTGGTTCAAAAGTCCGTGACCCAACTTGTCATCCCTCCAATCCCGACAAAAAAGTAAAACTTTCACTTCACACAACAGCAAGGATATAAACCTGTTCCGTGTCCCAGCCTCCTGGCAATTGGCTCGTCCCTCCATTGTGATACAATTATGCAGGCTAACCCCACAACCTTAAGTTCTACCCAATTACGATATCTGTGTATCTACTCGGGGCAGGCAAGAAGAACCTGAAAATGCAAGCTGCAAGCAGGGGCTCAATTTGGTGTAGCTTTTTGCCAGCCGCAAATCACAAGTCGTTACCATAAAAAGTCATTTTCAGGTTCTTCTTGCCTGCCCCGAGTATGAGATCGAGGAACGTAAAGAGGTGGGTGAGCTTGCGTCGCCCCCAACCCCTGTAGGTAGGGTTCATGGTGCATGTGACACATACAAAGGTTCCCCCGCCTTAAGGGTCCAAGGCAGAGGATAGGTAAAGGTACCATTCTAATCCTCGTCCATGGAAATGATTGTTATTGCATGATTTTGCTCAAACCGAAGAAGATGATGATTTTTTTCTATTCTGTATTTCGATTGGGCACCGCTTAATTTATGGCATACGCCCTCTCCTAAGGGTGTCCTCGATGGGCCGACACGTCGTCTCTTGTAATTTTTCTGGACCGGGATATCTCTTCATTTGACTATTGGTCCTTTTGAACCTTATTTGTAGCTGCGCCCCAATAGTCATATATGTTGTTGGCCTATGCATCCAAGTGTTTGCACTTTGTCCGCGGGTTGTCTCGATGGATAACGCAGATCGCTCCTTTCATCTCAACTGTAGCACGTTTCCAAAAATAGTGGAATTCCTCGTATTGAGCGTGGGTCATCTCTAACGGGCCACTAGTTCCTTTTCTTGCTGGTGCGCTAAACCTTTCTTGCTTGCGCAGATGCGCTTTCCATTGGAACTCTCCGCATTTATTAGTCCAGATTGGTAGGGATATCTCTTGTGAAAGATATACCAGACGAGCTATGAAGATAGCAAGAAGCAAGAAACGGTGAAGTTACTCCGGCCCTCCAGACTTCTAGTCTCGTATTGAAGCCAGCTGCTGCATAGCTTGGCACACAGGGAATCACTCGATTGGTGACGACCAGTCTTACTAGGGAGTTACACATTTCCAGGATATGTGACGGCTGCAGAGATCTACTTGCCTGTCAGGAGTGATCGGGTCCCTGATAACTCGGGGTTGGGGGGTCTTTAAGCCTGTATGTGTGAGTCGACCTGGCCCTTGCACCTGTGGGACCAAAGTGATTTCCTAAGTGACAACATGGATGGTGACTATCAGGGTGCTTTACTCAATAATCTACATCTCTTCATATCCAGATATGTGATCCAGACAGACAGATACCCGGTGGCTGACCTTTACTATCCTGGTACCTCCTGGTCGGACTCGATCTTTTGCATATGCGGGGGAAGGGTTGATCTTTCAATCATCTCTGTTTTAATGCCGCTCCCGGCGGCGAAATTTTCTACTCTCCTTCCCTATCGGCATGTGGCCGGCTATATATGGGCGATTGTGCATGTAGGGACGGTGAGAAAACAGTGAAAAGCCTTGTTGAAGAATAGGGGTTAGTAAAGAAGTGGTGACGTATAAGAAAGTGAGGGGTATAGACGGTAGAAACGTTACCCAGTTGAGAGAAGGCGATGGTGGGGCCGGGTGGTGGGGTGCCGAGGAGCGAACCGAAATGTCAATCACAGCAAATCACTCGGTCGAGCTGATGACAGAAGCTGCTGACAACCACCTTCCATGGGATTTTGTTTTGTTTTGTTTTGTTTAATTCATTAATCACGTTCCATGGGAAGTGTGCTACATAGGCGAGGTCTAACCAACACCACGGGTTTCGATTAGTTGAGACCACAGATTTATATCCTGCCGTACCGCCGCCTATAGCTACATAATAACCTCCTTAGCTTACTAACTGAATAATATATCCGCCATTAAGGTCACTACGAATCCTTCAGGAATATCAAACTAGAATTACATTGGCAGCGGCGGAACGGGATTTTCATCCTTTACAATAACTAGTTCTTCCTGCTTGTTCCTTACTTTTTGCGTTCTAGAGCTACTATAAGTAGGCTGCCCTGAGTTGAGGGAATACCTAGCCTTTGCTAACATATCAACCTTCCAGTGTTGTGAGAGATGCTCGGTTCTGTGGGAGGGGGATTTGCAGATATGAGAAGACGTACCTCTAGGGCTAGACGTACCTCTAGGGCTAGCTAACATGTTGAGCGCTATCGCCTCACCCTACTTATTGCTCCGAGAACCGCTGCACCTATGGGTACTACACCACTAACTATCAGCCATAGACGAAAACAGGAAGTGGAAGTGGCTATATAGGTGGGCCGAGCCACTTGACCTACAGCCTAGCCTCGAACCTTTGTCTCGAATCAACATTTTACAGTGAGACATTTCAGTATATTAATGTACCTGCACGTGACGAGGAAATCGTCAAAGAAAACGCTTATATTCACCACATGCACTATCCCAAGACAGTCTTTCCAGTCATGACCCGCAGGCGTATCCAAGAACAATAAAATCAGCATCTCCTTTGTGCCATTATGCTGTATCTACCCGGCCAACAACCTCCACAATTAACACCTTCATAATCATCTCACCCACTACCTAATCAACCAAGCTAACCAAGCCACACCAAAAAAATGTCTTCTTCACCAGCAGCACAACCCACCGCCCGGTTGCAGACCAACTGCGCCGGGATGCCATATATCCCAATCGAAGAGAGATGGGAGCGCAACTGCCTCATCCTTGAAAGCGAAGAGAGGGAGAGGGAGAGGGAGAAAGAAAAGGAGAGGCCGAGGGCGGCTGTGAATCAGGGCCCAAGTCTACACGAGATTGAGATGGCAAAGTTGAAGGTCCTAAATGGGGGTAGTAGGGTACGCTTCTTTGGGGGTTACAGGGAGCGGGATGCGTCTGCGGAGCCTTAATTGATATACAAATACGTGAATTGGACTATCGATCATCGATAACCAGGGATGGGAATAATTACAACAGCCAGGCATAACAATAATACAAAAAAAATTACAAAAGCCCTGGGTATCAATCAACAAAACAGCAATAAAAAGAGAAAGAAAAAGAAAAAAAAAAGATATTAAAAGCAACAAAAAAAAAAAAAAAACTCAAACCACGCTCCAAACATGATACAAGCTCCAATCCACCTCCCACGTCCCCTCAGGCTGCACCTTCCCCGCAACCCTCCAATCATACACCTCAAAGCCATACCCGCCCTCCACAGCCTTCACCGCCGCCGCCAAGCCCTTCAGGGTCTTCTTCGTCAAGCTTGTTTTATTCGGCTCAATCAAGACGACGCACCTCTTGCTCGGCGGCATCAACGGGGGTATATCCTCGGCGGCAACAGGAAGAGCATGGACCACTGCGGGTTTGTGGGCGGTGATTTTGGCCTTGAGCTCAGGGAACTTGAAAAGGTAGTGGGGAAGCAGGACCGTTGCGTTAAGCAAAGGGGATATACGCGAGTGTCCATTTTTAAGCTCCAAGGCCTCACTAGTTTCTGGGGGAGTAGTAGTAGTAGCGCAGTTGGGAATAGACGGTGGTTTAGTACGCTGATGATGGTGGACTCGCTGTTCACGGGTGAGCTGCTGTTCGATTAGTTGACTCGGCGTGCTTTTCAATACTGGTATCTCTGGCTGTTGGTTCTCATCATTCTCCAGTACCGCAGTCATAATAGGCCCATTCTCATCTCCACTAGCTGTATTTTTAGACAAACCAAATTCCTTAGCAGAGCTCCTCCTCCCTACTAGATCCCTTTTTGGCGGCGTATTTCCGCCCAAAGAGCGTCTTCTTCTCTGTGGATTCACCGCTGGGGAAATTCCCCGAAGCACGGGCGGTGCAGCCTCTTTTACTTTTGTTGGTGAAATAGCTGCTGCTGCTGCTGCTGCTTGATTTGGACTTGGTTGTTGTGTCGGTTTGGGCGCGGGCGCGGGTGTGGGTGGTGCGTGCTTATTTTCTGCTACTGCCACACTCGCACCTTCAGCAGTCTCTGGAATTCCAGACTTTTGATCATTACCCTCTACTAGTGCTGGTGGGGGGGACGCTTCCTGGAGCTTACGCCCAACCTCTGGAGTAACTTTTGCAGCCTTCTGCTCTGCGACCTTCTGCTCTGTGACCTTCTGTTCTACGGCCTTCTCCTCTGTAGCTTTCTCCTCTGCAGCTTTCTGTTCTGTAGCGTTCTGCTCTACGGGTTCGGGAGATGCCTCATACTTTGCCCTTTTCGCCTTACCTCCCTCCTCCACCTCCTCTTCCTTCTCCTCTTCCTCCGTGCCCACCACCCCCTTCCCCACATCCGACCGCCCCCTCTTCACGCCCCCACCACCCCCCTCCGCCGCCAGCACCCTCTCCACCCACGCCCTCTCCCTCTCCGCCTCCTCCCTCTCCCCACTCGACAAGCTCCCCGCAGCCCTCGCCGCATCCTGCAGCTCCCCCAGCGTCATGGCGTCGAGATAGTCGCGCTCGAAATAGACCTTGCACACGCGCGGGTGGCGCAGCACGTAGTAGGGTGTGCTGCCATGCTTCTCGAAGCCGCCGCCGGTGAGCTCAAAGACGAGCGGCGTGGGGAAGAGGTGCGTGGGGGTTGTGAGGCCGGGCAGGGGGTCGAGGGTGAACGGGGCGGTGGTGGGCTGGTGGGGTGGTGTTAGTGGGGTGTGTGTGTGAGAGGTGGTGGTTTTTTTTTGGGGGGGGGGGGGATTGAGGTGAGGGTAATGGGTGTGGGATAGGGGGAACACAGGGTCAATGATAACAAAACCAACAAAACCCCCAAGCCCCCCCCCCCTCCTAACCAAAGCACCATCCATCGGCCCAAGCATAACCAATACCAATGATCACCACAACGGCAAGAAAGCAAAACAAAGCAAAGCCCACACACACAACCACCATCCATCCACCCACAGCTCCGATAGGGGGGGGTGGGGGGGCGAGCTCTACGAAAGAAAGGGAGAAAAGATAGATAATGCACTCACATCATACGCCACCGTCCTGAACGGCGCCAGCCGATTAATCTCCTCCAGATCATGCCTCGGCACACTGTAGCACACCTCAAACACCATCTTGAACCTCGGCTTCGCGCGCCCGCTCTTCACCTCCTCCTTGTTAGTCAAGCAGCCCACATGGAACACCGTCAGCGCCTTTGCGCCCACTGCACACACACACACACACACACACCATCTCGTCAGCACCTCCTCCCAAAAAAAAAGCCCCCCAAAGAAAGAAGAAGAAAAAAAACTCACTCCCCAACCGCCACCCCCTCGCCCCCTCCGCCCTCGCCCCCACAATCGCAAAATCCCCTGTATCCCCACACCCCACCATATAATCCTTCTTGACCTTGATCCACGCCAGCCTACCACCCACATGCCCCACCGTCCTCACACCCACATCCCCCCCGCCGGCCAGATCCACATATGCCCCCTCCACCGGCTTCATCACAACACCCTCCCACCCCGCCACCACGCCCTTCACAAACCACCCCCGCAGCGCCTCCACCGCGCCCTCCTCCCCAGCGCCGAAATCCACCTCGGTGCGCTCGGCCAGCTGCATGCGCCCGGCCACGGGCCGGGGCAGCAACTGGCAGAGGTGCTGGTGCCGCACGCGGTACGGCTGGTGCAGCAGCGAGATGCCGTTAAGGAGGAGGATGTCGAAGAGCACCACCATGAGGTGTGAGGAGCGCTCGCGCGGGGGGGCGCCAATGTATGTGCCGGCGCGGTGGACGTGGGCGCGCAGGTGGTGGAAGGGGAGGATGCTGGCTGTGGTTGTGCTGTAGGCGAGGAGCTCGCCTTCGAGGATGGCGGTTGTGGGGAGGGCGAGGGATGTGAGGATTGTGCTGGACGAGTGAGATTTTGTGATGCTGATGGATTGTGGGGGGGGAGGGAGGGGGCTTACTCGTGGACGCGGACGCGGTCGTCGGTGGAGTTGCGGCCGCTCTTGGAGAAGAGGGTGAGCCAGGTGTCGCGCGAGGGGCGCGTGGTGTCGATGTGGATCTGGATGTACTCGCCGTCGTATTTGCGTTCGAGGGAGAAGGTGCGGCCGGCGGCGAGGGCGGCGGCGTGTTTGCAGCTCTGTTGGTTCCTCAATTGCAATTGTTATGTATTATGCATGTATTATAGCAGCAGCAGCAGAAGTAACAGTAAATAGCAAGTAGTAATGAGTAATAAAAGGGGACCTTACCCGTGCTTTTACAAACTCGGGCCGCCCGACCTTGACGCCAATCTCGGGCTTTAGGATCTGTGCGGCCAGCGAGCGTAGGATGGGCTCGCGCTCATGGAACGGCGGGAAGCGCGCGTGGACGCGGTACTCGGGCGCGCAGATGAGGGTGCAGGCTTTGGAGAGGTCCTGCTGGAACCTGAAGAGGTGCGGCAGGAGGAAGTGGTATGCCGATAGTGTATAACTCTCTTTACAGACACCGCAGCTATCATTAGCCCTGCAGCAGGCAAGCAAGAAAAGAAGAAAGAGAGAGAGGACCTACCCGGCATCTCCACGGGCGCCAAACACTTGAGTATCACCCTCGTCACCCACTTTGCCTGCACGCTCGTCAATCGCCGATACAGCGCCGCCAGGATATCGGCCCTCGTGCCCTCCCGCTCCCCCTCCCCCTCCCCCTCCCCCATCGCCGCGCGCAGCCCATCACTCGAGAAGCGGCTCTTGGCCGCAACCCGGTCGAGCACGCTGTCAACATACTCGACAGTGATGCCCCTATCCAGCGGATTCTCCGCCTGCCTCAGCACCCGCGCAACCACAGCCGCAAAGTCGCCGTCACGGGAGGCGCGCCAGTTGGCTAGTGCAGCGGCGCGGGTAGCGCCAAGGAGCTGTGCGCGCGTGATGATGCGAGCGAGAGCGGCTTCGCGCAGGGCGTAGGAGCGGTCTGCGCGCAGGTGCGGGAGGAGCAGGGAGTAGAGGGCGGCGAGGGTGCGCGGGTGGTTGTGTAGTATGGGGTGGTGGAAGTCGAACCAAGAGGTGATGAGGGTGTGAGTTTTGTGGGTGAGGGTTTGTGGCGGGAGCGGGGGCGTTTGGGTGTGTAGGGATTCGAGGGAGTCGAGGAGGTCGGTGAGGTGTGTGAGGGCGAAGGAGGAGGAGGCCATTGCGGGGAAGGGGAGGGGGGCCGAGTGATGAGTGGTGGAGGAGTGTGGGGGAGGAGAGTGATGAGTGGTGATGGTGTTGAGTGTGGATGGTGTTGAGTGGTGATGGTGTGGAGTGTGGTGATGGTGTTGCAGAGTGCACCGTGCACGGGGGAAGACGTGGCGGGCGTTTCTGTCTCTGTTTCTGTCTCTGTTTCTTTCTTCCTTTCACTCCTCCGCTGTGTCCCAAACAAGGAACGCTTCCCCATCCCATTCCGCCCATTGTGACCCGCGCCCTACAAGACCAGACCTCAGACCCGTGCACTGTATGCGGGGCGTGACCCGGCTAGCCGTTCTGGGCAGCGCGTGTGCGGCTCCGCGAAACCTTGCAAAGCGCGGAGAGAGCAGTGGCAGGGATTGCTAGCGTGTGCGGGAGGGTGCTAGTCCGCTTCCAGCGCTGCACGGGGTTGATCATTGATCGCTGGGAGCACGAGTTGACGGTGATGGAGGGCGTGATGGAGGGAGGGCCTGAGGGAGTGAGGGAGTGAGTGTGAGGGGCACAGTAACACGGACAGAAGAGTGACAGTGACAGTGACTGGCTGCACAATGAGTGTGAGCGAGGAGGATCACTGCGAGGAAGTGAACGCCTGATCACGTCCATGTAGCCCGTGTACCGGGGCGTGTGCTGTGCAACCGTCCACTTTCCACTCGCAACCGTGACAGCAACAGCGCTCGCTCGTTCTCGTCTGGCTGCCTGGCTTTCACTCTCCATCCCTCAACACCAACGCTCCCCCACGCACACTCAACCCTCAACGCTCGACACTCAACACTCAACCCTCCCCTCAGCCCTCAACCCTCAACCACACATCCCTCAATTGTTAATCCTCGCACAGCTCTATAGATCTATATCCCCCCCGCTCTATATATCCCCCACCCAGATATCCCCCCCGCTCTATATATCCCCCACCCAGATATCCCCCCATCAGAAACACACCCATCTCAACCTGTAACCACCTGTAACTCCCTCCCCACCCCCATCCCCTCAACACCACACGCAACTAACCCCCCAGCACCCATGGTCTGGGACTGGAACACCACCTCCGGCCCCCCCTGCGCCTGGGAAACCGGCAAATCCGCCGAAAAATACCACCTCACCATCGCCTGGCTCGACAGCCTCTACTGCAGCGGCACCACGCTCGGCGCCACCGAGCTCGAGGCCCCCCAACACATTGCGGAGATCGAGGCTTCTACCGCCGCCGCCCCCGCTCCCGCAGACCCCACCCCCGCTGCGCCGCAGACGTTTGAGATTATTGGCTGTGGCACGGCTGCGGCCGCTACGCCCGTGGGCGGGTGGGACGAGCCGCCGCCGGCCGCGAGGGCGCTGCCGGAGGAGGCGGACGCGCTCATGTGGGCGGGCGTCAAGACGTTTGTGGTGCCGGTGCTGGGCGAGTGTCCGGGGCCCGAGGAGCAGGAGCGGGAGGAGAAGGCGCAGCGGCAGCAGCAGCAGCAGCAGCATCAGCAGCAGGGACAGGGACATGGGAGGAATGGGGGTAAGGGCGCGCAGGGGGGTGGTGGTGGTGGGTATAGGGGGCGCAAGAACGGCGGGAATGAGACGTGGTACCGTGGAGGTGGGGGTGGGGGTGGCGGCGGCGGGTATCGTGGGAGGGGGTGGAGAGGCGGCGGTGGAGGTGGAGGCGGTGGGAGAGGCGGCGGCGGCGGTGGTGGTGGTGGAGGCGGCGGAAGGTATCATGGACAGGGACGGGGGCAGGATCAGGGACAGAATCAGGGACAGGGGTGGGGGAATAGCTATCAGCATCATCATCAGCATGATAACCCTTCCCCTGCAGCTCCGCCGTCGCCGCAGCAGCAGCAGCGCAAGCCGAGGCCTGCCCATCATGCGGGCCACGAAGAGCACGATCCGGAGCCGACGTGGGGCGACCCGAACGCAAAGTGGGGGTCGCCGAAGAATATGCGCTATCGGTGGTAGTTTTCTCTTTTGCTGGTTCTCTGGGTCTCTTCTCTGGGTCGCGGGTTCTCTAGCTAGCTAGCTACATAGGTAATTGACGGGTTTTTCTAATCTTTTTTTCTCTTTCCTCTTTTCTCTTCTCTTGTTCTCTTTCTGGGTCTTGGTCTTGGTCTGGTCTGGTCTGGTCTGTTTGGCGTTTGGGAAGGCATGGCATGGCATGGCATGGTTGGAGGGAAGGGGCAGCGGGGGAGGAGAGGGCAGGGGAGGGATATTTGGGTCTTTACGTTAGGGCACGTTTAGGTTAGGTTAGGTTAGGGGGGCCGCGGAGACAAATGGAGGTTATAAAAAAGCTTGGTTCCTCTTTTTTTGTTCTTGTTCTTATTCCTTTCTTATAATCATCTTTTTTTTCTATGTAGCTTTTTTTTTCTTTTCTTTTTTTTCCCTTTTACTATGGGGCGGGAGGAGGTTTTAAATATTCAGGCCCGCAGCGGTCGTAAAAACTTTATTTTCCATCTACATATGTAGGTCCAATGCAATCAAATCAATCCAATGGGGCATATGCAACATCACAACTGCACTTTGCACTTTGCACCTTTGCACCCTTTCCATCCACCCTGCATGCCCCAAAATTGACGTGAGCACAACAACTGCACATGTGGCTGGGAACTGCATCTATCTCTACATTCCCCCATTTCATTGCCCTTCCCCATTGAATTAACATGTTCCCCATTGACATTGACATATCCCCCAATACGGCAACAACTCTTCACGAAAAATGAAAATGGATATCCCAATCTAGATGTACCTACCTAGCTACATATGTAACTGTTCGAGTCCCCAAAAACCCGCACCGCACCCGGCCAAACAACCCATGCCCTGCCCTTGTTATATAGTCGTATATTAATTAGTTCCCAAAACGTAGCTAGCGCAGATCATTGTCCTTCAGCCCTTCCACGGTTACTCCATGTTTGCACCGCGCCCCGGGGGGGGGGGATGATATGATGATGTAGGACGGGGATGTGGATGTGGATGTGGGTGATGGGTGAGCATCAAACGAAAAGCACTAAACCCCAAACGTGGAACCAAACAATCAGCACACAAGCTGAAACGCCCAGTGTCCCCCCCGTTCATGGCTGGATCTGGATCATCATGGGGGGGGCGGCGGGCGCGCGGGCATGGGGCAACACACACACACGAAAAGCGCGTCTAGAGTAGAGTAGGTAGAGTAGAAAATCGGACGAAAAAAAAAAAAAAGAAAACAGACCGCCATCCCCCCCAGACTGATGCGCGATCCGCGAAAGCCAAAAAAAACACTGCCCAGACAGACCCAAGCAGACATCAAATCGGAAGCTTAGCTCTTACCTCGGACCGCCCCTTGCATGGGTACTCGCGAGTGAGCGAGCCCGGGGGGCTGGGCTAGGCTAGGCTGGGCTGGGGGGGGCTGGAAAAGGACGAACGAAGAGAAAGGCAGGAAGGTAACCACAGCAACAGCGTCACAATTTTTTTAATCAACACAACACCACGATGCGTCTTCCCGAACGAGTTTCTAGCTAAAAAAGAATAGCAGTACTAGTAGTAGTAGTGGTCACTAGTGGTGGTGCCCGGAAGCCCAACCCAACCCAGCCCA
Source organism: Morchella eximia (assembly GCA_024713935.1). Classification (NCBI taxonomy): domain Eukaryota; kingdom Fungi; phylum Ascomycota; class Pezizomycetes; order Pezizales; family Morchellaceae; genus Morchella; species Morchella eximia. Next base: position 982,945 of record JAMGZG010000019.1, read on the forward strand.
ACATCTCTACCTACCACACCCTACCTACCTTACCTACATGTACTCTACCCTTCCGGCTTTAACCCACACTCTAACTAGACTGAATCCTTCCCCCCCCCCAGTCCCCAGTTCTGAACATCACTTTCTCATATCAATCGCCCTACATAACCCTACTTTACCTACTTTACCTTTATATCCATTTTCCTTTCCAGAGTTCCGTGTTCCTTCATATACGCTTTTTTGTTTGATTGAAACCATACTATACCTCTCTTTTTCCTCATTCACACACCACCACCACACTCACACACACACACACACACACACACACTCACACTCACACTCACACCCCCACCAACCCTACCTACCTACTACACTCAAACCCTTTCGCCCAGGGGGACCTCGAGAAAAAGAGCGCGGTCAAAGAGAGAGATTGTAGTAGGAGATGCCCGTCAACTACACAAACACGTCGGTTGATGTTCTAGCATCCAGTTTCCAGGTGTTGGAGGAACTTGGGAGTGAGTTACACAAGACCCCCAGAAAAACACTCTCAATCCCCATCCATATCCATCCCATCAAACAATAAAAAAAAAAAAAAAAAACATCGACCAAAAAAATTAAAAAAACAAATTTAAAGTTTTTTTTTTTTACTAACCACTCTAAACAGGCGGTAGTTTCGGGGTTGTGTACAAAGCAATTGAGAAAGAGTCTGGCACAATCGTCGCAATCAAACATGTACTGTACCTACAACCCAACCCATCCCCCTCCCATTAATTGTTTTTTGACGTGGCACACCACAACCACAACGAGCACAAACCCAAACGAGGATTTAGCCTGACAATATATTGCTTTTGTGTTTCTCTAGATTGATCTCGAGTCGAGCGCAGATGATATCCGGGAGATACAGCAAGAGATCTCGGTATTGAGTAGTTGCGCGAGCCCGTTCGTCACACAATACTATGGTAGCTTTGTTCGCGGCTTCAAGTTATGGATCAGTAAGTTGTGTTGTGCTGTGTTGCCGTTGTTGTTGTTGACATCATAGGCGTTGGTGTTGGGTGATTTGTGGTTAGAGGAAAGAAAGCTAATAATGATCGTAGTTATGGAGTATTTGGCGGGTGGGTCGTGTCTGGATTTGGTATGTGAAGCCGAGGATTCCTTGCTACCTCTAGAGTGCTAGGTACTAGTAGGGATGAAAGCTAACTTGAGGGTAGTTGAAACCGGCGCCGTTCTGTGAAGCACATATTGCGATCGTTATGCGAGAGCTTCTGCAAGGTCTTGAATATCTGCACAGAGAAGGGAAAATTCACCGCGATATCAAAGGTAAATCTCAATTTATAAAAATATTAATGAAACAATTGCTTACTTCGGGGGCTTCACAGCGGCAAACATCCTCCTCTCGGGAACGGGCCAGGTCAAGCTCGCCGACTTCGGCGTTGCTACGCAGCTTAACAATATCAAATCGCAGCGCAACACATTCGTCGGTACGCCGTTCTGGATGGCTCCGGAAGTCATCTCGCAGGAGAACCCGTACTCTTTCAAAGCCGACATATGGTCGCTAGGAATCACGGCCATGGAATTATGCAATGGAGAGCCACCGCATTCGACAATACACCCGATGAAAGTGCTGTTTCTCATTCCAAAAGAGCCTGCACCACGCTTGGAGGGTAATCGCTGGAGTAGGGATTTCAAAGATTTTGTGGAAAGGTGTTTAGTGAAGGACCCTAACCAGAGAGCTAGTGCGAGGGAGCTTCTGAACCATAGGTTCATTAAGAATGCCGGAAGAGTCGAAGAGCTGCAGAGCTTGATTGAGAGGAGGGAGGCTTGGCAGTTGAAGAGGGAGGCTCGGGGTGTAACGAAATCACACCCGAGGCTTTACGAAGAGACTATGTTCGTTGCGTTTGGATCCCAATTGAATCTGCAGTTGCTTACTTTAGTACTCACAGGAACACCTTTGGAGGCCAGCCCGAAGAGAGTTGGGACTTTGATACAATCCGCACCAACCCTCACTCAAGCACTATCCGAATCGACCACCACAGGAACGCCATGCGAGCCAGCGAAATTATTTCAGAACGTAGCATGAACTCGGCGTTGCAAAAGCTCAACCTCAATGCCGCCCCCCAGAGCGGCGTCAGTGTCACCGAGGCTCGAAAGGTCTCGGAACCTGCAGCCAAAGCCCATAACCAGAAGCGCAGGCGATCTTCAATCGCAAAGAAATCAACTGAGAAGACGGTGTTGGAGTCGACTACCCCTACAAGGACTAATCAGAAGCCTGCTAGGCCGGAGCGGCCTATGACGGCTGAAACAGATTATGGGAAGACGCCGTCGACGGTTAGGCAGTTTAAGAGGGTGCCGGAGAATACACCTAGGAATTATGAGGCGGTTCACCATCAGGAGAAGGAATTGAAGCTGGAGAGTGAGAAACCAGTGATGAGTATTCCGACTACGGAGGAGGGGCAATTAGGGAGAAAGCTTTTCTCGAAGGTCGTGCAGAAGACGCTTCTTGAGGTAAGTTGTGTTTTCCTGATGGGAAATACCCCCCGACTCTGACGGTAGTAAAGGTCGAAAACAAGGCCATAAAGAACGGCAATTCTGCTACAGCTGCCGCAACATCCAACTTGGCCGAAGCTTGGAGTCAACTTGATGCCATAGATCCGGAGAGTGGTTACGAGCTCTTGCGTGCAATGATGGAACGTTTTCAGCAGCATCAACCAAAGTCACAGCCGGAAGCACAGGCCCAAAATCAGCCTATTCGACAGTTGGCCAGCTCGAGGCCGTTCCAGAAATCCCCGGCAGCAGAAGCGGCAGCAAAGATGATAACACCAAAGCCTTCTCTCTCCAGTGAAACCTTAACGGCGGCATCCTCATCTCCACCCCCAGAGCCGACACCTAAGGTCATCACAAGGACCAAACGAGCATCTAGCAATGTCGCACATAAAAAGAAGAGGAGGAGTTCAAGGCAGAGTAGTGATTTCGGCGACGAGGTCGATGATGATAATTACTTGGGTTCGACGCCAGCCGGTAATCAGCTGGCTGATGTGCTCTATGGGCGTTGGGTGGAGGGGTTAAAGGGCAGATGGGGTGCTGTGGCCAAATGACGGAATTGGCCGCTTGTTTGAATACTATTGTTAAAGAGCAACTGCAATAAGTATTCTGCCCACTAGAATTAACGATTAACGATTAACGAGTATACATGCGAAACGATGCGACGTCTACGTTGTTTTGGTAAACATTTAGTACTATACCTACTCAAAAGTGCTACTCTTTCTTATGTTTTTTCACGCTTTCTCACGCTTTCTTTTGTCACCTTTCTAGCGATGATTTTCATGACAGATAACGAGGTCTTTTCTTTTTTTTTGGGGTGGGGGGCGGGGGGCATATGAACGGGGCGATGTGAACTGATCACTTTGCGTTCTTGCATTTTTCTTATCTGGGCGTTTATCTCTACCGATTATTCTAATGGCGTATATTGTTTTTTTATTTTTATTTTTATCTTTCTTATTAATCTCTTGTATGGGTAGCCATCTGTCTTAATCCTCTCTTCCACGTTGTTCGTGGTAATATTTTTGATTGTGTCGAGTGTTAGTGCATGTCAGTAATTTTGTGCTTGTTTGCGTGTGCGCATGATGTAGGCCTGGTAAATTAGGTAAATTACGAAAGTGTTGACCATTTCTGTAATATTAATTTAAAAAGGCCCGATGAGCGACTTTGAATATCCCTTTGTGACCTATCTTTTCGATTATTGACGTAATTTCTAGACTTGATGCTACGATACTATTGATAGGCGAGTTGTGACGTGATTCACGACTGCTCACTCGACCTCACCCCACCAGTTGTACCGGCAAACGCAGATACGCAGACGAGTGGCGAAATCTGTGTAGGATATCGTAATATTTGACATCTGAGTTATTTTCATGTAGGAAATATAATATTATTTCTACATATACCTTTTGGTTTATCTGATCTGTGGGGCACTCATGATAATTCCCGTTCTTGAAACAATTAGCGGAGTATGCTGACTCATCATGAGCTAAAGTGCCCTGTTTGAGCGCGACCTCACTCATCTACGATCGATTTGCAGGTTAGGATGTGCTGCTGTGGGAGGAGAATCAGTGGGAGATAACCAACTTGCAGTTATTAGACACACGGCTGCTTCTGCTTCTCACTCCACTAAACACGAACCCCGCGCGTGGTGTTCAGGTAGGCTTACATACGTACAACAACAGCACCTCTGAGCAGCTCTACCATTTTTTTGTGTTTACACTGGCGTTTTGACGATTGCATATCTCTTTTGCTGCCTGGGTTCTGTTTGTAGCAGCTCTCTGTTGCTGGCGCCCCGCTCGCAATTGAGCCCTACCATCCTGCCCCTGACTTCGTGCTCAGCAGTTCCTACTTTACCTTACCCACGAAAGAGAGATCTAATATCTTACTGAAGCCTACGCCCCCCCCGGATTCCCCTCTCCTTCCCCGGTTGGCTCGTTCACACATCTGTTCGCCAAGTTAGTAATAACAATAACAATAACAACAAGAGGGAAAGGAAGAAGCACTCATCAGCAAGCATCTGTAACTGCAACAACAGTCCTTGCCCAACCCCTAACTATCATAAATCACCCTCGAGCCTCTTGCAAAAAAAAAAAAAAAAAAAAGGCAGTAGTAGAAAAAGAAGGGAGAAGGTGATAGCGTATTGAATCATCAAAAGAGAGAGAGAAAAAAAGGTCTCATACTCAAACTCAACTATCCGTCATCCTGTTGTTTGTGTCCCGCCAAAACGTCTCGTTTCTATCGCCCGTTACGAATCCCCCCCATCCCCGTGGTTATCCAACGACAGGCACACCCACCCAACCCAACCCACCCAACACCCCCCATCTTGAACCATCTCCAATCCACACACGTCCCTCTTGGCAGTACAGTGTCCTCCGCTTCTTCCCCCTCCTTACCATCTCTATCAGGACTTCTCCCGCTGTCTGGTTCTCACGAATTGATTGATCCGGAGCCCCACAACGCAACAGCAACCCCTCCTTTCCCTGTCGCTCCTTTGTTTGTTAAACTTCCCGACCTTTCGAGCTTTAAGAACAGCCCTTTAATACCTCTCCCGGTTGCCATTAGGTGGATTCAAAGATGAAGAGCTTTAGGCAGAAAGTGGGTGTATGTCCCCTTCCTCCACTCATTCCCCATATCTCCCTGGATCTTGCGTTGTTCCAGGATGAACATGCGGTACGGCGTGGACAGCGGCCCATTGTTACTAACCTTCTCTTGCTGTAATTTGCTTCGATATTACTAGTTATCTCGAACCAAAGATTCGTCCAAAACCTCATCCAAGAAGGAGAAGGGTACCTCGCCTACCCCCGGACAGGCAGCTCCTTCGTCATCCTCGACCTCTGACAAGAAGGGTAATGGTCACGAAAATGGGGACAAGGCTTCAACTCACAAGAGCAAAGACTCATCCTCTCCCGCCTCTTCGATAGCGTCGACCCAGTCTCCCGCTGGATCATCATCGTCAGCTTCATTGGCGACCTTACAGCAACAGATCGCAGCAAGTCCGTCAAGGCTGATTACACCATCAGTCATTATTAGTCCGTCTTCAGCTCCTGTATGCTCGCCCCCAAACCCCCACTCACCCCTCCCGCTTGGTGGTTCGGGAGCCTGGTCGCTAATTTATGCGTGACTTGGTTTTGGAAGCATATTCCCCCTCCAGGTGCTGCTGAAACCATGCCCGGTGACCTTGCGCCGCCAAAGGCTGGAGCAAAGGGTGTAGCTTTCGACAGACTACACACAGCACCCAAAGCAGACCAGATCCCAGAGGGGCTGAAGACGCCCAAGAGGCAGCATAGTTCCAGGTTCGATATCTCAGAGAAGAGGGAGCTAGAAAAGTTGCCCGGATTTCATGGTATGTCCCTATCTAGATTTTATTGGCGCTTTGTAGCTATAATCTATAAAGTTGGGGCATTTGTTGGTCTGGCTTTCTAATATCTGGATATTCAGAGGTACCCCCTCAGAGGCGCCAAGACTTGTTCATGCAGAAGATTGAACAATGCAACGTCATCTTTGATTTCAACGATGCTTCCGCAGATATGAAGTCCAAGGAAATTAAGCGTCTGGCTCTTCATGAATTACTTGATTATGTTGCCAATAACCGCTCTGTCATCAATGAGCCAATGTACCCCAAAGTTGTGGAGATGTTCGCCAAGAATCTCTTCAGGCCCATCCCACCTCCGGTGAACCCTGTGGGCGACGCCTTTGATCCGGAAGAGGACGAGCCTGTTCTAGAGGTTGCGTGGCCGCATATTCAGGTTGTCTATGAATTCTTTTTGAGGTTCATTGAAAGCCAAGACTTCAATACAAACATTGCGAAACAGTACATTGATCACCAATTCGTTCTCCAAGTTAGTTGAGCTCTTTTTGCAAGTGCAAGCTTTAAATACTGATATTTGCGACAGTTACTTGAACTCTTCGACTCTGAGGATCCCCGAGAGCGCGATTTCTTGAAAACTACACTCCACCGTATCTATGGGAAATTCCTCAACCTCCGGTCTTACATCCGACGATCTATCAACAACGTCTTTTTCCAGTTCATATATGAGACGGAGCGCTTCAATGGGATTGCCGAATTGTTGGAGATCTTGGGAAGTATTATCAACGGTTTTGCCCTACCACTCAAGGAGGAGCATAAGTTGTTCTTGACCAGGGTTCTCCTACCTCTACACAAAGTCAAGAGCTTGAGTATGTACCACCCACAGCTGGCATACTGTATAGTACAGTTTTTGGAGAAGGATGCGGCTTTGACTGAGGAGGTATATTATTTTCGATCCTTTTCCCTACCGTGATAGGTATGGATTTCGTCTGACTTGATAATAAAACAGGTCGTGCTCGGTTTGTTAAGATACTGGCCCAAGGTCAATAGTACTAAAGAGGTCATGTACTTGAACGAAGTCGAGGATATTTTTGAAGTGATGGACCCGGCAGAGTTTGCTAAAGTTCAGGAACCACTTTTCCACCAACTAGCTAAGAGTGTTGCTAGCCCACATTTCCAGGCATGCTTCTTATTACCCATTATTAGCAAGAAAAACCGCGGTTTATCTAATCTATACTACTAGGTTGCTGAGAGAGCGCTATACTTCTGGAACAATGAGTACTTTTGTAACTTGGTGAGCGACAATGTCGAAGTCATTTTACCAATTATGTTTGCACCGCTTTACGAAAACTCCAAGGGTCACTGGAACAGGTATGCCCTCGGTTTCCTTAATTAAATAAATGTCTTATTGACGGCCGTTTAGGACAATCCATGGAATGGTATATAATGCCATGAAGCTATTTATGGAGATTAACCCAACGCTCTTCGACGAATGCACAGCCGCGTACGCAACCGATCAAGAAACCGCGCCTCAAAGACTCGCCGACAGAGAGAGCGTGTGGAAAATGTTGGAGGAGAAGGCAACTCTGAATCGGAAACCCCGACCAACAAGCGATGGTAAATCCCTATCCTTGTCGTCACAGAGCCAGCAGGTAGTAAGAGGCGGATCGCCAATGCAGATCACAGATGATAGTACCGGAGAAAGCCAGAGGCAAATGGACGCATTGAACATTCAGGATGAAGGCGCGAAGGTGGTAGGTGTCGCATAGAGCCTTCATTTTACTAGAGAAGCAAAACAAAAAATTTCCGGCGTTGGGAATTGTTGCTGTTAAAGTAAATGAAATGTCGGCATCACAAATCATTTTATTTTTTTCCGTTTTGTGCTCTTGGCAACTCATCTTTTATACTACTTTCTGGGCATGTTGTTTCTGTTGAAGTTACATTTTATTTCCTTTCTATTACTTCTTTGTTGCTTCCCTTTTCGCTTCTTGATTGATTGACGTGCAAGGGGCGTTCTTTCTTTCTGACTTGTCATGGTTAATATCAAAAGAAATGACGTCAGGTGCACGATTCTCATCATCAGCATATTTGTTCTGGGCCACGCCCTCGAAGCGGTAGTGGTGGATTACTCGAGGCCACAACTTTCACCTAGCAATACTAGGCGGCGTTCGTCCTATCACTGGTTTCTAGGTCGTGGCTGGGATGTTGTGATTGATACATGCGTGATGAGTGTTACTACTTTCTTGCTATCTCCTTATTTCTTCTACATTCTACAATTTGTTTCATAGGTTGGCTGGGCTTGCTTTGTTTTTGTTGTGCGACGATACGGAAGACTGGAGCCGAGGTGTGGGGAGGGCGGTGGAGAGGCAGGGCGGGGATATGGGGGGTGATTAGAGAGCAATCTCGGGGGAAAAATTCATAGGGGGGTGGAAATGAACAGCACAAATTGAGATTCCAAAAAGCTAGACAACAAAAACCCAAAATGCGCTGGCTCAATCCCTAGATTTTATTATGGCTTTATGTGAGTAGGTAGGTCGGGGTTAGGGACAGGGCAGGGGTAGTTTTTCTCTTTTTTGTTTTTATCTTTTCTTTCTCTCTCTCCTCTTATTCAGAAATAGACGTGGGGACGGGTGAAGTCACATTGTTTGTTTCCCATGTTTGCTTATTTTCGTGAAGAGAGAGAAAGCTTGGGTGTGAAACATTGAAGGGGCTATATATCGGACTTTTGATCATTACCTTGGCTTGGCGCCAGCCATGCAGCACTTGTAGCGCAGATCCTGGTTCTAGAAGGATGGGAGGAGCGCTTACCAAATCGATATAAGATCTAATTCCATATGTTATGGCTACATGTATAACTACACTATCAGCACAGAGATGTACTTATAAATAATCTTAGAGGGTTGTGGGAAGTATTTCTCCACCCCCTCTCCGCCGCACTGCGAAGTCATCATCAGCGGTTGCACTGCGCGTCCCCGATACATGTACAATTACTATGTAGCTACCACTGTGATGCATCTAAGGAGCCTTGGGAAAGCTGCAGACCCGTGGCATGTTGGTACCCGTAACGTCCCCCACCCTTCCCTTCTCGCCCACCGAGAGACCGCCAGTTAGATTTTAAGATCTGGTCACAAAGGTTGTTAGTATGAGGGAGAGACACTGAGGGTGGATATGTACGCATCTATATATCACTTGGGCCCTAGTCTATCTTCGTAGATCTGTAGTGTCTTGTGTTTGTGAGAGGATAAGTGGTAGTTAGAAGCTGTACATATGCCGTGGGGTGGACTCTAGGATTGCTATGCAGAACGTCGTGGTGATATGCTTGTCATTCGCGACTCTACATACAACCCACACACGAAGTGCAGGGTTGAGCTTTTGGGGGGGGGGGGTAAAGGTTCAAACGAGACTTTCCTGAGAACATGAGCACAGCCGGGCCATGGGCCATGGCGACCGCTCAACTGTAGAACTGCCTGCAGATGGAGTGGCTGCATGCTATTATTATTATTATATAGTGTGCGCCCCGGGTATAAATATTAAGCCACAGTGACATAAGGTACTGCTTTAGACGGTTACGAATATGGGGGAGTATATAATACTACTGAGACATGGGGTGTTACATGGGTCAAGCCGGTTCTACGATCAAGGTCCATCACAAGCACTTTTGCAGACTGGCGGTCAAGGTAGCAGCAGTTCATACTGTAGTGTTTCGACATGTATACTATATCCATATTGACGTAGACCTACTAGATATTATGTGACTGGCTAATTCGAAACATGGGGAATTCTTACATCAGTTCGGCCATTTACTATCTCAATATCCTGCAAGTCACAATGAGGATAATTCCTGTATCTCTCTGGCAGTTGTCAATAGAGGGATTCTGCAACTTCCGTTAGCTATCAGTGACCCGGGTAGTGAAGTTCCCTGAAGTGCAACAAGCGGACGGTTGCCAAATGAGTTTCTGCAACCTAGGGATCGCTATTGCGCCGAGACTGCCGAGACTTTTGATTGATGGATGCGCGATCAGGTTTCCTCTTCATCAATGAAGTCGCGCGCGACACCAAAATGTCTCAACAGAATACAGGTATCCACGTTCCAGAAAGCGCCGAGTCAGGTTTCCTCTTCTTCATCAATCAATGACACCAACGAAGCGACCAAAAAATATGAACCTTCTATGCTCCCAGGTCACCAAAGTGCCACCGAGCCACACAGGTAAGATAAAGATTATGTGTGCCAGCAGGTAAGTCTTTTGCGTGGTAAACCCGATGACATCATGGTGTTCAAAGGGCAATTCTGGGGGAACGCGGTAGTAGTGTTAGGAAGATGCGATATGACAAGACCGACAAATAATACGATTGCTATTATAGCCCCATTCTTCAACCACACCGCAATCCTTCCTCTTCAGCACTCGACAACCCTAATAATCAAACCAGACGTTGTCAGTTACAGATTACTTCCTCTACGCCTACCTCAGAGGCTTTAGTGCTCGTGATAACGCTCATTAATCGCGAACAATATCAAAAGGAACGCTCGAGATCCGATGCTAAGAGGCTTTCATCATATCCTCAGATATCGCACTAAATCAGAATTCAAGAACCGCCTGGCTTGATTATTCGGTTACGACGAAGAGTTATATGATTACAAGAAACAGAATGGGATTAGAATGGGTTTCACATGTTTTCTTTCATTACGACATTATTAGTCATCAACGACCAGGAGGATATATACGAGCCGCTCGCGCTTTCATGTTTTCTCCTTTCTCCTTCTCTCTTCACGCAACCTCCTCAGATCTATTCTACTTAATACTATTTCGTTTCTACGCCACGCCATATAGTGCTCAGACTCCAGATGTATACCGCGTAGAAATCGTCCCATACTATAGGCCTATAGTCCATACCAACTAACCTTCCTACGCCACGCCCTCGCTTTCAGTATTCCTCAAGACTATACCCTTCACCATTGCACTTCGCTACACTGTGCTATACCCACCTATCACAACCAATACAACACCATAGCTTCATCACGTTTTAACACGCCTATTGACATTATCAAAGAACTCAAAGAATACCCTCCAAACCTTTTTTCCAAGACACCCACAAGCCGATAACGCGGGTCGCAGTAGTTCTACGCCTTTCTCCAACAACGCCAATACGCTCGCTTAATACGCAACGGATTTGCGAGATGACAGAGAGGCCGAGAGAAGAAGAGAGATGTTCCAAAGAAGAATCATTGACGCCAGAAATTTCAACAGGCCGCTGAAATTGTTCTCGATGAAGACTCCATCGGAGAATGGATCTCATCCCCCAAAGAAGACTGTCGCAGCCCATCGTTCATCGGGAGAAACTCCCAGATCCTCAAGATTTCGGTGGACGCGATCGCGAACGACATTACACCTATTCAAGAACAGATGAGAATTCGTTTATCGCAGAACGCCGATCGCTACCCAACGCCGCAATCAAAGCTTATCCTACGCTGCTCGCCAGACCTGGCCAGAATGCCAACCGCTTACAAGATGTCCAAGGGTTAATTGCTTTGCCTCCACCGCGATTTTACGAATTTCGACATCGCTTGAGATCCCGACGGATGCAAGACGGCCGGAGGAACCTCGTGAACATCCCAAGAACGAAACCGAACATTCGCGATTATTTCAAGCTTCAACGAGCATACGCCGAAGATGACGACGTTTCTGGCTGAAGCTTACTAAGCGATTAACGCGAACTCGATGAATCAACGATACACCAGATGCCATGAACACTTTTGCAACGGTCGGACAATCGCTGCCGAATGGCAGGTTTGCCGGCGAATAAAAGTTTCGACCGCTATCGCATTCGCCTCGCCCCTTCCAAAGAAACCTCGCCTCGCTTCCTCGCATTGCCGCCTACCGCTAACGACTCACATCAACCCCATCCTCGTCAAAAGGATGAATTAACGACCTATCTCGAGATTGCCGCCCAACCCTCGCCGAAAGAACGCCCGCCACTGAGCCGACAAGCTTTACCGCGCGGATGAGATATTACAGTGATTGCCTCAAGGCAAGAACTAAATCGCCAGCGAGGCCAAATGATGGCGGAAATGCATTGAGTGAGGAAAACGATAAGCCGATAATCTAGCCTAAGAAGATTTGTCCTCGCGACTAAGCGGGCAAATTTCGCGACCATTTATGATTTTTTCAGGATGCGAGATTTCTGGTTTTTCGATCGTATGAGGAAACGATGAACCAACTCAGAAGTAACTCGTTCAATTTCACGTAATAAAAATACTTTCATACCCACCCACGCCTCATCGATACCGGAAAGATCGTGATACGCTTCATCGACGTAATCTTTTCAGACGCCACAATAATCTCATCACGACTCTCAAAATACCCCGCCACGTAGACGTTATAGACGGCAGACCCATCGTCGTGAAAGATACCCACATCATTGACAAGCTGCTAGACATTCATTACCATCGGTAGATTGCACCACGCTTTTGTAACAAAATCGACATTATCCGATCGCGATGATATTTGACGCGACGTCACGACGTCACGATTCGACCAAAAGAAAATCTATTAATTTTGACTCTAACTGTTGTCAACACTGCTCACTCAATGAACCGCAGCTATCGTTTCACAGATTTTGCCCTCTTACCGAACACCATACAATCATCGCTCTAAGTGAAAAATCCACCATCGACATCGAATCCGCTTAATACCGGCGAATTTCATCAATATATCCATATGCTCAAGAATACGATGCTGCAATTCTTCCACCACATCGACCTCCCACGAGCATACGAAGATAATACGGAAGAAGAAACAACCACCATGACCGATATACGCTTTTATCCCAAATCGAATTAATGGCGCCCTGATTATCTTCAAGAAAATTTACCCGCTTAATTATCCGCCATAATGAATCGCCAATGAAATACCATATTGTTTGTCAAAAACATTAACTCTCTTCTACATATTTAATTATCGACTCAATGCACGACGATTAAGAATCGTTATCCATTGCCGTTGTTGAATAAACCTTTACCAAATTGTCAAGAAATAAGATATTACCAAGTTGGATTTATGATGGATATAATCAAATCGAGGATAAGCGGAGGGAGATGAGTGGAAAACAGCCTTCCGAACCAGATATGGACATTTCGAGTATACAGTAATGCCATTTGGATTAGCCAATGCTCCTGCTACATTCCAACATTGGATTAACGACATCCTACGTCCTTATCTCGATCAATTCGTAACGGCCTATTTAGATGATATTCTCATCTATTCCGAAACTCTCACAGAGCATAAAGATCATGTTCAAAGGGTTCTAAAGGTACTTGATGAGAATCATGTTCACCTGAAACCTGAAAAATGTGAATTTATGGTTCAAGAAACGAAGTATCTTGGCCTAATCCTCACTCCGAATGGAAATAGAATGGATCCAAAGAAAGTTGTTGACATGCTGGAATGGTCTACACCGATGAATCTTCATGATGTTCAGGTATTTTTGGGATTCGCGAATTTCTATCGACGTTTCATTTTAGGATATTCAAAGATTGTTGCCCCGCTCACCGCTTTGACGAAAAAGAATGTTAAATTCGAATGGACGGATGAAAGGGAAGAAGCGTTTCAAATGTTAAAGAAAATGTTTACGACGGCGCCGATACTAGTTCACTTCGATCCGGATCGCAAAATTGTGGTAGACAGGCTAACGAAGATGCGACATTTCATACCAACAACTAAAGAGGTGGATTCGAAAGATGTAGCGAGGCTATATATTGACAATGTTTGGAAGTTACATGGACTACCCGATACTATTGTATCCGATCGAGGAACACAGTTTGTCGCTGAATTTTGGAAGTCACTTTGCAAACGTTTGGAAATTTCCCCACGGTTTTCTACCGCCTTTCATCCTCAGACAGATGGGCAGACAGAAAGGATTAACGCCGTGATGGAACAATACCTTCGGAGTTATATCTCCTATCAACAGGACGATTGGGTGCAATGGTTACCAATGGCTGAATTCGCGACAAATAATCATCCTTCAGAAACAACGAGAACCTCTCCGTTTTATGCCAACTCAGGACGAAATCCAAGAATGTCTTTTGGCCTTAGAATACTAGACGACAGTACAAGATCAGCCAACAGTAAGGAAATGAAGGACATCGTGGAATATCTCAAGAGCGAAATGTTTCGAGCGCAGAAAATACAAGAAGAATCAGCTAATACGAATCGAACCCCCGCCCCCCGTTACAATATAGGAGATAAGGTTTTCCTATCGACACGCCATATTCGGACAAAGCGACCCTCTAAGAAATTCGATTGGAAACGACCGACCATACAAAGACGTTTAATCGTCAATCTTACGCTTATGAGTTAGAACTTCCCGTTTCTACGAAAAGTTCATCCAGTATTCCACATTTCACCATCGTCGCGCAAGCAGAACCCATTACCCTGACAGAAGAAGCACCACCACCTCCGGTTGAAATCGAAGGAGAGGAAGAATGGAAGTCGAGGATATTTTGGATTCCAGAAACAGAGGGAAGATTTGAGATTTGACGATATACAGGATATGATGAAGCCTCTTGAACCACTATCGGATCTCTAACATTCACCGATATTGTTAAACGATTCCATTTAACGTTATCCCCGGAAGCTGCTCACCGCGAGAGCTTAGAAAGAGTCAGAATCAAGAACCGTCTATTTGATTATTCGGGTTGTCGACGAAGAGGAAGGATGCTGTGGTTGGGATTTGTAATGGGGTTTCTTCTTTATGGTTTCTGTTACGCGACATTAGTCATCAACGGACTAGGAGTTGGATATATAAGGCGTTCTTTTCATGTTTTCCTTTCTCCTTCTTCACGCAACCTCCGTATCTATTCTACTTAATACTATTTGTTCTACGCCATCATAGTGCTCGACTATGTCATACTGCAGAGAAATTCCCCATACTATAATCTATAGTCCATACCAATCTAACCTTCCTCACGCCTACGCCCTCGCTTTGTATTCTAAGACTATAGTCCTCACCACGCACTGCTAATAAATACTCAAATCTTCCCTCTGTTCCTAATCCAAAATATCCTCGACTTCCCATTCTTCCTCTCCTTCGATTTCAACCGGAGGTGGTGCTTATTGTGCTGTCCGGGTAATTACCTGCGCGACAGGAGTGAAACGGGGAATACTGGATGGACTTTCATAGAACGGAAGTTCTAACTCATAAAGATATGATTGACGATTCGCTGATATGTATGGTCCAATTCGCTTCCAATCAATTTCTTAGAGTCGCTTGTAATATTGTCGATAGGAAAACCTTATCTCCTATATTGTAACGGCGGGGTTCGATTCAGATAACTGATTCTTCAGATTTTCTGGCCAAAAACATTTCGCTTCTTGAGATATTCCACGACGCCCTTCATTTCTGCAATACTGTTGGCCTGATCTTGTACTGTCGTCTCTTTCTAGCGACCAAAAGACATTCTTGGATTTTGTCCTGAGTTGGCATAGAACGGAGAGGTTCTCGTTGTTTCTGAAGGATGATTATTTGTCGCGAATTCAGCCATTGGTAACCATTGCACCCAATCGTCCTGTTGATAGGAGATATAACTCCGAAGGTATTGTTCCATCACGGCGTTAATCCTTTCTGTCTGCCCATCTGTCTGAGGATGAAAGGCGTAGAAAACCGTGGGGAAATTTCCAAACGTTTGCAAAGTGACTTCCAAAATTCAGCGACAAACTGTGTTCCTCGATCGGATACAATAGTATCGGGTAGTCCATGTAACTTCCAAACATTGTCAATATATATACCGCCACATCTTTTCGAATCCACCTTTATTGTTGCAGATGAATGTCAGATCTTCAATTGCCTACCACAACCGTGATTGCATTGACTCCATCACTTTGAGTCCCAGAATAAAATCCATCGGCATCCTCCATTGGCCCATTAGGTATTGGCATGCTGGCATTCAGACGCCAGATCTGCATTGCTACATGACACACATACATTGCAGCTTCTTGACATATCGATCGACGTGTTTGATTTCATAATTAATAATATTCGGGAGTTCCAATGTCTTTGTTTCTGCCTTGGATGTCTCTGCGGATGGTTTGTCGTGTTTCAGAAGAAATTTTAGCGGAGGTCCTTATCGTCTAAGACGATAAAGCGCTTCGATAAAGAATCGAATCGTTATCTTCCGCAGATTCTGAAATCTGTCGAACGACGACATCATTCGAAGATAGTGAGGACCTCATTTAAACTATCAACTTGGTAAGCTTTTTGCAAACAACCTCAACAATGACGTTCACGTTCATTTGACAAAGAACCCGCAAACAAACCTAAACTTTGAATCTAAATTTTTCCGCTTCAGGACCACTTACCTGATCGCCAGCCGTCATCCTCTTTAGGTAGGACCTCCTAGTCAACGATCTGGTTACCGCTTCTGAAATTGTATAATGAAATCAAACGCGAAAGAAATTCAGCCAGCCGACGACAATTTTGTTGTCATGAAATATTCGAATATTCGATGGTCACTGAAAACTTCGAAATTGCGCCTTCCAGATGATGGCGCCATTCTTCAAACATCGACGATTTATAAGAGCTCATTATGATTTCAGAAGCTACATTCTGCGAGAACGCTTTTAAAAGAAAGCGACCGGATGTAGAATTCCCCCATCGTCACGCTGGGATAGAATTCCGGCTGAAACATAGTCGGATGCATCAGTCTCTACCACAATTTTGCGATCCGGATCGAAGTGAACTAGTATCGGCGCCGTCGTAAACATTTTCTTTAACATTTGAAACGCTTCTTCCCTTTCATCCGTCCATTCGAATTTAACATTCTTTTTCGTCAAAGCGGTGAGCGGGGCAACAATCTTTGAATATCCTAAAATGAAACGTCGATAGAAATTCGCGAATCCCAAAAATACCTGAACATCATGAAGATTCATCGGTGTAGACCATTCCAGCACGTCAACAACTTTCTTTGGATCCATTCTATTTCCATTCGGAGTGAGGATTAGGCCAAGATACTTCGTTTCCTGAACCATAAATTCACATTTTTCAGGTTTCAGGTGAACATGATTCTCATCAAGTACCTTTAGGACCCTTTGAACATGATCTTTATCTTTCTGAGAGTTTGAATAGATGAGAATATCATCTAAATAGCCGTTACTGAATTGATCGAGATAAGGGCGTAGGATGTCGTTAATCCAATGTTGGAATGTAGCGAGGCGTTAGCTAATCCAAATGGCATTCTTGTATACCGAAATGTCCATATCTCTGGTTCGGAAGCTGTTTTCCACTCATCTCCTCCGCTTATCACGATTTGATTATATCCCATCGCAAATCCAACTTGGTGTAATCTGCTTCTTGACAATTTGGTAAAGTTTCTTCAACAACGGCAATGGATAACGATTCTTGTCGTAATTGCATTGAAGGCGATAATAGTAGCACATGTAGAAGAGTTCCATCGGCCTTTTTGACAAACAATATGGTATTTCATTGGCGATTCACTATGGCGGATAATTCCTGGGTAAATTTTTCTTGAAGATAATCCCAGGCGCCAATTCGATTTGGGATAAAGCATATATCGGTCCCCATGGTGGCTGTTTGCCTTCTTCCAACACTATCTTCATATCGTGGGAGGTCGATGTGGTGGAAGAATTGCAGATCGATTCTTCAACATATGGATGTATTCGCTGACACGGTCGATTCGATTTTTGGATTTTTGACGATTGATTATTGCGATGATGTTGAAGAAGTGAACCGAACGGTTAAAACAAGAATCAGTGACAAGTGAGCAATGTTGACAGTTCGATAAAAATTAATAGATTTTCTTTTCGAATCGCGACATCGCGACGTCAAGATCCAAGCGATCCCCATCACGACGGATAACGCCCCAATTTTGTTACAAAAAACAGTGCAATCTCGACCGGTCATGAATGTCAAATAAACATCAACAATGTGGGTAATCTTTTCCCGACGATGGGGCCGCCTATAACGCCTACGATGGCGGGGTATTTTGAGAGGCCATGATGAGATTATTGTGGCGTCTGCAGATTCGATGAAAGATATCCCGATGCTCCGGTATCAATGAGGCAGGTGGCAGATGAAAGTATTTTTATTCCGTGAAATTGAACAAATTACTACAAGTTGGTTCCCATCCATTTCTCCTCTCGACACCGAAAACCAGAAATGCCAAGATCCTAGAAAAATCCTTAAATGGTCCCCTGCCAGTTTAGTGCAGGGACAAATCTTTTGCACTCGTTATCGCTTCCATCGCTTTTCCTCCACCCTCAATGCCGCCCTCATCACTGGCCTCCTGCTGATTTGCTGTTCTTGCCGGCAATCCCTAACCATATGTCCAACTCTCCACAAGAGAAACATCGCCCTCGCCAGTAAGCATTTTTTTCGGCGGGGTTGGCGACGACGACGCCCTCCAGATAGGTCGAGACATCATCGGCGAACGAGGATGGGGGTTGAACAGTCGTTAGCGGCGACAGCACGAGCGAAAGCGAGGGTTTCTTTGGAAGTGACGAGCCGGAGAAAGTAGCAGTCCAAGCGCTTTTATTCTCGCTTCTGCCGCCGACGGCGATTGTCCAACCGCTTGCAAAAGTGTTCAGACAAGATCTACCGCCAGGGGTTTAAGTATCATTGATTCATCGAGTTCAGCGTTAATCGCTTCCATCAAAGTTCAACCCGGTAGACTTCGGCCCATACCCGACTTTAAAGATATCGTTGAAACTCAAATGAAATAATCCGCGAATGTTTTTGCGGATGTTCACGAGGTTCTCCGGCAAGATCCGATCGGGATCTCCAAACGCAGTGTCCAAAATTTCATAAAATCAATATGGAAGAAAGCAATTCCTTCTTCACGACATATCATTGTAGAACGGTTGATACGCTTCCAGTCTGGCTAACGATAGGATAACTTTGATTGCAGGCGTTGGTAGCGATCGGCATTAAGCTTAATTCTCATCTGTTGCTTGAATAGCCAGAATCGTTCGCGATCACGATCCTCGAAATACTTCGGATCTAGCCCCGATTTAACAATGGCTGCGACAGGTCTGCAGACAGATTTCTTTCTCCGAGAGTCTTCATCAGCAACAATTTCAGCGGCCTGTTGAGCTCTGGCAGCGCAGAAGTTCTTCTGGAACATCTCTCTTCTCTCACCTCCTCTGTCATCTCCTGTAAATTCAGATATTGAAGCGACACTACGCTTAAGATTGTTGGAGAAAGATAGGCTTCACCCCGACCGCAGATTATCGACTTGTGGGTGTGCTTGGAAAAAGGTTTGGAGGGTATTGCTGAGTTTGCGATAATCAATAAGGCGTGTTCGACAGATGGTATGGTGTTGTAATAAATAGGTGACGCAACCCACAGAACGTGCGAAAGCGACGATAGTGCCAAGGAATACAACCGAGGCAAGGACGTAGGCGTAGAAAGGTTCGTTGGCTATGGACTATAGACTATAGACTATGGGACGGCTCTACCTGGTATGACATACCAGTCTGAACCCTATGACGTAGCGTAGAACAAATAGTATTCGTAGAATAGATACAGGAGGTTGCGTGAAGAGAGAAGGAGAGAAAGGAAAACATGAAAAGGCACGAGGCAACGCCTCCTTATATATCCAACTCCTAGTCCGTTGATGACTAATGTCCCGCGTAACAGAAACCGAAAGAACATAACAGAAACCCCATTACAAATCCCAACCACACTGCGCAATCCTTCCTCTTCGTACCTTGACAACCCGAATAATCAAACCAGACGGTTGCCGTTACACAAGGCAGGAAAGAAGACTGCGTTCTGGAGCATGATTAGCGAGATGCTGCTGCAGCTTGAAGGAGGAAGCTTGAGGTTACGCGATCCACAAGGGACAGTGAGAGGTCTGGTGGGTGCGAGGAGGGCAACCTTGAAGAAGCAGGAGAAGGAATCAGGGACCGTTCAGGAGGAGACTGAATTGACGCAAGCAATTGATAAGGTACTAGTACCTTTACCTGTTTTAATTCAGAAAATAGTTTTAACAATGTGTTTAGTGGATTGAGCATGAAGATGATTTGGAGCGCAACCTTGAAGTGCAAAAGTCACCTTCCGCTATTGAAAGGGAAGCGCATGAGGCTGCGACTCAGCGTATGAATTTATTGGTACGCCGAGGAAGGAAAAGGCGAATAGGTGATGCGGAGGAGGAAGACAGTGAAATGGAATTTGAGGAGCTGGATTTAGCGGAAGGTAGTGAACCTTCTACTTTAGGTGGGAGAAAGCGCCGCAAGGGAAAAGGGACAGATATCAATGATTCCACAAAGAATACTGAATTACTGGTAGGTGCGGTGGATAGACTTGGTGAGAGTATGGTCGCCGCTGCTACTGTTTCTTCACGCAATGAAAGTCAAACATCAGAACGGCTTGATAGGCTGGAGAGAAGGTTAGATATGCAAGCGGAAGATAATAGAGAAACACAGAATGCGATGAAGGATATGCTGGCTAAAATATTAGAAAAACTAAATTGACAAATAATTTTCTATACTTGGCGGCATACAGTTGAACCTTCGGCTGGTCTGGTTTTGATAAATACATGTATGAATATTAGAAAAGAATACGGCAATCATGAAATATGCTGCTACAGGAGAAATTCCAATTTTGAGATCTTGACGGAAACCATTGAAACCCCATAGCATCATAACTTTACCAAACCCGTGTTCTACACTTATTCTTAGCCCTGACATTATTGTGTTGATCTGTTTTAACTCTGCTGGTAACGGGGCTCGAGGTCGTGCTTGGTACGCTGAAATGATACCATATGTGAGATTGTATGCTGGATCACCATAGAGATACTGCCGTTGATTATTTGCATATCCAACGTGCAGTTGTCGTAATTTTCGCCAAGGCAGACTCAGAATCGTCGTCGCCAATCGACTACGGGCGGGGCGCGATAAATGTGATATTAAACCATCTGGCGTTACGATTGCTTGGAATTTGATGGCATGACATTTCTTATACCCCGAATAGTAAAGCCGTTGATTCTCACTAGGTCTACAGATAGCACGCATAGTGCCATCTATAAATCCCCATACATTATGTACTCCCCCTACATTGCGAACCGCTGCTGAATACCGCAGGATTGTATTCATATTTAGTCTGCCGTCCCACTCTAACTTTCCAGCATAGCGTCGTATTAGATGTTCGATTACATCATTAAAAATAGCACACTGCCATGCTCGAGATCGGTTGAAGAGGGCAATATTTTCTTTATAGCGGTTTGGTGATGCAAGACGGAAGAGAACCAAACAAATTGCTGTATCTGGGGAGCATTTGTTACGGTAGCGGTACTGAATACTTTGAAGATCAAAGTACCCAATAAATAAATTGATATCGGCATGTGTAAAGCTATCAAACTCAGCATACGCCTTGAACAGTTCAAAAAGAAGCTCACCGAAAGAACTCCAAACAGTACTCTTCGTTGAGCTCAGCTAGCAAAAACTCCCACCTCAACCCAAGCGGCACTCCTATAGGAGCTCTATAGCGCCCTCTTCTTTCTTTTTTCCTTTTACTTTCCGCTTCTAAATAATGAGATACAATAGTAAGAACCCCTACGCTGGCGGCAGCGAACGTATTAATCAAATGCGGGGGCTCCATCATGTCTTCGTTATTGAAGGCAGTTGTGGTTGCGAGCGCGCGGGGTTTCCGCTATCTGTCCGCTATTGCAACAGATCTTTCAGCTTCCGCTATCGCCCTCAGGGATCTAGTTGTGATCAAGTCACAGGTTACCATGGCAACAGCCCGAAAAAGATCCAGGACGGTCGATCCCGGACGCTGCAGAATCCCTCTAATAGGGAACCCTCAGCTTATTTTACGGAGTAAAAGCACAGAGTTGCCGTGACAACGACAACATACATGTAAGCAGGGCTTAAACTGTTAGTGATATAATTCCTCCCCCCGACTAGCAAAAATGACCCAAACCCATCAAGAACATTTTTGCCCAAAAAAGAAAAAGAAATGAGCGGCAGTCATTCCACATACCAGAAGACTTGCGTGCCCTCCAATTTATATATGGTAGTGGATCAGCCCTACCAAACCTACCTAAACCTATATACCTAACCCTAATTAATTAACCCCAATTAACTAACGTATAACCCTAACAGCGGTCTCCGTGATAGTCTTACTCCGGGGGGGGGGGGGGGGGCTGACGTTTTTTTTTTTTTTTACCCAGGCGTTGGTTTCTAGTAGTGATAACTTGCTTGGCAAACACCCCCGCAGAGCGCCTGTAGATTCGTACCCCCAGGTTTGGTGCATATATGTAACGTCCTAACCCTATCTCTTAAAACAATCAAACCGATATCGTCACCTGCGGAGAGTACTAGTTAGTATAATAAGTAACCAGTTTAAGGAATATTCATAAGCACAAACACGGTTCCCTTTTATTGTTACTATCACCGCCCGGCCACATGCACATCACCTCTCTACCTTCTTTTCTCTATATAAATCTCAGTCTATATCAAACCACACACATACTCATACACCCCTGTGCTTTCCAAATAGCTATATACAACATCTAGTCCTAGCATATATATATCCCATATCTGTCTACATTTCCACACACGCAGTCGATTATTTGATATTTAATCACAGGATATCACTCACTCCTCGATTCCATGAGTAGACCTTCATTAAGTGTACCCAGGGGTGCTGGAAAGTGATGCAACGATCAAATAGTCCATTCTCCTCAACAGCCAAACTAGATAACAGCGTGGAGCGAGTCTATGGTAATTTAGAAGCTAGAGATCTTAGTTATGGTAAGAGTTAATATGAATAGCTAGCTATTGCTTCTCCTTTTATTACTGTCTCTTGTCACAAGCTGTCCCTTTGCAGGCTAAACACCCCAAATCAATGACCTGAAAAAGAGTGCAGACTCTATTCTAGAGACTCATGTATCATGTGTATGACTAAAAACATCCATCCTGTTCAAGCATTGTGTTTTTTAAAAATTGAAATTCTGAGTGCCCTTCTGCGTTGCTAGGTCAAACGTTGCATCACCTTCCGGCACCCCTGGTAAATGTTTACACCGTTTGGTAGACCGACCAATGTGATGAGACCCGCAATTGATTAAGACCCGGATATATACTCCAAACTCTGATAGGACCAGAAGTAGTTAGCTGACCACAAATCCTTTTCCATCCAACACCTATATCGACAGTGATTCTAATTGTAACCTACTAATTAAACCCCGCCATTGACATACAGAAGCGCGGAAAATCCGGGTTAATCTATATGTTAATCAGATGGATATAAATTATATTCTGGGCACCACGGTGATTATATAAAAGGTACAATCATATTGGCAATAAGGGATCACTAATGGGGGATTAGAGTCAGCATACTAAGAAACACAAGATTTCTTGGATTCTAGCTGTCAACGACATCTCTTCCTTCCTCCCTCCTATACCCTAAGTATAACGAGATACACTGCCAACCCACCTACCATTTCATCGAATTATGCCAATGCACCCAAATCAGGAGAACCATGATCAAAAAAAAAGATTTTACCAATTCAAGGGTTAGGTCTCAATCACAATATCATTGACATCACCTCAACAACCTCATCTCACCTCACAGCATCACAACCATCACCCACCCTTCATCCCAAATGCGCCCGCCCGCCGCTTCTCCTGCTCAAGTCAGACACACACCGTGCTGTAGAAAGTCAGGCCGCATACTCAGCGAAAGTCCGGGCGCTTCAAAAGGCATGCCGGAGCGATAACACGACTAACGCCCAGCTGTACCACACTGACCGCAACGCCCAGCCGGGTCCATAGATCTAACACACGACCCCCACGGTCAGCCTACCCCGAAGCTCTAAGTTCTCAGTCGCGACCTCACGCTGCAACGCCGCAATACCGCGACTTCACTTGCTAATGGTTTCCCGGTCGCTCGGGTGGGGCCTGACTGAGCTACCAGAGCGGCGGCCGTGCTGATATATTCTATCCAGGCTTCACCTGCGGGCAGGAGGGCGGGAAGGAATAACGAAACAAGTTGACTCCTGGCATCCATGATCCTACCCAGCGCCGCTATCAAGCAGGACCCAGGGCTTAAGGTATACCCTGTGAAATCTAAAATCGAATGGCGGGTAGAAGAGAACCGTCAAACATAAGGAAGGTACAGTACCCACCGCTGGGAGCTAGGAGGGACATAACCCCCAAGTTCTGGTGCCTGAAACCTCCTCCCAGGATTGGGCCGTTGTGTTGCAGCCATTCTCAGTTGGCTCCAGCCGGGTGGGTGAGTGAGATTCCATGAATAGGAAGTTTAGAAGCGCTAATGGCACAACTATAAGTGTCTCTCAGCACCGAAACACGCGCTACGGCTTTGCTTGCAGCGTTCTCCGTTAGATTGTCTACATCGTCCGAAGTGCAACTGCTCTCTAGGTGGCCAGCTAGCTCCCTCCATATAAACAGCCAGCCAGCTTAAACCCTCCATCCTGCCAACAGATACTCACTGGCAGTAGAGTAGGTAGTCCCAGTAGATAACATAGCATCTTCCGGCTACATATTCAGGATGCTGGATTCAAATATCAAGCAAGAAGCACACACAACCCAGTCGCAGCTGTCACTATCTTAACTGGTTGGCCCGCGGCAAACAAGCCAGGATCGCCCGTAAACAGCCCCCTGTCCTGTCTAACACCATTAGGAGCGGTTGGACGATTCGATTCTGTCGTGTTTTGGTGAGTTGTCTTTCGTCCGGCCGATGCTTGGATATATATGTTTACTATTCCAACTGTTGGCCATGGGCATAGACACGTGCACGTCGATTCCCTGAGTATAGTATGGGATGAAGCAAAAATTGCGTTTAGGAGAAGTGGTGATATGGTAGTATGGTAGCCATAGACTCAACTTTCACCGCTCTGTGGTAAAATGGCCCCCACGCGCGCGGCGGGTACTTGGGTGCCAATACTTTGGATAAGTAGATGAACTGTAAAGATGCCCTTAACTACCTGTCATCTGTCTGCAGACAAATAAACCAAACAATTGTAGGGTAGTATAAGATAGGATAAACCATGCAATCCTCCTAGGTTCAGAATCAGGATCGGAAGTAACCTCACCTTAGACCTATCGCCCGTTGTCTCTATAAGTGTATGTGGGTTTAATTAACCCCCTATCTTTCTTTTATCACCCACCCCGGCTTTCTATCTATCAGATAAACGATACCTAGCACCCCACTAGGCCCATGCTTCCTGCTGGGAAATTAATCCATAATCGCCAGATTAAACTTAACCGCGCGTGCATATCTCATGTCACCCCCTCCCCAACGATGAGATCTCAACAAAAATAAAACTAACTTCTAGCGCGCCCGCCTGTGCATTGACTGGACTCCAGACGGGTATACATCGTGAACCCCGGCACTAACAAATTATCTATCAGAATTACTAGTCACGGTGGGGATTTTTAAATTAGACAAATAAAATTTCACGCCCGTTGGTTCTGTGTAGATCCGGAGTGCAGCGGCCCCCATTTAAAGTATTGGCTCAGATCTTGTTCTTAGCTCAGTCCTCGCGATGCGCGCGCGGGGAGAAAGAATTTGAAAGTATAATTTTTGCCTTCTAGGTAACAATACTAGCAATGAAATCAACGTCAGCCAGCCAGTCCACAGAGGCCGGCCGGCGCTTGAGTATTTAAAATTGTTTTTCGTGTAGTGTACCTCCGATATGATAGGGTGTAACATAATGTTGCGCAAACAACGGCCAACCAACCAACCAACCAGTCCCGAACTAGATCCACAATATGTATTTTGTATATACGTTTTACCTTTGCCCTCAATTATTCGACCGCCACTTCAACCTCGAGTAGCCCAATATCCACTTAAACGCCTCCCCGCGATCCACCATATCCTCCAGCCTCACCCTCGAACTATCCGTAAAGACTATCTCCAGGCCCTCCAGCGACAGCAGCCTCCCCACGGGCTCGGAGCTCTTCACCTATGGTTACGAGTGATAAGCCATGACTGAGCCTCATCGCGCGTGTAATTGTAGATAGATGTGTAGGACATACCTTCCTGATCTCTACGAGCTCTATCCATGCACGGTCCCAGATTGCCCTACGCTTGCGCAGGCTTTCGAACCGGAGACCGGAGGGGTGGATTACGAGCTTACCTAGGTTCAGCCCGCAGCGGCAGTTGAACGTTGCGTACTCACGCACATATGCGTCGAGCGGGCGCGCCAGCTTCTGTTCGGCGACCGCAAGGACGGCGGTATCGCGCTGCTCCTCTGCTTGCGTAGAGGTGAGGCTACCGGTCCCGTCGGCGGCGGCAGCGGCTGGAAGCATGACGGTGCCGCTATTGATGTTATCTACACCCTCGGGTGGCTCTGCTTGCTGGTTCTTCTTCACTAATGCTTTCTCCACGTCTTTCGCTATAATCCTTCCTCGATTCTTCTCCGCTTCCGCACTCAGCTCTTGGAACGCCCATTCTGCGTGGGTGGGGATGTTCCAGAAGAGCCAGCGGACGGGCGACACGACAAGACGGTACTTGGGGTACCTACTCGATATCGGGAACCACGCAAAGAACACAACCCCGAGGCCGAAGTATGTAGCCTTGAGACAGAACTCGGGCGACGCAATGAGGCCGAATAGGAAAACACTGGTAAAGAGGGATAGCGAGAGCGAGGTAAGTGCCGGATTGCGCCATTCATAAAAGCTGCGGGTGGGAAGGGGAGATCAGTTTCAAATGCTGCTGCTGAGGTAGTTTTTGGTAGGTCTTGTTTCTCAGAAGGGAGGGCTGAATCTGTGAGCAAAGTGGGATTGGTGTGAGAGCTGCGTACTTCTCCAGTATCTCGAGCAGATCAGCCAGGTCGCCCAGCTGAATCTGCGCCCACGGCCCAATTGTGTCTGCCAGCGGGAGGAGCCATTCCTGCGGTCCCTTGTGTACGATAACATCTCCAAGATCGTACGCCTTTCTGTCTGTGTTTCTCGCCCTCTCAAGCGCTATCCTGAGGTCCTCAATTTCCGTCTCTGGATAAATGTATCGCCTCAGTGTGTAGTAGATAACGCAGAACCACTACGCAGCTCCCCCAGAAAAGAACACCCCACATGAATTAGAGCTACTTTCAAACGTATGAAAAATACAACCAAGCAAGCACCAATCTTTTATTTGCATAGCAGGTTGTTTTTTATATTTACCAGGAATGTTATCAGGTATGAGTAGTGCCATAGAACCATGTAGAGACAGAGCCAGCGAAATGTCTCGTATGGGTTTTCCCACCGATAAACGCGGAAGACGTGGAGGAGCCATTCTTGCCAGGGTGCGGTCGAGACAAAGAGTCGCTCGATGCTAGAACGCGCCTTTTCTAAGCTCAAGGACCTGGGCTCACGGTAATCGATGGATTGGGTCGTATAATCTTGGGTCGCGTACAGAAGGTACTATAATAGGGTCCCAAATGTTGAGAATCATGCATGGACAGAAATCTACAAAATGACATGTTTTTTCTACATAGCTACCCAAAGAATTGTAGCTAGGAAGGAATTGAAGCTTGCGCGTGAATAGAAGAGAGAGAAAATATAGTAGAGCTAGGGGGACGTACTTGTCCAAGCCATTTGACGTAGTCTATTCTCTCGTCGCCATTTTCAAATTCTATAATTGGGTTCCCGGACTCATCTCTGATAATAAAGTCGCTTTTGCGCGGTTTCTCGATAATCCTTTGTCTAGTAGGAGCCACTGTGACATTTGTCACATGCCGGTCAATTGTCCAGTTCACCTGCATGTTCCTGCGCTGCCTGAGAAGCTCCTTAATCTTCTTTTCGGCGTCCTCTACGTCTTCCATACACCCATCCTTTAGAGCTTTATCGCGCTCTTCGTGGGCCTCGACGAACTCTACTTCCGCTTCCTGCGGAATATACGGATCGTTCAGGGTGGATAGTTTCCCCGCGACAATGTGGGTCAGGGACGCCTTCAGGGCTGTGCGAGGGTGCGCTAGCTTGGAGGATAGGGACTGCCGACGCGGGGAAGCCGCGTTATTTGATTTCGAGCTGGCCTTGTCCTCGTCTTCCTCATCTTGCTCTTTCCATTCCTCTGCTCGGCCATCCCCGTTCTCATCTTCCTCACTGGACCCGACTCCGCCCGCGGCGGGAGAGTGAGATTGAGATCTAGAGTTATCCTTGCCCTTGCCCTTGCCGGCGCTATTGCCATTGTGCCGCAGCGCGTTTACAGCGTTTTCCTTTAGAGTTTTCAGTTTTTCTCGCTTCCCACCACTAGCCCTACAAGCCGGGAGATTGAGATTGAGGTTAGAGTGGTGGTAGTGGTGGTTGGCACTGATGGATCTCGCCGTCGCAGAACTCGTGGTGTCGGAGGAGGAGTGCCGCTGCCAGTGCCTTCCTTCGAGGCCGTTCGCTACTGAGGTTTCTTCTGCTAGGTTTGTCAATGATCTTGTGCTAGTGGTGGGAATGACAAATTCGCTTCTAAGACTAGGGCTTCTGTGATTCCAATCTCGACCTGTATCGACCATGTCGCTGTTCTCCCCGTGCCCGTCGCCGTCGATATTAATTTCCGGCCCCATACGATCGATTATACCGAGCCAGCGCCTCGGTTCTGGCTCAATCTGCCCCCAACTCCTTCCTCCGTCTGGAGGTCTTCCTCTCCCTCTCGGCCTCACCACTCCTCCTCAGGACCGATCAGGTCGTAGAACACGGAGGAGTGCCCGGGTATCTGGTATTAGAATATTAATCGGCACAAATATATGCTTGTACAATATGTGCCCGTTAAATCTTGTTTACCAACCCTCGCTACCGGGAGAAGCTTTCTTGGAGTCGTGAAAAGTAGAAAAGGATGGGCATTCGCGACACCTGTCCCACAGGTGTTGGACCACACAGCCAAAATCCGAGCCTTTTTTTAATTTAACGACTCTAAACCTTGTGAACAGTGACGTCGCGCATCCTAGTAAAATCAAACCCAGGAGAGAGGGCCTGGAGCCACCACCCACCACTCTCCCACGCTTCTTCTCACCCCCAGCTCCAGCCAGTCGATCTGCACGCACGAGTGACGAGTGACGGCAGATTGACGCCATGCTGGTGGCGATTACTGCTAAGAAGTGGCTATGCAGTGATAGTGAAGTTTAGTCTGTGGCTCTTGCTCCATTTTGCTTTGGCCAGTCTCGTCCCCCTGCGAGACCCAATTGATTGGGCCTGGCCAATGTCCGGGCTTCTACGCGTCCAAGCCGAAATTCCCATCTTCAGCTTAGGTAGTTTCCCGCACAACACACGATTGCACTCGTCGTGAAAAGGGTACTGAAATCGCCACCACGACGCGCTGCGAAGGGTGTGTTTGTGGAAATTTGAGAGAAATCTCTGAAATTTAGTAGTCTAGTGAGAAAATGGAATGAATGTAAGGGTTCGATTAGACAGACCAGCCCTTTCATGATATGAAGATATCGATATGCGGCGAATGAAGGCAGGTACCCACGCGTACGGCGCCCACATGTTTATCGAAGATTTAGCGCAACGTTACACGAACTGTATGGGTTCCTGGCCTAAAATGACCACAACAACAGGATCATTGACAACCATCTCCCTCTGAAAAGTCCAGCGAATGTGCAGGTTTTAGCCAATAGATGAACACGCATAACACACACGTACTCTCTGTTGCTATTAGCAGGAAGAAATCTGTAACAATTGCATCTAGGGTAGGTAGAGTGACAAACCTAGGGAGCCCCTTCTCTTCTCTTCTGTTTACGCCCAAAGACATGAGGTGAACACCCCCCAGTCAATTGATAAATATCTAGTTGAACCGGGAGGGATATAGTAGATTCACCCTCATGCAATCTTGCATGCTGTCTCGTTCGTTGTAAGAAAGGAAAAAGGAAATGGAAAATTGCGCCTGAGACCTTGGTCAAGTTTCTCATCACCATGACTTTCCGGCCCATCTTCGCAGCGAACCAAAATTAAGCAGGAGGCTGAATTATTTTTGTTTCCCTTTTTTTTTCCCCACAACTCGCCAATCGCTAAATTGCCAGTGGTAAATATATTTCGGAGCCATTCACCCGGAGAAACAGCTGATTGAGGGATAGATGGGTGGCTTGACCAGTGAGCTTTACCAAATCGGTAGGGATCTACTAGTGTTGCGTAAGAAGAGCAGTTGTGTTGAGACATCTGCATGAACCACCACGTTCACTATCACCGCCACTTCAAAAGTCAAAGACTCGATGCGATATGGGTATGGCTTGCTACCTGCCGGCACCCAACCAATGATGTCGTACTCCCCGCGGGTGGAACTTTTGTCTTCGTAGGAAAGCAAAAGCGAGAGGTTGGAGGGCTGGTCTGTGTCCCTCGCTGGTAGTGGTAGGTAGACGGATTTTGAAAAAACCCTCGACTTGGCAGGAGAAAGATTTGACAACAAACATGGGGTGCTTTTTAGTGGATGTCGATGGATGCAAGTTCATCAAGGTTTATTTTTTCGTTCGCTGGGTTTCTCGCAGAAGCAAGATTGATTGATTGATTCACCGATGAGGTACGGATACAAGAGTTTTGGACATTTTAGCTTCAGTTTTCATACCTTGATCGACCTGTTCCGCGATTTCCTTTTTGGCTGTCCTGCAAAGATTTCATCCTTTTGAACAGTTGTGGGGTCTTACGTGTTTGCACTCTTCCCTATCAGGATATTGGTACAGCTCCCAAGTTATTTTTTTTTCTTTCTTCTGGCCAGCCAACTTCCCGTGTTGTTGTTCCACTCTGGACAGCATCCGCGCAAGGGCATGCGCACCGACAGGGGACTAGCAACTCTCCGTCATACCTATCGTTAACATACTATGTATTGGGTACATGTTGGCACCCTCCGATCACAGGCCAGCCTACATATAACTGCACCTCCCTCCCTCTTCTTGTCACTTCCTCAGCCAGCTCAATCATCCAGTCGCTCCATCACCATCACCACCCATCCTCTCAATTCCTCAAGAATTCACGACACTTTAACGATATCATCATGAAGAACTCAATCATCCTTCTCGCCGTCGGAATTGTCTCTAGGGCTATGGCCCAGGACCAGTGTGCTGGATGTGACAACATCGAAAGCTACAACTCCGTTCTCACACCCTGCTCTCAGAGTTGGTACGGTGCTATTGGAGCGTAAGTTAGCCAGGCTTTTTAAGAATTATTTCATATGTCAATTCATTATGCTAATGGTTATGATTTTAATAGTTGTATGGTGGCTCCTTGCAACCGTCAGTACACCGACCCTTACGCTCGTTGCAACCCTCCCGCCGTTGACCAGTCTTCTTCTGCTGCTGGTGCCCCGGCCAGCTCTGTTGTTGGAGGAGTTGCTACCATGACTACCACCATGGCCGATGGAACAGTAACCACCTTCACTGGTGTTGCTCCTGTTGCCTCTGCCACCTCTTCTGCCGGTGAGAGTGCATCAAGCGTCCTTGGAAGCGCCTCTGCCTCTGCATCCAGTGCCCTTGGGAGTGTCTCTGCCTCAATTTCCAGCGAGCTCGCCTCTGCCTCTGCCTCAGCGTCCAGTGTCCTTGAGGGTGCCTCTTCTACTGTTGCCGGCGCCATCTCCTCTGTTGCCAGCAGTGTCTCCAGTGAGCTTGCGTCTGCCACTGATCTCAGCACTGTTACCCCCGGCCAGGCCTACCAGTACACTACCACTGCCAGTGATGGATCCCTCACCACCATCAGCACCACTGCTCCCGCGGAGTCAACCACCACAATCACCACCACTGGAACTAATGGTAGCTCGACCACTCTCACCTCCACCGCTACCTCCTCCGCTGCCTCCTCCAGCTCTGTAACCACCCGCACACGTTCCACCACCACTACTGAGTCCGCCACTCCTACTGCGACTGCCGCCTCCGGCTCTGCTTGCATGAACGGTGCCCCCATGGCTCTTTCTGGTGTCTTTGCTATCATCGGTTCTTTGTTCTTTTTGTAAAGGTCTTATGGACTCGGTGAAGGAACTTTTATGATGGAAACGTAGTTAATGTCTCTTTTGTTTTTGTCCTAATCATGAGCGAATATCCGGTATCAGTAATGTAGCTTGAGAACAATACAAATTAATGAATAAAAAAATAATATGCTGTTTATCATTGACATGTCTTGTTGTGACAACCGCATGCGCGCCTCATTGGTTACCAAGAACTAATCCTGAAACCCAGCACATTCACCAATGTTCAAAAATCAAGGAAAAATCATCGAGATGTCTATGCAGGCCACGTGTAATGCTTGTTTCCCTCGCAGTTGGCCAATTCTATGAAGATCGACTCCAGAAGGCAACCCACAATCGATCATGTTTCTTTAGATATGACGAAATCCTCCATCATAACAGGAGGGCAGACCTGCATACCGCATGCCGGAAGCCCGAACTTCGTTTTCCAGTGGGAGAGGTGGGTGATACCAGGAAGTGGGAAAACACCGTCATAGGCCGAGATCCCGCCGGCCAGCGGGCATCCTGCATCCAACCAACCATCCACCCGCCCAACCTGGTTATACGTGCCAGTCTACTTTTAATTTACTCTGCTCTGGAGGAGTGTTGTAGTCGCCTGCCTTGGATTTGCTTGATTTTTGGTTTTTCTGATTGATCCTCGCTTATGTAGGATTATCCCTGTTCCGTTTATCCGACCCTTCAACAGCAGCATTGGCGAATGCCTTTCCGTTTGGTTGTTGCTTCCAGGCACTTGACCGCTATTGGCTTGGGGCTTTGTACCGAAGGTATCGTCATACGAGTGATATGGTATGACTGCCACAACTAGAATGCCGATTAAGGTGCTGGAGTTTCTGGTCCCGGTCTAACGATACTAGTCGCATGATCGCCCTGTAGACTGCGTTCAGCCACCCCACCCCACAAAACACGGACGGGAGTGGAGGTGTAACGTCGGGTGGCGGCGGACTTGTGCGCGGAAATGTCAAGTCAAGTGATTGATTGGGTCATCGTTATTTAGTTAGTTGAGTCAGCAAATTTGGCTGGGTACTTTGGCACATCACCAGCGGCTGGGAGTTTTTGTTGACTCGGGGCCCCGATGATCGACCCCTCTGTCTCGGGCGGGGCGTTTTGGCTTGGTCGGAGAACCGCTTTTTTGCACCCCCACCCGGAAGGGGGGGGAGAGGAGCGAAAGTGTAGACGTGGAACTCTTCGGGTGGACTTCCTTGCTAGATGATTTTGAGACTTCGCCATCAAAACCTAAAACCTTCGAATTGAGTTGACGGAAGGGTTAAAGAGCAAGCGGAGCGGCTATGTTGCTAAATATAGTAACCAAGTCCTCTTGACATGATGCAGGAACCCGATTCGCCTGTGGGTCAGTGTTCAGATTCTGGTTGTGTCCCCCGCAGGATCATTAATTGGACCGGCGACGCATGGAGCGGTGTGTTACCTTACCAGACCAGATAGATTAAAAAGCTGAAGTAAGTGTGTGTGGGAAGCGGAGAAGTGGTAGCCAATGAGAATCCGGTTGATTTGGTTGCGCATGTTGGACTGGCTGCTAGCTGATATGTAACGTTTTAGACCGGGACCATGTCAGACCTAGAAGAGCGTCAATCCCATACAAATTTATATGGGAATTCCTACCGCTAAATCTATCTCTACCGCCTCTTGAGATATTTACTGCCAGATTTTTAAGAAATGAATTTCATTTAAAAACACGCATTTGAATAGTTTCCGGATTAACTATCCTCTATTATGGTGATTGTAGTCTTCGTTTTTCGAAGGCTTTATCTCTACTTTTAGATCTGTTGCCATGCGACACACTTCTAGGTCTGACATAGTACTGGGTCGAAAACGTTACGTATATGTGCCCATCGAGGTTTGGAAAATCCACCCTTTCATTCCTCCGCAAAAATGCTGCATGTAATCCAAGTAAAATGGAAAAAGTATGTTGATGGTAACATCCCTTGACACTATTTAGTCCCGAGTCAGACTCTTGGAGATATTATCAAAACCAGAGGATCGGCTCTAGACTCGTACACAGAGGTACATTTACCGACAACGCCTTACAGCAAATGT
Organism: Morchella eximia; assembly: GCA_024713935.1. NCBI lineage: Eukaryota > Fungi > Ascomycota > Pezizomycetes > Pezizales > Morchellaceae > Morchella > Morchella eximia. Next base: position 1,016,711 of record JAMGZG010000019.1, read on the forward strand.
ACACGCAACGTAACTCAAGTCGCAATCCCAAAAACATTGGCGTAAGCAAAAAACAAAAATTCTCTCCCAAATCATTGACAGTCTCTCATCCACCGCTCAGCCTGAAACCAAGCACGAGATATCACTCGTCTCCGCCAAAACAGTCCTTTCCAAGTCCGGTTAGCAGATCAGCTTCCTCGGAGAGCAACGTTCCTTGGAAACTTCCCTGTCCTGTGCAGACACTATTTACGACGTCTGCATGACCGAAAGAAGCCTCCAGAAGCCTGCTGCTCACAGTTTAGCCTCTCTCGGCGCTTGCGCGTTCCCCATCATGCGCGAGTGGGCTGGTTAGTCAGATTTAGGGTTTAGAGTTTAGAGTTCTAGGGTTATCCATGCGATTACAACAGGACGAAACCCGCAGTATTATCTACTTGAGATCTCAACTAACGCTGCATGGATCAAGATACCGGGGCTGAAACGTCTATGCTGGTAGATATCGTTGTCGGTATGAGCTGGCGGAGCGTGGAGCGCTCTGGAGAGAGGTATGTACTTTACATACATAGTCGATTTCTAGTTGGCTGCACGTAAATATTAACCTCTCTTGATATAGGCTTCCTGTCGACGTGGATAAGGGTCAGTCGGTAAAGGAGATGGACTTTTGATGGCCCCACCGCATGGCAGAGGGAAAACATCCTTGCCGGAATTCGTTTCTTCTTTCTCGGACGGAGTATATATGTCCTAGAAGCCCTATAGCTACTATTCTTGAAAGTATCTACTTGAGATAGCGATGTGTGTTTGTCCCCAGAGAGACGATGGGAATACACTCGATGGGCATATAAATGCCGTCTTAGTGGAGGTAGGCTTTAGCCCCGTTCGTCACCGAGTTACTCCCGTGTTAGGGCAATGGCAATGTCGCCAATAACCGGGCTGCTGCCCATGTAGAACCCATTGTGATCCTCTCGACTCGACGTACTATTAAATGCATCTCTTCCTTTTCATTACCGCGAGGTATTCTGTCGATAGCCTATTCGATAGGATACTGTTGGGGGAAAGATACGAGATGGAGGCGCTGGATTCTGCTGAGACGTTGGCTGTCCGAGTATTTTTGGATTATGGCAGTATCTTATTCGACGCGTGCAAGGGGTCCCTCGCGCCTCTGAGCGTTCAAGTTTTCGGGTTGATTTTATAATTTAGCAGTGGGTACACATACTTGCCGAGGCCCAATCTCCTCTTGTATAAAAGGTCAGGATGAATTCGCAAATGACGGGTACTGATTGGCCAAAAACCTGCCTCAAGGAAGGGAGAAAGAAAGAAACGAAAAACGCAAATATCTATTTCCCTACGTCCCGGAGTTTGCGGCTGGTAGCCTGCTGAAAGAACAATGGGTCTATCATTACTACCAATAACATATTTGACCCAGTAATGTCAAACCTAAGTCTATTCACAACCGAATTTATTCACAACACCCAGTATTTCAATACTGATTTATACATTCTGATTCGGTACCTCGTTACCACTACTTCATCGATTCTGATTCGGCACTTCGATACCACCACTTCATCGACTGTGATTCGGTACTTATCTAGAGTAGTCTGACTTGGTACTTTCTAGAGCCTGATTTAGCACTACCTCTGCATGTACAGCGGTAGGTAATAAGTGATGGAACCCAGCGATACCTGTTTTGGTAAAACGCCACCAACATTTGGTGTTTGTACTCTCAAGGCGTTCCATCACTTATTACCTGTCGCTGTACTCTACTCGCGCGGCCGAGTAGTTGGATATGCCAAGTGAATCCCCAAGCTCCATGGTCAATGGACAGACCACAGTCGAGTGGAAGGGACCAATGGTTTTGATATAACTTTCAAGCTCTAGGACAAATACCGCAGGGTTTCCCAAAAGAGAAATTTACTACTAACCAACTGGGAACTAATAATAATGGCTTGGCAACAGATGAATTCAACAAGGGACGGTTAGCGCCCCCACCCCACCCCACATATCCTATTACTGCTTGGCTTCACGATACGAATGTTTATCACTGGACAAGTTGGTAAAATCCACTTTCGATGGTTCCACAAATCTTTTTCGTCAAGCGGGAAGCATATTGTATTCCCGGTCACCTGTACACCTCTTAAGTTTCACTCGTGGATCGGAACCTGCCGTGTAGTACGTATTTTGGCTTGCATTCCAGGTCAGTGTACCTACACACTTAACGTCAATAGCGGAGCTCCCGTTGCAATTAATACGGTTTTTATATGTTCCTGTGTATCGATCCACTGTCGAACCTCGCTCATCGGTAAACTCCACCACGTCCATGTCCAGGACAGTTAGACAAAACCACAAAGCAAATACATAAACGTCAAGCACGACGAATCCATACACACCTGCATTCTATTGGGTCTAAATTGTGAGTCGATGGTTACATACACATGTGATGTGTCTGTCCAGGGTTTTGAGTTTTTCTGGGTTTTCAGCCCACGATCTATTTATATTCCTCCCCCACAAACCAAACTACTCACACACAACTCCCAGATATATAGCCTCGCCCACACCCCAGCACAACGAACATCGTCACTACTATTAGTATTCTACATCGGCCGCTATGAAGAATAGCATCACGAATGTACTTCTCTGCGCTCTTGCGCTCTTATGTGTGGCCGTGTATGCGCAGGATAACGGGCCATGTGCGCAGTGTCCTTTGATTGGAAACGACCAGGTGCTCGTGCCGTGCTCAAAGTATTGGCGCGATATCGTTCAACGGTATGTACATGGCCCTGCAGTTGGACTTTTCTTGAGATCTATGTGCTGATATCGGATTTTGTAGTTGCTCCTCCACCCCCGAATGCGAAAGGTTCAACATCGACGACGATCTCATCAAGGCATGCACAAACACACCAGCACCACTCCCCAGTGGAACTGGATCTTCAACCGTTACGGAAATATTTGCTAGCCGGTCGGGGGCTTCGGTGGCGACGACACCCACAACATCACCGTCTACTACTTCTTCTTCCTCCGCCACAACATCTGCTTCCTCTTCGACCTCTGCTTCGGAGGCAACTGGCACATCGTCTGGAGGGCCCACGACTAGCACTACCACGAACTCAGAAACTGGCTCGTCGGCTGCAACTACACGGTCTTCCACATCGACTACCACCGCACCCGTAGGAACGTTTTCACAGGCGTCGAATGTGGCGGTTGGGAATGCTCCTGGATGGTGGGTTGAAGGGGTTGTCCTTGTGGCTGGGTGGATTTTTGCTTTGTAATGGAGGATTGTTTCTTTTTTTATTTGGCAAACATTTTATTGCATACAAGAATAGTATGAAAAATATGAATAAAGAAAAAAAGATGCAAATTCCCTCCAGTACTATTGAAACATTCACGATTGAGGAGACGCCCTGGAGGATGGAGGAGGATACTGCTTAACTGCTGTGAGTGATATAATGTGAGTGGAGTGGACTATAAAACGCGTATGCACGCCCCAGAAAATGTTCTCAAGGGCTCCAACTCACATTCGGGTTGTTTCCTCTTTTGATTCTGTTATCCTCAATTCGCTCATGGTATCGTAGAACTTCTTCATGAAAACCATGTCGGAACAGAGCTCCCCGGGTTTATGAGCTTCTGTAGGTCTCCTTAACCCAGCTTCACGAAACCTAAGTCCTAACAATAATCCGGAGGAGAAGATAGAGTGTGAACTGATATCAAAACCACAGGCCTTTAATAGATTTACCAAACATGTCTCGAACTGACCCTTGTATGTATTTAGGGTGTATGGGACCTTAATACTGAAGAGGGACAATTCTTCTTTCGGGTCCAATGCCCATGCGGGAAGGTTGACGCGGTTATCTTTGTTTTGTTGGAGTATATCTAGTTGGGACCTTAATTTGGCCATTATATCCGTCCCCGCCTCGATAAGCCACTGGCGAGCAGTTTCATCTAGATCAGGGTATGGCTGGTAGTTGATGTAGGTAATCGCGTGAGCAAACGCAAGGCCGATTTGAGAGAGATCGGGGAACTTTAGTTCTTCGGGTGATGTATCAAGCATAATGGATAGTCTCTGTAGTTTGTGGCCCAGGGAGTGAGGAGAGTTCGACTGGATTCGACCTTAAGGCTGATGTTTGTATGCTTTTATATGCGTCCATGTGATATGTGTCGTCACGTGTGTATGTGATTTTAGGCATCCAAGATTAGTTAGTGTAAGGGGCGATGTTGGGAAACCTAGCTATATGTAGACTGTAGTGTTGGAAAGTGCGCGTGTAAAATATAGCGTTTATCAATGGAAAGATTCGTTGGGTCCGGACCTGCTACTAGCTTTACCGGGTGACATCTGTGATATAGCCACGTTAATCATGGTTTATCACTCGTGGATCTGCATGCGCAGGTACCGGGGGATAGGCTAATACTGGGGAGAATATACAGGGAATATAGAGATTAGATAGAGCATAGCTTCCGTATTATAAATATTCGTAAAGTTGAACTTCTGATGAGCCCAAGATCTGCCGCTGTTATTTTTATTCTAGTTAATATTCTCAAGAATAAGGATGTTGGGTTTATTATGTAAATGTAGTCCCGCTCAGAGATATAACTGGCTTGACCTGGACCAAGTATAGGTACAAGTAGAGACCAGCCCAGCCTGTTTAGTCACGGCCCAGGCTAGAGCGAATCCACTCTATATGGGCCTGAGAAGGTTGTGATGATCTATTCAAGAGGCGATATAAGGATGGGGTTAACTGGATCAATATGGATGGGGAAAAGCTTTTAGTCTTAGTCCAAATCTAGAATTATACGCAGAACACACAGGCCCATCAAGTTGGTTATAAGCCCGGGCCGAGGTTTACTAGCTCGGCCTAGCCCGTCAGATATTGACCCGGGCCCGTCGTTCCGTGGGTCAGCCTAAGTAGCCCTCTCGATCTCGTCTCGTCGAAGGGACATCGATACATACCCCCGGTGCTGTATATTCTGTATACTCCTGGATCTTCCCCAATTAAGAGGTTAATAAGAAAGGAAATCCAGCTTCTAAGTATAGACAAGGTAATGTCCAAAGATTCGGGTTACTTGTATTCCCTGTAAGCTGTATACATGTGGCGAAGTGTTAGAGTACATTATTCGTTGATTCTTAATTATGTGGATAAAATAAGAGGGAACCACTATTGGTAGCCGGTTCTCCATCCCTTGTAGAATTCAGAAGGAGGTGAGTGCGTCAGTAGGTATTGGGATGGATGGATAAAGAAATATATTTGATGTCCGTGGCAACGACTTACAAAAAAGAAAGAAAAAAACCTCTTTAAAAATAGATGTACCCATCTCTTCGCGTTTCAAATTGGTTTAGAAGCTGGGTTGTTGTGCGAAGATGGTGTTCGGTTGCCTGAGTCGGTATAAAGTAATATGAGCAAAAGACTGGAGTTGAGCATTTCAGGAATCCTGAACTCCAATTGATCTCTATCCTCTCAGCCCCTCAGAATTTTTTTTGATGTTGGCAATGAGCTTCTTTTGGAGTGATTTATCGAAAATTGTATCTCTAGCCTTCGGATCTGTATGTTTGGCCCCTTGTCCAGCCTCGGTGAACCATATATATACGGCAAGAGATTTCACCTTCTGTGAACCGTATCTTGCCTGAGAATCCAACATGCATGAGGTTCTCTAGAAATCTCTTAATTTCTCAGGAGTACTGTTCCGAGAGTATGGATGGACATTCGATATAGATGGGCAGGCTTTCGTCGGGTTTAGTTACCAAAGAGGGCCTTTAGTCAAATCTCAATGGTGATTTAGTGGAGTCCCCCAAATTCAGTTTTCTGGCACTCAATAATGGAGCTCGCGGCATCGATGAGCCGTTTGCAGGGGTCTTCTTCGGGGTTCAGGTGTCTGGGGTAATTTATATAAGTTACATGTATTGCCACAGAAAATGCAAGGTTGCATGCGATTTTTGAATTAAAAAAAAAAAAAAAAAGGCACAGAAATTTAAAGCCGATTGGAGAAAGGCTGAAGATATCTGGCTCTCCTTCTTTGAGTTTGATGACAGGCATAGAGGGCTGATCAGAGTTTGACATAATTGATTGACAGAACTATTTCGAAGGTAGAATATAGAAAGCACAAGTGAAGTCACGTAAATATACTAGAGGTACAAGTACTTATAAATACTTACATGTATGTACGTATATACGCGTGTCTAAATGGCGCCTAAGCTGTCGTAAGTATATGTATAACATGCAATATCTACATAAAGGGCCATGGTAAGGGTGCTTGGAAGGTTGATAGCTTTATATACTGTGGTGATCAAAGGAAGACATTACAAAACACAGTCCGGAAAGTCTCCATCGAACAAAATAGAAAGAGAAACGCAAAAGATTTCGATCATGCATCCTCACTCGTGAAATTAGATAAGATATGAACCTTCAAAAGTTGATATCTCCTGACCAATCAAGCGCCCCAAAAACCACCTACGCATTAATTCAAACCAGAAAAATCTCATAAAGCTTTATCATCCCCGCCCTTCTCCGGCGGACTCACCTTTACGATCAACCTCTCCGTGATCCCCTTAAACACCGCACACAGCCTACTATCGCCATACCTCTGTACTAGTCCACCCTTACCCTCCCAGCTTCCCTGACTCTCAATCATCATATTGAACGCCGGGTCAATTGGTACCTTCCCTAGGAACTCAACTCCAAACTCTTTTGCCATGACCAGCCCCCCACCCGACGAGAACACATTTGTGCACTCGCTGCAGTGAGGACACACAAAGCCACTCATGTTTTCAACCACGCCGAGGACGTTTATCCCAACTTTCTTACAAAAGTTAAGCTCCTTACGCACATCAGCTGTTGAGATTGCCTGAGGCGTAGTAACAATCACTGCGCCGTCTGGGTTGACATTGCGCAGCTGCTCAGCTAAGGAAATATGCTCGTCCGAGGTCCCTAAACCCATCTCATCAGCCTCTCACATTCCTCACAACAGAACTAGGAAGCGAGAAACCCACCCGGCGGCGTATCGATCAACAAATACTCTACGTCCTCCCAGAGCACATCAGTAACAAATTGCCTAACCATGGCAGTCTTCTTGGGGCCCCTCCACACCACACTGTCGCCGCGGTCCTTCAAGAGGAACCCTAGACTCATGAGCTGGATCCTTGTATCTTCCTGCCCCTCTTCCCGCTCCCCCACCCGCACAGGAATCCATCCGCCAGGCGCTTGTCGGATCTTTTCATCCTCGACATTGAACATGCGTGGGATATTGGGGCCTGTAAGATCTACATCCAATACGCCGACTCTTTTGCCAGCGCGCGCAAGGGAGAGCGCGAGCTGGACCGTGACTGAAGATTTGCCGACACCGCCTTTCCCGGAGAGAACCTAAATGCGTACGTCCACCATGTATTAATATAGGTGCTATCTACAGTTGGAGCTCAAGGAGGTCTGAAGGGTGAATTACGAGGATGACGTGGGGGATTGTTTCTAGCATTTTTATGGGATGTCTGAGCTTTGTAGAGCTCTATATTGTAGAGGATTTTGGGTATTGTGAAGTAAGATAGATGTGTAGATAAGGGGGTTTATTTTTGATGTCGTGAACTGCGGTTCTACTAGCGCTCATGTAGGCTGCTTAGAAATGTTTAACTGCACTGCGTTTTTTTTTTTGGTTGCATACCCTATACTTATGGCGTCATTGACCTGGATAGCCTTAATATACTTTTATAGAAACCCTAACCCTAATACCAGAGGCCCTGAGTGTAATATCTACAAGTGCATACCTACATAGAACGGCGGGCGCGATTAGATAACAAGGACAACAATCGAATATAAACACAGCGTGTAACTCAGTAGTTCTGATTCAAGCCCGATTCAAGCCTACGCTTAGTCCCTATGATTGGACTCTATGAGATTATTCGGACAATGTAATTCCTATAGCCCGCACATACTATAGGCTCATGCATCTACGGATAGGATGACTCGCAGAAAATCACATATGTAGTTTGGCGTAATCATGTAAGCGGTTGTTCCGGAGAATGTTTATTGGTTTGATCCGGCCCTAAAGCGAGCTTTAATTTTTTATCAGTGGTCACAATATATCCATCCCCTATTCTTGATTACTGCGTTTACGGAAGATTGAATCTATTACGTATTTTATATCTTTTATAAAGAGTGAGGACGTTCCGCCCTCTTGGCGAAATACTTAATTACTACAGTTGCATTGCACTTAATAAAGCCCAGAGTATTAAGGTGAGTCTTAAATGATTGAAATCTACCTTAGCACCAAAACATGAACTCTGTCTGACTCGAGAATAGGGTTGTGGATGATATTATTACGATTAGCCATTGTACCTGGGTATTGGGCTCTGTCTTGTCTCTGTCCAGCCTTCCAATTAAGCATGCTTTGCGGGGATTTATTTGAAATCTCTAAATTCACCAGCTGATAACCTCAAGAGACAGGCAGGGCAGTATTGTAACATTACGCAAAAACTTGTCTGTATTAAGCGTAAACAAACACATACGTTGAGTACGTATCTATCCTAGACCCTAGTACAACTACCATCTTACTATCCCTCTTGATCCCTCTCCTAGAAAACGAAAAATGATTTATACATAGTTTTCCACTAGCAAAAACAAAAACAAAAAACAGATAAGAAATATAAGGAAAGTAGGAAAAAGGAGAAAAGAAGTTACAGACCAGGTTCCTAAACTGCCTGTTGAACGCCAGTATCAATCCCCCAGCAACCGCCTGATCTGCCCGCATTTCTCAGGTAAAACAAGGTGGGAAGGATGGGAGTAAAGAAAGGAACCAAACTAACACAATCCATGAAAAGAAGTTTCTCATCAAACGCTTCCGAAGCTTGAAAATGAATATAAATGAAAAGAGAAAGATGAGGGAGCAGAAGCAGGAGCATCTCTCCATTTACTGGATATTCCAACAGTCTTCCGCTGCATGGCAAAACTTACTGCAAGCTACACTTGCTGAGAGCGAGTAGTTACTCACACCAATCTTCTCATCCACCCAGCCATCTGCAAAGTCATCCTTACCCTTTGCCATGGCTCCCACAACTACACATATACTCTCCTCTTCACCCAATCCACCAATATACTCCCTCACATTCATGACCGGAGCCTCCCAAGATAGAGTGACCTTTCGGCAATTAGGAGGGAGATACTGTGAGACAGGGTTTTTGATGACCTTGAGTAGCTTTTCCGAAGAGCTCGTAGAGCGGATTGAAAGCTTATGGAGTAGCTGTACCATGAGACCCGCGAAACGCTTGAAGGTACGCGGGATGCGTACAGCGGGATTGACCTCAATGAGGACGCCCTTGGAAGACTGAATGTAGACTTGGAGCTTGCCAGCTTTGTTGATAGGGGAGTCGAGGAGGGTTAGGAGACACTTGTTGGAAGTGCTCGTTAGCTTGGGAAGCAAATTATACATGACAGAGAGGGTTGAACCGCTCGCCAGTAACAGGAGTCAAGCAAAAATAGTCATCCATCTATTGCTTGTTTATACATGAAATTGCAAGTCTCATGGAGTCGCAAGGATTCATGCATATGAGAGAATAAAAAATAAAACCATTTATCTAGACATTCGGGAGGGGTAAAGGACAAACCTGGTGGAGAATATCTGGACGGGCATCACTGATGTCCCGGCCCATTTTCTTGAGAACACCAATATGATCGTCCGAGTTAAGAAGAACATACTTTTCGCCGCCATTGGCGCGACCGGTGGAAATCTTATGGGTTTCCAAGCATGCCTGAGCGAGCACAACAATGAGCCTCTTGGTGCTCTTATCGTCAGAAGCAATTGGCACTGCCTGCTCGGCCATCAGCGTAGGTAACGACGGGAGCGACTGAGTCCTCGGACGCTTCTTAACTGGAGAGCCTGGAGTGGTCATCTTCTTCTTGTTATTGTGGTTTGGCAAGGGTTTGCGGGTGGGACGGATGAGATGTGGGGTAGTGTATAATGTCAATGAAGTCGGTCGTTGTTAGTTGGAGTTGTGTGTGAAAAAAGAGTCAGAGCCAGATTGCGAGAGGAAGAAAAACCCAACCAAAAAACTAGTCCAGACCCTGAGGCTTGGCAGGGCGCTAGCAGAGGCCATCGCGTCGGTTTTGACTTGGCAACGGTAATGATCGCAGGACAGACACAAATTTTAATTATACTACATGTATGTACTGGACAAGCTAGTCTTTAATTTAAAGGTATCGATGGTATGTTAATAAGTTGATAAATTTTCAATATACATGCCTGATACGTGGGGACGTCAAAGTTAAAGATCACGGGTAACAATTATGTTATATATTGCGGCTCTGCTATATAAGCTATATATATCTCTCATTACTTGCACATATCGACAGGTGGAGAAATTTCCAGGTTGCAAAAAAAGAAGATATGCAGGTAATCACTCCACTGTTTTAATAAACCTTATAAAATGAAGTATTTTAAGGTACATAGCCGTATCTATGTACTGCTCATGATCATCATATGTTACGGCCATTGGCTGACTACAATTGTCCCTGATATGAATTGGTTAGAATCAACCAATCCAACATATTTTTCTACGACTACTCGGGACTTCCGTTTCGCTCCAGCACACAGTTGATATGTTCCTCTGCTACTCGCTCTGAAGTTTGAATCGGATGCATGAACCGCTGCACGCCTGCCACAAACCGGTCTAGAGTAGAATCGATCATGCAGGAATCATGCAGGAATCATGCAAGTTAAAAACAATTCCTTTCTTCCCACCTATAACAAGGGCGAAGCCTTCAACCACCTGAAACTGCAAATCTCCAACGATCCCAAACACCGAATGCCAGCCGTAGAACCACGTTTCTGACAGCCCGCGCTCCTACATACGTACCTGCCTACCCGTAAAATTTAAACCCCTCACCCCCGCAGATACTTAAAGACTCAACCAGCCCACACTGTAAATAAACAAATCCCTAAATAAACGGAAAAATGGCAACCTCATCATTACCAGGCAAGCCCCCAAACCCCAAACCCACAAATCAGAAGCCCCTAAATACACTCTGTATCTTCTGTCTGTCTCCGGCCTCTCGCTCTCCCTCGGCTTCACGCCGACCCTCTAGTATAACAACTACCACTACCAAGGTAGTAAACATAGCTAACCCACCCCGACCCCGGGCCCGCCTATTCATAGCGCCAACACCACTGAACCTATACCTAGGGCTCACATCCCTCGTCTCTGCCACGTCTTCACTTCTATATCTAACTTCGCCATCGGCATCACTCGCAAAGCTTGGGGGTACACCGTCCCCAAGCGCGCTGGTACTCGTTCAAGTGGTGGCTTCGGGCGAGGCCCTAGTGTCTTATCTGTGTCTGGAAGGGTTGTTCTCACAGATACCTGAGAGTCGAAGATTGGTGGTAAGGGCTATTGGGGTGTATAATTTATTCCACATGGGTGCGTTTTGGTGGGGACATAGGAAGTATGTGAGGAACCCGAAGGGAGCAGGCATGTTGGCAATGGGGCTGGCAGTGGGAACTGTCACAAGTTTATGGTATGGGGTGTATTAGGCCTATATATTAGATAGGTGTATAGAATTAGGTGTTTATATATGGGCGTGTGCAGGGTTTAAGGACATTCGCTGGATCATTTCCTATCACTCGTTACTCGATTAGATTAGATAGAGATAAGACACTTCAAGTCACGATTTCATTTTTCAAAAGACAAAAAAGATACTAGTGAATACTATCATTGCCAATAGCTACGTACGTAAAGTAAACAAGTCAAGATGAACGGAACAGAAAGGTAATGCCACAGGTGTACAAAAAGGAGTGTAAAAGCAAAACATAAAGCAGACGGCCATCCCAGTATCAAGTTACAAATTCGCCCCCGGTCTCTATCATCAAGAATTTTCCCATCATTAACCCCAGAAGAAACCCACCGAGCCCTTGGGCAGAAATTATAGAAATACGTAGAAGGAATTAAGAAAAGAAAGGGGAAAGAAGAAAGGAGGAATAAAGAAACCAAGGAAGGATAAAAAGATAGAAAGAAAAAACAATTTTAAAAATTAACACGCCAAAAACACCAAATAAGAAAGTATCCCCGAAAATCCTTTTATTTCCCAATCCCATCTACAAAAATAAAGTTTGCCTATAAATAAGGCATCCAAAGGTTATCCAACTGCGCCAAATTTATGGGATTTGCGGCCTTATTGATAAGATCAATAACGGTTTGGTTCGCAGGCAGGTTTCCTTGCCCAGCCTGTGCCAGAGTTGTTGCCCTTCTACAAATAATCTCAGAGTTCATTTGAACTTTTTCACGGAGCTGTTGTTCTCCGAGTCCAGAACGGTGCTGCTGGGTGAACCAGAAAATCATCTCGTCACGTACAAAGACACTGAGGTGTTGTTCGAGTTCGAACTAGAATTAAGTTAGTGACGGTCTAGAGTAAGTTGGGGATATAGGTCTGATAATCTCCATACCTCAGGCTCTGTGAGACAGCGAGCAATTGCCATTACAGCGCAAGAAAATATACCTTCAATGGCAATTGGTCCCATCAAAGTTTGTATATTGGGGGTGAAACGGAATGGAACAGTCTCACTGTTGTGGAAAAAGGCATTCGTTGACGCCATTGCAGGGATGAGCTCAGAACCCCAAATATTGCCTGTTTCTCTAGCGATGAACATCTTATGTGGGAATCGATTGCTCATGCTCATTATGTAAGTCATGAACGTCAATGCGGCGTATTGGTAACAGAACTGTCGTCTGAAAAGGAAAAATTCGGTAAAAGAAGGATAGGATTTGGATAAGAACTATCATAATCAGCATAAGCACACAATGGAAAGGGAGAGGGAAAAGGCTTACCTCAAGAGCAACGTCTTGAGGAACCATCTCTTTCTGGATTGCGTTAAAAATTTCCAATTTGGTGTTAGGGCTGACAAGCTGTGTTGCAGGTTTGCTGGGGTCGAGCGAAGCAATGACTTTCTTTAGAGAAAAGATCAATGGATCATCTTTACTCATTCCTGTTCGTCGACAATGATCTTCGTATATTCCCTGGAGTGAGATGTAGGAGGAGTCATCTTGAACAATGCGAATATGAGGTGCTAGTGGAACCATCAATGGAAGATGGAAACCAAGGTTTCGGCGACGACTTTCTTTCCTTCGACTTAGAACACCATTGAAAATGCGGAACAACTGGAGTATCCTCTCCTCCCTACGGCAGTGTCTGGCTGCAGGATGTTGAATAGCGAATGCATGTACGCTACCATCGTGTCCCCTGAGCTTCAAACGCCTGTGACAAACACCATACCCACGAACAACATCTACTCGTGGGAGGAATCTGTCGATGCGAACAAAGTCCTTATTGTTGTCCTTGTGCTGTGGTTTGTTAGTAATGCTGTGTGTTAGGATGGATTGCATTTAATTCTTACTAATAAATATTGACCAGGGACCTCGACATCATCAAATTTCTGGAACCTAAATTCACTGAGATGTGGGCTGTAATTCTCAAGATTCTGATATGGCGGTCTGCGATCCAACTTTTCCTCAAACCGGTCCCTCCATTTTCGCAATCTTTCAATATAAGCGAACAGATTAGGCTTCACATTCACGAAATCGGCCTCGAATGCGACTCGAATATTGGCGGGTAAAATCGTTTCGGCAAATCGTGTGATATTCGACTCGGTAGAAGGGGGCAGTTTCGAGTCATCAAGTGATGGGTTTATACGGGCGATCCACTGAAGAGGTAAGTCACGCGTGGGTAAATCAACAAGGCTAGCCTTTCTTACCTGTAAGCCATCGTTTAGAAGCGCTACGATCAAGCGATAAGCGTCTTCGTCTGGAGGACACTTGAAAAACTTTTGAATCTGGTCACCCATAGTTTCCATTGAGAGCGCAAGAAGCGGGAACGCTGTCTTGAGAACCGACATGATCTCTTCGGCATACTCCCACGGTAGGCGCTTCACTTGGGGCTGAGGGCTGGGTACTGCTGCAGCAGGAGACGAGACACTTGGCGCATTGGGGACTATTGGCGATCCAGCACCTTCACATTTTGTAAGTAGGTATAGGATTGGATAGAAAGATGATAACTCACTGTTTGTTTGAGTTTGAACGTTTTGATTTCCTTGGGGACTGGATGCCCTTCCAGCATCTGTGCCATTTGGAACACTGCCTTGACGCACAAGAGGTGTAGCCTGTGTAACAACAGGGGACCCTGCTTTACCGCGATTTGATGCGGCAGCGGCGGCGGTTTGTTTTTTGATAACTTGATAATCTTCTCGACTGGTACGCAAAAGGAAGTAAAGTGCCTGGAACCAATTAGCAGGATATTTATCTCGAGTAAATTCCATAACTTACTTGTGGATAGCTTTTTGCAATTTTGATCAAAATTCCCCGGGCAAGGCGAGCCTCCTTGTGAGAAAGTGATGTTAATAGCTGAGGAATGTAAGTAATCCAGTACCATACGGGTGTTTCCCCTTTATAAGCATCAAATGCCGAAGATATTGTGGCACTAGCGTCATCCAAACTAAGCAGCCAAAGAACTCTTCCCAATAGTTTCCTTGCTTTCCCACTTTTATAAAGGCCAGCAGCTTCGAGATAACAACTAACAGCATTCCCTGCCGGCTGCATCTCCCCAGGTGTTTCTTTGAACAGAGAGTCGTTATAATAGCCCCATTCAGCCCAAGCTTTTGGAAGCTTTATGTCGTGATAAAGAGCTAATCCGAAAGCCTCGTTTGCCTCTTCTTTTTGCTTCAACTTTGACAAGAACATACCCTTTAATGTATAGAATTCGGCCTTTTGCTGAGCGCCAAAATAACCCAAATTGGTATTGTTGATGACCTCAAGACCTTGCGTAAGTTCCAAGGGATTCTGGTAATGGCACTTAGCTTGCTCCCGAAGTTTGAGGAACGCTTCCTGTATCTCGATGTTCGGCAATGTATAGATCTTGCTTAATTGGCTGATACATACTTCCGGTAGTTGGTGTTTGCGGGCAACATGGGCAAAACGATTGATTATCCAGGCAGTCTCATGATACCCGCGGTAGGCATAGGAGTTGTTGCTGCTGTTACCACCCGCGCTTTGAGCCTGAACTGGAAGAAGAGGTAGGTATGTGTTGTTGATTGAATGGAAGATATGCTGTCTCCAAGTGACCAAGTCATGCCAGCTATTGATATCGTCCCAAACGTTCGGTAAACGGTCTCTCCATGTACCTAGAAGAAGCTTGAGCTCTTGTGATTTTGCGTCTAAGTTCTGCGCATTTGTTGTTGACAAACTACTGTATATTACGCTGGCATCATGAAGTTCCACCAATTGCTGGAATGCTTGCAAAAGAGGTATGTGTGCATTGGTGATTCGGCGTGGTAGGTTGTGCCATTTTCGAAGTGAGAGCTGGATTGCCTCGTCACACAATCTTGAAAATTCAGCAGGAACTTCAGTCTTCTGGTGAACCTTCTGTAAGGCCATGAAAGCAGCAAAGAAGAAGCGCCTAGGCGTTGGTGCGTCCATCAAAGATTTGATAGTCTGGTCCATGCGTTCGCCATCAATTCCATTCCAGTTTTCAAGTAATCTCCATCCACACTCTAGAAGTAAGTCGTTGTAGTTTTCATGCTTTGCAAATTCGCTCAATATTTCCCATTGCTGTAGCTTCTGAGCGCACAATACCCAGTGATCTTCCCATAACATGTACTCCGAGTTTGAAAATGGTAATGCTCCAGTTCGTGCCTTGATCTGTGCATTCTCATACATTTGTTGAGCCTTGTCCCACATGCCATTTTGCTCGAAGGAAACGGCAGCATTGGTTTCAAGGTATTCGGCCCGACGCCTCCAAAGACCATAAAACAGGTCTTCTTCCTGGATCGCAGAATACATCTCGGCAAGCGCATCGCAGTTGCTCTCACGAACAATCGGGCTGTCCATGGGCGGAACGTTGGCAGAATCTTCGAGCATATGTAATGCCGTATACCACGCATCATACGTCTTGCTAAGAAATTTGACCATATGCGGGGGCAACGTGAATTTTGGCTTGGCTATCTCGCACCCCTCAAGCAGACTCTGTATGACATTAGGCCTTTTGTCCATTTGGCGTTGATGCCACTCCTTGGCCAGAAGTCCAACAATGCCACGCGAGAGATCTTGACGGTCCTCTTTGCCTAGTGCAGACCAACACAATGGGAAGAGGGCGATCCAAATTTGATGGGCAACCGATGCATCTAAATGTTGAAGTTGGGCGATTGGTTGGAATATATCGCCTGCTTTGACTTCAGCTAAACTTTGGCAGAATTTTCTGTGACGATACATAAGGTCTTCAAATTTATCGTCAAGCATGAGCGAATCTTTCCTTGAGTCCGCGTTATATGTCGAGAATATAGAAGAGGCTGTCGCAATTCTCAAATCCTCACTGTGTAGTTCCACCCGAGTGTCCATATCGACAGATCCAAAAAGTAAATGGGTTGCTTGGTTGAGCCAATATGAATCGGCTAGCGTCTCCCAATTTTGTGTACCCAAAACGAAACTAATGCGGCTGCTAATTGTCCGAGAAAGGCTCCGGTCAAAGATTTGGAGAAATCGATTCCTCATATTAACATCCTTAGCCCGTGTCCCAACCAGGAAGGCATGCTCAAGGCGGACGGTGAGTTCCGTGTTGTTGACAGCTGGACTCTCATAGATGTCAATAACGAGATCCAAAAACTTGCTGCAAAGTATAGGATCAGGCCGTGTCTCGAATGAGAGCATCTTTGACAGAACAGCCGTTTTTTCTTTCAGAGTTGGAAAAGACTCCGTAGACCCAAATACCCAATCCCTCACAATTCCCAAAATCTTTGTGCATAATTCTGTACTTGATGATTTCTCCACCAATTGTGCCATGACACTCAAAAATGGCCGTCGTTGATCCCCTAAAACTGAAACCCTAGACGCAGCTACATCAATCACCATGCGAAGGAGCTTTGTTGTTGTTTCCGCGTCAAAAACTTGAGAGTTCCCACCAGCATTTGGCTCAGGTTTCACCGAGTTCGGCAGGTTGACGACTAGGGGCTGTCCTGGTGTTGCTGCAGTGGATGAAAGGTGATCTTTCCCGATCTTTTGGAATGCTTTCATAAGAGCTGCAATATGATCGTCAATAACAGCAGGTCGCTTTTGGGAGAGGGTCCACAGGATATGAACGCTGGACATCAAGTTTGTGTTGAGATTTTCTTGGACGATAGTAGTGAGTAAAGTTGTGAATACCGTGGCTGGAGAGTCTTTGACGTCCTCCTCCTCCTCTTCTCCTTCCTCCTTCTCCGCCGGAATAGCTTGTAGCACACGAGCAAGAACGGGCTGAAGGCTTTCCTGAACTTCGGGCAGATCAGATCTCAATGATTTCTCTAAGATTCTCTGGAGTTCTGGAAGGCGTTGCATCACCCATTCATCTGATTTGAGATCCAAGATGACCCTCAGAACCTGCAAAGCGTTGAGAAACCCAGGTAAGTGTTGGGCCTCGGTGATATCATTTGTGACAAGATGCTGGTCCATGATCTTCGGAAACAGTTCAATTTCAAGATCCCCCCAATATTCTGGCCCAAGGAAATCTGCTAGCAATCCCAACGCTTTTCTGCACAGATCACTAGTTGAGAATTTTTCGTTTAAACTGCAAATGAAAGTGACAAGATGCTTAATCACCAAGATACGAAGCGGCTGAGCTACTGCGTACTCCGTGTTGCCCGTCATAGCCTGAGAGCCACCTATCGAGGGTGACCGAGAGTCACTTGGCGGTTGCTGAAGCTTTCGTTTACGGGAGGGCGATGCGTCGGGGCTTTGACTTTGCATTTCGGTAAATCGTCGTTTCTCCCAGTCCCGAATAAGGATCATGAGGTTGATGGAAAGCTTTTTGTTCTCGGTCGACGGATTTGGTAGATGCAAAACCAACTTTGGTAATGATGTAACAATCCAGCTCAAAAAATGCTCCCTAGACTCATAAAATAAATCCCCATGCTTTACCAAGAATTGAAAAATATTTGTCATCTGCTGCTGGTTGTGGCCTTCTTCCGACAAAATTCTCCTCGGCCATCTCGCCCAAATAGGATATCTGGGATCGCTGACATTGGGCACCCTCTTCTTGAGCACTGGGGCGATTAATTCTAATGCCTGCGTAACAAGTGCTCTTCCTTCATGCTGATGAGCTTTGAGCAAAGCCACATATATCTGAATCACTATCTTTGACGGTGTGTCGTAGTGTTTTATAAAAAAAGCAATTAGGACATATGCCGCCTGTTTGTTGACAATATCCTCCAATTTGATGTAATTCCATCCGAATTTAATCACATCTTTCCTTGCCTCGGCCAATATAGAGTTGTGATCCTTGATAAGAAGAGCGGACATTTGGAGCAATTCCATCCTTGAGTGATCCAGGCCAGGAGATGCATCGTCCCCAATATCGCCCAGATTAGGTCGCCAGATTTTTGCATGTATGGCTTCAATCATGTTCCTATCAACAAGTTTCTGGCCATTGACTGGGAGTGACCCGCGTTGAACATCCATAGCTAAAATCGGGTTGACAAGATGGCGAAATGCGAAAGTCTTAGTATCTTGCGTCGAAGCCTTGGTAGTGTACAAATCCAAGCACCTGTGTATTACGTTCCTCCAGTGTTCGATAGATCCCGCGCAAATGATTTTTGTATAGATGTAATGCGTGAGAGCATTTGATCGTTTGAGTTTATTGGATGTCCGCGCATCAATCACCTACAGAATGTTAGCACGTCTCTAAAAAGGAACACGTGAGTCTTACATGAAAAAGAAACTCCAAATCTTGCTCCGCATGTGTGAGATATAACATAAAAATCTCCTGCAATGTTTCTGAAGACTGGTCGACCCCCAGTCTGATCGGCACAGGTACCTTCCCCTCCTTCAACTTCTCCCTAACTTCCACCCCAGCCTTCAATAGTCTCTCCATCAAATCGCGGTTTTTTACTAACCACTCAGCACTGCTAGGGTGCCGAGCAATAGAGTAAACGATATTTACCGCATTTACTTGTGCCACGAACTTTTCTTCTTCCGTCTTTCCCTCAACGTTGATTGTTGCCCCAAGAAGTCCTGTGGTATCTAAACTCACAACATTTCGCATAGCTTCACTGGATTCGTCAGCTAACAACTGAGAAAAAATCCTACCATATCTCAGGTCAGTCATCTTCGGTTTGATGAATCCCCAGGTCTCAGCTGGATATCGATTCACGAATTTGAGTAGCGGTGCACGAAAGGGGCTATGTTGAGTCCGACGAAGCTTCTCCTCTAAATCAATTACGATTTTGAACATTTCCTCCAAGAACTGAACCGCTGCGGGTGGTAGGAGGTGGAAGATATTCAAGATCGACGCAATGACCCGGATATTTGGATTTTGCTCAAGTAATTTGAACGATGTTTGCTGTAGAATATTGGGCTCCGCAAGGTTCTTCAAATGGTCTAGTAGTCTACTTCCGATTTCGACCTTGAAATAGTTTGTCAAGAGCTCTAGTAGCCTTGCGAGACCCTCCAAACCTGCGACATTCAACCGCTTTGGATCCGAGAGATTCATTAGAATCGGGCGAAGACCGTTTTGCAACAAATCTTTAGGAAGCTTGTTAGTTTGTGCAAGAACACCCTTTAGTCCAGAATTGGCTGCCTCTATGACCTCGTGTGATTTCGAATAGAGCGACTTGAAAAACACAGCGATGATTCGACCTCTTGTGTGTGACTTATCTGGTTGTGCAAAATCCTGATATGTGATGGCGGTTGAGAGCAGTTTGATGCATACGACTCGAAGATTGAGGACCGATTCAGTAGTCCTGTGCTCTGGTATCCGGTTATTTGACAGAGCATCATCATCGGCATCGGCAAGGGCGAGCGCTTCCATCATGAGCCGATTCATTTCTTCGTTGAACTCTAAGAATGCGGGCTGGAGGCTCAAACAGAAAGTGATGGCATCAATGTACCCTATCTGACTAGCAAATGGGAGCGCACGAAGAGGTTTATTGAAAATTGGAGTCAATAATCGTTCCTTGACCGGTGTCATTAACGCATGAATGCCTACCCTGAGAATATTGGAGAGAGTGGTAAATGACGCTTGCGCTGTTTCTCTGACATGTTTATTTGGATTCGAGATCTCGCAGATGAGCAAAGCGCAAAGGTTAAAACTTTTCGAGTGATATGTACCGATTTCTTCCCTGGAAACGTTCTGGTTGCATTTTCTTAGGACCAGATCCAATGTAGACTGAGCACATTCTCTGGTACTAGCTGGCAAGTCCGGTGGCATGTCCTTAATAACATATAATAAGGCCCGAACGAAATCATGTTGACGTTCCACCATCCATGCTTCACCCATATCTAGATCCTCCGTAAGCGCCCGGATTCCTAAACACCCACCGGACTTTGGATACCACTCCTCTTCATAACAAGAGTGACAAAAGGTCTTTGCGAGCCATTGGAAGAATGGGAGCTTGTGCACCATCTCGTTTGATCCAAAGAGAGTAGCAGCAGTATCGTAGATGACCTTCATCGCCTTCTTCGCCGTCTCCCTAACTGCTGCATGCTCGGAGGACAGGCAATCTGCTATAGCATCGGCCAAAACTCGGCTATCTAGATGCATTGGACCCTCACCGCTATTCACCATGAACTGCTGCGTCTTCTGTCGCATTTCCGTAACAGACTTCCCCAACTCCAAGATAGTGAAGTGACGGCAAACATCGTAGGTCAAAGCCATTGCCTCCTCCTCTAACTGTGGGATTGAAACCGCATGGATAATAGATCTCAATAATTTCCGAAGTGTTGCCTCTTGATCATGCTTCTTGAAAACTGGCTTATTCCGGTCTGACGGCACAATAACCGCAGCAGCTAGATCTGTGGACCCTGCGGCAAGATCGTTTGCCTGTATCCGGACTAACTGCGCAAAGTCCTCGGGTAGTTGATCATAACCAATGAAAAGCTTTAGATTGGCACTAAGCAAACGTAGAGATTGATGTTTGTAGAATATATCTGTAGCTTTATCCTGGTCGGACTTCGGGGGTTTCAGGTCGAATAGCCTCTCAATAGCAAGATCAACCGCGGACAAAATAGGAAATGCACGCTCCCCCGGCGCTCCATGCAATCTGATATTGACGCTACATGCATCATCTGCATATAGCTTAAATGGTAGAGGTGGCGGGTGCGTCAGAAACCGACGATTCCTGCCGCCAAGCTTACCTAGAATTCGCATGGTTGTATGACTGTGAACGTGGCTATACGGTAATGGTTTGAGGTGGTCCCAAAGAGCGGCCATCAGGTCATCAATGACAGGTGCCATGATTGGATCAAGATAATCTGCCGTCAAATTGTCCACGCACAGTTCCAACGTCCTTAGTCCTTGGCTAACCAACTCATGCCCTGCCCTCAATGCCACAACCAATGGTTTCATCAGGAAGCTAAGATGAGGGAGTAAATTGCTGAGGCGGGCGGGGACAGTAAGACAAAGCTCAACATAGAGATCTCGTTGTACGATGTTCCGAGCAGATATAAGAAGTGTATTCAAAACTTCCAGGAGTACTTCCAAAAGAGGTAGGATTTCTTTATAGAGATGTTCAAACCTTCCACCACCAATGCTTCGGAATAGTGATCTAAGGAGTAAGAAATAATTCATCGGCTCTTCTGCTGTAGTCGATAAACTGATAGACTTCAGAACAATCTTGCTGACGTGGGGTAATAGAACTTGCTCGTTCTGGCTAGAGAAAAGCGTGACCGCCATGAAGGATAACTTGAAAAGTCTAAGTAATATTTGTGATTTCCTGGTATCGCTAGTTCCCACCTCCTCAATATGATCCATCAAGAATTGGAGAAGCATCCCACAGAAGCTTGGTGAGGTTGCCTCGCTGGCCAAAAAGAACTGTGGCACGTGTAAAAGGGCTGTATGTTCAAACATCATTTCGTAGAGATGTGGAATCTCTGAATGAAATACTTCATGGAAAGTTGCTGGGTCGATACAGTGGAAAACAGTCGCAAATGTCTCAAGCAACTCTTTCTCCTCTTTCCCGCTCGGAACCATAAAGTGATTCGTAAGAAACTCTACCGGCGATGTGTTGGGATCTGAAGGTTTTGACTCGTATTCAACGCCATAATACTTGAAAACCCTTGCACCTTCCCTGAATAACTTGATGATGATATTTACTTCTTCGGCGCTAAACCCATACGCCACCTCATTCCAGTTTTGTGGATTGTTTTCGCTATTCTTCGCAGGAGGGTTACACGATCGTAGTGCAAACAGCATACTTTTTAGCCCATTCATCAAGTTCTTAAACAGAAACTTGTTATCTGAAGGCGATTGTAGTCAGTATATGTAAAATAAAAGACATAAGTGAAGAATAAATACTTGCCTGAAACAGGATCTGCACCTCGCTCTTTTGGATTTGAGGTTTTGATGGGGGTTGCCAGAAAGATATCGATTTCGTCATATTCTTCTCTCTTTGCAGGGACGGCCAAGTCTGTCGAAGGTTCTTCTGAGTTCCCTTCTTCCTTGGTGAGGGCGTTGAGTCGGCTTTGTTTCACCGCATTTTCATATTGTCTGTTCATAGCTTTAAACTTCTCGGCAATTGCGTCAAGTATCATTATGAGAAAATGTCGGGCTGAGTACACGAAGATTAGTACAAAAAAACTAAAGATTCGAAAATGCCCGTCTTACCCTCTTGTTTGTCTTCTAATTTCGCAATGAACTCTGCAAGGTTTAGCAGGAGTTTTGCGCTCATAGTCTGAAAACTTGTTCCTGGAAAGTTATCATGGAGGTTTTTGGTGTACACTTCAACTGTTCTCCCTATTTGCTCGCGACCAAGAGAGTCACGAACATGGTGTATCAAATCCGCAAGCATGCTATAGGCCAGAGGTCTAATATAGGCTTTAGCTTCCGACTGAGATATTCATAGTTATTTGGGGGTATACCTCATGGTTTCATAGACTGTTAATCCATCACCTATCAGGACCCTCTCATCGAGAAGCTCATCGATTTTATTCAAGAAGATCTTCCGGAAGTTGAAATTTATGATATGCCGTGTGGCCACTAAAAGTTCTTTTCGTGCTCCTGATCTCTCACGGGGGCAGTCCTTTAACAGCCTTACCACAATCTCCGGGAGTTTGGGTAAAAAGTCTTGAAGTTGCTGTGCGTAAACTCGAAGAACATATGCCAAAAAACTCATCGTCTGCAAGTCCCCATTAGCCTTTTTCATTGTTAAGAAAGGTCTATTCCTACCTTAACCTGGGCCGTTATAAACTCGCCGAATGCCACTCTATTTTTTATAGCTGGACTGACACCTGTAAAAACCTCACCTTTGGCCTTTGCGTGCTTGTGAGCTTCCTCTTGAGGCCCTGCTTGCAGTTGCAGCATGTCTTGTATCAATGGTACGAAGAGTTTCACGTTCTTGTGTACACAAGACCGGTGGGCCTGAAACAAGCTTACAACGATGATAGGACACTCTGCCAGCACCTTGAAACTCTGCATTCCTTTGACTAGCATCTTAGTTGGCTGTTGGGGGTCGGCTCCTGGGTCCTGGCCTGCATTCATCGGTGACATTGGTCTTGGGCTTTGGAAGTTTTGCCCAGTATTCCCTGGAGTACCAGGCATTCCTGGGGTTCCCCCGGTCGTTGAAGATGGGTTATCAAAGGTCTCTCTAACAGCTTTCGGCATCATGTAGAACATCTCCTGGATCAGGTCTAGAAAAGGCTGGACCTTTTCGGTGAGCTGCTTCTGGTAATTTCGTTGAAAGTCAATGATTGTCTTCATGCAAAGAACGGCGTTGTCTTCATTTTCTGTCTTGACAAGATTCATTAAAAGGGTCATTAAATCGACAGCGTATGGCTCCAGAGCTTCTATCGGCGAGAATGGAAATCGATGAATTGTATCTAGTATGATATTTCGTAGTTTCTGTATTTATTTTTATTTATTTTTGTCAGATGAAATGTGCGAATCGGGGTACAAAGTGGTAATTGCTAACCTGATCAGGTGATGTAGATATAAACACCGGTTGCCCATTAAGTATCGTGAAAAACACGGGCATAAGCTTTTGAAGAAATTTCGTGTATTCCGTAGGCACATGGGTGAATACGTCGATTGAATCCCGAAGCTCGCCTGCTATCTGAAGCTTGAGTTTGACATCTATTCTCCATTTCATTAGCCACCGCACACCGGTTTTCATCGTTTGCAGCGCAAAACAGACCTAGACTGCTGTCACCCAGCCTTGCAGCATAAACGTCCGCATGGGGTGTTCCCCCAGCCATAGTTGTGGATCCTCCTCTTCAACGTCTAAAGTTTCTATTCTGCTGTCGCAACAAAATGGCGCGCCTTTATGGGGGCTCCGAGTTAACAAGAGTTTGCGGTGTAGGCAAAATGGCTCACGTGAATAAGGACGCTGCACACGACGCGAATTTTACTTCTTGCCTCTTGCGTTGTCGAGATCTCTGGGGAGGGTGTTGAGAATGGTTAGATGTCTGACAAGCGACAAGACACTTTGCTAATCGTCGTTACGATACAGGAGGGAGAAGGATAGCCTGAAAGAAGCTAGAGGCTTCTGGTGGGTACAGTTCAAAGTCGTAGAGTCTACCGAGAGAACGCGATCGGGGGGAAGGCCATAGATGTACTTTATGATAATTGCTTGGCACGCATGCATACATGTACTCTGCTATCAGCCTCACTCCTCTACATAGACCACAGTAACTTCTTACAGACCTCAACTACTACTTCAGCGGAACGTTCAGAATTCCTTCTTTTATCTAACGTCTCCGTGGTTTAAGTTTACGGTCGGAATAGCCTTGCCATCGATCACAGTAAGTCATTTCCGGAGCTTTATTCCGAGCTGTGAACCGTGGCCGCGGCTACAGCTAGTGAGTGTGCTTTTAATTCTTCGGACTCAACACAAACAGTCATACGCGGTCAACGCATACGCGAGCCTAAAGTAGTATATAAAGAGGCTCAACTAAATTACAAGACAGCAAAATTAACTGATCAAATACACTCAGTAGATACTATTAACTGAGTTTTTATGCCCGCTCGGTTGATACTAAAATTTACCGTGCTGTAGATTGGTTACGATCATTAAGTACTGCAGCTGCGCACCTGAGGTTGCCGTGATACTATGGGTCACAAAATATCACTCGCCACACTAGTTTGTGCTTCTAGCTGAACTTAAAGACGCAAAGTATGTATACACGTATTTCCATTAACGGTTTTCTAGCTTTCGCCCATCTCTTTTGAAAGGGCACCGGGCTGGAGCTAAATTTTTCAATTGCAAGTGATAACAAAAAAAAAGTAGGTACAACGACGTGTCAGTGAATCGCGGCCAGCAATCGGGGCAACTTTGGAAACTACATTTACATGTAGCTATAATACGCCAGCACCAGTAATCCCTTCAATACCGAGATATGATTGATTGGTTGACTGATAATTCATTAACTATGTGCACTGAGGTATGATCAGTCAACTCTTTAGTTTTTATTTTATTTTATTTAATCACTGTGATGCATGTAATTCTCGATAACGAGTATACCGTCTACAATGTACAACTCACATTCCACGCAGATCTCCCGGCATGTATTCCCAAGCCTATCTTTCAAATTATCGATTCCATCGGTCATGATGATATCTAGCTCTCTCTAGAAACATTTTTCCCTCTCGCTATGCATATCCATGCAAGTCAACATCAAATCGGCTGAACACCTTTCTATATGATAGGCTTTACTGCAAAGAAGAGCAAGTATGGGGTTTTACTATGTTCATGATTGTAAAACTAACCAGTTTAATACAGACGAAGGAAAATCGTGTATTCGGTCCACCGGGGCCTGGGGAGACCCGTGTAATGCATGATAAGAAACAGTTCAATGCACGCATAGCTAATTAACTCTATTCAACTCCTTGGATACATCAAATCCATATACTACTAGATGCGATCCCCTCATAGCGTATACGCAGAATCTTTATCTTGCTTTCGGCCGCAGCGCGGCCCATGTGTGCAAACTACCGGGGATACGTATGAATAATATAATACAAGAACATGTCACAATCTAACACCACTCGTCTAGTACTCTCCCAATAATCATCGCCACGACACACTTAGATTGTTTAAGAACAGAAGACTGCATGGGATAAAGCTTATAGTCGTCCTGAACACTTCGTTGTACGGCTGCAGCTACTGGCAAGTAGTATATGCTGATGGAGGAATTTCCAATGAGTGATAGCCACTTCACTAATTTGATTACGCGTATAGCTACATATACATAATTACCCTAGATCCCCATGTTTGAAGCCTGATCGTGAAACCTGTTTCGACTGCAGCTTAAGGGCAAACTAGCTCGATAGTCATAACCATCGATTAGAGGTTGGGGAGAGCGTCCGTGCTTCCTAGCCCACGATTGACTTGAAACAATCCGATATATGCCCGCTGCAGACTCCTATCCAGCTTCAGGACCTGGTGAGTTGCTTAAATAACCGGATAATTAGAGCTTAGAACATTTTCTTAATCTTCATGTTCTCTGGATTGGCCAAGTATTGAATCATATATGTATCACCGGCGAGTAGATACATATAGTCAGATTAAATACAATACATATCGATTAATAATATTGTGTGGAATATTTTCAGAGCCCGCTATCAGCCCAACTTCTTCTGGACCAAATACCGCAGTAATTCGTCTCAGCGGATACTCACATTGACGTTGGAATTACTTTTTCTGGTTATTTGTCTTGCAAACGCCGTCCTAATCTTCCCTCATCCGTGCTGTAAAGGGCAACTTTGACGTCTGTGTAACCGTCCGCTGAAACGGATTACTGCGGTAGTACTCTAGATCTCATATAAAAATATTGCTAGAGGGGGTGCATATGCGAGTGATAGAACATGATTACAATTGATCAGCACGAAACTACACAATCACGGTGCACCTTAGATATTCCGATGACAAAATATCGATAAGTGATTGCCACGTTGAATCGTGGGTAGAGGGGTGTATGCGTTTACGATTGCTTGAGGTATATATATATAGAATCGATATATAAAGTATGTATTGATCAAAATTACTTAAATGAATCAAACAAACAAAAAATGTGTTGATCAAACTAACATACATACATGTATCTTCTACATACATGTATGTATGTACATGTATGCATACTTCATTCTTGACGAGGATCGAAATTCCAGCTTTTCATTTATTTCTCACTCCATCTAGAGTGATCAACATAGCGTTTCACTTCTACTTTCACGAGATCTAGCTACTGGCATGCGCAGCTCTGCATGCTCTGGCCTGTCTGGCCGGCACAAAATGTGCAATTGACCTTATCTCATGGTCTTATCAGCTGTGTATGGCGCGATCAAAGCTCAATAATCTTGCCATGCCAATACTGTTCTAGCTAGCTGCATGCAGTAAGTCGAGCTAGAGGAGTGCTTGTGCTGCGCATTAATTCTGCGCATTAATTCTCTGCGCATGTTCGTACTTGGCGTGCTGCGCGTGCTCAATTTAGTGTGTCTGTGGGGGGTGCGGAGAAGGATACATGCACATCGACCGGCCAGCTTTTGATCATAAAACGAGGTTGGTAAAAGGCCAGAATAGAAATGTAATCGATTGATCAGGGGGATAAAATACCTCACGGATCTGAGCCCAAGTTGCACAGTTAGCTTATACCACTATTCGATCTTTTTTATAATATATATAGTACTACATGTACTCCCCCTCGCCCCCAGGCCCTACTTACTTACTACAACTTATTATACATCAACTACAGAGGAATCCGGACCTTTACTTCTCTAGATCTTAACTATAGGGTTTGGCCAATTAGGCGAGTACCGCAGTAATTCGTCTCAGCGGACACTCACATTGACGTTGGAATTACTTGTTCTGGTCATTTGTCTTGCAAACGCCGTCCTAATCTTCCCTCATCCGCGCTGTAAAAGGCAACTTTGACGTCTGTGTAACCGTCCGCTGAGACGAATTACTGCGGTAGTTCAATATTGTAATAGTGTGTTATATGTGGTGAGTTCCGGATCCATGGGTAAAGATCTAGAGCTCGGAAATGAACTAAAAAACGCCCGTGATAATAGTCATTGATTAAACGGTACCGTTGAAAATTAAAACATAGTAGATCTACTACATATAGCTACTATGTAGCTAGAATGTACCAAGATAGGTGAGAAAATCGCTCACAGAGTTCACCGTTAACGCCATGCATGCTGAAGACAGTGGGTCCAATTGGGTGTAGTGTGCTTTATGGAGTTAATATGATACATGTAGTACATGTAGTTATCAAACATTGACGTTTTGCTGAATCCACAACCCACCTATATATTTACACACAATATGTAATACTAGTATCTTCTTCTCACTCACGCCTTTTTCGGAAGGTACGTGTTCTATGAAAGTGAGATAATTGTAGTTAATAGTAAAAATACGATCGCGAATTACTGCCTAACATAATATCAATCATGGGAAATCACTCGCAGTTGTTTGCAAACCACTTCCCCGGGTAGAGGCCGTTTAGAACGAGTTATTCTCATTTTAAAACCATAGTTTAATAAATGGGCAAATTTTGAGATAGCAAAGATTAAAACTGAACGTGAGACATCAGTCGTGCTAGTTGCTAATCTCTATTCTAAACCCGGATCTAAAACAGAAATATAAATGAAAGCATTGCAAATTGCAATTGCTGAAGAGCAGAGCTTTAAACAAGAACTAGAAATAAGCTAGAAACCCCAGATAAAACCTCAAAACAGCTCTAAAACAACTTTTAAGCACCCACGCTTAGCTCCGCCATCCTTCTCGTAGGCTCTTCACATTCACTGATGGCGTGATCGATCACCTCTAGCCCCTTCACTTCACCATATCCGTTATAACCTACTCCTCTCAAGTTCCACTCGATATCCCCCTTTTGCAGGTTTCCACCTCTATCGAGCGCTCTTGACCAAATTTTAGTGTCCTTCTTTATACGCTTTGTATCATCGGCGTTCATTCGGTACTTCCAAATTGACCAACCCCATTTATATTTATCCATCCCATCGTCCTCCGCAACTTCAGCAGCGTCGGGATACATGATTTTTGCTTCCTTCCAACTCTTGCCTTGGTCTATTGATATTTCGACTTTCACCACTGGCCCACTGTCACCATCAGGGAGTGCATATCCAGCTACTTCAAGTTCTCCGTTGATGAGATTATCGAGTTTAATGACTTCGTTGCGTGCCGGATATGCAATGACAGAGTTGATTGGCATTGATTGAAGTGGCGGAACCAAGTGCCAGTACGACTTAGCTTGCGCTCGAGTTTCAATAAATGGAGGGAGAATCTTGTAGTCATGTTGCATATAGAAATTATTGCTTTCCTGGCGCTGGACTGTAATACGATCAAGCCATTTTGTCCAGCGCGCACCAGGGATACCTGGCATAACTATACGGACAGGTGCGCCGTGATTTATGTTGAGTGGAGAGCCATTCATCTATCGAAGAATTAGATCGGTCCTACGAGAGATTATAGAGTTAAAATAGGGGTGCATACATCTAAGGCTAGCATAACCCTACTTTTGGGATCCATGCATCGCGCGAGTGATATAGAGCTACCGTAATACCTATCCTCTTGGCAATCTGTTTGCATACATGAAAATGCGACATGGGCATCACCCTCGATGGTAACCCCAGCTTTGGCAAGAACATCGGCCAGGAGCGGTCCACCCCATGTGCAGTTACATACAGCACCATCGTTCCAGTCAATGCCATCGACTTCTTTCAGCTCTGTGCGCATTGTGTGGCGACGATTTCCAGCGCACTGTTTATAAAATTAAGATTGGAAAAAGTGTATTAAGACACAGGGGAATTACCTGAAGAGCCGAAATCACTTCATATTGTTTAAAATCATTTCTGAGTGAAGCAATCGAAAGCTCGAGGACATTGGAAACTGCGCCATCAAGACGAACATAGTGACTGTCGACATTTATATGGGGAAGAGGTCTATTTAAATAAGGAGATATGAGTCAGAGAAAGAAAAAGGAAAAAAGAGGGGGGGCGGGGTTAGAGATCAAAGTGGGCTTGAGAACAAAGGTGATTCATACCCATGATTCCTATCGTACGCAGTGCTCGCTTTGGTGATAAATGACTTTACAAGCTCTTTGACAGGTGGCTCTCGGTTGAGAGGGTTTTCGACACTGTAT
Organism: Morchella eximia; assembly: GCA_024713935.1. NCBI lineage: Eukaryota > Fungi > Ascomycota > Pezizomycetes > Pezizales > Morchellaceae > Morchella > Morchella eximia. The sequence continues at coordinate 1,046,751 of JAMGZG010000019.1, forward strand.
TCTAACTGTATAAATGTGTTAGAGACAGTTTTGTTAAAATATTGGAATGGAGACTTACCAGCATGGTTGGTTATTGAATAATTATCGATAACAATTGCAAACAAAAGATTCCGAATTGCGCAATTGCCAAGCTAGGTTGATTGCAAAGCTAAACAATATTAATGATATCGAAGGTAGAAGAGAGGGTTGAAAAAATAATTCGAAGAGTATGAAATATAAGGACAGGTTATGGGATTGCGAAGTGGATAGAATGAGTTGGCTATCAATTGCAATGCTGCGAACAGGTAATCATGAGTGACTCTCAGACTCGTCTTTTACTCAACCCAATCATTTGGAGAATGCCGGGTAACATCCCCTTTTAGTAAGTGTAGACGGTGCACTCAGCTGACATTGGCTTCTGAATGGTTATGCCCGATGATAACCGCAATTGACCACGCCAATTGGAACTGGTATAATACGCTTTCCTCATTATCAAAAATGCATCGCAACTCTGCAGCTGCAGGCGCGAGATTTAACAAGCTCTGGCGGCTTTTTCTCTTGATACTCTAGTGGCGCGCGTGCATAGGATTTCAATGGAGCTGGTCATGGGGCCGCGCTGGGACGGCAATCGATATCCCAGTACTGCAGCCATATGATCAGAAGATATATCGAGTTTCTATGAATTGAACCCAAAGCACCATGACCTAGCCGGGAAACTGAAAGGGAAGCTGGGAGTCTTACTGATATGTAGGTACTCTAGCTAGGTATACCATAGATGTACTGGCACCATTTGTATTTGAACCCCTTAAACTACGCTGACACCCGTCTTAACTGTGACATTCAAAGTCCAGAACCTGAGTAGGACACAAAAGAGGAATGCCCACACCTTTTATTGAAATGTCTTTCACACATCGTAATATTCACCGACCACGACTTGTTGCACACATCTTCACGACTAGAGAGAGCATGTACCTACATGTGATGATGTTCCTCCCTTCTTTGATCATTGGTGGGCACGTGGGTCTAGAGTATCTTCTGCGCAACATGCATAAACTCTGAGTAAGTAGAGGACAGCTATAGGCTTAAGTGGAGTGTCATACTCTATCAAAATCAGGTAGTAAAGTTGCGCCGTGACCCACTGCTGTTCCTAATCTACTTGACCTGACGTACTTACATATGTAGTGGGTACCCTAGAGAGGCCTGGGCCGTACATGTATCTACTATGTGTGCGGCCTAGGCACTAGTATCAAATATTCTGAACAGGGATATCTCATGATGAGCGGATGCATGACATCCTTGAAGCGCCTCTAAGATCAGCATAGAGTAGGTACTCTACCCGCTGCGAATATCGAATATATCTATCCTATGGTAGGATGAAGACCTCCCCTTTTCAGCTATCATTAGCCTAGTGTGGTAATTGTTGGAAATTCTTGATTGGCTCCGTTTTTTTCCCGAACCGTAAAAAGCAAGAACATCCCCTTAGAAAGCGGTGCACGGTCCAGGTCGCAAGTTTGATAACATTTCATCCTACTAGGGATACTCTACGAGTCTACTCTCGAGTAGAATGGGCATATATTTGAAGGTACGCTACTCTAATTTATATCTACTGATCTTATAGGTGGCTACGTCTAGCTATATATGGTGTATTTATATCATGTGCCTCGAGCTCTAGCTCTACATGTTCCTACGTATCCCTTAGACGGATGAAAGTTGTCGAATTCGCGACCACACTCTTTCAGCTATCACTAGCCTAATAAAGCAATTGTTGGAAATTCTTGATTGGTTCTGTTGTTGCCAAACGTAAAAAGCAAGATAATTCCCTTACTAAGTGGTGCACGGTCCAGGTCGCGAATTTGACAACTTTCATCCGTCCAAGGGATACTCTGAGCTACTCTAGAGTATATCGTGGCCAGGAAAAAAAGGGTAGTCAAGATTCTTCTCATATATACATCGATAGCTTCAGTGCCCTCCAATTGACACCTGGTGTCCGAGTCCACCCCGGCATGAACAACTGTATTTATATTTTTACCAACTATAATCTAAGTACTTTAATTGAAAAACCAGATCTTCCTATATGTATAGCTAAGCTGATTTATATTCTAGAACACCAGAGAAAATTTAAACCCTAAAGAGAATTCAATGAATAGTAACGGGGCCATAAGTACTCCACCTACTTTCATGCAGATCTCTGCAATTGCAAGGAAATCAAATATGAATACAACGTGGCAGCGCGCCATAATGTCTCAAATAAAGATGACGATCTCCATATTTCAATCCAACATGAGGCTCGAGGTTATAACCTACAATTGACGGTCTGGGTGATAGAACTATACATGTCTCATATTTTTTGAGAAGGTTCTCGAAGCCAACTTTCGGGTATTGAACTAATTGTCAGCACAAATATCCAGAGAACATATTTGACTTGACGAGGTACTCGGGGCGGGCAAGAAGAACATGAAATAGCCTTTTATGGTAACGGCCTCTGATTCGCTGCTGGCAAAAAGCTACACCAAATTGAGCCTCTACTTGCAGCTTGCATTTTCAGGTTCTTCTTGCCTTCCCCGAATATATATTAGGCGTATAGAGTAGATCCAAGATGTACGCTGTTAAGCAAAATGTAATTATACCTCCTTTGTTAATTGAAGGCACGTATACGTATATACGTCATGAATGATATCGTTAGAGCCAATGCATACAGCACTCATAATCGTACCCTATGAAGAGTTCTAGCATTGCCTCAGAGGTTTTTACTTTAACCGGTATAATAGACATATGAGTGCGCGACCACCTATATTATATGTAGCCCGTCAATAAAGCTCCTCTAAAGTGGGTTTTCGATAATCGTTATCGTGCTACCGGGATCATGGAGCCAGGTATTGGTAGTGTGTATATGCTCTTTAGACCAGGATTATTATCCTAAATGCCGTGCTAGCTAGAAAGTGCGTAGAGTACTTACATCCTAAAGTTAAACACATGGTGTGACGTGACAGCTACTACATGTATGTAGCTATACTTATCTGGGTTATTCCATTGTCACACATATTAATTCAGGTTAACCTAGATCTGGTGTACTCTACGCGTTAATTAATTTCATGCTATATCTGTATTTTGCCAATATGCCAACTACATGTACCTACGTACCTACATATGTGTACCTACTTTAGTTGGTCCACATATCAGTCGCCCGCAGTTGTTATAATAATGGCTATTCGGAACATCTACCTTCGGGGGTCCGAAAGATTTACAGAAACAAAAAACACCCCGCCCTCAACTTGACGTAGGCACCGCGGTGATTAAAGATACTCTATAAACTAAACTAACACCCGATTTCTGCATAGCCCCCGCAATTCGCCCCCGCGGGTCATCCCAGGTATTCCGCCGGTAGAATTAAAGCACATAAGAAAAGGCTAAACTGCAGCACATCTAGTTGCGATGCGCAGTGGGGTAAGATGTTGAATTTGTCCGGTGACCGATGGACTTGTAAGTTTTGAAGTTTAAATAAAGAGTGATTGGGAGGAGGGTCTACGTTTTTAATTGAGTACTGCCGCTCGCGCTGTGTGTCTCCCAAGAATATACAACAAAATTATTGAATTGCCGTTGCAAAAATGAAGTTCCGAGATGGTAAGAAGATTAGCGCCTGAAAAGTTAGGAATTATACTGATTGACCATGGACAGGTATGTGGCTCGTGAAGGAAGGTGTGAGAATCGAGTATGCCGAGGACGTTCACAAAGTTACGGAAGGACCAAAGGGCGACTCTTTGAGCTTGCTATGCCCAACCAGACACATTAGGTCTCGGGGCGATACCCTCAATCTACCTACATTGAGCCTTGTATGTCTAGAAATCACCTCTTTGTTTATGATAGCAATACAACTAACAATCGTGATACACTAGGAAATCCAAGCTGAATTTGAAGATGTCATTTCCATCACTACCCAACATTGGAAGGGTGCTCAAAACCCAGGGCCTCATTATGAACTGTATCCTGAAGGAAGGCCTTCGTGCTTGGCAAAAATTTCTACCTCAGCGAATGGGACTACGCTTACCTCCGGAAACTTATCATGTACTGTTTCTTCCAAGGTGAGAAATCCGGATACCTGTACTACCAGATGAGGTTTTAACAATTACTATAGCCCCACACATTCGATATAAGCTTCCATGATACTACTACCGGCAAAAGCGTAACCTCCCTTCTTAACCGTTCCGTCGGATTCGCGTACACCCCTGCACCATCCTCCCCCATGCAGACTGGTGACATGTCAAAAATTGGACACCATATCTTCACTCAACATCAGCTTGCTGTTGGCGAGTCTATCTACGGTCTTGGAGAACGATTTACAGCATTCAATAAAGTCGGACAATCTCTCACGCTTTACAACGCCGACGGTGGAACCTCATCTGAACAAGCGTATAAGAATGTCCCATTTTACATATCTTCAAACGGTTATGGGGTCTTCATTGACCACGCAGAACCGGTGGACCTCGAGATTGGGTCTGAAAGGTCCTGCAGACTGCAGGCCAGCGTTTTGGGCCAGAGATTGAAATGGTATGTCATCTACGGACCTAATCCGAAGGAGATTTTACGCAAGTACACTGCTCTCACTGGGAAGCCTGGAAAGGTCCCATCATGGAGTTTTGGGTTGTGGCTCAGCACATCCTTTACTACATCTTACGATGAGAAGACCGTAGGCAGCTTCCTAGACGGAATGAAGCAGAGGGAAATTCCAGTGCATGTGTTCCACTACGATTGCTTCTGGCTGCGCGAATTTCATTGGTGTGACTTTGAGTTCTCGAAGGAGCATTTCCCAGATCCAAAATCTATGATGTCCCGTTTGAGGAAAGAGAGACCAGGACTAAAGTTTTGTGTGTGGATCAACCCATACCTTGGCGACGCATCTCCGGTTTTTGCAGAGGCTGCAGAGAAGGGTTACCTGCTTAAGCGCAAGAACGGGGATGTATGGCAGTGGGACCTTTGGCAAGCTGGTATGGGGCTGGTCGATTTTACAAATCCTGCGGCCTGCGACTGGTATGTTTCAAAGTTGGAAAGTCTTTTTGATGTCGGAATCGATTGTCTGAAAACCGATTTTGGCGAGAGAATTCCCGACAAGGATGTACAATGGTTTGACAAGAGTCTTGACCCGGCGAAGATGCACAATTACTATGCATTCATTTATAACGAGGTTGTATATAAGGCGTTGCAAAAGCGGTACGGGAAAGACCAGGCTGTGTTATTTGCTAGGACCGCAACTGCCGGAACCCAACGATTCCCGCTACAGTGGGGTGGTGACTGTGAGAGCACATTCGAGGCTATGGCAGAGAGTTTGCGCGGCGGGTTGAGTTTAGGTGTCAGCGGATTTGCGTACTGGAGTGTTGATATTGGAGGCTTCGAGGGAACCCCAGATGCGAGTGTTTACAAAAGATGGGTCGCATTTGGTCTTCTATGTTCGCACTCGAGGTTACACGGAAGCAACTCATACCGTGTTCCATGGGCCATTGATGAAGAATCTACAGACGTTCTCCGTACGTTTACGGATCTAAAGTGCAGGCTCATGCCATATCTTTACAGCCAAGCAATTTCTTCAACAACCTCAGGCCTCCCAGTATCACTCCGTGCCATGTTCCTCGAGTTCCCAGAAGACCCTACAGTATGGTTTCTTGACCGCCAATACATGCTAGGCGACTCACTTCTCATTGCGCCTGTCTTCACTGAATCTGGCGATGTCGACTTCTATCTTCCCGAGGGCAAGTGGACAAATTGGTTCACCGGCGAAGTCAAGTCAGGGCCAAGATGGGTCAAGGAGAATCATGGGTACCTTACATGCCCTATCTATATCCGAGAAGGATCCATCCTTGTGCTTGGGAAGGTGGGTGAGAAGAGGGTTGTGTATGATTATTTTGAGGATGTACAGGTCATGGTTGTACAGCCGATTGATGGAAGGCGCGCGAGGGCACCAGTCAAACTTGTGGATGATAAGGGCGAGGCGATGGGAGAAATCACATTGAATGGCGGGGAATTGGTTGTGCCGGATGTTGTGAAGGATGGGTGGCAGTTGACGGTGAATGGAAAGGATCAGACAGCGAGTGTGCAGAGTGTCAAGAAAGCGGGTGGAAACTGGACCGTTTGGACTAGGTTGTGGGTGTGATTTTTCAGTTTGCCTTCGTTAAATTTGGGGGTAGTGTAAGTATCGGTTATTCACAAGACCATAGCAGTGACAGTTTGATATAGGTTAGAATATGCAGTGGGATCTAAAGTAGATAAATCGATTACACATATATCCGTCTCTACCCTTCCAATCATTAGAGGTCAAGGCAAGGGAATATATACCAGATTGTGCTTAACCAAATTAAGTATTAAAATTTTCGAGTACCTATATATGAACATACATTATATTGAAGGGGAGGGCCAAAGATATGCAGGAGGTGTAGGTTACCCATGATCGCGATAGCGGAAAGTCCGTGGCCGTTGGATCAATGTCAAACTACATGTACGTATGATATAGGCTCGTCCCCAACCCGTCTACTTCCATGCTTCCACAGCTTGCTGCAAGTAACGAGCTAGGTACGAGACTACGTATGATAGTAAATCTAGCGTATACGGTCAATTATCCTACTTAATCATCTTAGGCGCACAAAACTTACAGTACAATATTTGGCCACTCTAACTACAAGTACCTACATGTATATACATGTACAAGTAGTTTCCGGCCTTCGGCCGGTACTATATGTATATCGATCAGTCCAATATACAGGCAAGCCGCTTTGCGGGTTATTTTCTCTATTTGTCTGTCAGTCGGGGCTCAACCCCTCCTGGCAGGCAAAGTCCATCACTATATCTAGATCTGCTCTGGTCGATATGTATCTTTTCTGATATCCCCATATATCAGCGGATAGGTCAGACAATTTCTCCAGTTCAAGCTGCAAGTGTATCCTTTAACAGCCACCAAGCCTCTAAAATCGAACTGTTAATCGATTCCCAGAACCAGTAGAAAACCTATTAATAATCTAACACCACTCAGCACAATACTGGCCCTATGTTAATATCCAACACAACATGTTTCAAGTGAAACAAAACCTCTCTCTCAATGAGCCAATCAGAAGCTTATAAGAGTCAGTACTTACTAGATGTATGTAAGTCTTCTATACAGTACAACCCTCGCTATAAGGATATCACCTATAAGGATATACTGCCTATAAGGATACCCGTTGGGACGCCGGCCTTTTTTGGTGGGAAAATAAGGATATTTCTAAAGACCCGAAAAGTATTTTATGGGCAACCTTTTAAATGGATTAGGGTTAGGTTTGTATGCTCTTCCATTCTTTGCTCATCCACCCCACCCAACAGAGATTGCATTTCACCGCCCTAAGTTACCTCTACCGTTTCAGACCCCATGTTTTCATGGGCACTATGAACCCACTCTGACCCCCACCTTCCTTCACCTATCCATCGGCGTCCACATCAGAAGGTCACCAGTTATCACTCACCTCTCCCAGTGACGTAAGGACATAGAAGGATATGTTTCGATTTCGCTATGTCACATTTCCATATCCTTATAGCGAGATTGCACCGTAATCCTTTTTGTATATTGAGGGCCGTGTTGAAGAAATACATGTACAGCCACCCACGGGTGAAGGCGGATCCTGTCTGATGGCGGTTAGGGATTTGAGGCCAATAAAAGAGTTAGGTTTTGGACGCCAAAGGCAAATTACTGCAAATAGAACCATTAGACAGGATCCGCCGTCAGTAGGTGAGCGACTGTAATCAGAGAAACACCCTGGTTCTATAAATTCTTCTGGCGTGATAAAAATATATATACATAGAAAGATCACAGAATCGCACTCGCAGAAAATTTACTATACGTATCCTTACGTAATTATCCTATGTGTAATCCCAGCGAGAAGTCTTTAGCCAGCGAGCAGATTTTTTCACTGAGTGAAGGATCAAGGGGAAAAAAACATCCATGTAAGAATTTTCAATCACCATAAGAGAAAGGAAGGTGTTTCTCGGAACAGACACATTCCTGCACGGTCAAAAAGCAAAGCCCACAAAAGACCATTTCCTATGTTGACCGGCTGCCCCCGCGGCCCGTACTGCATGTAGTTAGAATGAGAGTACGTAGAATTGAAATATAGAGGTTGTTTTGCCTACGTCAAAAAAAAAAAAAAAAAAAAAAAATTCCATCCCTCCAAGTCTTGGCAGCTTTTTACCCCACCACGACGACATTCTCTCTACTTTCCCTCCAATTCTCCGTAATCTCACCACAGGCAAAAGCACTCCTGCTCTACGGAAATTCTCGCACCTGATCGCAATCTTGGTAAATATATGCTCTAACAATAAATTTGCTCCTTCGACGTTCCACTGACAGGCAAACCAGGTTCTCTTCATAAAAACCCTATTCCGAAAAGATGAGTGAAATCGTACACGCAACTATCAAGGGTTAGTCTATTTTACCTAGTTATCCTAAAATTGGCCTTTCAAGAGGTCTAAAGCGCCTCTCGACGAATTGAGTGAAAACTAAAAGGCCGACGAACATGACTGACTGGCATGTATTGGTAGATGGCTGGTTCCGCGAGATCTCGGACATGTGGCCCGGCCAGGCGATGACTTTGAAAGTCAACAAGGTCCTGCACCACGAGAAATCTCAATACCAGGACGTCTTGATCTTTGAGAGCAGTGACTACGGTAATGTTTTGGTCCTGGACAACGTCATCCAGTGCACCGAGCGTGACGAGTTCGCGTAAGTTTCCTTGACGCATGAGTTTCATGAAAATGCGAGATCTTAGATTATTCACGAAATGTCACAGCTACCAAGAGATGATCACTCACTTGGCCATGAACTCTCACCCCAACCCCAAGAAAGTTCTTGTCATCGGTGGTGGCGACGGGGGTGTCCTCCGTGAGGTTGTCAAGCACGAATGTGTTGAGGAGGCTATCCTCTGCGACATTGACGAGGTAACTATCCACATATCGAGTTGGTTTAGATCAAAGCTGCAGTTTTAACTCTGGGGCCATAGGCTGTCATTCGTCTCTCCAAGCAGTACCTTCCTCACATGGCCGAGGGATTCAAGCACCCCAAGAGCAAGGTCCACGTCGGCGATGGCTTCAAGTTTCTCGAAGACTACAAGAACGAATTCGACGTCATTATCACCGACTCCTCCGACCCAGAAGGTCCCGCCGAGTCTTTGTTCCAAAAGCCCTACTTTGAGCTTTTGTTTGGTGCTTTGAAGGAGGGTGGTGTTATCACCACACAAGGTTGTCGGTTTCCCCTTTTGCTTTCTTTACACTCAACTTCAAGAAAACTGGGGGCTATCTTTATGACGTGGGGAGACAGTCCGCTTACTATTTTTCACCCTGTGCTGCAGAGACTGATACATCTCCTACTCCTCTCCATTCTTTTTGTTCTCGCCCTCAGCTTGATACAAGACACTCCCTCCCTCACTAGTCGACAAATTCATGTGACTAACCCGTTTCACTGTCCCACAGCCGAGAACCAATGGCTTCACTTGAAGCTCATCACCGAACTTAAGAAGTCTTGCCGCGAGGTCTTCCCCGTTGTCGAGTACGCCTACACCACTATCCCAACATACCCCTCTGGGCAGATTGGTTTCATGGTTTGTACCAAAGATGCCACCAGGAACGTTAAGAAGCCGGTCAGGACCCAGACCGATGAGGAGGAGCAGAAGCTCTTCAGGTACTACAACAAGCACATTCACGAGGCCAGCTTTGTTTTGCCTACTTTTGCTGCCCTTGCCTTGAAATAGGCTCTATAGGATAAAAATTAGTTTCCAATAGATACTTTGTGTTTGTGTAAAAGCGTACGTGTATTCACCTATTGACGCATTTCCTCAGTAAATTTCTTAAAATACCAAACCCCTTTGACATACGAGACTTAATACTCGCGTGTTAATTAAAAGGTCGGAATTTTGTGTGGTTGCGATTTCTGACCTTTTATTTAACGAGCGAGTACACCTCAAAGAAAATCATTTGCGCAAGTCATGATTGAGGAAAGTGCCACAATCACCTCTGAAAAACTGAGTGATAATTCATGATGCAATATTGTTGGCTCAGCATGAGGGTTCTAGAATGAATTTAGTTTATTCAAACCCTCTTAAGTCTCGCATCTAAGTCGCGTTACTATAACTTTACATTCAAAAGGGAGAAGCAAATGTCTTCGCGATCATAGTCAATTCCCTACAGCCTAAGCTCTGCTATACCTAGGCGTGAGTTATCAATCAATCAAGCTCGACTATACCGACCCAATTCAAAAGCTAAAGATTAGTGTGTAAACCTAGGGGCAATGGGGTTCGAATCCCCAAATAAATTGTAGTAAAATTTCGAATATTATTTATGTTTGGGTATAACCGGGATAAATTTGCCAAGGCCATAATTGGGAAACTTTATTGATAGCACTGATCTCGTAGAATCTGTCCAAGTATTTTACGTTAACTCTTTGGTTTGCCCTTTTAAACATTGAATCCAATTATTTTTATGCTTAACCTCCCAAAAATAACCAAAGAGAACGAGATAGGGAAAAGGAAATATCAAAGGACCCCAATAACGACCGGCTTTCAACTGTCTGAAGTCGAAGAATTGATAACACTTCCGAGAAACACAGTCATAACAGCAGCATACCTGGGATCCCAGTTAGCTTCAATTAAATAGATTTTTTTTTTTTTTTTACCAAGGATAGGATATATATCGTACGCGGCGGTAGCGCCAAATATCTCTCCGTTTGAGGCACGAGTTGAAGCTACAGCCGCAGAGAAAGTAAGGGTAGAAATCACAATCGTGAACATTTGCCATCGAAAGACCTTTACAAAACATAGGATGACAATTGGAACAAGGAGTGTTGCTGCAGCGGTGATAGTAACAGCGACTCGCACCACAATCTTGAGAAACCCTGCAATTTTTAAAACTCCATCATCGGGAATATAGTACACGTTTGGATCAGAATTTAAATGATTTCGAGGGTCGCTCTGTTTCAACTAGTTAGAGAAAACCGTGTATTCTTGGTATTTTTGGATGAAATTACATCTGAGGTAAGATACTATTATGACAAAAAATCGTAAGTATGGTCTATCAAAAGCCCTAAACGGTCTAGTTTTAAAGCTCACTTTTTTTGCTAAAAAACTTGCCAGTTTTAGCTGCGTCCCTCGCTGGAGAAGATCTTCCCTAAGAGTAATAACATCTGATCGATCTTCTAGAAATCGCTGTTCTTCCGCCTCCAAAGGCTGTGAATCATCAATCCACTGGCTTAACTGTTCGATGTTCTTTGCGCTCGCGGCTGGAAAACCAAATATTTTGCTGCAGTTGAACAGTGCTTTGTCTATCTCGTATGCGTAGGACGGTCAAATTTTCGTCGTAATCGAATGCTAACATTGGAGAAGAAATACCATAGTCTTTTAGGGCTATATCGATCTCCGCCATTATTTCCTTTCGTTCTGCATTATTGTCAAATCTCCTACTCGAAAGATTGACCTGATCATCCTCCTTTAAATCTAGTACATATAGCCTTCTCTCTAATTCTGCTAGATGGTCCTGTTTATAGAGGAGACTGCGTATTCGTATTTTACCGAATCTTCGGAACATTGCAAGACTAGGGTCGCTATTCATCGTTGCGGATAGGTTTGGATAACCGCGAGGGTATCGAAAAACTTTGTACGGTTAATCTGGTAAGTCATTTTAGGCATATACCACCAACATGGCGTTTATCTTACGAGGTTCCGTTTCAGGCGATTGAACACTGATCTGAGAATCATTTCTGCTGTTTTGCACGCTTTGCCGAGGCGAGGCGATGGAAGGTATTGTTGGTGTTGGTTGGGGGGTAGGTTGGGATGTGGGGTTAGTGCTTGTAGACATCACGAAGCAGATAGAGATCTAATATATGAGATAGTTCCAGAAACCGTTACACGCTGGGATGGCTGGTGTATGTACATGTATGCACCTTCATACAGAAGGACTAATCCATAAATCCAACGATGGTTAGGCCGTATCAGCCGGCACTTGATGATATAAGGGTGGTTACACAAGGGTTTGAACAGGTGGAACCACAACATGCTTGTAATACGATTGGAGATCCCGCACAACCTGAGTGTAAGCCTACATGTACATCTGCTATTGATGGACCGTTTACGGGATGAAGCGAGAAGCCACATTGGACCGGCCATTCCAAAAAAAAAGTTCGAGGGAATCTCGATTGAGTCACAGGGACTAATATGGTCCTTGTATGTTTTCAATTCTGCAGCAATTTCTGCTTTGCAAGGTCTTGACTGTTGAGCGAAGTATGTTGTCGCCCGGAATAGTTTAGTGGGGATGTCAATCAATGCTCTCAAGCCTTTTATCCTGTCTCTGCTCAGCCCTCCTAAATTTACGACTGTCAATAGTGAGTGCTTCTTCGGCACTTAACCAATGAAAGCTTGTGCAACACAGAATCAAAAGATATCAGCGCGAGGCTGAAATTTGGTACGTGGAATTGGCCCTGCATCCCATGAACCCGTCCCCAAGATCCGGGGAAAGCATACTTATATCCACGTTTTCCGTTTCCCTAGAATTTGATACTAAGGCGGTAACTTCAGCGAGCTTTTCGACTCGGTCAGGTTGTTTGGATCAGGTAAATTTCGACTAGTCAGCAAACATCAGCAAACCGTACTGGTGGGGGTGGAAATGGTAGAAATGGGTTACGTCGGGGAAACTTTTAGGCATAACATCAACCCCTATTTTGACGGTGCTGTAAGTTACATTAGTACCTATCTCGTATTGTGATATTATTACTGACAAGATAGGAAAATGGATATTTCTGCATGCCCGTTGTTGAGATGTCTGTCCGGGGTCCGAACTATCCCACCGATGTACCCAATGTACAGTTTTTCGGGAACGAGCATACAAATAATATGCCTCTTGCAATGCCCGTAAGATACCCGTAATCGCCGTTTTTATTGACAGTGTATTTATGTCTAAAAGCAAGAAGAAGATTTTAGGGCTATGGATCGAGACTTTCCTGAGGTAGTTGAAGTACAGAAGACGAACCCAACTTCAACTGTACGGGTCCCTGGTACGTTTCCGCCCCACCCTTTGGATAATAGACTAAGTTGTTGCGACAGCCGCCTAAAAGTTACCACCATTCAGATATAGTCGACTCTCCGAGCTGGAAAAAGGGCGGTAGGGCCCCGCCGAAACGCATAGCTTCTTTGACCCCAGGATCACCGGATAGCTCTAAGGTATTGGCGTCCAGTATGTATCGATCTGGACATTATGGTTAACAGTAATACTTTTGATGTAGCCTTTAGGACCTATTAGTTATGAAGAAAAAAAACTTCCGTGGCCGACTGACCTCGAAAGCGCATACATGCCTATCGGACCGGACATATCCCTCCTAGACGATTATTACCTGCCGAACGAACGGTTCCCTTTCCTCGGCCCGGACTATAGCTATGAAGAAGATTTATTCTCTGTTAGTGAGCGGAGCTCTAATAGATAGCGATTTAATTTGAACCTTGGCTAACTGAAATTTTGTTACGAATTATGCTTAGCCAACTGAGCCCGAGCAAGCAGAAAATCCATACGCATCTCAACTACCCCCTGGGCCCCAGCTGAATCGAACAACCCAGGTTTATGTCCCTTACAGACCTACTTTACCTCTAAGTCCCCAGGAGGAGTCCGAAAGACCATACTCATACAACAACATTGTAAACCCTTACCGGGGAAACAGTTGGTACGCTGCGGACAGGCAAGATTTTGATCAAGGAAAAATCACTGTATGAGTCTCCACCACTCTGAGTTTGGATTTGCAATTTGGGCTAACTGAAAACCAAAAAAAAAAAAAAAATTTAATTTAGCCCATGTCTCCAGGATCAAGTCAAGTAAGCTTCCAGATAGTCACTAGTTAAAACAATTGATTGCTAAATCATGATAGAAGTCTAGGGATGAAACTAGCCGCCGGCCTGTTCTGAGGAAACCGGTCCCAAAGAGCCCAGGAAGTAATTCTCGAGTAGGTCGCCTTAGATGGACCATAGAGTTTCGAGCATTTAACTAATATTTTGATATAGCCGCAAACTATGGACAGCTCTATTAGCTATGGATACTTTGACCAAGATCCCATTCCCCCTGTCCCTCCTATTCCTCAGCAGATCGCTTATGTCGATGCGATGAGTCCTGAAAGGAGAGTTCAAGTAGAGTACCTTTGATTTGCTGGCCTCCATTAAGACATATAGCTAACCCAAGATTTACGGTTTAGCCGATATCTCTGCGCACAGCAAGCTTGTACTCTCCTCCAATCACTCCGCCCATATCTTCATCTGCGGTTCCTCCGCCCATACCTCCTGTAAGTCTATATCTATATAGCTATTTCAAGTTCTTTGGTTACTAAATAAATACAGAAACATAACATTAGCCCAGTGGAGAGGCATGACACATTAGGATCTGAGCTCAAGAATCAGGAACAACCCATTAGGGCTCTTGTAGGTCCTCTCTATGATTTTTTTATAATCGCAACTAATAGATACTAGTCGCTGGACTCGAGGAGCTATCAAAGACCGAATATGCCGGCACCGGTAGAAAGGCCTTCCTCATTTACGCCAGCTACAGGAATAGCCAAGCCACCAGTACCAATCGCAACTCCGAAACGAAAGAGGTGGTGGAAGAGACTGTTTTCTCGCAGTCACAAAAGGTGCGGCCAGCTAACTCTCGCGACTGACTCTATCATAATATAGGGTTTACATGTACTAACTGAAATTAGTATTGTAATTAGCTAAAACATGCAGGGCATGGTATAAATATTTTGTGGAAAGGGGAGGTATTGCTAGAGTTATATAACATTGCATAATTCTTTTCTGTTATTTCGTATTTGTTTATTTGGCCATGTTGAAAAGGCCAGGCGTTGGGAAAGAAATCGAAAAAAAATATCGGGTTTGTTTTAATTACATGTAGCTATATATGTAGCTATGTATCTCTTGAGCCGCAAAATAAGTCAGACTGAGGAATTATGTTCGAGTGATAAAACATGACTTTAGTAGAGTAGGGAATCTAAGTGCCCTGCATATTCCAAACAGGCAAAAAGATGACGGTAGCCGTATGTACATACATGTATATTTGTTTCCCGACCCAAGCAAGCATCCCTACAGGTCCGAATAATACGATTATTGGTTGTTTGTTCCCGCTGTTGCCATATTATCAACCCCCATTTTATCTATGCACGTGATACTGTTCGTACATAAACACGCGTCAAGCCATATTAAGATATTTTATCAACACCATCAAAAGAGAGAACTTGGAGGCGCTATGTACAGCGACAGGTAATAAGTGATGGAACGCCTTGAGAGTACAAACACCAAATGTTGGTGGCGTTTTACCAAAACAGGTATCGCTGGGTTCCATCACTTATTACCTACCACTGTACATGTTATAGTCGTATCCATAAATCCATCGTTCTTCGAATACTATCCAAATCTACATAGCCACAGTATCTGGGCCAGCCATTAACGGAGTTCAACAATGTCGATCACCTCCTTCTGGGTAGAGCACCTACCTACACGTACTCTACCTAGTGTACCCTAGGTACTGGTATTAAACTAGCCTGCAGGGGGATAGCACGCAACCGCCCATGGTTCTTGTGTCATCCCATTTCACGCAGACAGCACCCGCACGTGCGTATCAAGTCCGTCGTGAATTGGTTGAAATACCATTCACCATAAAAATGGGGAAGAGTGGGTTTTAATTATCAAGCTCCTTCTGAGCTACCCATCCCACTCACTTCCCCCAGACCCCATCACACGGATCGAAAAATAAAAAATAAAAAAAATAAAAAAATGATGTCGCTTCACCAATCCTCCGAGGATAGCTCGGCTGACGAAACTACTGCTATGACTGGCGCAGGGTCTAGAGAAGTACCAAACTATGCGAGTACGTCGATAACAGAGAGCATGGACCACAGGAAAATGGATAAACACTCGGGTCGAGATACACCGGAGCCGGGGAAGAAGGGTTGGTTCTGGAGGTTGAGAGCTGTTGAGTTGGAGAATGAGGGCTCTACCGCGAGGGATCATCTAGCTCTGGGTGGGTGGTTGCTTACCTAGCTAGATAGTTGTCGGTGATGTGATGTGATATGTTACTGATCTAGAGCGTGTTTTATTAGAACGGACCTTCCTGGCGTGGTTAAGGACATCCCTTGCGTTTGCGTCAATAGGTAATATACAAAACAATCATTACCCCATCCATGGAGCACTAGTACTACTCGTCCGTAGCTAATCAACCGTATAGGCGTTGGGATATCACAACTATTTCGCCTCAATGCTGCTGTACAGTCCTCCGATCTTTCTGGTATTTCTGCCCTTTCCTTCATGGTTTATCACCCTATCTAATAATGGACAGAGGGCATGGTCACGCTTCGCCACTTGGGCAAGCCTCTTGGCATAACCTTTCTTGCAACAGCAATAGTCGTGCTCTTGATCGGTGTTCATAGGTTTATCACATTTTTCCAATTCAATTGCATGGTATTGACATGAATGTCTAGATACTATGAATCGCAGGGCTGGTTGTTGAGGGGGAAGTTTCCGGCGAGCAGGGGAAGTGTGTACTTCTTGACTGGGGTTGTGGCTTTGGTATGTTAAGAGTGTGCTCTCTTTTGGCTGACGGTTATACCTTGCTGACTGGCTGCATTTCAATCATTAGCTCATAACCGTAACTCTGGTTGTCGTATTGATAGTTCAGCCTTCAAACGCTGAAAAGTAGCCACAGTAGTGGAAATCAATGTTTTTGTCTATTTGGTGTTGGCTCATTGAGTCTAGTCTTATTCATTCCCTATTAATCCCACTCTGTGGTCCATATGTACCATATATCAAAGCATAATTGCTTTTTATTTCTCTCTTGCTTCTTTCTCAGTTGCCCTCGGTAGTTTCAATAGCATCATCGGCCCCAAAATCTGATATCGACGCCCTTGCCGCCTCTTGATGTCCCTTTATTGCGACCTCCCCAATTTCCTGCTCTAGCCCCACAACCTTCACCACATTTACTCCTCCCTTAGCTAGCTGCTCTCTCCCAGTGTTGACCACAAAAAACACCGGTTCCTCAACACCTACATAGACCGTCTTGATCCCTGCGTCGAGCACCCTCTGCACGCAGGGTACGTTACCAGACAGCCGCTCACTGCACGGCTCCATGGTCGTGTACAGGATTACATCAGCAGGTATGATCTGCCCTGCAGCGGTGAGCTTATCGAAACAGCACTGCTCGGCGTGGGTGTTTCCCGGGAGCTCGCGCGAGTAGCCGGTTGAGAGGATCTTGCCATCGGGGGTGGTGAGGAGGGCGCCCACACAGTAGGCGGTCGGAGTGCCGGTGCATTTGTGCGCCTCCTGCAGCGCAAGGTTCATGAATTTGAAGTGTGTAGGGTCTGTGGTTGTGGGGGTTGGGTTCGCCATTGTGGATTGGATTTTATTTGGTGGTGGTGGAGTTGTGGTTGAGGCTCTACCCCCGCAATTGGATACAGGTAGATACTTCATGTGCCTACACGGGATGGTGTGGGTTGGAATGTGCGTGCATACGTATGCTATGGAAAAAAAACTCTTGGTAATATTACTGGAAGGGGATATGAGGATAGATGGACTAAATTAATCAATTCTGCTACTGAAATGATAAATAGATGTTACGGGTGAAACGAATAGTCGCATTCCATAGGATTGTAGAACGCACATCAGAGAGCCCGAGTATTATGACTATCAATCTTGGATTTCGTCGTGGTATGTCTGGTCAGGTGGGAATAAGCCGCCAGACATCCGTAGAATGACGATCCGGAATGTAAAACGAAAAGATACAAGGGAATTGTACAAGGAAAGGAAAGGACGGGGTTCCTGGCTTAAATATTATATTATTTTTGATTGGGTATTTTCACAACCTAAGGAATTCGTCCACTATGTATATGTATTTTACGAATCTGCCCACCTCACCTCCACCATATTCAGTCAGCTTGAGGGGATAAAAGCTTCTTAGTGATAGATAAGTTTCCGAACCAGAGTGGGTTGGATACATCTTGACGTTTCAATGCATGAATGACGTGTAGTGTACGCGTCAAAGGCGACGCCTCTTTAATCCTGTGTGCTTGGATCTGGCGGATTCGAACGTGCTACTGATCGAGTAACTGTCGTAAGCATAACTCTTTTTGGTGGCTGGCGCTCTCCTTCGGCAGCTGAAGACTCCGATATCGAGTATTCATCTTCTGTATCACTCGCATGCTTCCTGGAGAAAGATGGACAATCCCCCACAGAGACTTGCTTATCCACAGCGCCTGACATGGCGGCAGGCTCTGGTTTGTCTGCAGAATCTGCCTTGTCCAGAGGATCTTTATTCTCTACAGGGTCTTCCTTGTCCACAGGATCTGACCTGACAGGATCCGGCGTGTCCACAGTATCTGTTTTTTCCTTAGGCCTAACATTTGTTTCTGCTGGGTCTTTTGCGTTGGCAGTATCCTCCTCCCCTGACTCTTCTTCATCCGTCTCCTGGGCGAATCGAACACCCCCTTCCCTTCTCTTCTTTATCGATTTTTCTAGATCTTCAGCTGCCACCTTTGCTGCCTCGGCTCTAGATGCCTCGCCTCGCTCGTGAAGCCGCTTCCGGAACTCTTCCATCTCTTTCTGCACCTCAGGCGTGGGTAGCCCTTCCGCCGTAGACCTGTACTTGGCGTCATCTACGGGCTCGTACTCGTCTTCCTCGTCTTCTTCATCAGGGTCAATCTCGTTCTCGGCGGCCTCAATCTGTTCTTCAAGTTGGGCCACGCTCTCGGTGGAATCTAGAGGTGGATTGGATTAGCTTGAAGTTCTGACGTGGCGGGATAGAGCTGGGGTGGGCTCACCGTCAAGCCGGTGGGTGATCTCTGTGATGACCTCGATAACATTCCTCTTGGTTTCTAGCCCATCCCCAAGAAGATCCTCTACCTCTAATATTGAAATTCTATCAGCATTGGTAGCGTGGATTGAGTCGCGGTGAGCTCACCTTGCACATGAACAACTTTCCTGGTTGCTTTGGAAGCCAGTTTTAGCTTTTTTTTTACCACTCAATCAGCATCGCTCCCTTCCTTCGCGTGCGAAGGGTATCAAGTAAATACCATGTCCTCGCGCGTCGCCGCCAGCGGCAGGGATGAGAGCTCCCGCCGCAGCGCTTCGTACTCGTTTGTATAGATCTGCCAGTGTCGTAGAGACTTTCGTAATCGTTCGAGGCGTGGACGGAGTGATGAAGACATGTTTCAGTGGATTGTTGTTTGTTGTTTTTGTGTGTTGAGATGAATGGAGGTATGGGGGAGTAAGGAGAGGAGGAGAGGATCAAAATATCAGGGCACCGTCTTTGGTCGCAGGGATGGCGTGACCCTAACCGAAGACAGATGGCGGGGATTCGCTTGATGCAGGTCATCTCCAATGACGTATGCAGGCTAGAGCACAACCACGAGAGAGTTTGGATCGCATGTGCCTCAGTTGTGCGCATATTCTGGACGTTTACTGTGGCCTGGAGTAGATGTGATATCTTAATTTGATGCAACCAGTGCTAGCTACGTGTAGAGTTGATGTCTCCACGGTGTGTTCCAATAACTTCGCTCCACTCGGCTTTCTCACAAATGACCTGGTACTTTCAGAATCGCTTATCTAGACCACTATCTACTTGATAGCAGGGGTAATACTCTATTGTATTTGTGAGCAAAATAAGCTTCTCAAACTAAACATCCACTCCTTATGTTACTTTAGTGAACGCTAATTCTGAATTCTAAATAATAATAGACATTTATATACAATTGTGCCGCTCATTCAGACGCATGTAGCTACATGTATCAATTGCGGAAAAGACATATTCTATAAATATTATGGCCGCTCGAAATCTAGTACCAGTTAAAAGACACATTTTCAAAATGGCACTAAAGCTGAAAAACAGAGTCGACTTAGTCCAATAACGTCATCTATCATCAACTTAACGTCCTTTAGTTAGTTTTCTAACTCAATTCGTACTGCCAAGTGATATTATGCCTCTCCAAAGCCTTTGGGAGCTTCATCTTCTCGTGCTCTGGAGCGTATCTTCATTCCTCCATGCTACGAAAAGATACGTCCTCGAATTCCAGAAATGGCTCCTTCGAAACCCCCATCCTCTGCAGATATCTTCATATGCACCGAGGAGCATCAGGAGGAGGAGGCGGAAAAGAGATGCTACTCGTATGCTGAAAAGGTAGGCCAAGTCGCGTCCCGATAAGAAGAGAAGCTCTGTTACTTACTGCACGTTCTTGGTTATAGAGGAATATGGCAATATGGATCATCGGGATAATGTTTTACAAGCTCGGCCTCGAGACTTTCCAGGGCTCAATAACGTAATATAGCACCACCAATTGTGACCGTGTCAATTGATAATGTGCGCCCCCAATCTCACCGTCCGCAGGCAATCTGACAGTTTGAAAGGATTATCGCGCTGGAAAAATGGGGGGATGAAAAGCACCGGAAATATGGCCTCCTTAGAGGCCTTGATCAGCTCTTTCAGGTAGGCCTGACTTAGTCTGAGATGAGTATATACGACTAAAGTTCTCAGTGCGTGGGCAGCATTCTTATCGCACCACTAATTCGCCGGTTCGCTACTCGAAATATCCTCTTATTTACCTCTCTGATCTTCGCTGTCCTCAGCGCCCTCCTAATGATCATTGACATTGGTACCCATGGCCGGATCAAAACCTCAACCTCCACAGACTCCACCGAACCCGAATCCGAAGCCCCGCCATATCTAGGGAGCTTCGATCCAAATACACTATTCCCAATAATGTGTTCCAGCGGCCTCGTCTACGGCATGATCGAGCTCATCCGCCGCATCATCCCGCGTGACATCGTCGGCGGCAATATCACAAAGCTGCGCAAAATGGATGCACTGGTCCACATCCTCTACGAGGTCTCCGGCACCCTCGGCGCGCTGCTCTCATGGCTGTTGGTCTCACGGTTGGGGAGTGTGTATGGGCTTGTGGCGACGCCGGGATTCTTTGCATGTGCAGCTATGGCATGGCATTTTCTCACCCTGCCGTCTCCCCCGAAGAGTACCGCAAGAACGTCATATGCAGTGCAGCTCCTGTATGGTGTGAAGTACTTCTTCCAGTCCATCTCAAAGGGGTTCTGCGTGATCTTTACGAAGCGGGCCTTCATGTGGCTGCCCGTTGGATACTCGATAGCACTATACACACACCGCTACATTGAGAACGGTCTCATCCCATTCATAGCACAGGACATCTTCCACAACCCCGCCGCAAGCCGCATCCTCGTCTCGGGCTCCAACCTCGGCGAGCTGATCGGCGCAGCATCGGTGTTTGTGCTGGGCGACAGGATACCGACGCCTATACCGTGGATCAGGGCCGACGCACTGCTGCTCCTCCTTGTCTGGGTGCTTCCATTCTACCCCGCGCAGGACACCAGCACGGCGGCGTTATGGCGCCTTGCACCGCTGTTTATTCCCATCTCCTTTGGGTGGGCGGCGGGGGATGTGAGTCTGGCGGCGTATATTCAGAGCGCACTGGCTGGGAGCCATGAGCAGAGGGATGAGAATATTTCGAATCTGGGCGCCGTGATGGCGTTTTTGTACTCGGTGTATATCGTCCTTTTTGCGGTGCTGGCGCCGGTGTTGGGAATGGTGGCGGATAAGGGCGGGGATGCGAGGGTGACGGTGGTGTGGGTGGGGGGTGTGCAGGTTAGTGTTGTGGCGGCGTTGTTGGTGGGGAGTACATTTGTGCCGAGGCGGGGAGCGGGGTGGAATCCGCGTTTGGAAGGGATGACGGCGGGGTAAAGGGTGGTAATGCGTAGTTTTATATAGACTTTACTATGGTCTTGCTTTTGGTTTGGTGCTCTGGAGTTGTGAGTGAGTGAGCTTTGACTGAGTGATGTCCTTCTATCCTTGGACCATGCTGCTCATACCCTGCTGCTATATCCGCGTGTGCGTGCATGCGGTACGGGAAGTCAGCCAGGCGCAGAGCAGGCATGTATGTAGATGCTAGGCCCTACATATATGTACTTTCATTATCATCACTATTAATATATGCACTCTTTTCGTATACTTTTTGTGAGTAGCTTGGTGCATTTCGTTCCCCAAGGATTACCCATCACTAACATTTCCATCTACTGAGTGATTCTGTTTTCTTTGCCCATTAAGGGAAGGGATGTCAAGCATTCAGTGAACGTTATTCACAAGCTATCACTCGGTCATTTCCCCGTAATCGACTGACGGAGCAACCCACAGTTTTTCTCCCACAAACAAGTAACACCACGCCATCGGAATTCTTCTATTCAACTTTCTCAATTAGAATACAAAAAAGCGCGGATATTTCGCTATTGTCCCGCACAGAAAACAAAAAAGACTTTTTCACCCCCCCCCATTTACTACAACCAAACTAAATTACAACCGTTCTTGTCTAAGCTCACCTCCTACCTTTTGGCTTCCCCCTGCTCTTTGGCTTTGATTTCGACATCTTATTGTCAAACTTCTTCGCGCCCTTTGAGGCACCACCGCCACCAGGGAGTGTCTTCCCCTTGCCCTTGCCCTTGAGCTTACTGCCGCGGTCGGCCCTCGTCTTCTTATACGCCCTCGCCTCCTCCTGCTCCTCGCGCCCCTCCATCCTCTTTCTCTTCTTATTCGACAGCTTCTCCTTCTTCTCTGGCAGCTCCACGCCGTTCAGCTGCGCGCGCGACACCTTGCTGCGCGCATCCTTCTCCTGCTGCGTCTCGAACCAGGTGCGGCGCGGGCGCGCCTTGATCTCGTCCTCGTACTTGATGAGGTTCTCGCCGCGGCGCACGTGCATCTCCAGGCTCTGCATCTGTTTCTCCTGCTTCTCCTCCTTCAGAATCTCCTCAATCTCGTCCTGCAGCTCGTCGATCTTTGCGCCCAGCTCGTCGACCTTGCCCTGGTCGAGCACGCGGGAGACAACCTTGACGCTCTGGTCCTGCGCGGCCTTGACGGCCGCTTTGACGACCTTGCGGTCGGGCTCTGCGGCGAGCGTGATTGCGCGGCCCTGTCGGCCGGCACGGGCGGTACGTCCGACTCGGTGTAGGTAGATCTCGTGGGACTGCGGCGCCTCGTAGTTGATGACCACGTCGACGCCCTTGATGTCGAGACCGCGCGAGGCGAGGTCGGTGGCGAGGAGAAAGTCGGCTTTTCCGTCGCGGAAGACCTCGACGGCTTTCACGCGCTGCTCCTGGGAGAGGGAGCCGTGGAGCTCGGCGGCTTTGAGGCCAAAGAGGCCGAACACGACGCGCGCGCGGTGGGCAAAGACTTTGCTGCGGAAGAAGACAATGACGCGTTGGTGGAAGTAGTCCTTGCAGAGGAGGACGAGCATGGCGAGGCGCAGGTGGTCGCGCTGCGGTCGGATGCGCACGAATTCTTGGACGAGTGTTTTGACGGTGCTGTGCTTTGTGTCGACCATGATGCGGACGGGCCGCTGGAGGGAGAGGCGGACGAGCTTGTCGACAGAGTCGGTCATGGTGGCGGAGAAGAGCATGGTCTGACGGCTCTTGGGGATGGTGTTGATGATCTCGTTGAGCTCGTCGGCGAACCCGTCCTCGAGCATGCGGTCGGCCTCGTCCATGACGACAATCTCGATGCTCTCGACGGAGAAGCCGCTGGAGTTGCGCATGTGGTCGATAAAGCGCCCGGGCGTGGCAATGATCACGTCGGGCCGCTGCTTCAGCTCCTGCTCCTGCACCTTGAGGGAGAGACCGCCGACGGCGAGCGCAAACTTGATGTCTGTGAAGGCCGCGAGCTTCACCGCGACACTGTGCGCCTGCATAGCCAGCTCACGGGTCGGGCAGAGGATCACGACGCGGGACGTGGGCACCTTTTTGGGGCGGAAGAGCAGGCGCTCGAGAATCGGGACGATGAAGGCCGCCGTCTTGCCGGAACCCGTGACGGCACCGCCGACAACGTCTTTTCCAAGAAGCGCAACGGGAATGGTCTTTTGCTGGATGAGCGTGGGCGTGGTGAAGCCGACATTGGCAAGCCCGCGCAGGATCGGCCGTGAGAGGTTCATGGTCTGGAAGTTTGCGGACGTGCGCTGCTTAATGTCCTCGCCCTCCTCCTCCTCCTCCTCGGGTGCGAAGAAGGCGGCTTTCTTGGCTGCCTCCTCGGGCGACTCGGTATCGCTGGCTGCGCCGCCGCCGCCGGCGTCGCTGTCGCTGTCGTCGTCGGAATCCTCATCTTCGGGGTGCGGGACGGCAGAAGCTACAGACTCGGCGTCAGAATCGGGAGCTTCCTCGTCGTCCGAGTCCTTTGCTTTCGACGCCTCCTTCTCCTCTTCATCGTCCTCCTCAGCTTCCGAGTCCGCGCCAGCTCCAAAACCGTCCTCCGCAAGATCCTCGTCGTTCTCGTCAAAGCCCATAAACTCGACACCGTCCTCATCGTCACTATCTTCTTCTTCTTCTTCTTCCTCCTCGTCTTCCTCCTCATCCTCCTCCTCATCCTCCTCCGTGTCTGCATCCTCGTCATCTTCCTTACTCACAGCCTCAGCGCCCTTCCTCCGCCGAATAATGTCGTCAATATCGACCCCCTTCTTCCCATCCTTCATGGCGCTCTTGGCACCCTCAAACCCCCACCCTTCATACTCGCCCACGCCCGCGCCGCCGTCGCCCGCCATAAACTCAAAGTCCGAGTCGAGGCCGCCGTCGTTCTCATTATTAGCCTGCGCCTCTTCAGCAGCAATGCGCTCCTTCTCCCGCTTGCGCTTCTTGCCGCGCTTCTGCTTCTCGCTCAGTGCTTCGGGTTCTGGTGACTCCTCTTTGGTGAGCGCTTTCTCGGCGGTGATGGCGTCGTCGTCTTGGTCGAGGTCGGGGATGTCTTGTTCGCTGTCGGAGATGGTCATGACGAAGTCGTCGACGAGCTGTTTGATGGGCTCCTCTGGGGTGGCGTGCGTGCCATTGGGGCCGGGTTTGATGCGTGCCATTGAGTGTTGTGGAATGGCTTGCGAATCTTGGGGGGGGGTTTTGGTTTTGAGGGTTTTGGGTTTTTGGGTTTTTTGAGTGTAGGGGAAAAAAATGTTTGTGCGACGGGGTGGTGGGGCGCCCGGGTAACTGCTGGCAGGGGGGGTGGGTGCCAAGAGCTTGATGGGTGCGAGTGAGAGGGTGTGATTGGCGTTATTCGTAGATGAAGGCTTGGTTGATTGATTGCAATTGGAGAACTGGTTTCGCACCGGATATTCGGGGGTGTGATAGGGCTGCTAGATCTAGAGACAGGAAGGAGGTGTGTGCGGTATGAGCCAGGCCCCCGCGCGAGACAGGCGTACGCACCGGCGACTGGTGGAGACTTTAATTTTAAAACTATTTCAGATTGGAATTCGCAGTTACAGAAGCCTTGCCGGGAGTGTGTGCATGTATGTTTGCAATTGGTTAACGGTGGATTTTAGCTTGGTGTTTTATTCGCTGAATGAGGTTGCTCTCCCCTACTATGGTGTTCTTCCTCCAACCGCAATACACAGGCACTTGCAGTGCGGTATATGTGTTGAAAATGTTCATTGCGAAACCGGTCTACTGATTAATTTGTTCATTCATACGAAAGAAGCTTGGGGTGGGAGGTAGAAGGTGGGTTGGTGGGTTGATGGGAGGTGGGTGAGGGAACATATGAGATGGCCACCTGGAGGGAACAAAGGTTAGATTTCCCGTGGTCTGGGATTTTGACTTTATGGGCCGGTACATAGACGGGGACTGAAGAGATGGAGAGATGTGATGTATATGTGCTTTCTCCCACCACAATGCTACAATGTGATGCGGGAGGTGCTTGGTCGTCTCGTGCCATTTGGGTGCTGAGTGGACAATGGCAAAGATAGAATGTAGTGGGGGACGAGAGGTGCTGTGTGCATGTGCGAGATGAGAGATATCACGGCTTTGCAAGTAGTGTAAGGATAAACAAGAAAAGGATGTAGAATACCGCGGCAGACTGTATCTTTTCGTACATACACGCAATGCGCTACTTCCCTGCCTTACCAAGGGGGCTCAAGCAGATGGGCTCAAAGCCAACTCTGCCGTGCAAAGAGACATGCCCTGGTAGTGTAGTGGTTAACACACCAGAAACTCAGCAAGTAGGTTTAGAGCTGTGAGGAGATCTTGGGTTCGAATCCCAATCGGGGCAACATCAATTCTTTTTTTTTTTCTTTTTTCTATTTTTCTCACCATCCTTTTTTTTTACCTTCATCCCCGGCAGGCAGGCTGTGCTATCTTTCTGCAGGAGGAGCCACTTAGTTGGTGGGGTAAGTATGCATGTGTGTGTGATATCGATAGATCAGAGCTCCCTCTGCAGCTAGCTGGCCGGCCTACAAATACAATCGCAGATTGAAACTATGGTGCCCGTCGCCTTAAACGACATGTACATGTACCGTACTCTATTCCCTCAACCACGCCAAAGATTGATTACTATTAGTTTGGGTTAACGCTGGATCTTTGGGGGGCGCAGTTTTTAGTCGTATTAGTAGTACTGGTCTGGCGGCTTGGTTTAGGTTGTTTATGAGATATATCTAAAGGTAGTAGAAATATATATATGCTAAACGTACATCTCCGGTCAGGGCAGGCTAGCTAAGCTGAGAGGTTGGATATATATACGGGATGCGGAGACTCGGGCGGGCCCTTTAAGTTTCTATTATTCTGCCCACAATTCCGTTCGATTCAAGTTCATTTATTCATTACCTACTATTCACCCACCCGGCTATCTATCTATGCATGTATCCCCCCGCCCAGACTACCTCTTCATAACCTCGACCCCCTTCCTCACGACCCCCGCCAACGCCCCCGTCTGCACCGTCTCCCCCCCACCACTCCCCACCCTCCACTCCACCTCCGCCAGCCCCTCCATCCACACCACCCTCGTCTGCGGCGGCACCTCCAGCACCGCCAGCTCCTCACCCAAACACGCCAGCAGGTCCGCCAGCGCCAGCCCCTTCCTCCTCTTCACCTCCACCACCGTCCTCAGCGCCGTAGTGACATCGCTCTCCAGCAGCGTCTCCACAATGAGCTTCACATCCTCCGGGTGCGGCGCCGCAATGCAGTCGTAGATGTGCGTCTCTGTGATTGTCTCGCGCTGCGCGGTGGGGTCCGGGTGGCCCCGCGCGTCGATGGGCGTGGTGGAGGCGTGGCAGGCCTGCAGGACGTTGAGAGAGCGCCGCATGTCGCCGCGGGAGAGCTTGAGGAGGGCGTCGCGCGCAGAGTCGGTCATGAGCACGGACTCGGCGGCGATGACGTGGTCGACGCGCTTGCGTAGGGCGGCGAGCGGGAGGGGCGAGAAGCGGAAGCGGGTGCAGCGGGAGAGGAGGGCGGCGTTGAGCTTGTGGGTGTAGTTTGCGATGATGCAGAAGCGGGTGTTGGCTGTGTACCTAATTTTCCACCATCACCACCTTTCATCAGCCCCTTCATCTTCCGTCAAGGTGGGGGGGAGGGGGCAATTGGGGGGGAGCAAGAGCATCATACTTCTCCATAATCCTCCTCAGCGCATTCTGCGCCGCACTCGTCATGGCATCGGCCTCGTCGAGGATAATCAGCTTGAACGCGCCCAGCCCGTCCTTCTTGCCCGCCACGCCGCCAAAGATCTGCTTCGTGGACGCGAATGTCTTGATCTGCTCGCGCACCACCTCGATGCCGCGGTCGTCTGATGCGTTGAGCTCGAGCACCTGCTGCCGGATGTTGTGCGCGCCGTAGATGTGGCGCGCGAGCGCCAGGATCGTCGATGTCTTGCCCGTGCCCGGGGGACCGTAGAATAGCAGGTGCGGGAGACGGTTGGTGGCGACGAAGCGGTTGACTGTGGGTGTGTGGGTTAGTTATGGTGCGATTGGGAGGGGTGAGGGATGTGGGGTTGGGAGTGTGGGGGGGTGGGTGGGTTACTGGTCTGCAGGATATCTTCATGGCCAGAGACATCGTCGAGTGTGTCAGGACGGTACTTTTCGACCCTGTAGGAGGTCAGCATCAGCTCAATCCACCACCACCACACTGGACTGGACTGGACTGGAGGGGAGGAACGCACCAAGGAAGGGTGTCACCAGCGCTGACGGGCAGGTTAGCTTTGCTGAGTTTCTTCCCCTTCGATTCGCTGTTGAATGTTACTTCGGGCTGCGCTATGCGCTCGTCGTCGAGCTCCATTTCGTCAATGTCAGACATTGCGGCTGGTGTGTGCGGGGGGGGTGGTGGAGGTGGTGGAGGTGGTGGTGAGAGCGGGGGGGAGGGGTTGTGAGTGAGAGTGAGAGTGAGAGGTTGTGATCAACTGTAGCAATAATAATTCAATCCGTGGAGTTGAAGTTCGAGGCTCGAGTCGACGCGACGGGGAGCGAGTATCTTGGCGGATTACTAACCAGAGGGGGTGGGGTAATGATTGGCCGGGCAGATTTGGAGGGTTGCGGGCGGTGCGTGGGCGACGGTGCGGCGATGTGGAATTCGGGCCCAGGAGGCCTCAGAAGGGTCGTGGGGGTGGTTGGGTGCTGCAGGTTGGGGGCTGGCGGGGCAGGATTGTGTGGGTCACGGTAAATCACTCGGTGGCTAAAGCTTCCTGAATTGCACCTCTACTCTGCGTTCCATCAGAGCTTAGTATCCAGGAAGCTATGACTACATGTGCATACATGTAGTAGTGATAGGCCAGGAAGAAAAGTCCCTCCATCATTGTAGAGGTGTACTTCTGCATGTGCGATGGGTGGCTTCCACAAACTTGAAACACCCCAACACACCTAAAGATACCAGTAAACCACCCTGAGAAAGCATACAGAGGTCTGTACTAGACCGTGTACACCTGTGCCGAGAATGTACCTGTGCCGAGCATCTTATCTGATCTCTAGGGATCCGCTCAAAATGGTGGCTAAAATGCTGCCTTTATTATAAGGTGCTCGGCACAGGTACATGCTCGACACAGGTGCACACGGTCTACATGTACATAGTATACATATAGAAAGCATTGGCCTAGCCAAGAACGACAGGCAGCAAGAGACAGCCTGCCAGAGAGCTACTTATTAGCGCGCGAGAGAGAGAGAAGTAGTGAGAAGAACAGAAAGAAAAAAAAAGAACAAAAAA
The DNA here is from genome assembly GCA_024713935.1 of Morchella eximia. Classification (NCBI taxonomy): domain Eukaryota; kingdom Fungi; phylum Ascomycota; class Pezizomycetes; order Pezizales; family Morchellaceae; genus Morchella; species Morchella eximia. Next base: position 1,075,742 of record JAMGZG010000019.1, read on the forward strand.
AGAATTGATACTGCCCCGATTGGGATTCGAACCCAAGATCTCCTCACAGCTCTAAACCTACTTGCTGAGTTTCTGGTGTGTTAACCACTACACTACCAGGGCATGTTTCTTTGCACGGCAGAGTTAGCTTTGAACCCATCTGCTTGAGCCCCCTTGGTAAGGCAGGGAAGTAGCGCATTGCGTGTACGGAAAGGTACCATCTACCGCGGTATTCTACATCCTTTCCTTCCTTATTACCACTACACGTAGACTACCCTCGCCCACATAACTGTCAATGGCCCCGGAAGTAGTACTTAACGGGGCGGGGCGAGGATAAGATCGAGAAGCCACTTGGAAACCGAACCCTGCCATTGCACAAACACCATGACGAACTCCATAGCCCACCGGTCACCCTCTTCTTATACGCATACTTGAGCCACCCGCAACCAAACTCGGAATCACTACATGTAGAGGGGTTTCGATCGCAGCAAATATTCAAATCCGGATACCGCACTATAAGTACCTTTGGCGTGATTGAGGGGAATAGGATACGTACAGTTTCCGGTAGAATTATTGTGAAAGTGGGTTCTCCGTGACCCGATAGTCCTATTGGCCCTTAGAAGATCTCTTGCTACGAGCACAGACTAACAAATCCACTCTTTTAGCTCTGACTTTCGCAATAATTCTATCGGAAACTGTGCATGTACATGTAGTTTAGAGCTACTAGCACCATAGCTTCAATCTGCGATTGTATTGTAGGCCGGCCAGCTAGCTGCAGAGGGAGATCTGATCTATCAATATCACCCACACAATATACATACCCCACCAACTAAGTAGGCCCCTCCTGCAGAAAGACAACAACCCCCCTCCCTATACGGAAGAGACAGCCTGCCTGCCGGGGATGAAGATAAAAAAAGATAGTGAGAAAAATAGAAAAAAGAAGAAAAAAGAATTGATGTTGCCCCGATTGGGATTCGAACCCAAGATCTCCTCACAGCTCTAAACCTACGTGCTGAGTTTCTGGTATGTTAACCACTACACTACCAGGGCATGTCTCTGTGTACAACAGAGTTGGCTTTGAGCCCATCTGCTTGAGCCCCCTTGGTAAGGCATCTTAAAACTACTAGTGGTACCCGTCCTCCTCTACGCCGCATCTCTCGTCTCCCAAACCAGCACCTCTCTGGACAGCCTAGAACAGACACAGGTTGGACTGGTAATGCTTAAGGGACGTGAGGGTAGAAGTGAGAGAGCTCAAGTAGAGACAGCGTACCAGGCCCTGACATGAGAATCTACATCGTGGTGAACCGGCATCACCGGGCTCTTGTTGTGGGTGGGAGGCTAGCCCTAGACGTGAAGGAGGACGGGTGGGTTGAGAGAAGTGTTCGGGCTTGGAACACGCCATGGGGTCTGGACTATGGCGGTTGGATTATTGGGGTGTTGGTTGGAGGAAGCTTGGGAGTGGCCGGGTTCTTGCTTCTCGCGAACCCATTGAAAGAGGATCTCTAGGGAGTACTAGGGTTTTCGAAACAACCGGGTGGGGGAACTCTTTGGAGATGTTATGTGAAGAGTTATCGTGGTCTCACCTTCTACCATATATATATATGTGTGTGTGTGTGTAGTGTGTCGGGGAATGCGGGGTCGGCCAAGCTACGATGGGAGTAATTTGCGGTTTTTATAGGTAGTTGTTTTTTGTATGTGGCCTTTTGTAGATATTCAATACTCTTAATATCAAAAAGGTTTTTTATTGTATATTCTTTATAGATACTCCATATAATATGTAGATACCTATGGGATGCACCCCGCGGGGGTCACCGCTCAGGTTCCTTTCCATTGCCAAAACTACATGTACTCTCTCTTTCTTCTAGAGCCTGTGCCCTTCCAAGGCCACCGACTCTGTGTCCGCTATCGTAGTTATGTAAACTCTATTCAATAGTGATCGCGCCGGGCGGAGTATTAGTGTTACGGAAATCTTTGTCATTTATATATATATATAGATGACACGCCCCGGGTATTAATTTGGGCTTGTCTTTATTGATCAAAGCTGCTTCCTCTTTTCTTTTCGAATTCGTCAAAGCTGTTCACTTTGTTTAATGGGTAGCTGCTCTCGTGAGATATCTGCTTAAGACGTTTGTCAACATTCTGAGACCTTGACCGCAGCAACGCAACCCTCCAATCACAGCCGCTCACTCGGCGCACCACTGTCGTCACCGCCAAGCCCTCACTCATCCCAGGGTAACAACCCACCCATCCATCCGCTCCCGGCACCCTTTCTCTTTCTCTCCAGTGTCTCCACCACACAAACACCCCCATCCACACATACAAACATGTCCAACTCACGACCGCAACGCCCCAAGCGCCCCGGCGCCACCCTCGACGCCGCCGTCCGCTCCGGCGCCGGCCTCCCCGACTCCAAGCGCCCCAAATTCGACGTGCGCAACCCCTTCGAGCTCGCCCCGGACGCGCCCGACGACGACGACGTCTTCCTCGAGGTCGACGAGGGCGCCGTCGGCAAGCGCCGTGTCCGCAGGAATCGCGTCGATATCGAGGGCTATGAGAGCGACTCGTCGGGCGATGGCTTTGACGAGACGCATAAAGCGTGGAAGGCCGAAGAGGAGGAAGGCGCCGCCGCGGGGAAGGGCGAGGAGGAGGATGATGATATGTTTGCGGACCTGAGGGATAGTGGCGATGAGGGTGCGAAGCCGCAGGTGAAGGGCGCGGTGAAGGGTGATAAGACGAAGAGGAGTGTCAAGTTTATGGAGCTTGAGCAGATTGAGGGGCAGGACTTTGCGAGTAGGCGTGAGTTTGCGGATATCATTGATGAGGATAAGGGGAAAGGCGATGACAGTGGAGATGAGGACGAGGAGCCGGAGGAGGTTGATTCGGAGGTGGGTGAGGGTGGGAAGAAGAAGAAGGCGCCCAAGATCGATGCATTCAATATGACGAGCGAGATGGACGAGGGGCGCTTCGATGACGCTGGGAACTTCATTAGGAAGGCGGCAGAGAAGGACGCGATCCATGATAGCTGGCTGCAGGGCGTTAGCAGGAAAGACATGAAGCGCGCGAAAGAGGCGCGGGAGAAGCGGGACAATGAATTGAGGGAGAAGATGAAGGAGGACGATGCCATCTCGACCAGCGGGGTGCTGGCGGAGCTTATTGGGTACCTGGAGAAGGGCGAGACGGTCCTGGAGGCCCTCGCACGCCTCGGAAACGCAGGAAAGAAAAAGAAGGCCGCCCATAAGATCTCGTGGCGCGATAAGAAGAAGAAGGCGGCTGGCGGCGACGAGATGGAAGTCGACAAGGGCAAAGAACCTGAAGACCCTGTGGAAGCCCACAGAAAAGAGGCAGTGGAGCGCATCACCGGCGCCGCTGACCGTCTCCTCACTCGCGGTCAGAACGAGATATACGACGAGACCCGCGAGTCGCTGATCCGCCAATACCGCCGCGAGAGTGGCGAGGACTGGGTTGAGCCAAAGGCTCCGGGGGCCCAAGACAATGGCGCACCGGTATCAAAGACCTGGGAGTTCCGGTGGACGGACGGCCGCGACGATGGCGGTGTGCATGGGCCGTATGGGACCGCTGAGATGGCGAGCTGGAATCAGCACGGGTTCTTTGATGAGGGGGCAGAGTTCCGGTGGGTCGATGGGACGGAGGGGTGGACTAGAGTTACTGACTTTGAATAATACTAATAGTGGCTTTTCTCTTCTCGTGTGCGCTGTTTGTATGTAGTTCATGTACGATAGCTTGCTGGTGATATGGCGAATACCAGCCCTGATGTGCGATGATGCAGATGGTGGTGATGGCAGGGCCCAGTTATGATTGTGACTTGTATTCCTTTTTTGTTATTCCTTTTTTTCTCTCTTCCTTCTTTCCTTCTTTTGTCTTATTATTTTTTAATCCATATCCTGGCTGCTATATAGATCTCCTACTTAAAGCTAGTTACATCATTTTTTCTTGAAATCGTAAATCGTTTTCGTGGTATCCGACACTGGCACGGAGTCCCACACTTGGTGCACACCTTTCCTCTGATAACTTCAATCTGCTCTGCTTACCACCACCCATCGATCCCGTCGCGGGAGCGCTCAAATCGACTCATGTCAATGAATTGACTAAAGACATATGCAGTCACAAGATCGGCGGCCATGTAGGCGGGAATCTGAGTGGTTTAGTTAGCTTAGAGTAGTATTCTTAGCGTGTTGAGGAGGAGCAGTGCGTACAGTAATCCACCAGCTCATTATTTTAGGTAATTATGTTAAGTTGAAAGGTTGTGTAATAGGTTTGTTCTTCTGTACTTGCAGTGGTAATTGCGGTTATGGGAGTGGTGGTTGTAGTTGTGGTGGTTGTACAAGTGGTGGTGGTGGTGGTGGTGGTGGTGGTGGTTGCAGTAGCAGATATGTGCTTTTAGCTTTTCTGTGCACGAGAATACATGAGTCTTTAAATTCCGTGACGGCTCTTTTTTGTTTTGTTTAGTGTTGTGTGTGGTGCATGTGTGACAATTACGTCGTGCGAGAGTATAAATACTAGGTGGCCTTTTCTCTTTACCCAGACCTTACGTAGTGTTCTGATTTCACAAGGCGTCACTGCCACCGACACTAACCACCGCCCGACCACCAGACAAAGCTATGGGGATGATGGTGAATCCGCAAATGGAGCGTCGAAATTAATGGATTACAGTGGACATAGATGGATGATTGACGATATTGACAAACTTAAGCTAACTGTTGAGAATGGATTTAGGACGGCTTGCTGAACGAAGCTGTGATGCCCTCTCGAGGAAGCCATCCACTGCAGATTCTCAAACTATAAGTATTGATACCACTACGTCCGTCGAGATTACAGTCGCTACCGCTACTCTGTTTTATCAGAGAGCAGACCTATATGCACCTTTTACCAGATCAGGCCACCGGGATATAAGGGAATACATATCTCTGCAAAGCACCCGTTTCGATTATAGAGCTTCTTGTCTGCTGGTCCAACTAGATTGTCTGCTTCAACTCTACGACTGGATCTGATCAACATGTGGAAGAAGGTTTTCCCAGTTTCGCTAGTGTTTCTGGCGAAAATGCGCAATTTATGCTCGAAATGGGGTCTTGCCATCAGCTGGCTGCTGACCCAAGTCTATTGTCAGCTAGTTTTTGAGAACAGGCTGCTGGCTTGGTGAGCATGAGTATTCTCTAGTCCCTGGAAGGAATGGCCTTTCCAAAGTTCTGCTCTTAAACCGCCGGGTGAAATGCGGATATCGAAATGGGTGGGGAAATTAGGGCCTGTAATGGCAGCGACAGAACCATGATCATCACATGTGTGGCTCATGATCAAGCAAGGACCCTGCGCACAAAATCAGAGTCAGTCGGGTGCTGCAGAATTCTGATTCTGGAAAAACAGCCCTACCAGACTGAGACCTCTGAGGTTAAAGCCTAGACTGCTTGTGCGACTTGTTACACTGGAATTGGTATAGCGCCCGTCTTATAGACCCCTTTAAGAATTTTTCTATGGACGATCATTTCCTCTTATGATCGGGTAGACCTCGCGAGAACCTCTCCCGCAATTTGTTGACGACAGATTTCTCAATCGGGTATCGTGCCAACTAGTTAGTAAAGTAGCTTGACGAAACCGTCTTGGAATGAGCCAACTCCATTGGCTGTTGCCTGATTACTGACATCAAGAATATAGTTTGCAGAGACATAAACAAGGAACATGTACCCATACATCAGTACTGGTACTTCTCTGAGTTGTCAACGCCCCAAAGCACGATACTGGACGCCGCCGCATCATGGACAGGTACATACCTTCACCAAGGTTCAAGGAAATTCTGGTGCTACAGTTCCAGGATTTCAAAACTACCGGTAGCACAATCATTTCCTACAATTATATAAGAAGAGTTGTACTGCAGACCCATGCACGTAATAATCTAATTCAGTAGGATTCTTGCATGAAGTGCTCAGTACCGGGTAATTCCGCTAGTGTTGCTTCACGATCCTTTAATCCATCAGCCCTAGCCCTTTCAACTACATGCAACCCACTTCTCCCCTCCCCTCATCCCCCTCCTCTGCCTGAATCTCACGATGTCACCCACTCCAGCCTTTTGGAACCTCGAGCAGCCCGGCCTATATTGGAAGAGCGGCCTGGTACCCCCGACCCCTAAATGGACAAAGGAACCTTCACTCGACATAATCCGCCGTGTCTCCCGACAGCATCTTCCCGTATCGGAGGAGCAGGCAATTGATATAACATTCCTGTCAGCGGGAGTGACCAATAAGTTATATACGGTTTCTTGGGAGGGTCAGCCCAAAAGTTATGTTTTCCGCGTCTCTCTCCCAGTAGAACCATTCTACAAGACGGAGAGCGAAGTCGCTACTATGCGCTACGTCCGTTACAGCACTACCATCCCTGTTCCTCGCATCCTGGCATACAATTCGTCAACGGAGAACGAACTCGGGTTCGAATGGATATTGATGGATAAGCTGCCTGGGTGCACATTACTGGAGGTCTGGCGGGAATGGGGCCAAGAGGAGAAGGCATCCGTGGTGAGAGAGGTGGCAGGGTATGTTGCGCAGCTGCGGGAGAAGCTGAGGTTCGCATCGGAGGGGAACCTGTATTATCGACGAGCGATGGAAAAGGCTGCCAAAGAGGATATCGACATTCGATATGAGTCCGTGGGCGAGTTCTCGCATGTCGTTATTGGGCCAATTGTTGCGCCGTTCTTTTTCACGGGGCGGCGCGCAAGGATGCAGAGGAATAGGGGCCCTTTTCATTCGGATCACGAATATATGATGGCGCAGATGCAGGTCCAGGTGGACGATATGGAGTTTCTATTAAAGTGCCGGGCGGCGTCGGCGGGAGAGGGGGACGAGGAAGTAAATAGCATCATTGAGTTCGACGAAGGTCTGGCCGCAGATGTTCCCGAAATCTTGGAGGCCTGCTCTTCACTTAATTCCCTCCTCCCATACATCTTTCCACCTGAGCCTCCGGTCACAGAGGCTGTGTTTCATAATGGTCCCAACAGGACCGGGGAGATAAGCGTGGATTTTGATCATCAATACATATTACATCACGCCGACCTATCACTTACCAACATCATGGTAGACCCAGACCGCTTTAGAATCACCGGTCTTGTGGATTGGGAGTCGGTGAATATCCACCCTCGCTGGGAGGAGAAAACATATCCACAATTTCTCACTGGCCCAGTCGTTGAGGAGAAGCCACCGCCGCTGAGTGAAGAGGCCAAAGACAAGGATAAGCAGATGCAAGAGCACCTGGACAACTGGGAGAAAACGGTGCTCCGACAGGTGTTTGATGAAGAGCTTGGATGGATCTACAGGAGAACGAGCTTTCAGGATTCCACACAGGATGAGGAATGGGCAAAGAGGAAAAGAGAATTCAAGGAGCACCTGGAGCAGGTGGAGTTCTCGCCGGAGGCGGTAAAAAAATGGGCGGATGAGATGAGGGAAAGAATGGAAAAAGAGAGGGCGGATACGTAATGTGGGTGGAAATTCTATTTTGGAAAGAAAAGAAAAAACAAGTTAAAAATATATATATATAGTTTAAAAAAATTATTTTCATATGTTATAGACATGAATTATACTAATGATTGACTGGCCGGTCGTGGGTGAATTGTGATTGTGGACTTTGATGTTGAGATACAGAGTCATGTAAGCGTTTTTAGACCTTACTTGATTCTTCTTGCTCGATCTTAGTTGAATAATACAGTTACAGAATGACTGGATCAATGAAATAGAAGACGCTTATACGTCTAATTTTTGCCCAATATGGATCATGCCCGCAACTGCTCTCCATCCTTCTATAAACTTTCTACTCCCTCCCTAACCTCACTGTATCCTTGGATCCGATCACAGGACAAGAAATATTCCAGCAGCTTCTTGTGAAAGTGCTACATGTTGGCCTCGACTTTACCTAATATGTGGCCGGAGAGGTGGATTTGCCCATTAATACATGTATCCCTTCTTACGCATAGAGAGAGATGTGGCTTCTCTCTTTTTCCCCCGTTCCTTCACTCAACTACTACAAGCAGCAGAAATAACGACCACCATGAACATTATCAATCCTATAAGTCTCGAGAATCGGATATTACAATAGCTACTCTCAGGCCTAGCGGCAGTACCCAACTCATGTTTTGTTTGTCGAAGCTGTTATTGGTTGTTGCTAACCTTCGCAGAACTCTACCTGGGCCTTTGCCACAGGAGAGCACAGCTTTTGGAATGCATACACCTCTTGAAAGCCTGAGGTGGGGGTAGCCTTCTAAATGTTAATACGTTAGTAGCGGACTATGCGGTAGACTTATGATAGGTATACAAGCCGGCGTGGCCGAGTGGTTTCCTACATCTACACAAGTAGTTACTGGCATCCGGGACCGATATTGTCGACGAAAAGGTCAGAATTATCCCTAGGCACCTGCGCGAAATTGGCTTCGCATCACATGTGACACAGACAGTACACCCCGGTCTCCCAAGACTGTAAGTGTGGGTCACTATCTCTCACTCGGCCGGTCTGGGCCTTGGACTACTACCGCAAACTGATGTTTACTAAACCCGCACCACTTCCTCATAAGGATCATAATGAAAAGAAAAGAGGACTCTTGAGATTTATGACAATAGTATCTACTTTAACCCACAGCACAGCACCGAACCCATAAAAAGGAAAAAGATAACCCAAAGAAAGAAACTGGAATACACCTCTAAACTCCATCTATCACATCTAAGCATCCGATGAAGAATTGGTCAAGCTCAAATATGTACCCCAGGCAATACCCCACGTGCTCGCAAACGGCAACTGGAATTGCAACGGGATAACTCTAAAGTTCAGCATCTGCACTGCCGGCCACAGTATATAGTTCGATTTCCTGCGACAAGTGTTAGTTTATCTCCTCCCAAATAAATCCATGGAACTACAGGTAAAACTCACAAGGCCGGGATATAAACATGGTCCAACTTCTTCCTAATCTCCTTTCCCCCACCGCCCTCCGCTCGCGTCATATACGTAAAGAACGCCGCCAAGCCCACGGGCGCAAAACACAGCTGATCCATCACAACCCTCTTAATAGCCGGAACCGTGCTCGCCTCCTTCGTGAGCGGGAAGCTCTTCGACAAGAACTGGAACCACTTGAACTGGAATGGCGCAACGATAAATCCCCACGCTGCGAACCTCGCCAGCCTCGCAAAGTCGAACGGCGGCGGGAGAAGGCGGGAGGGTGGGATGAGCTCCTCTCCGTAGCGTGGTAGTGGCGACTTGGTGTCGAGGTTGTGGAGCTGGATAGCGAGGTGGTCGTCGCTGTGGACGCCGCCGGGCTGGCGGACGGCGCGCTCGCGGATGGCGGTGACGGACTGGGCGACGGTGTCGGCGATGCCGTTGAGGATGCTGTTAGTCACCATCATGGTGACGATGGGGCGGGCGTCAAAGTAGGCGTCGTAGCGACGGGCGATGCTACCGATGAGGGCCATTTCTGCGAGGAGAACGAGAAGATGGAGGAGTGGCTTTGGGGTGAGTAGTAACAGTATTAGTGAGTGTTTTTTTAAGGGGAGTTTTATATGAAGATAGGTGGCGGGTGGCGGAGAAGAGTTTCTGTGGAAATACTTACTACGGTGCCACAGATATAGTGGGTATTTACAGCCCTTGCGAAGCGGACTCGAAGTGCTGCGAGTCGAGATATCGATATCATCGTGAAGAATTTAAAAAATCAAAACAGGGCAGGGGTTTCTTGGTCTTTGGGTTTGGCGCGGAAAGAAAGCTAGGCACAAGAAACCAAGATCAACTAGAAATTTCCAGTGACGGGCGGATGATGAAGCTGGGGAAGAAAAAGAGGGTTGGTGGGAGAGGAGACTTGCTGCTTATCTGCACGGAGCTTCGCCGCCTTTCCCTTTGATTGTTACCGATGCGACGTCATTTTTGCAGGGGTTCAGTTTCGGCGGGGTTGCAGGTAAATTTAGAACTTCTACTTCTTTTTTACAACTCACGACATGAACTACAGTGACAAACTGGGTGCGTTTACATCTTGTGAAGCTGTAGTGAGGGGAATTCTTTACTCTGGACCGTTGACTGGGAACTTTGGTTGCGTCTGTGGTTGCTGTTTGGCGAGATTCATGCACTGAGCTCGGCAAGTGCATACCCGGATTTACTACACACACCGAACATCAAACATTCGGGATAAGGATCCAGAAGCCTGGGGGCCTTGCACAATGCGCAACTCGAGCATCTTTGTTGCTTCGACTCGAAACAGAACCGATCCGGGGGGGGGGGGGTGTTCCTTGTACACAAATTGATAATATTATGGGTTACTTGTCTGTTATTCTGGACCCGGTCGATCTTGACCTCAAACTGGAGACGAGATAGTACGGCATTATCCAAATGGTTCGTGGACGAAATAAACTCGATACCGGGGGCACCGCATATATCGCTAGATTCAAGTTTCGCTTCACAGCCTCTAGTCTAGCCGCTTGTTTCGCGCTAGAACTTATAGCCCGAGTGATGGATCATGACATTCATAGCCAATGATAATATGAACGGTTTTAATGACAACCTCAGTCCGAGAGTCATTTTATCCTTTCTACTGAAAACAATAACAACAACAACAACGACTAGACTAGATCTTAAGCTCTATTTCCTCGTGATTTATTTATCGGAGTCTTTCCCCCTTAGGACTTGGAGCAAAGTTCAACTGATAAATTCAAACCATATACATATTATGGGGTGACAAAAGTTCTCGTGATTTTCGCACAGCAGCCAGTAGAAATTACCCAAAAGACTAATCTTCAAAGCCGGCAATCGAGATTCATACTCGGAAGATATTTTCTATTAATCTTTAGTTCTTCGATAATATTAATATCTTCTTTATATCTTTTGTGGTCGTGGAATTATGGTCGTTTCGTGACCCATCCTTGTACAAAATCACGAGAACTTTTGTCACCCAACAATCCGTACCACCAGTACAATTTGAGTCAGACGCACATCAGGCATTGACGATGACAAGCATCGTCAATCTTAAACGGCATCTCGCAAACTAGCCGGCATTCTGGAACCTGGATAATTAGTGCCTGGGCGCCAAGGCCTCCGAGACCACCTCAGGGCTCCATATCCATATAAATACTAAATATCACCTCGATATCGCACGCATACATAGCCAGTGCTGCTAACAAACTTTCAACCAAGACCCCAACTAGTTGGTTCACTAATCAGTAAATAGACTCACCACCAAGATGTCATTCGCGAGCCTCCCCGCAGAACTACACCTACTGATAGCCACCCACCTCCCCCCGTGCTCCCTTCTCTCCGTAACTCTCACCTGTCGCCGCTACCACTCCCTCTATCTCCCCCGGCTCCTCGTCCTCACCCATGACTGCAAAGGAAACCTCCCCGCTCTCCACTGGTCCATTGTCCGCAACTACCCCCTCCTCACAAAATACCTCCTCGCCACAAAACCAACCCTTGTCAACACCATCACCTCAGATGGCTGGACCCCGCTCCACTACGCCGCCGCCCAGGGCCTCCCTGATGCTATCACCCTCCTCCTCGACCACGGCGCTGACCCAAAGCAGCGCGACTATATTGGCGCCGCCCCACTAGACCACGCATCATCCTTCGCGCCCCAGGACCGCTTTGACCTCATCCGCCGCTACCCATCCCACCAGCCTTGCGGCGACCGGAAGCCAGTAGACCGCTGGCACGTTTGGCACGGCGAGCAGGCGTATGAAGAGATTGCGCGGCGTCTACTAGCCGTAGGTGCAAAGGTCGATAACCAGGACTTTTTTGGGCGGACAGCACTGTTCTGGGCGGCGCGGGTGGGGGCATGGAGCATTGCGAGGGTATTGGTAGAGGCGGGAGCGGATGTGAATCTTGCGACGAGGGATGGGGAGACGGCGTTGATGGCGGCGGTGTGTGGGTGTAGGGATGGGGTGGAGGAGGAGGGGCGGGTAAAGTTTGTGGAGATGTTGGTAGCGGCTAGTGCGGACTTGGAGATGGTAAATGGTGCGGGAGGGGAGGTGTTTGCGATGGCGATGAGGGGCGGGGCGAGGAGGATTATGAGGTTGTTGGTGAGTGCTAGGAATGGGGGTCAGGAGGAGTGGACGGATGAGGAGATTGTAGCGTCGGGGAGGTAGGTATATAGGTGGGTATTTTGAACTTTGGACTTTGGCGTTGTGTTTTGTATGTACATACAAGTACCGTTGTCGGTTTATATTCTTATTATGTATTCCCCTACAATTTGATGATCTGACGGTTATCAAGCTATAGCGAGTGCAAAAAAGATACCAGTACATACATACCCGTGACAATTCCTGTGCAGCATGCTTTTGCGCAAAGGGGGAGAGCAGCAAAAAGGAGAGCCGCTACTAACCCAGTCACTATTTCCACAAGCCTGGGAGGTGGATCGATTGTCCTTGGCCCTTTCGGGCTACACCATAACCATTTAGCTATGACGGTCGATGGTATGAATTTACTCAAAAGTGTTATGGACAAGTGGGCGTCAGGGGGTTGTGTGTAGCGGGTGATTGATCATGATGCATCCTCCCATCATCATGATCTCTGGGCAGACTTCAACTCAAATTGATAAGAGACTGACCCTTTGAATCTATCAGATGACTATAACTATTTACTAGACGCTTGTCGTGGTTTGGTGACAGTTGGGGAAAAGAGCAACACTGTCCGGATCCGGCTAGTTGGTACACTTCACGCTCCAGCTGTCAACTGTTAGACATAGATACCCTTCAATCGATATACCGAATCGTGACCTCCGGTACGAAGATTGGCTGTCATATTGATATTCGAATACAAACCGCACAATTGACCAAGAGCAGGGATTGCCATATAAACCGTAAGGTTGCATGCAATTACTGAATTAAACAAAAAAAGAAAAAAAAGACCAAGAGCAGGGTACATCTCTTGAGGGGCGATAATCATGGAGTAGCGTTATTATGACATGCTGTAGTGATACGTGGTAGGTATCACTTATCAGCCACATCTATTAATACCTGGGTATGGTGCCGATGTCAATTGCAACGATAGCTGCACTACCCAGGGCGGAGAATATCGCACTTTACGCCCGGGAAAAGAGTACATGTAGTCAGAGTTTTAACTAGGGGGGGGGGGCGGTGCTAATGTAGGTACAGAGCAATCATTTATACTACAGCATGTATGATACGGCGGGGGTAACAGCAGCTAATATGCGTCGAAAAGGGCAAGAAATGCGCAAGTTGCTGGTTTTACCCCCGGGAAGGGCATCAACACCGGAATAGAGCACACAACTGTAGCCAGACAAGTACAGCCAGTTTCGAAACATGGAACAGACGTTACAAGTTAACACGTCGTTGCAAATAACGGGCATATGGTAATGGCCAAAATTACTCGGGGAGGCGCTGGTACCAAAAAAAAGCACAGGGTAGATCTAAATATGACAATCTTCCATTGCGTCCTTGAAATTGGAGCACCGAGCGTGCAAGTGGGAGTAATCAAATCTTTGCGCGAAAAGTGTCGAAACATGAGAAATCTGTACTGTTTCTAGTCATAGCGTTACTTGAGAGTAAAGTCGCCGACGCTAGCGCTGGGACACAAGATCTAGACTGAAGCCGCTGCATTTTGATTTACAGTATATAGGCGACAGTCAATTAGCAATAAACCAAATAAGACACCGACATTATGTACCACCAAAAAGACAGGACTAAATGTTGCTCGAGTAAATTACAAGCCATCAAACCCCCCACCCAATTTCCCTCACAACCGATCATTCCCCCCGAGTGACATCCCATGACGATAAGGCCCTTACAAATCCGGGTAAGACACCCCGATAACACGCCGCATCCCACTCATTCCCCCACCAGCCATATTCATATCCCCAAAGTCAACAATTTAAACCCACCTCGACCTCCCCCCAACCCCCTACAGCTATGCCATTCGCCCAAGTACCCCTCCCCCCTCCCCCTCCTCCCCGCAACAAACCCCCAACTAACGCCCCACCCACCACCCACAGCTCGTAATCGGGCCCCCCGGCTCCGGAAAATCCACCTACTGCAACGGGATGCACCAATTCATGTCGGCCATCGGGCGCAAGTGCTCCATCGTGAACCTGGACCCGGCCAACGAGAAGACGACATACCCGTGCGCGCTCGACGTGCGCAAGCTCATCACGCTCGACGAGGTCATGGACGAGGAGGGCCTTGGCCCCAACGGCGGCGTCATGTATGCGCTCGAGGAGCTGGAGCAGAATATTGAGTGGCTGGAGGAGGGGCTGTCGCGGTTGGGGCGTGAGTGCTTTTTTCTTCTTCTTCTTCTCTCTGGGTTGATGGGGGGTGGGAGAGGTGGTGGTGGGTTGGGGCTAATGTGGGTGGGTGCGGGTGGTAGAGGATTATGTGATCTTTGATTGTCCGGGGCAGGTAGAGCTCTTTACGCACCATGGGAGCTTGAGGAATATTTTCCTACGCCTTGAGAAGATGGGGTACCGAGTGCGTCCCCTCCTCCCCCCCTCTTTCTTCCCAACACCGACTAACACGCCCCAGCTAGTCGTGATCCACCTCGTCGACGCCCACTACATCACCGACCCGTCCAAATACATCTCCATCCTCCTCCTCTGCCTGCGCTCCATGCTCCAGCTGGACCTCCCGCACATCAACGTCCTCTCCAAGATCGACCTACTCAACCAGTACGGCCCGCTCGCGTTCAACCTCGACTTTTACACAGAGGTGCAGGACCTGTCGCACCTGCTGCCGCTGCTCGAGGGCGACGCGCGCCTCAAGAAGTATGCCAAGCTCAACCAGGCGATTGTGGACGTGGTCGACGGGTTTGGGCTCGTCTCGTTCGAGACGCTGGCCGTCGAGGATAAGATGAGTATGACGAGCTTGCTGCAGAGTATTGACCGCGCGGGCGGGTATGTGTTTGGTGAGGCGGAGGGCGCGGGGGATAATGTGTGGACGATGGCGATGAGGGGCGGGTGGGGCGTGGGAATGAGTGCGGGGGATGTGCAGGAGAGGTGGGTGGATAGTCGTGAGGCGTATGATGAGTTTGAGGAGAAGGAGAGGAGGGAGAGGGAGGAGAGGGAGAGGGAGAGGTTGAGGGAGATGGAGGAGGAGGGGTATTAGCGGGGTGATGGTAAATATTGGGAGGGGTGCTGTCTGGGGGTATGTCCATTTAGTGGATTTTAATCTTTTTCTCTTTCTTTTTCTCGCTTTTTCATAAGGAAAAAAAGGCTATACGTATTGATATAGTTGGATGGTCCTTTTTCTTCATACTATAGTGGCTATTAATCAATAGCATTGCCTAAACATGGGCCTAGGTTAGGAGTTATCGGTGTCCCAGATGGTTAAATAAAAGAAACATCACAGTAGAAATCATTTCCCAAGAACTAAAGCTCAAGACCAGCCCCACCAGACTACTGGACCGCAAAAGAAATTTTAGCCAATAATGGTATTCAAGGTATTTTATCCAAGTAACTACCAAGCAACTACTACTATTCACAAAAGCCTCTCCCCTCATCCCATACGACCCCACCCCACAAGTTCCATACCAAAGAACACATCTATTCACCAAACAACCTCCTGACCCTCCTCAACACACTGTCCTTCTCCGGGTCATACGGATGGTCCTTACTCGGGATCTCCAGCACCGCCGGGAAGGCTGCCGTGTACGTATCAATCCTGTATCTGATCCTCTCGGCAATCTACACCACCTCCAATTAGCTATCATCCCACACACACACACAGAGAGAGAGAGAACTTACATGCTGGTTAATCAGCACAATACCGATATCCTTCCTGTTGATAAATTCTTCAAACGTAGCCTCAATCTTGTCCGTGCCCGTCTTTGAATCCACGACTAGGAAGTTCTTTGACGCGTTCGGCGGCGGGGTGACATGGCCGACGCCCGCGAGGAGGAGGCCCGTCACCGAGTCCTATTGACAGCAGGCAGCAGCAACACTCGGATCAGCTCTAGCCCATCCACGAACCCACCTAGCACTGGGAAGAGGGGAGAGGGGAGGGGACAAACCTCATCAGCGATAACGGCAATGAACTGGCGGTCTTTTGACGATGTGTTGGCGGTAGCCGACATTGAAGTGTTTGTTTGTGTATGATTGTGCTTAGTTCTGGTGGTGGTGGTGGGTGGTGGTGAGTGATTGGTGGTGAAGCTGCTGGCGGCTGGCAAGTGTGTGGTGCCAGAGCCCAGTGGGAGAAGGTGGAGAGGTTTCGTTAGCTTGCCTGCCCGCGTTGGTGTTGTGCCAAGCCCGCCAAGCAGCTAGAAACAGCAGGGATCAGGCAGACTGAGAGCCTCATTTGCTTGGCGCTGATAAGATTTTCGACATCTGCGGGATGCAGAAAGAGAAAGAAGGTGAAGTGCGGCTGCACACCCCGCCAAACTACCCCGCCATCACCAAGAAGTACCCGGAGAGACGGTGCATGACAGCACGTCGGCAGACAGTGGACACTAGCCACCATCTACGCCTCTTGGATTGAGCGCTCTACAGACATCTGGATATCACAGCATTTCACAGCAATCCAAACATGTCCGACACAGACTCGGACGTCGGCGACGCAAACAGCATAATCAGCACCTCCGTGCTACTAGGCTATGCCGAGGAGCAGCCTACCGAGGATCCCATCTCACAGCTCGGCGGCACACCTGTAACTGCTTCCCCTCCTCTCTCTCTCTCTCTCTCTCTCTCTCTCTCTCTCTTTCTACACCTACTAACCACTTCCCCCCCACACAGAAATGGATGCATCCCGACTCCCCCGCCGACTCCCGCTTCGCCAAATGCTCAAACTGCAACAAACTCATGTCCCTTCTCCTGCAGCTCAACGGCGACATCCCCGAAACGCCGCACGAGCGTGTCTTCTATGTCTGGGCCTGCCGCCACAAGCCCTGCTGGCGCAAGAAAGGCTCCATCCGCGCCTTCCGCGGCGTCCGCGTCGTAAACACACCCGCGCCCACCGAGACCGACAACAACAAGAAGAAGACCGACGCCTCGCCGCCGCCGCCCGCAGAAAAGAAGAAAGAGCCCGTCAACACCGGCGCCTTCCTGTTTGGCACGGGATCGCCTGCGGGCTCCATAAACCCGTTCGCGCAGGGGGGCGCCAACCCGTTCGCCTCTCCGTCCTCATCCTCCTCCACCCCCGCAAATCCCTTCTCCACCACCACCACCACCACCACCACCACCCCACCCGCCGCTCCAACCCCCAAGCCCGAACCACTCAAAACCTTCGCCTCCGCCCTCTCCCACAACCTCCCCCCCGCCGCTGCCCCCCAGCCCACACCGCAATTCTACGGGCCCCCCGAACCCTGGCCCGAGCCCCTGCCGCACACATACCCCTCCTACCACCTCGATGCCGAGCACGAGCACCTCGACACCCGCGCGCCGGCCCTCCCAAAGAACGTCCAGATCGTCGACACGGACGAGTATGCAGACACGCCCATGAGCAACAGCGCTGAGGGCGGCGAAAGCAGCGTCGACAAGACGTTCCGCAAGTTTGCGGACCGCGTTGAGCAGAACCCTGAACAAGTGCTACGGTCCGCCTCCCCCCCCCCCCCCTCTTGGTTAGTGTGGTGTGTGAGCTGACATGTGTGTGTGTAGGTACGAGCGGAAGGGCACGCCCCTCCTGTACTCCAAGGACGACGAGACGGGCAGGCTGCTCCTCGCGGCCGACGGCGAGGTTAGTTTGAAGCGGGTGCCGCCGTGCAGTGCGTGCCGCAAGCAGCGCGTGTTTGAGTTCCAGATGATGCCGTATGCGATCAGTATGCTGGAGCGCGATGAGGCGGGGCTGGACGGGATGGAGTGGGGGACGGTCATTGTGGCGACGTGTGTGTGTGTGCCTGCGGTGCTGGATGCGCAGGGGGTGGGGTATGTGGAGGAGTGGGTGGGCGCGCAGTGGGAGTTGACTAAGTAGGTGGGGGGGGGATAGCTAGATGGTTAGTTTAGTTTGAGGATTTGAGTTGGCGCGGTTTCTGGCTCTGGTTAATATGGTTGGGCTGCTCGTAAAAAACCCAGATTTCACTGTCATTTTTCAAGCGTTATCAAGAAAAGTTGTTTCATTTCTTCTTCTGTATTTTGTACAGCGCAAAAAGGAAGAAAGAATATGCAAGTTTAGTACAAGTAGTTTTTATCGCGCCCCAATCTCTTTTTTGATACTTGACCCTTTCTCGGCACCTCCAGGAGCTAGAAATCCGGCAAAACAAAGCGATTATATATACCAATTCCTAGAAGCTACCTACCAGACCCGTAAACACTCTGTTCCACTCCAGGGTATGCCCCTCCACCCCCCCCACCCCCGCACCCTCCGAAAGAAAAAGAAAAAAGAAACGAAAAAACCGAAAAAGCAGAAGAGAAGAATAATTACATTCAAAAACCCCTTCCACCGCCCCTCCCCCTTCCACCGCCCCTTCCACCTCCTCTACCACCCCTCGGGGGCCCGCCGCCCCTGCCGCCGCCGCGGCCACCGCCGCCGCCCCGTCCGCCGGCGGCTTTGTCGGTCTCCTTGCGCGCCTTGTTCTTGGGCTTGGGCGCGTCGTCGATGAGGAGGGTGTCGAGCGGGAGCGAGTCGGGGAGGATGAAGTAGCGGATGGTGGAGCCGCGGATGTTGATGGTGTCCAGAGAGATGGGGTCGCGGTTGCGGATCGTCATCTTGACGGTGCGCAGGGAGGTGTTCATCTTCACGTCGACGGAGAGGATCGTGCCGTGTAGGATTGTGCCTGTAACACACACACACACACACACACCGTGGTCAATTCTGTGTCTCTCCTGTCTGGAAGCTTCCTGGGGGAGCAAAGGAAGAGGGAGGAGAAGGAGGAGGAGGTGGTGGTGGAGGAGGAGGTGTACCATTCTTGAGCTCAACGGTGACTGTTTCGTTTTGGCATTTCATGAGAAACCTGGTTGGGGAGAGGGGAGTAAGGTTAGCTTAGCTTTCTTTTGCCCTCCATTTTTTTTGTGCAGGAGGGAGGTGCGAGGTCGGAAGGTAGGCAATGCGGACGGGGAGCGGGGGGGAAGGTACCTGACGAGCTTCATGATGGGCGTGTATGAGGGGGGGAATGTGTGGTGATAGGCGTGTGGGGGGAGAGGTTGGGGGGAGAGTTGTTGGGCTGTGGGTTCGTTGTCGACGACGACACTGTTTGGGCGGGTGTTACCCTGTCGTTAGGCGGCCTTGGCAGGAGTTTCTTGGCGGGAGTTTCTACTGATTTGGAGCTCGTGGATCATGCAGGTGGGCTGGGTTGATGAAAAGATGGGATGGGAGTAGACACTTGAGTAGAGAGCTCGCCTGCTACCAATAGCTATATCTGTCCTAAGATTTGGGATCATGTCGTTAGAGACCTATTGGCCGGTGTCACCTTTCAATGGTGCCAAGACTATAGCACTAAGTCGAGTGATAGCGCATGAAGCACACCTACACAGCTAAATGCAAGAACTTATTCGAGATACTACATGTAGTTGAAGAATGTATAATTAATTCTCGTTGCTAAAAAGAGATAAAAGTTCCCAACTCCCATCCCCTGTGGCCGGGGCGGAAGCTGGTAATCTTTGCTGAAATCACTCCTTGGATAGTGAAGTCAGCGCGGGTTGAACGAGCACGCATATTTAAGACACAGCAGGTATTGAGAACAATGGCTCGGCCAAATACCGCTGGGACATCCAACCCAATGTTTATACTCGTTCTTTTGGTAGCTTTGGCTCACGCGGCACGCTAGTCCAGGAGCGCCCCTAACCCTTAGCCAAAAGCATACATGTACCAAGACTTACGATAATCCTTTCGGCACTTAAACTCTTATTCCACCCTAAAACACCGGGTTAACAAAATTATCCGGACACTCGCGTCGCAACCACAAAAATTGGCTAGAATAACCGAACTTTCAAACCACTTCAACTGAGCTCCTATCAAAACCTAAAATAATAGAGGCATAAGGAATCATAGAAATCAAATCTCTTGACTTTTCTTCTTATGGTTGTAGAGAGGGGGGAGGGGGGGGCGGTTTTGAAGTTGAAAATTTGGTTGTAATGCAGTATCCGGATAATTTTTGATAACTCGAATTCAATTATTATCTCCGTCTATCGTAAAGACAGCGCCCTACTTACCAAGGTAAAGCGCATGTACTCCCTCTGTAGACTGGTTACAGTGCGGATACTGCAATTCGCAGTGCTAACTATCCTCAATACATGTAGTATATCAATTGCTCCGTAAAATAGTGTTGGCCTATCCAAATACATGTATCTATGCCTAAACCCTTCCTAGGAGACATTTTTTGCATCGAGTGATGGCTCATGACTTGAACCCAAATTAAACACCCTATTCCGTACATGTAGCCTGCTCATTGCTGAGATTTCATAACAGAAAAAAAAAACTCTCCAAAATAAGTCGTAAGATTCCATAATCATAATTACAACTTCATTTCTCATCACCATCCCACACCCCAACCTACTATCATGCGTATAAGCACGAAACGGACAAAAAAAGAAAAACCCTAATTACATAAAAATTCCCCTAAACACCGCTCCTGAACACACTTCCACCACCGTTTCTAAACTGTATGGTTTCTCTCCTACTCATGACCACCAACGCTCTTCCAAGTGCGTTTTCACTGTATCCTCTGCCCGCACACAGCTCTCTCTTCAACGTAGCCAAACTTGTACTCCATCCAATAGGCAGTCTCCTTCTCAGTTCAGCCTCCACTTTCCCGACCTCTTCCAACAACTCTGCACTTGTACCAGCACCCTGTCCAACCGCGTCCATTGTGCTCGCCAAGAACAGTCTGATCGCCTCATCAACGTGCTCCTCCGTTGCGATGGGCTGTAATGACAGCTTTGCGAGTGCTTCGGTGATACGGATGATAGCCTCCAGCTGTCTGACTGTGATCGGGATAGAGGAGCGCTCGTTCGCATCGACCTCGACCTGGTGAACCTTCTTTCGGATTCCAACAAAGTGGGATGAAAGCTTTTCAGCAGCATCGGGGGACAGACGTGGCGCACATTTTGTCTTGCAGTATGTGATATAGCGCTTCATACGTTCTATGCTGATGTCTGCTGCCACATCTTCCGGGGCGACACCTGCGGGAGTGCGGTTCATGTGCAATGACATAACGTGGCGGGCCATGGTTTCATCGCGAGCTGCGTTGTGCTCGTCTTTAACAATGAAGATCATATCGAATCTGGAAAGAATTGTTGTCTGGAAATCAATGTTCTCGCCAGGTGACTTCATGTCATCGTAACGGCCGAAGATAGGGTTTGCAGCAGCGAGTACAGAGGTCCTCGCATTAAGGATAGTAGTGATACCGGCCTTTGCGATAGAGATAGTTTGCTGTTCCATTGCTTCGTGGATGGCGACTCGATCTTCATCTCGCATCTTGTCGAATTCATCGATACATACGACACCACCATCGGCGAGCACCATGGCTCCCCCCTCAAGGTAGAATTCACGGGATTGTGAGTCCCGCTGGACAGATGCTGTGAGACCGGCGGCGGATGAACCTTTTCCAGAGGTGTAGATGGCGATGGGAGCAACCTTCTCAACAAATTTGAGAAGCTGAGATTTGGCAGTTCCGGGGTCACCAAGGAGGAGGACGTTGATATCACCACGAAGCTTCATGCCATCGGGAAGAATTTTCTTAGAACCGCCGAAAAGGAGGAGGGCAATTGATTTTTTGATATCTTGGAAGCCGAAAATGGATGGTGCGATACTCCGGGAGAATTTCTCATATAGCTGAGGGTCACGGGACATTTCAAGGAATTCCTGTTCCTCAGCTTCAGAAAATATCATTCCGCCTTTGGAAGAATGATCAACACTCGACTGTATACCAGCGAGGCGGATATAAGGGTTTCGAATTGCAACGGCACTCCCGGGGCCCTTTGCACCCTTGGATTGGTAGATACTGAAAACACCCATCACCGTGCAACGGGAACCGGGGACTACCTTATTTGTGAGGTAGCGATCGGCAGATACAAGAATATGACGGGGAAGTTCACCCACTGGAACCATATCCGGCGCTTCTTGAAGTTTGAGGACTTGCTGATCGATAAACGTGCACTTTTCGTGAACTACAAAGTATGGGTCCATCGGACAGCGCTCGCCTTCATCGGCAGGGTTTGAGGGACGATCGCAGGTACGAGGTAGAGCGACACCAGCGAAACCGCCAGCAACTGGGATAGTTTTCGAATTGCGGCAGTTGCGACACATTATTGACATAAGTGTGACTTTTGAGGATAGAGTAGAGGCACCAATGACAATTCCGGGGATGCGAACAAGCTTAGAAATGTAGGAGGCATTGAGATCTCGAATTGAAATGAGGTTTGCGGACGAATGAAGAATAAGTTGGCATTCGGGGAAACTACGGGAATTATCGGCGCCGGGGAAGAACATACGGCGGGCGCAGTCTTTGATGGCCATTTCGAACTGGAGAGCATTAGTGATTCGATAAAGATAAGAAGATCTTAGCTAAGGTGGGAGCGCCTACAATGGGGATAATGTCTGCTGGCTCGTTGGAAAGCTTGTGAGCAAGCTCTTCATTGAAAGAAATTAGATGGCCAATGTCGACATCGAGCATGTACAGCTTCACGAGAATGTTTGTTCGTAAGGCATCTCTTGTAAACGCATTCTGTGTCAGCAACCTGAGTAGACAAAAAGAGGAACGTCTTGTAACGCAATTGAACGTCAATGCTCACCGGTATATAAAATTGTTGTCAAGTCGGAACTCCAGAATAAATGACCTGAAGGCCTTTTGGATTTCACCTGGCTGATCATCGGGCTGGCTGTCATCTTTTGGTAGACCAGTATCGATTGTGAACACAGAAGCACGATCCATAGCGGCCAAACAGCTTTAGAAAGAACTCTTCCTTTATCGAAGTTTGACGGCCAAAATGATTATTTGTAAAAAGATGTATCGGTCTTGGGGGGGGGGGGATGTTGAGGGTGGAGGGGGACAAAGCGATTGACTAGGGGTTGAGAAAGAAGCGGTTGTCGTTTCTTTGGTAGCGAATGGCTACAAACAACACAGCTAAAACTTCTAGGGTGGGAGGTTTCGCGTTTGGACGCGTTCCAATTACCGTCCCGAAAGGGTCCAGCCTACGCACCGCCATAGTCTCTCCTTACGTAATCATGGCTCTTGGACCGACTGGGGAACTGTGGCACCGTGGCTTAAAAGGCTTAGCGCTCAGGATTTCCGTTAGTGCACAAGGATACATGTATGTAGCTTCGTTCACATCTCACTCGCAGCTTCAGCACTCAGCCTCTAAATATCCGCTAGGTAGTAGGGTCCGTGTAGGAGGTGTAAGTTGACTACACCTCTCCCGACCTCCCCCCTCCAAATATAATACCATCCCTCAATATATATCCTGTCACTCATTATCTTTAACTAAACCTCCCCTCCTCCCCCCCACCACCACCAACCTCCAGACATAATATCTCACAGCGTTTTCTTTATCCCATAAACGCCACGATGGCCTCCCCGTCCCCTTCCCGCGGTCGACCTTCTTTGGACTCGGTCGGACTTCTCTCGCCGATTCTCTCGCCATCCGCTTCAATGACGGACCTCTCTGCAGCCTTTGGTCCTCCTCGTTCAGCCCGCTCTCCCAGGGATCGCCGCGGCTCCACAGCAAGCTCCATAATCTCCCTTGGTTCGACCATAGGTACTGTAGTCGACTGGCGGGCCTCAAAGGACTATCTCGGGGGTGGTGCCAACAGCTCATGTATGTGTCAAGCTGCTTCTCCTCTTCTTCCATGCGTAAATCCCGTGTTAGCTGAATGATTCCTCCCAGCGATTGCCGCTCTTCTCGACCACCCCGTTGCCCGTACGAGTAGCTCCGTTCGACCAAGGCCTGGAGACATACCTCCGGTTACACTTTCCTCTATTCCAAAGGTAAAGCCGAGCGAATTCACGCCTTACTTATCTATATCGACAGAGTACGAGAGGTACCGGCGTGCGAAAGATCTGGGGCTGGAGGAGCATATTCGTCTGAGCAGTGTTCCACAGCGACAACTGTCTGGGGGTTCTGGGATATCACCGGCTCCAAGTGTTGCAGAGTCTGTGGTAGGGCTTGGAGAGGGTACGGGATCAAAGGATGCTTCGCCGAATGGATCCCCAAAGAAACCGGGGAGGGCTAGGAGGGCATCGCTAGCAGTGACACCATTGTCTACTGTTCCGCCGGTCTATTTTGAAGAAAACTTCCATCTCGAAAACCCACGGACATTTGATGTGGTTAGTGAACGCTCCGATGTGGTCCGTCCTACTGCCTCCGCAGAAAGTCAAGCAGAGTCTTCGGCCGCTTCCACTTCTTCTTTGTCTCAGCGTAGGGCCCTCGCTACAAATGCAATCCTACAAGAGAAGCTATCCTGGTACATGGACACTGTTGAAGTCCACCTTATATCCTCAATCTCCACTGCCTCATCCTCTTTCTTCGCCGCCCTCGGCGACCTCAGAGAACTCCACAGTGAGGCTACAGCATCTGTTCACAAGATCCAAGGTCTCCGGAAACAACTAGTTCAACTCGACGAAGAACAAGCTGTTAAAGGTTTAGAAATTATCCGGCTGCGACGACGTCGCGATAATATAGCTCGCCTTGAACGCGCCGCAAAACAAATGGAACGGGTACTTGCATCCTGCCAGGGGGTCGAGCGTTCCCTTGAACAGTCGGAAATAGAGGCTGCTCTTGCAGGGGTCGTTGAGACTGAGCGCCTCATCTCCGGTGAAGGTGAAGCAGATGCAATTGACCTTCGCCCCGTTAAATCTCTTGAGGCGGTTAATTCAGACCTCCACCATCTCCGCTGGCGTATCGGGAAGGCTTTTGAAGCCCGATTCGTTGAATCTCTCCTCTCCGATATACGGAAGCACGTTGATCGTGTACCTTCTGCTGAAACCCTTCGTCGTTTCGCGCAATCCTTTCAGCGCGATCAGTACCAACGGTTTGTATCAGCCAAACAACAAAACAACCTTCAGCCTCCGCCACGTTCTTCGTCACTACCCCCCGAATACACTCAGCTCTCTGATAATCTCCGTGCATTGCTAATGCGACACCTCAATGGATTACAGCGTGCTAAGCATGTCAATGAAGCTGTACAAGCGTATCGCGACTCTGTTATAAAAGAAGCAAAGTCACTCATACGGCGTAACATGCCCAGCGATGATGACAATGAATCGATAATGTCCTCAATGACCAATTCTCGCTCGGGGGGCGTTCGGAGCTCGCAAGATAAATCTATGCTCCTTGCGCGTTCATTACGAAGTCTTGGCCCAGCGGACGCAGAGGATCTGTTAGTAAGAATCTACACCGGAGTGTCTGAGTTGATACGCAGGCTTGGAACGCAGCAGAAGATGTTACTGGATGTAACAATGCGAATGGGGGAGACAGGAGTTGGAGGCATGTTGAGTCCTCGATTAGAGCAAAATGGATTTGGGGCTGTCACAAATGGTGACTCGAGAGCTACCTCGCCCGGTTTAGACCGTAGCAACGGCTTCCCACATCATCCTGGCCCCGTGGGTGGGGATGCAATCAATATGGATATTTCCGATCTCATCTCTTCTGCTGTGGAAATCGCGCAGTCACAAATCGTCAAGATCGTAAAAGTCCGAACTGAGCAAGTGACATCCTACTCGCCTGAATGGTTCCTGCGATATTTTATGCTCAATAGACTATTTACACAGGAGTGTGAGGCTGTGTCAGTCAGGGTTGGGAGTGGATTGCAGAATGCAGTGAGTAACCAGATTAGAGAATTTCTTGAGAAATGGCAGAAAGAAAGGATTCGGACTTTGGCAGAAGGACTTGAAAAAGATCGATGGGCGCCAAAAGAATGGGATGAGTCCCGACAGGCGGGGGTGAATCGGATTTGTGAGAGTGCGACTAGAGACCCAGAGGAGTGGATAAAGAGTGGGAGGATTTGGGAGTTGCGGGAGGAGGAAAATAACCCAACTGCTCCTATAACAAACGGGAACGGCCCCCCAATCACAAATGGTCCCTCGCCCACAAATGGCCCCCCGACCACAAACGGTACTCCGGTTGTGCCTGTGGAAAACGGCAATCCGCAAACAAATGGCGAGTCCCCAAAGAAGGCATACGCAACGGTTGATGAATCGTCTTTCATCCTTCCAGAGTCCGGTCTTATGGTATTAAGAGAGCTTGAAATGTACTTGAGGCTAGTAGTAGTGATGCCTGGTATGGCGGCCGAGATTGCACAGAACCTACTGAGCTTTCTAAAGGTTCATAATAGCCGCACCTATCAATTGATTCTTGGGGCAGGAGCAACAAAGACAGCGGGGCTCAAGAGTATCACCACAAAACATCTAGCAATGGCAAGCCAAGGGTTAAGCGTTGTAGTTGCGCTGATTCCATATATAAGAGAATGTGTCCGAAGACGAGCAGGCACTAATGCTGGCGGGGTGCTAGCTGATTTTGATAAAGTAAAACGGGTATGTACTCTATCTTCATCATGGTTTATTATCCGCTCACAATATCCATTAGACATACCAACAATACCAAACTGAGATACACTCCAAACTCACCTCTATCATGTCAGATCGCGCTAGGGTGCATGTTAATAATCTGATCAAAATGGACTGGGAGCGTGACTGGATAGACCAAGGAGGAGACCCAGAAAAATACTACATGGATACGTTGTGCCGCGAGACAACAGTACTGCATAAGGTATTGAGCAAACATCTGCCAAATGAGACTCTATTGAGTATCATGGAGCCAGTGTTTCAAGATTACAAGTGGCGACTACGAGAGGGGTGGGCAGAGGTTGTGGTCAGGAGCGAGGCGGGCAAGCAGAGGTATGGGCTTCCTCTTCTAATATGCGCTGTAAATACTAAATTTCCGTAGGATTTTGAGGGATGCGCAGACTTTCAATGATCGCTTGAGCAAGTTGGATGGGTTCGGGGATTCTGGAGGAGCGCTACTGGAGGCCGCAAGAGGGAAGGTAGTGAGGCCGAATGGATTGACTAGCAGAAGTGGGACACCGATATTGAGATAAGGACATTGCAGGAAGGTTAATTATTTCTGGGGCTCCCTTTTTTCTCTTTTTTTTCTTCTCTCGGGGTTCTTTTTTGACATACGAATTGATGTGGTCGTTGTGTGGGTTGGCCGGTTGGTTGTAATCTGTTGGGTTTGCTTGCTTGGTGTGTAATTTTTTTTTTTCTTATCCTTTTATTTTCCATGGTTTGCATGTTTGGGGAATATTCTTTTTGAGGCTGGTTGGTTTGGGGAGCTGCTGTTTACCTTGATTTAACTGTAGGGGGTGTAATAAGGGTTAGGGATCCAAAAGTAATTACTTTTTTTTCTGGGGATGTTTATATTAGAGGAGTTTCCTTTTCTTCAGTTTTGGACTAGGCTGTAGAGTTTTAATATATATAGGGACTGTGATTGAAGCGTCTGGGAGGATTTCGCTTCATAGTCCAGCACCAAGGTGCGAATCGATAATACGAGTGATATTTTGTGCTTCAAGCCTGGTTGGTTTTTTGTTTTGTTTTGTTTAATTCATTGATTGTCAGGCCTGGTTGGCGCAGTGGTAGGAAACCAGAACTTGTACACCTACCGTAACGACAATAATAAGATAGAGGTAAAGTAATAAGTAGTGTATTTTATTTACGCGAGTTATTTTAGTACCTACGTATATATGCGTACTAACGCACTTTGATATAGAGAATATGTACGGTTGGATAAATACATGGGTTGTAGTGTTCGAGCAGATATGTGGCAATTCATCCTAAAGGCACATATATGTAGTTGGATGCCTTATAGGATGCCTGAATGTGAGAAATTGATATATAAACCTTCGATCCTGCTATTAAGTCCATGCTCTTCTCCTCTTCCTTCCTTCCTTTCCCTATTACCTGTCTGCTCGCGATTACTGCTTCTTTATTGTGTCTCTTTACACCCAAGTTTTATTGGGATAACATATATAGCTAACGATACATATATTTATAGCTAGCTGGCTATGCCTTTGGTTTATGGAAGTTGGGAGCCGGAGGATTGAAGATACTCTGACTAGCTATCGGTGTTCATTTTCACTTCAATATATATACGATCACGCCGATCAATTCATACCGAAGTCTCCTGCTGTGTGGGGAGTGGATCGAGGAACGAATTCAACCCATGCATTCTATTCCGCAAATTCCGGAATTAACCTCGACTACTTATGGTCGGAGCCCGAAGCAACCAAAAAAGAAAAAGAAAAAAAGTTTGTACTTCGGGGCACCCTTTATCCTGCTATTCTATCGGTTGATCGATGCTAATGATACGGTGCCGTATACAGAAAAAAAAATGGACAGTTTGGATACTTTTATATCGTTCTTGCACGACTGTGTTGAGCTGGAATTATTCTAAGTAGCTATTTCATGGCGAGGGCTTTTAAGGGTAGCTGGTAAGTTCTCACTATTTCTTTGTGAGCTTTTTGTTATTTGGAACGGCCCGAGCAGATAGTGTTAGAGATCACGTAGATAAGCTATATAGATGTGAAGAGGCGAGCAAACGTCCTTTGAATGCTTATTTCTTTTAATCAAATGTAGTTGATCTTAGTCAATCGAGGGTACCTCTCTTTTTCTATAATCTCAGCGTGATTGTTTAAGTTCATTTTTAATATAGTACTTGATACTAGATAGCTCAAATCAACTCTACTAAGAAATGAGATCTCATTTAATTAAAGACGATGTATCCGACATGGTGATCTCTTCAAGGATAGGTGTAATATAGACGAGTATACTACTATATCTACAACTGCAAGTATTTATAGAATACACGTGATAATTAAATCTGTTCCATTCTTTAATATAAAATCTTTAATATATCAACATCTATCCCTAGCTAATATGCACCGCTTTCTACCCTCCCGCTACTCCTTTCCTACCTTACTTTATATATGGAGATCTAAAATATGAGGCGTAAATTTCCATAGCCTCTCCCGAGTTTTCTACAGACTCTCCTCCATTTTCTAAACCAGTCAATCAATCAATCCTCCGTTTCCTGCGTATGGCTCTGTATCTCCATAAGGCGAGTGATAATTCATGACCATAAACTTTCCGTCCTCGACAGGACAAATAATGATAGGCAAAGCGTCCCGGTTCAAGAGTACACATGCTGTCATAATATAAAATGTTTATTCTCTAGTATGTTAGCTGATTATACTAAAAGATCAAGAAAACCAAAGTTTGTTTATTCTCTGCAGCTGTCTTTGAAGTTTAAAGTTTAGATACCGAGATGTACGTTAGTGATTAATTACGCATTTACAAAGAGATAAATAAAGCATAGATATCTAGATATCTATTCCTGATTACTTTTAGGTCTTTTACTTTTCATTCTTCTCTCTGGCATTGGGATCCCGTGAATCTCCTGTACTTGTTGTCTGCTTCTTTCTCCTCTTTATTAGCTTTATGCCTAAGAGAAGATAAGTAAAGCTATATATAAGTGATGCAGCTTTTTACAAGTGTCATCTATGGGCCCAGAACAAAAAGAGACCGCCCTATATGATAACTTACTAGACATGCAGGTACGGACACTGCATATTGTATAACAAGAGAATAGTGGCGCATTTTTAAATGACCCCATGCTGCAAAACTTCCTAATCAGGA
This sequence comes from Morchella eximia, assembly GCA_024713935.1. Lineage (NCBI taxonomy): Eukaryota > Fungi > Ascomycota > Pezizomycetes > Pezizales > Morchellaceae > Morchella > Morchella eximia. The sequence goes on from JAMGZG010000019.1 coordinate 1,105,241, forward strand.
GATAGTATTCTTCAAAGAGACCACTAATAGAGGTAGCTCCAAAGTACGTCACCACTCACCTCTCCTGCCACACCTGCAAACAAATACAGTATAGCGCGAATCTTATTCCCTCCCAAACGTAAAACTCGAGCCTGACGCTAAACCGAATATGTCTACCGACGAAGACTCTTCACTCACTCGCAAAAACCACCTTTCCAGGATCGACGAGCTAAAAACTCGAATCAAGACGACCCAGGAACTCTACGCAAACCTTAAAGTCCGGTATAAAGACCTAAACCAAAAGATCTTCAGGACCGGCGCTCGAGGCCATGCTTTAAAAGCACTCCCAAAGTTCTATAGAACCGTCGTCACCGACGAAAAGAAATGGGAGAAGCTAATGTACGAGAAGGCTGAAATCGCGGGAGGCCTGGAGGACCTAGAAGAGGTCCTCGCCGTCTTACAGGCAAAGATGGATGAGCTGCTAGTGTCCCTACCAGCACGGTAAGAACCCATTCCCATGATTTGCCGGAATCCGGTATAGTTATTGAGTGCTATTCAGATGGTTCAGTGGCTAATAGATTCTGCTGATTTACAGAAAGAATATGCTCATTCCTATGCCGAGAAAGGTGTCGCTCATTGACCTCAGAGAATCGGGGATTGGTCGGTTGTTGGGTCAACAGTAAGTTCATGTCCAGAGCCAGCCTTACTAACTATAAATAATTCGGACACCTAGCTAAAATAATCTCTAGTTAATAACTGTTATTGAACCGCCCTCACTAGGGTGAGGTTAGTCTCCTAAAGTTACGATGGTCATCAAAACAACAATAAAGGGGATTATTAAGCAATTTCTAATATAATCTCATCTTTTGCGCCAGGGTCGACAAAGCCTGCTCAGAAACCCCCGACTACTATTTAGTCAAAGATTATCTTTCTCGTACACCATGTATGTAGTTAGCTAGGCGGTAAAAAAATATGCTGGAGTATATATACTCTCGGCTTTCCAATTCGGTGATTTGAATAATATTAATAGGTAGTTAATCACGATTCTCTTAATTATCCCTACAGAATTTCAATTTTATTTAGTCTTGCTTCCATGTATCCAACGATACTCCAGCCCTCTACTCGTGTTCGTTCCCAGATCCGCACCTATAGAAGGTACAACGGAATTTCTAGTGATAAATCCACCTGTTCCTTCAGGTTTAGCTTGCTGTGTTAGAAACTCCAAGCTCAATTTTATCCATACCGGGACTAGCCTTTACTACAGATGGTACATGTATTCAAATCAGATTTTACCATATACGTAGTACGTAAATAAGTACATGTAGCTACTGGTCATATATACGTGTTCATATAAACATGTGTACAAGCGTTAATGTAACGTTGACCTGTATACTACGCTCTTATAGAGACATCTTTACAAATACGTGAGTACACATATATATATATCAGGTTTAGTATGTACGTAGGGCATATGTCACCAACTGAGTACCAGGACGTGGCCACAGTCGAGTTCACGAGGTGGCCAGTTTAGATCCAATCCTCTACCTATAAATTGAACCTAAACTTCTACATTATCAACCATCATGCTCTCCTCTCGTCTTTATCGATTGGCTCCAATCGTTGGGACAGTACTATGGATCTAGATCTGTACTGCATCAGTCACTGCTTTCTCTGCTTCCATATCTTGCCTGCTGCCTCAAATTATTTTATTATCTCTGTTTTTCTTGCTTCTTTTCGACCTCAGTGGCTAACGAGACCTCTTTGTATAGCTTCATATTCGGAAAATCGACCAGAATTAATCATCGGAGAGTTGAGAGACTTCGATGGTTGATGTGAATTGAGTTTGACAAGGATCGGTTATTGGGAGGTTCTTGATTTCCAGTAAAACTCACAGACAACCCCTCTTGGGGAAGGGGGAATGACACCCCGCTACGCGCAGCATAAGATCATATCCCAAAAGTTTAGTTCTCTCCTTCTTCTAATATGTTCATTTCTAGATCTAATGTGTTGCACTTGCAGAAAATTGAAAGTATGGATGCACACGACCGGCGACATCGACTGGATTGCAGTGAGAGCGACCCGATGGCCTTAGTGGGGCAGCGAGATGAGTACGAGTAGAGTTAGCTGTTGAAAGTAGGTTTGGAATTTTCTTATCTCCCTTTTTTTTATTTGAGGTGGCAGGCAATTTTATTTGTATGTATTTGGTTATACTGGATCAAATTTGAGAACTTCATTTTTATAATATATTGTTCTACGTATACGACCTGCATCGATTGGTCAATCGGTGCTACTGTTCAGATACATGCTGGTCTAGTCTATCCAGTGAATTACGTATCCAATTAAAGAACTTTGTGCAGAAGATATACAGCCATGATCACTTTGTTGTTACGTTCAAATAGATTCTCTCTACACAGAAATAATTGTGATGAAGGTAGTAACATGCACTGAGGCGTAACTTGTGGGCGGCTGTAGTACCGAGTGACCGCGTATGATGGGTACATTCATGAATCATCACTCGACCAGGATCTATGGTTCCCGGGTCGGGTTTGACATGCAGATGTTGAGCCTTGACACATGGTAAGATATACAAGAAGTTCTTGGAAAAAAAGACTACATATATAAACTTGTCTAATGGGAATAACGTCGCAGGGGAGTGAATGCAGAACAAATGCAGACGTCTATCTAGTTAATTTGAAGAACTGGGATCGGACTGACTCCTGAACCTATACCATCTGAGGATAAGAGAAGCTTGATCGATTGGGTTGAACGCAAAGGTCCGTTCATGCTAGCTATTGTGCGAAAACTTGTCAACTATTCAACATAAGTATAGACACCTTCACTCATGGAATGCAGTGAATTTCGACTACAGAAACCAGGCAACGGTGGTGACTTCTAGAGCATATGTCAATTCCAGAATCAAATACACGCGAAAACCGTCCGTTTCACTAGGTCTAATTATGGCAAACGCTACACCCTTCTAACCAAAAGAGCCCACTAACCGAGTCCAAATAATAGACGGTATCACGATGACCTCACTACAGGACTTCAATCCCGTAAGGACAATGTGTCCCCAAATCCCCCCAACTCTCCCACATATACCTCTTCTCATCACGAAACCCTTTCTTACTTTCATCTCCACTGAGAGAAAAAGAAGAAGAAAAAAATGGCCGCCCTCCGCCGCCTCTTCAAGCCGAAAAAACCACAGTATTCCACCTCCACCTCCCCCTCACTCCCCTCCCAGGCCCAAGAGGACTCCAAATCTGCAGCCGGAGACGCCAAACCTCCACCACCAGCAGCCGATAAACCAGCCAAACCAGAAAAGGAAAACAACCCGCTGAAATACACCTTCCCCTCCCCCTGGGTCTCCAAGAAGGCCGGGGAAAACCAAGAGACCGCCGTCGTCCTCCACGTCCCGCAGGAACCCCCATCCTGCACCAAGTGTGGCGGGGCCCAGAACCTGCAGTACGCGATCGGGCTCTCGGCACTGCTGGACGTGAGTAAGATGCTGCTGTCGATGCTGTGCGTGGTGCTTGGTGTTGTGGTGATGGTGCTGATGTCGGCGACGTGGGTGCTGACGAGGGCGTCGGCGGGGTTGGAGGGGTTTTATTTTGGGCTTGACAAGAAGAAAGAGAAGAACGAGGAGGAGGGGGCGGGGGGGAAGAAGGAGGGGAAGGTGCTGATTGGCGTGGAGAAGGTGGAAGGTGGGAGTGAGGTGAGGTGTCTCCGCCGTGATAGTAATGGGGAGCTGTATGAGCTGGATAATTATAATGCATACCAGCCGGAGGAGGGGTATGAGTTTGTGCCGGAGATTAGGCCGGTGATTGTGTTTAGGCAGGAGAGGCTGGAGTTTGCGGCGGCGAGAAGGGCGTGGTTGCGGGGTGAGAGGAGGGGTGGGGGGAGGGTTGTGAGAGGTGATGGTGGTGGTGATGGTGTTGTATGGTAGTGCTGCAATTGAATAGAGTATGAGCTTGCAGTTAAGTGCAGGGCTGGTTTGCAGTTAATTGGGAGAATTAGATGTGATTAGAAACTAAGTGTCTGTGATTGTCAATTGCTGTGAAACTAATGCTATGAAAAATAATGCCAATGAAACTAATGCCTGTAAGCCAATGCCTATATATATATATATATATAAAACACCAATTGAACACTGAAACTCCTTCCCATGGATCCAAAAATGCTATATAACTACATCATAGGTATCAAACTCCCCAAAAGCCAAAAACCAAAACCAAAACCAACCGAAACTCCTAAACCTTCAACACCGCCGGACGCTCACCGCAGCCACCGCAGTAACAGTAGTAGTAGCAGCAGTAGATCTCCTCGCACTATCCAATATATCCGCAGCCACCGCAGCAGCAGCAGCAGTAGCAGCAGTAGGTCACCTCGCACTATCCAATATATCCACAACCCTATGCAGCCCCCTCATCACCGCAATATCCCTCGCCGTATACCCATCATCCGAGCGCAGCCCCGTATCCGCCCCACTCTTCAACAGCAGCTCCAGCAGCGCCGCCAAATTGCGATTAAACCCCGCCGAGTAGCCCTGATGCATCACGCAGTGCAGCGCCGTCCTCCCATCCAGATTGCGCATATTCACGTCCGCGCCGCGCTGTAGTAGGAACCGGACCATGCCCGGCGACGCCACGTAGGCGGCAATGTAGAGCACCGTGTGCCCGCCCGCGTCGCGCGTGTCGACGCGGGCGCCGTGCTCGATGAGCATCTGCGTGGTCTGCATGTGCCCGTGGCGGATTGCGACGTGCAGGGCGTCGCGCCCGCTGACGGTGCGGTAGTTGATGTCGGCGCCGAGGGAGACGAGGAGCGCGGGGACGGTGAAGGAGACGCGCGGGGAGATGGAGTGGTGTAGCGGCGGTTGGCCGAGGAGGGCGTCGGGCGCGTTGATGTCGAAGTGCTTTTGCTGCACGAGGAGCTTGATGAGTGGTTTGTGGCCGCGGGAGGAGGCCCAGTGGAGCGCGCCGAGGCCGGAGTAGGGCTGGGTTGCGCGGTGGTGGAGGTGTGGGGTGAGGAGGTGGGAGAGGCGGCGGCAGGTGAGGAGGAGGGAGGCGGCGTCTTTGGCGAATCGGAGGTGTTCAGCGATTATGAGGAGGAGCTCGTTGGGGAGGGCGAGGAGGGGCATTTTTGTTGAGCTTGGTGGTGGTGGCGAGAGGGGGGAGCTGGTTATAGCTGATTGATAGGTATCGAGAGCTCGCGATAGAGCTCGGAGCTGCGAGATAACGATAGGCTAATTATAGCTATTAGCCGGGGTCTTTGCGATAAACAAATGGATATGGAGAAACTCGGGGGATCGAGAGTTTGTAGAGAGCTTCATATACTAGCAATGGGGAATTCGAAGGCAGCAAGATACCGCAGTATCCAGGCTGTGTTTCTTCTCCTCTCCTCCTGTCGCGCATGGTGTCACTCAGACACGAGACTATCGTAAGAGTTACTCACCCAATGGACAGGTCAGGGCAGGGTAACCCGGTGCCTCAGCAGAGCGTGATACAGACAACCAGACAGACCTCTTGGCCCGCTGTCTCACACCGGCCTCATAGACAGACGGATAGACCGCACCTGAATAGTGATAGGACAGCACAGTAATCCACGCATCGATCCAACGCCTCACGGTGTTGGTAGAGTACAACCCCGTGGAGAAGAATATGTCTCACATCACTCGTCTACCCGGGTACCAGTTGTTTCCAACGGCCCTGGCCAAACACCACCACCCCCAACGCGCCCGCCGAAGGTACCGAGCGAGAGGCCTTATCAGCGTCAGACTATAGCCCGAGTGAGAATTTATGAGCGGGATTAAACAAACACCACCCGGTTACCCTACATTGCGGCTACGTAGAGTACCCCGGCCTAACGATGCAGCTAGGTAGGCCAATCAGAGAGCGAGGCTGATACGAGAACGAGTACGGACGGTATGGATTGATCCGGGGGGTGACTAGAGTACATACAGCAGCGGCATGGTCCCTACTATTCTGGAAAACCGAGGCTGCCCACTCACAATACGATTTACTAAGAACAGTAAAAAAATAAAGGCTACATACCGAGAATTAGGTAGGTAGGCGGTGACGTGTTAGAAGCTCCAGCCCCATTCCAATCTCCTGAAAGAGTAAACGTTAGAGTACGGGGCCACTTCCGCCGCTCGCTCAGGCCAGGGGGTGTGATTTTCAAGAACAAAAAATGTAGTCTCGTGTGTGTGTGTGTTAGTTAGGATCGTTGTTTTGGTCTTGGACGACTCAAGGTTGATTGGTTGGTTGGTTGAATTTGAGCGGCGGCAGATGTGGAAATGAGCCAGAATAATTGACACGGCCAGAATAGTAATGATGCCGAGAGAGGGAGGAGGTCTCTCGCTAGAGTAGTATGTAGTAGAGTAGAGTAGTTGCCTCTATATTCTACTCTACGGACAGACAGGCAGACGTTGTCACGTCACGTCACGTCACTTTGGTTGGTTGGGTCATGGACTTTACCTCCTTCTGGATCTTGTCTTGTCTTTCACTTCTATCACTCGATCGACGTCTTTAAAAGTGCCTACAACCGCGATACACACGTGTTCGCACGAGATCCACAACCGATATCGAGATCCAGCGCCTCGGGGCTATATTTGCACTTAACGAGATTATGGCTTTTCTCTTCCTTGGTCCCAGGCACCAGCCAACCTTACATAACATAGCCAGACCAGACGTTGAAAGAAAGTTGATAATGCCAAGAAAATATACCCACCCGGACTGGGAAGACTATACGCCGGACCGGTGACGGCTGAATCGAGAATGTATGTAGGGGAAACCTGGATTTCTTATTTTTCTCCTTTTCTTTCTTGGGTAACGATAGGTATGGTGGGTACATGTAGGTATGGTATGTATATGGGAGAATAATATAGTATCGGCTGTTTCAAATAAAAACCCCCTCGGGATGTGCCGTTTGGTATCGAATCGGGGTATCTAAGTGACACTCGAATTTCTGTTTCTGGTGTTGGTTACATCTACCAGTCAACCTACACTTCACTACTATTTCTGACCGCTATAAGCTTTCTTTAGACAAACGAAGAGGAGGCCGGGCAAGAGTCAATTGAAGCAAGCAAGCAAAGCATCAATCGCGGAACCGCACCAAATATGAAATATAAAATGAAAAAAACCTGGAATCCCCTATTACTACAAGAAATCGTGCACATCGTTCTTTCCCCCACCACCGCCTCTCCCCTTCCGACCCAACCTTGGCAGCCTGCATTTTGTGTTGTCGTTGACATGATGGATGATATCTATGTCACATTGGTTTTTCCATCTTTACTCAACTTCCAACACTTCTCTAATTCAAAAACCCCCCACCCGCGCCTTTCCCTTTCCCTTTTCCCCGTCCGCTTCGCCCCTCGCTCTGTAAATGGATGCGTGAAAAAATATTTATATATTTATAATGCAGGTTTTTTTTTATGGTGTTTGTGCGGTCATTTCGAGGCGCGCGCGCGAGGTTCATCGAGGAGAGACCCCTCTATTTGTTCTCGGGGTAGAGGTCCTCGACGAGGGAGACGCCCAGCTCCTCGCGGAGGTCCTTGAGCTCATCAAGGTACTGGTGGTACTGTTGCTTGTTCTCAACTTTGGCCTTGATGCCTATTTAACCGGTTTGGGTTAGTTCGTTTTCGGACTTAAGGATAATTAAGCAGTGAGACATATAGGTCTCATGATAACAGGGCAAAATACCCTCGAAGATCCTCACGGCGGTGGGGAAATCGTTAACACGTCTGGCGGCCTTGAGGGCGGCAATGATGACGGAGGGGGAGGGTACAAGATCGTAGGCGAAGGCGTTGTTGAGGTTGCGCTATATATATATCAATCTCGTTAATATTTCAAGAGACATCATCGGATGAACATGCGGCAAGGCTTTTTTTTTTTTTTTTTCTTTTCTCTGAGGAGGACTACAAACCTGGAGTTCAAAGACATCGTTGACATTCTCAAATTCCTTCTCGTACCTGGCGGGGTGGAAAATCAGACGTTAGCTGGACGGACTGACCGGTTGTTGTTGCGCCTGACATCACCCCACACCACGAGAAAAAAAGGCCCGAAAAGCCAACGGTTCCCTCGGTTTATTTTGGCCAACAAACAATTGAAGTCCCGACAGGTAGCGGAGGGTCAAATCGTCTTTGGATATAAGACTGAAGATCAGGAACCCTACCTAGCGGTGAACTCCTCGAAGCTCTCCTCGTGGGAATCGCTGTAGAATCTGATAGCGGATGCCTTTGACGCAACAGTGGGGACCACAGCCCTCGGAACCTGGGTGGAGGTTCTCAAGATTGGCCTAGCGGCAGAGGAAGCGATACGGAGGAAAGAGGTCATCGGAAAGTCGTGGTCGGGGAGGAACAAGACGAAAAATGGAGGGGAGGGTGTGTACAATTGAGCGGATACGGGGTCTGTGATGGATTCGGCTGTCGTGGGGAGATGGAAAGGCGGGATTATGCAGTGGGCTGAGGTTGAGAGGTGGGCTTTGTGAGGGGTGATACGCCGAGAGGGGGTCATTCGAGGAACGGGTAAACTGGTTGGCTTTGGTGAGGAGTTTTGACGAGGATCTTCAAGTCTCACGTGACCTCACGCTCGCTGCTCTAACAGGTTTCCCCCCTTCGAATGTCATGCAGGCTGAGCCAGAGAAACAAGTCGGGATAGACACCGACCTTTAAGGAAAGGCTCGGCAGAGGCGCATGGTTCTGGCTGGCATCTTGGTAAATGTCACGTATGTGTTCTCGAACCTCTACTAACGCAGGAGGCACTTTGCGATCCAAAACAACTGAACCCCCCCCACCTCCTATCGTATGTTGAAATTCCGGGGGAAGGAGATTTTCTTTTAATTCCTCAATCGATGTACCCAGAGAGATCGCCCAAAATTAGATGTGTACATGTATCTAGATAACCTTTTTTTTAAACTCCCGCAATCAGGGTCAAGTTAATGAAGTAGTCTGCCTTGTGATAGGTAAATAGACGCAACCCTACGCTCATACTCGGAGTTTCGCACGCGCGGTATGCCGAAGTACCAATGGTATTTTGCATGAAGTTTTTCTGGCATTTAGTGATTTTCACATGCTTATTTATTCCATGGACGGTAGAGCAAATTACTTTCGGATGCGGAGGAGCTTTTTCGGTGGGCGAATGAACGAGTCTACGCCGAATGAGCACGTGTGAGACCTTCCCCCTTTCCAGCCGCAGATTCATGCTCTTTTTCCTCTCTCGCTCCCCCTTCGCAACCCAGGCAATTGGCTACGATAATATCTTCCACCGCTCCCTTCTCTTCTCCTTCTTTCCCTTCCATTTCCTTCGCTCTTCACTTCCAGCCTCCTTCTTTCCCCTTTCCTCATCAACACCGAGGGTACCCCAAGGGACTCGACGCTTTTAATCAACGGCCTTCCCCCCCTTACATTCTTTCGTTCCTTATCCACTACCACCTTTTTCTGCTCTTGCAATCCTTCAATCATAGTAATTAATATACAACTATCACACTCATTACGCCATGTCAGTATCAGTGGACAGCCTCATGAAGGCCATAGACATCCAGGCACCTAGCATTGACAGGCCATTTGGTATTCACCTATGGCCCCTATTTGATCAGCTATACACGGCGGTCACCGGAACATCCGCGAATGACTTCGTATTCCAGCCTGGAGTGAACCCGATCTCGACATTCAAAGATAGCGCATGCATTATCGCGGCCTACTATGCAATCCTCGCCGGTGGATCGTTCATCATGAAGGGGCTACCCGCCTTTAAACTCAAGACTATTTTCCAGATTCACAATTTTGCTTTGACACTTGTATCCGGAGGACTATTATTGCTCTTCATTGAGCAGATTATTCCTACGCTGTACAATAACGGGCTATTCTACACGATCTGCAATGTCGGGGGTGGTTGGACTCAGCCATTGGTCCTTCTGTACTACGTATGTTCTACGCGTCCAACTATTTTAGGGTATTTGTTGTGGCAGTGCTAACAGACGCGTGAATGCTCAGTTGAACTATCTTACCAAATATGTAGAGCTCTTGGATACCATCTTCCTTGTCGTTAAGAAGAAGCCTCTCAGTATGATCCCCTTGTCAAAATCAACACAATGCTCCAATTCTGACCAGATATAGCCTTCTTACACTGCTACCATCACGGAGCCACCGCTCTACTTTGCTTCACTCAGCTCGTCGGTAGCACTTCAGTGGTGAGTAATCAAAAAATCGCGATAAGGTTCTTCCCGGGGGTCTTGAACTAACGATCATCGCAGTCATGGGTTCCTATCTCTATCAACTTGATGGTCCACGTCGTCATGTACTGGTACTACTTCCAGTCTGCCCGTGGTATCCGCGTTTGGTGGAAACAGTGGATCACTCGTCTCCAGATTGCGCAGTTCGTCATTGACATTGGTATGTCTCATCCGCGCCTTTGCCAAGCTTGGATTTCCAACAGGACTAACATCGCAATCTCATAGGCTTCATCTACTTCGCGTCATACACTTACTTCACCTCCACCTACTGGCCCCACATCCCCAATGCTGGAAACTGCGCCGGTGAGGAATACGCTGCGTACTCAGGGGTGGGAGTCATCACATCTTACCTTGTTCTGTTCATCTCTTTCTACGTTGCCACCTACAAGAAGGGCGGAAAACCCTCCGTTAAGAAGACCGTCCAGAACGGCACTGCCGCCATCAACGGTAATGGCAATGGAGTCAGCAACGGAAAGGCCGTTAACGGCAGCGCCAAGAAGGCCAACGGAAACGGAGCTGTCCGATCCCGCAAAGCTTAAAGAACGAAAAAGCAAGGACAGATTTTTTTGATGATTTCGATGGGGGAAAGAATTTATATGTCTGAATTTGTGGGGAGTTGGGTTGCGAATATGTAATATTGTTGAACGGATTTTGGTGGTGAACTGGGAGCCTGGGGTAGGCTGGCAAAACTAATGGGTAATTCATGTCTTGATCTGATTATGAATTCGTGGGGGATGGGTGGGGTTGCATCTCATTGGGAAAGGTCTTTACAATTTCACTCGGTCAAACTGTAGGGTTTTTGTGTTTTATTTTTACCTCTTCTTTACGGGCCCCTTTTTTTGTTTCATGTAGGTATATTTCTCACCTTTCTGATTTTGTTGCATTCTTCTTTTCTATTTTTCTCAGGAAGGATTTTATGCGCCGCGATCTGATACAAATTTGTCTTTTTTTTTTTCTGTTTGACCGAGAAATAATCATTATAGAGCGAGGAAGGACGTTTTTGTTCCTCTCTACAAAAGGGATTTAGACACCCCCGAAATATAAAATACTGCTTAATCAAAAGAAAAGAAGAAGAAGAAACCTGGTTCTTTCAGTTTAATCGTGATCGCATTGCATTCCATTCATCCGAAATTCCTTTGCCTTGTTTTTTTTTTTTTTTTTTGTGCTCATGTATGCGCTGTAAAATGAAGACGCATATGCTGCAGGGCCGAAATTTCACTCATAAGCTCTCACTCATCAAGCACATGCACACACACATAATACCCATTTCCATCACACTAACATACAAACCATTACCGACTTTATGTCAAACTAACAAGTAACTTTTCCTTCAAAGGTGAAAAATTAATTACAATGCGCAAAAACGCGCATTTCGGTAGGGGGTATTAAAACTAATGGATGATAGAGTATATAAAGAAAAGAAAAGAACAGAAAGAAAAAAATGGAAAGAAATAACAAGAAACCACACCAAATTGCCGGAAATAAATAAGAAAAAAGAAAAGGAAAGGGAAAAAAAAAAAAAGAAAACCCTGTATTGGCCCCCACAAACTTAGTTATCAACCACTTCAACTCAATCAACTTACTAGTACTTACTACCCAGTTAAAACACTCACTACAAAGTTGAATTCCCTAGTTTCCCACCCAGCCGGGGTTCCCAATGTTTTCCATACAAAAAATCAGCTTTCCTTATAAATTACTCACAACAGCGTTAACAAAAAAAAAAAAAAAAAAGAAGAAGAAGAGGGAAAAGCGTCTGATACACACAAAAATAAAGAGAAAAATAAGTAATTGCAATAAACGGAGATATAAAAACACAAAATGCCACCCAGAGACTGAAGGAAAGATAAGCTTGAGCAAAAATAAAAAAAAGGGGGAGGGGGGATGGGGGATGGGGGAGTTTGTGCGTGGTGTGCTGTAGTAACTAGGGAACAATAACTCCTCAAAGCTCGCCGCAGCCTCTCCGGTACACCCGTATCTCCTTCTCTAGCCAGGCATCCCTGACCATGCCCTTCTTCATGGCGACGAACATCTTGGCCTTTAGTTCGGACTCGAAGATGGAGAGACAGGCAACCAGATCCTCGACCGACATCTTCTTGTCGTAGTCGTTCTGGAGCGTGGTGATCGCACATTGAATGTTATCTACGCCGTTGAATAATACCGGACTGGGCACGACAGGCGTCGGCGGCGTCTGTCGCTGAGCTGTTGTAGGCGACAAGCCCAGCGTCTGCGTGAATGTCGTAAGGGCACTCGCGATGCTCTGGTGGTTGTGGACCTCACCGGCGAAGCTGCGCTTCATCCGTTTCATCGTCTGGTGGTTTCCAGTACCTACACCGGAACTTACGCCCGCCCCAGCACCTACACCGACGCTACCTCCTCCGATAATCGGCGTTGGTGTTGCGAGTATAACGGGGGGTCGATTAGGGGCGACGGCTTCATCGTCGTTCTCAGAACCGGAGGTGCCGTGCTCTTCGGCATCGTCGAACTTGTCGGTGCCGTCGTTGCTAGATTCGTCGGAGTCGTCACGGGAGCGCTTGGTGGGAAGCGACTCGGGAGTGAGGGCAAGAGCGAGAGTAGTTGGTGAGAGGGGCGCAGTAGATACAAGTTGACTGAGGAGATTGTAGTTGGATAGGGCGCGGCCGCGGTACTTTTTGGCTATGGGGTTGACCTAGAGAGATTGTTAGGACGGCCAGTGGGGGGGTGGGGGGGAAGGGGATAGAGGTACTTGCCTCGACATAGCGGTCCCAGATTTCGTTGTTGGCTGTGGGGGTGCCAGTGGCTTCGTCCCAAGCGAACTCACCAGATTCTTTCATGGCGCTGAAGACGGCGTATTCCTTCTTGAGCTATAGCATCCCGTAGAGTCAATCCCGCCCTTTGGCAAAGTTCAATTGATGAATCTTCTCTCCTGCTGTCTCTTCCCCCACCTCCAACCCCGATCTCAAAGATGGTCCCTTAGGACCATATCGGGGGTTCCAGATCTAAATCGGAGTCGGGAGGTCGGAAAGAGATGCAAATATAGGGAGAACAACAATAATAAAGCCATCAGGTACCAAGCCAGATGCATGCAGGGAAACCACTCACAGCATTCGCCTTATTCTTGATCTGCATGAGCTCCAACGGCTGCTTCGAATGCTTATTGAAAGCAGAGTGGGCGTTCTGCCATCCCTCCTTTGTCATTCCATGTCCATTCTCAGCTTTTCGGCCGTGGTGGATCTCGACGAGGAGTGCTTTGATCAGGAGCCTCTCCATCTCTGGGGTCCATGTTGCGCGGTCGGGTTTCGAAGGGTCTTTTTCCTTTCCTTTACGGGTCATGGTGTGCGGCGGCGGCGACAGCGAGTTGGGGGTGTTGGCTACTGTAGGTTGTGGTATGAGTAGTTGTGGCTGATGCTGCTGCTGCTGCTGCTTGTGTGTGGGGAGGAGGAGGGACGTGTTGAAGGGTTGTGGACTGGACTGGACTGACTTTGAGGTCAAGTCAAGTCAAGTATTAGGTCAACTCACGGGCTTTTGCTAGGATGGGGATAGACAGGATGACGCGACTTGCTCACGCGCTAGGTGATGGTGATGATTGGGGGAGAGATAGGAGGAGAGAAGGAGGGGGGGTGAGTTAGAGCTTGGGTTGGGGTGACGTTCGGTCGTTGAGGGGGGGAAGAGAGAAGGAGCGTGGTTTGGACGGTCGAGAAACGGTCGTGCGGAACAGAGGGAAAAGTGCACACAGTAGTATGAAAACAAAAAAAAGTACAGTACCGAGAGAGAGAGCGGGAGAGCTGAGAAGGGAGGAAATAGGGAACCCAAAAAATAAAATAAAAAAAAGTGAACAAAACGACGAGCTGGAAAAAAGAGGCTTCCATTGTTTCGTCTTAGGCGGTGGACCCGGCGATCATAGTATAACAATGTTTCATGTTGAATCAAGTCCTTACCGCACGGCCTGCTGGCGGGGGGGTGGGTTCCAAAGTGAATGAGAAAGGAGGATCAAACGAACGTCGCAGCGGCGCCGGCGGCGTACGTTGGGTTTGATTGAAAACTAGATTCTAATATCATATCTTTTCTCCTCAGATCATTGCGCTCTTGAATTGCATGGAGAAGGGGGTTTGAGAGGGGGGTGGAATCGAAGAAGAAGGATTGGGGAGAGGTGTCGTCAGAATATATTAAAGCCAATGCATAGTGGAGTTGGATGGGGGTGTTGGAATTATTATATACTACTGCCTACTCTACATGTATGTACTGCTTTGAGCGGGCCACATGCGTGCTGTGCATGTAGGAATATGTATAGTACCTCTGCGTCCATGTACGGCCTCCTAAATTTAAACAGTGACCCCCATACATTGCGAGTGAGAGGCCGTGGCAGATGTGGCGTAGATACACGGTGTAGCTACGTTGTTAGTTCTACCTATGGTTGACAATTCTGTGCATTTGGCTGGCTGGCCTGGCTCTGTCACGCAGCTCATGTGCTCTTGACTATGTCAGTACCCCAGAAGACATACGAATTCTAGCTCCCGGCCTGGAGCCACGGCAAGGAAGTTCGACATGTCCACAGGGAATAGGCATCTTAATAGACGGTAATATACACCGGGAGTACCCTCAAGGCCAACAGGGGAAGGAATAGAATTAAGAAGGAAGGTGACCTCTTGGCCCCCGACGGGGAAGGTATCCGGGTAACAATTCGTGGGCATGGAAGGAAGCATGTGCGTTGCCAAAAATGCCAATACTTTTTTACTGCATCTATCGGGTGATAGCACCGGGAATTGTTTTTGTGTTTGACATTGCGGCTCAGTAACAGGTGTTGCAGCTTGCGACTTGCCGAACCCTTTTCCCACCTCACCTCTCTTTTGTCCGCTGGTCCTGGAACATTCCTCACATGTACCCACATACCCACCTACCCACAGCTTACGACGACAAATCAATTCAGTAAGGGAACCGTGAGAGGAGGAGACGAAGATCTCAGACATACAGGAGACGGAGGATTACCTACTCTTCCCAACGGTCAACTACTTACAGCCACATAATCATCATCTTCTATCCTTCACTCACCACCATAATCAATACTGCTGCTACTACCACAACCCACTACTTCATCAATCCATCCCCCCTCCCCCTCCCCTCCCCTTCCCCCCCCACAATATATAATAGCAATTCAATCGGAGATCGAAGAAGCTCCACAGATCTCCTCTACAACCTTTCCCCTCCTTCCTTCGAGTTTCACCATCTATCCATCCATCCCCATTGGCTGTTAATTTATCCCTACCTGCAGCACAATGGTCGTTACGCAATCCAAAGGGATTGCTCGGATTGTGCTTTCTCTGGCCGCTCTCTCCGCACTGCTGATAGTCTTCTACAACTACTCGACCGCCATTCCCGGCGCCTCTTCTCTCCTCCCTACTAGCGACAAATTCGTGCGACCAAAGACCGGAGGTTCACTGAAAGGAATAGACCCGCTTCTCAATCCTGAAAAGGGGCCCCCAGGGAAACTATGGGGCCCCGGCGAGGCGAACCGAACATCCGCGACGCTGCTGTCGCTGGTAAGGAACAACGAGTTGGAGGGAATGATCAGCGCCATGAGGGACCTGGAGCGCACCTTTAATCACAAGTTTAATTACCCGTGGACATTCTTCAATGACGAGCCCTTCTCGGCGGAGTTCAAGGAGCGGACAAGGAAAGAGACAAAGGCAGAGGTTCGATATGGTAAGCTCCCGCATATACGCTGATAATTGAATTGCGCTGATGGCAGTGTGCAGAGGTTATTCCCAAGGAGCATTGGGAGATCCCATCATGGATTAGCAAGGATTTGATGAGGGAGTCTGCTGAGATCTTGACCGAGAAGAAGGTCCAATACTCAAAGCTCGAGAGTTATCACCAAATGTGCCGCTGGAACTCTGGGAAATTCTACGAGCACCCCGCTCTTGCTGATGTCCGGTGGTACTGGCGTGTTGAGCCAAAAGTCCAGTAAGGCTCCAAGCGCCCAACAAATTGGCACGTGACATTAATTAATCCCCCTGCAGCTTCTTCTGTGACGTTGACTACGATGTCTTCCGTTACATGGAGGACAACGATAAGACCTACGGTTTTGTAATCAATATCTACGACTCCCCCGAATCCATTGAAACACTCTGGCCCCAGACCCTTGAGTTCATTGCAGAACATCCCGAGTATATCCACCCCAACAATGCTCTCAAGTGGCTCACAGACTCAAAGAACCGTCCCAACCACAACCATAATGCAAATGGATACTCGACATGTCATTTCTGGAGCAATTTCGAGATTGCCGATATGAACTTCTGGCGAAGCAAGAAATACAAGGACTACTTTGACCACCTTGACCGCGCTGGCGGCTTTTTCTACGAACGATGGGGTGATGCCCCAGTCCACAGTATTGCCCTAGGTCTCTTCGAAGACAAGAGCAAAATCCATTGGTTTGTACCCCGCCTCATTCCTTCAAGGCCAAGACCAAATAGGCTAACAGTGAATAGGTTCCGTGACATTGGCTACCAACACATCCCCTACTTCAACTGCCCCTCATCACCAAAGTGCCGCGGATGCGTAGCAGGCCGCTTCACGGACGGTACAGGCCTCGACCAAGAGGACTGCAGAGCAAACTGGTTCGAATTTGCGCATATGGATTAAGTGCTAGTTTGGGAAACGGGGCGTTATTGTCGTTGTCTTTTCTTTCTTACACAAAAGAAAGTTCTATAGGACATTTGAAGGTTAGATGTGTATGGCATAGTTCGTGGGTAAATGTTATGTTAGGGTCGGAGCATGTAGATCAGGATAGGGCTGGACTGGGTACCATTCTTTCGTGTTGTAATATCGTTGTCTTTTTTAGTTTTTATTTTCGGTTGTTGTAAGTGGTGGATAAATGACGTCTTATGATTATTTAAAGCTGTCAGTCATTATACTGGATATTTGTCTACAGTCAAGCAAGAGCTTGTAATCACTCTCAATAAGAGGCTTTTTTAGACGTTAGTGAGAATTTACCCCTGGCCGTTTACACCATAATAATTAAATCCGTAGTTGTGGTATGGTGCTTACATTTCAGGACCGGGAACCAGGAATGTCAGATTTGGACGACGTGCTAATATACATGTACGTATATACTCCCATGCAGGGCGTACCGTATCAAAAAAGATACCCACCCCGTTTCCATAAGGTACGTGTTGTGATATTAACTAGCGCCAGCGGGTTCGCGGCTGGCTGGATATGTATCACAGTTGCGTTTCGTTTCGTCGGTACACTATAGTGTAGTGGATTTGGGGAGTTGGTGTTAGTGCTGTGAGGAGATCTTGGGCTTTGTTGACATCAATCCTTTCTTTGTTTGGGGGGGGGGGGGGGCTGCATGTGTGGGCTTGTTTATTATATATGCGCTGGTATGGTACGTAACGTACTTTGGTTGTAAGCTTTATCTGAGCTTATGATACGTAGGTCTACGTATTTACTACACATGCGTGGCCTTCATATCCAAGACCCTACTAGGTGCACTTCTCCCCCTCGTCGGGGAAAAATCCTCCGAGATGCCTGAAAGCTGTGTTCACCGGAGCATCCGTTTTTCATATTGAATTATTAGTCAATAGCGGAGAATTTAACCCCTCTCTACATACATAGCGTGAGATGTAACCAACACGTCTGTACCGGCAGACCTCAGAGTGCATCATGGGATGTCACTCGGGTGGTTTCTGCCAAGCCCCGCTGTAGCCTTTGGCGGGGAGACGGTACATTGGAGTGCACGTGGGGTTAGGACTGTCTGCACGCAGTGCGACATGAAAATATTCTGGGAACGGAATTGGATTAGGACTTAAGCGCTACTCACCTTATATAATATGAGCTCCCGCCAAACCCCTACAAAAAAAGAACAAAAGGTAGTATTCCTGGTCGCCGCCACTACCCCCACCCCTGGGTTGAGCCCTGGACCTTCTGCAGTCGAAGGCAAGGTACAACCTCACGGTGTTCCGGGGGGCGAGTGCTAACCGGTAGAGCACTCGCCCATGTGTGTTCATGATGGGAAATGATATCTGAACCTTCGTGCTTGTGTATTGTGTATTGAGGTCAGCTGCAGATTGATGAAGCTGGAAGTCTCGGTACTTGTACCGGGTTATATGACGACCTGGATACTTTGTATAGTATGGTGTCTAATGGACTATGATATACAGATTATTTTCTATACTCTCCAGAACCCCCCGGAATTGCATGCTATACATGGTGCATGCCAAACACAGCCGCGGTGTTGTTTGGCCGTGGAGTTGAGTAATTATGTAGGAGCTCCATTTCGTTTGGCTTTGGGGTCTGGTTGGGGGGGTATCGTATACTATTGACGTGGCGCTCCGGTGGGAAGGCGGGCGGGGCAGCGGGCGGGAAAATATGTGTAACCACTTGTACTATTGGGGGGTGTCTTTTGCTTGGGCGCGGATGCATGGCGAGGCGGTAGGTGTGGAGTTGCTTCATGGCGTGTCACTCGATGGTAGTTTTTTTTTTTTTTTTTTTTTTTTTGTTTAATCCATACTTGCGTGTAGGATGTTGGATATGTGGATATGTGTTGTTCAAGGTCACGGTGTCAAGTATTAAAGGACCCGCTTTGGGCATCAATGTCAATGATAGTGGTCAAACGTTGCCACGTTGTTTGTTAACAATTCATTGTAAAGGTGGACGTTGTTCCAAGCTACATATCGGTACTATTGTACTAGAGATAGCTTGTCCCCTAGATTTGTAACTATAAAGAGAGATCTTAAACTTTGCTCTCTCTCCTTTGTTACTTAATCATTAGTTCAATAATGCATTCTTCGCTTCTCGGTTCTTCTCTCTAGTTTGACCATCTCAGAAATCAAGAACTCTAAGACTCGCGGCCCTGTTTTCAGCTCGTGGGAGAGATTGCTTTGGCGGTATTTCCACTTCAAGTAATGGGTTTGTGGATAGTTACTTTACATAGGTTTTTGTGTTATTCATCCTATTCTTTATGCCAAGGAGCAGAGCTCTCTACTACATGTGTTCTAAAGGCCACAAGAGATAGCAGAGTCATCCGGCGGGGTGCTCGAAGCGCATATTTACGGTCAAATGAAGCCGTGGTGGATGGAGGGTGTTATTGGTATCACCATGATGATCCTAATTGAGGCTGGCAACACATCGTTTGATTCAACTATTTCTAACCTCACTACATGTAATTTGTACAGAAACATCACGATATCAATCCACTCCACTTTGCTGCATGTCCACTCTGCGTATATATTTGGTCGCCTATCCTGACGTGACCTAGTCCATGCCTGAACTTACAGAAAACCTAACAGGAAAAAAAAAACGCAAGAATAAAGAAAAAAGAGGTCGCGAAAAAAAAAAGGAAAAAAGGAAAAGAGGAGGGAGAAAAAAAAAAAAAAAACTTACTGCCATATCACTTTGTCGCCTATCGCTGTTTCAGAGGTTACATTTCTGTATTCCTCCAACATCCATACTGTTCATTTTTTTTTTCTATTCCCCCCCAACCACGAAGTTCGCATTAGCCCTTGCTACACTCAACAAAGTCGCGGTGGGGAATATACTTTTTTTTATTTTTTTATTTTTATTTTTTTCATGGGTCCTCTCCTCTCGGCGTTGAACCGCAGGGCTTACAGCCTTCTCAAAAACATCTCTCCATCTCCTTAACCTCCCGATATCCTTCTCCGTGATCTCTCGATCTGATCGCGATATTCTCGTTCTGATCGTGAAGCTCTCGGTAGACATAAAAAAAACCAGCAATGAATCCAGTCCCTTCTCTCAAAAAGACAAGCAATGAATCCAGTCTCTTCTCTCAAAAAGACCAGCAATGAAGCCAGTCCTTTCTCTGTAGCAAGAAGCCAGCAATGAAGCCGCCTCCTCTTTCTCACCCCCTGTTTAGACACCCCTTGCCGGGCTGCCTGCCTAAGGGCATTCGCGCGTGCTGGAATTTGGTTCGTCCTGCACAACTGTTGTTGTTTGTTTGTTTGTTGCTGCTGTTGCTGTTGCTGTTGCTGCCGCTGTGGGCCACTCTGTCTGTCAACGAACATCGGTACCATATTGCCGGTTCATTTTCTTTGTGGTGTGTTAGCTTGCGGACTGTAGGGTTGCGGGTGTAGCTGGTAGGAAAATACAGCAACATGGAAATTTCACAAGTAGCAGTAGCAGATAGGGCAGGTAGGCAAACAGCGCGTAGGTAAAACAGGTACAAAGCAAAGCAAAACAAAACAAAAAAAAACATAAGAAACAGCGAAACTATGAATGTAGTGGGGGATGAGGATCCAGGAAGGATGGTGGGGTGAAGGAGGAGGAGGGGGGGGGGGGGGTTATATACATATACCTCACCTCGCGCGCCTTTGTTGGGGGTGGTCTGCCGTAAAGGCTTGGCGGTGCCTTGAAATTCAGGCATCCATCGATCCAACGTAGGTACGTAACCCCCTCCCGAGGGGGAGGGGGGTGGGGGGGCGGGCAGCAGACAACACACGCAGGGGGGGGAGACGGAGTTTTTCACAGGGACTTTTAGATTGGAATTATCTAGATCTAGATCTAGACCTACATGATACAACACGTGCAGTGTGGTTGGTGGCTGCGGCGGTCAACCAATCACCCACCGAGTGCGACCTCATGACGCCGTTGAAAAAATGCCTCCTGATTTTTTTATTTTCATGCACGTGTGGTCTCTAGCTTACGGGCCTTGAGAGCGGAATAGAAGTGCATCCGGGGATGGTGCGTTGGCGGTTTGGGGCGCGGTGGTCGGGCGGCGGGGGAGTAAGTGGGTGTGTTGATCATTGGCCCCTTTAATTCTTGGCGCTTGTGCTTGTGGCTGCCAGTGGAGGGTTGAGAGAGAGGGAGAGCTAGCCAGAGAGGGGATTTGTAGCGCGCTATACTGCTACTCTTTAAGGAGTGTAAATAGGTGCAGAGGCTGATGATACTACTATGCTGCGCTGTGCTGTTTATTTCTGCGGGTTTTCTAGTGTATACCCACAATCTAGCTATAACCTATAGCCAGCCAGAAGAATCATTACCAACACCCCATATTGGAAGAGAGGAGGCATTACTATAAAAAAAAGCCAACTACAAAAATGAAAAAAAAAAACACAGGAAACCAAAAAAAACAGAAGGTCTATCTACTCCTCCTCCGCGTCCTCCTCCTCCTCCTGTTCCTCCTCCTCGCCCTTTTCTTCCTCTTCATACCTCCCCTCATCGCCCCCACCCAACACCGCCGTCACCACCGTTCCCTCCCCCTCGCTCCCCTCCCCCTCCCCCTCCCCCTCCTCATCACCCTCCGCGGGGACAATGACAGTGTCCTCCGCCGCCGCCGCAAGATCGCCAACAATCTTGCCCAGCGACACTTCGAGCTTGTTGAGCGCGTTGCGCGACGGCGCGTCCTGCGCAACGTTCTCCTCGATGGCGCGCGCGACGAGCTCGTAGAGCGTGCGCAGGTGCTCGGGGTTGGCGTCGGCGGGGATGTAGAGCTTTGCGAGTGTTGAGAGGAGGCATTTCTTCTCTTCGCCTGTTTGGCTGTTAGCTATCTTCCTCTTGTTCTGTTTTTCCATGGGGGTTAGAGTTGGGGGAAACATACGAACACAGCCCCCCGCAAACACCCTCTCCAACATCTCCTTCGCCAACACCACCTGCACATCCGGATCCACCACCCTCTCCGCCACCCCCCCCTTCCCCGCACTCACGCCCCCACCCACATTCCTGCGCGGATCCGTCCAGTCAGCCAGCTGCGCACACACCACGCCCAGCGCCACCATCTCCTCCTCCTCGCCCATGCCATCGCGCATCACCACAAGCGCATGCAGGATGCCCACCACGCCGCGCGCCATGCGTGCCTGGTTCGCCGGCCGCGAGTGGCAGTACACGGGGAAGAAGTACGTCAGTATCTGCCGCAGCGCGTGGTTGTCGACCGTGCCCGGGTCAAAGTAGGCCACGACGAGGAACTTGAGCAGCTCGTCGTCCTGGATCACCTGTGCGAGCATGAGCTTGCAGACGACCTCGGCGGCCGTGGACTGCACGTCTGTGTGGTCGTCAAGCTTGAGCGCCTTGGCGAGCAGCCGGTAGAGTGTGCGTTGGTCGACGGCGCAGGAGGGGGAGGTGAAGAGGGCTGACCCGTGGATGGTTAGGATGTCGGAGATGATGTGCAGTGCGGAGATTTGTAGCGCTTCGTGGCCTTTGTTGAAGCAGTGGGCGAAGAGGGTAAGGTTTTCTTCGGCGAGGGTCTGGGGGGTGTTAGTATGTCTGATATCTGATATCTGAGTAGAGAGGGGGGAAGTGGAGGTGAGGGGGGGGGGGGGTTTGATATTGGAGGAGAAGGGGGAGGCTTGATATTGAAAAAAACTCACTCTATCCAGCAGACACGACAGGCCCAGGCAGTGCAGCCCGCGCTCCCTCACCGGCGCCTCATGCGAGCGCACCGCCGGCACAATCAGCCCGTTCAGCATGCTCACCAGATGCGTGTTCTGCTTCAGGCTGCCCTCGACGTTCTCGAGCATGCACTGCGCAATATGCAGGCACTTGAGGTTGATCATCATCTCCTTTAACGCGCGCGCCTCCTCCTCGTCCTCCTCCTCCTCTTCTTCTTCTTCTTCTTCCTCCGCATCGTCGACATCCATCATATCGACGTCTTCGTCTTCCTGCTGCTGCTGCTGCTGCTGCTTCTTCTTCTTCTTCTTTTTACTCTCCGCAGCAGCCTTCTTGCGCTTCTTCTCCACATTCTCCCGCTCCTTCTCCTTGCGCACAGTGATGCTCTCATTCACGCCGTCCTCAATATCACTCTGCGCCGAGTGAAAGCTCTCCGACGCCGCATCATCGCCCACCGTCTCGTCGCCCTCCTGCTCGTCCTCAATGGCATCATGCACCTCCGCAATCACCTCGAGAATCAGCATGCAAAAGTCGCCCTCGCCCATGCTCAGCTTGCCCAAGCACTCGACCACCAGCTTCGTCACGCCCTCCGTCAGCTGCGGGATGCCCAGGCTCTCGCGCAGCAGCGAGAACATCTTGCGCCGCCCAATCTCATCGCCGTAGTCCGTCTTGAGCGCAATCATCAGCATCTGCTCGACGATAAACTCGAGCTCGCCGGCCTCCTCGTCCTCGGCCTCGACGGCCGCGATCAGCTTGTTGATGTAGCGCTGCAGCCAGAAGGCCAGCTTTGTCACCTCGGGCATCTTCTCCTCCAGCTCTGCCACCGCGCCGCGGTCTCCGCCGCCGCTGCCACTGCCACTGCCGCCGCCGCCGCCGCCGCCGCTTTTGACATGGTCATTAAACGACCTAGCCAGAAACGCGCTCTCGGCCGTCAAATTTTCCCAAAACTCGTCGTCCAGCACAACCTGCTCCACCACATCCTTCCTCTCGCTCCAGAACCCGCGCATAGCCACCTCCTTCACCCCGCCCTGCGACCCATCGCCCACCACATCCAGCCGCTCCAGCACCGACAGCAGGTCGCCGCCCACGTCCTCGACCCACCGGTAATTAAACATCTTGCGCGCCGCCACGCGCACACTCTCGTCGCGGTCGTTCAGCCCCCACCGCAGCAGCTTCTCGCGCATCCCGATCGACAGGTGCCGAAAGTCCCCGAGCGTGGGCAAAAGACGGGTAAACACGCTGCGTCGCGTGGCGCTGTCGACGTCGCGCGTGCGCGCGAGAAGATATGGCAGCGTGTGCGGCGTGGGCGACACGTTGTAGAGCACGGTCCTGCGCACGTCCGCAGACGGGTCCTTCTCGATTGCGTCGAGCAGCAGTGCGAGTGCGCCGCCAGAGGCGGCGGCGGCGGCGGCGGCAGCCTCGTCGTCGCTGTTGGCGTCGTCGGGGTCGGCGCCGTCGTCGACGCCCATCTCGAGGAGGCGGACGAGCGCCACCACGGCCTGCACGCGCACGGGGGCCTCGCGGTCCTTGAGGCGCTTTGTGAGCTCTGTGAGGGTCTTTGTGAAGATGCGCTTTGAGACGGAGGAGAAGGCGGTGGGGAAGGTGGGGAGGGTGTTTGAGAGGAGGAGGGAGAGGAGCTGGGTTGTGCGGTAGCGGGCGGCCTTTTCTTTGCTGTTGAGGATGGGGGTGAGGTGTTGGAGGAGGGCGAGGACGAAGCGGTGCGGGGGCTGCGGGGTGAAGGTTGAGGGGTCGAAGGGCGGCTCGGACTCGGAGTCGGAGTCGGCGTCTTTGGCGGGCTCGGGGTTGCCGTCTGCGCCTTGTGCGCTGTCTGTGGCGGGTGTGGGTTTTGGCTTCCTGTTCTTGGGCTTTGGTTTATCTGCAGCACAATATCATCAGCACTCCTCCAACTCTCTCCGCCCAAGAAGATGGATATCACACAGCACATACCCTTCTCCAGCAGCCCCCTCACAAACATATCCACAAACCTCAAGCACCGATCCGCCACCACCTCCCCCTTCTTGACCACCAGCACTCGGTCCAGGAACCGGAAAAAGTCCTTTACAAACGCCTTTTCTCCGCGCTGGCCGCCGAGGCCGGGGACGGTGCTGCCGATGGTGCCCGTGCCGGCGATGCACTGCTCGTAGGTTGCGCGCAGCGTCACGGCGAGCTTGCGGTGCCCTGCTGTCGTCTTTTGCGCGCTGTCGAAGACTGTGGCGAGTGTTGTGGAGAGGGGGGTGTAGGGGGGCGGGGCGAGGAGGAGGGGAGGGGAGCGCGGGGGAGGCGGCGGGGGCGTAGGGGCGCGTTTACGGGGGGGGCGCGCGGGGCGCGGGGGGGTTTGGCGGGGGGCATTGGTGCGGTGTGGTGTTTGTGTGGTGTCTGTGAAGTGTTTGTGAGGTGTCTGTGTGGTGTCTGTGTGGTTGTATGAGAATTGGGGAATTGGTGTGGAGGTGTGGAGGTGTGTTTCGTGTTTCTGTGTTTCTGTGTTGTGCGGTGTTTTGCTGTTGATCGAGAGCTCTGTGAGTGTGATTAGATGGATGCTATCTAATCTCTGCATCTATGCCCGTCCAATCTAATCTCCCATCCACAACCCAATCTAATCCATCCATCTAATCTAATCTCCCCCCACCCCCGATTGGCTGCACACTCTTCCCATGACATGATTTACGCCATATCCGGGCATCCCTCCACCCACTCACTCACGCTTGGAAAGTAGACCTGTGATCGATCTTGAACACGCTCCCCTCTACTCCGCCCTTCCTCTCCTTCCGCCCTTCCTCTCCTTCTCTCCTTCCCTCCTTTCTCTCCTTCCTCTTCTTCGTAATATAGTATAGATAGACTGTACATACCATACCAGGCCCCCCCCGCCCCACACTTGACCAATGTTCCGCCTAGGTCTCCGCCGCGCCTACGCGACCGCCTCGGAGTGCGCCAGCCCCTACTGCGTAAAGGTGTCCAAGGCACAGCGCACCGTGAATGGCTTTGTCGGAGGTGCCTTCCCCGCCCTCTCTCTCCGCTCCAAAGTGTAGTGTTTGCTGACATGCGGCGGCGGCGGCGGGGAGTACAGCGATCGGAAACACCCCACTGATCCGCCTCAACCGCGTCAGCGAGGAGACGGGATGCGACATCTATGGCAAAGCAGAGTTTATGAACCCGGGGGGGTCTGTCAAAGGTTTGCCTCCTCTCCACCCCCCCCGCTGCTCTCTTTCTTTCTCTGCTGTTTGGGGTTGCTGACGCCCGTGTGTGCGGTGGGGAATAGACAGAGCAGCGCTGTACCTCGTCAAAGAGGCGGAAGAGAAGGGTCTTCTTACCCCCGGCGGGACCGTCGTTGAAGGCACAGCGGGCAACACGGGGATTGGCCTGGCGCATGTGTGTCGTTCTAAAGGTCTGCTTGCCCCTCCATACCGTTCCCTGATCTGTTTTCTGGGCGAAAGATGCTGATTGTGCGGTGGGGGGGCGTAGGGTACAAGTGTGTCATCTATATGCCGGACACGCAGTCGCAGGGGAAGATTGATCTGCTGAGGTTGTTGGGCGCGGAGGTGTATCCGGTGCCGGCTGGTGAGTTTTGGGTTTCTCTTCTTTTCTTTTCTTTGTTGTTGCGGGGGTGGTGGGAGGATCAGAGTAGGTGCGGTGGGTTCCTCTCGTAGGGTTTGCAGGGCGGCTTTGGTATGCCCGGGTGTTCTGTAGTAGAGCGGGGGGTGCGTTATCTGCGTAGGAGCTCTCGGAGACTATCCCATACCAACACCCACCCCCACTCTAGAACCCCCCTCTATCCCCCCGCTCTCCCTGCCACACAGCTAACCCCCACAGTCGCCTTCGAGAACCCCCAAAACTACAACCACCAAGCCCAGCGCCACGCCGCCTCCCTCCCCAACGCCGTCTGGACCAACCAATTCGACAACACCGCCAACCGCCGCGCCCACATCGAGACCACCGGCCCCGAAATCTGGTCGCAGCTCGCCGGGCGCATCGACGCCTTCACCTGCGCCACGGGCACAGGCGGCACCCTCGCCGGCGTCACCCGCTACCTCAAAGAAGTCTCCGACGGTCGCACCGAGTGCATCCTCGCGGACCCGCCCGGCAGCGTGCTCCACAGCTACATCCAATCCGGCGGGAAGCTCGTGGAGCGCTCGGGGTCCTCCATCACGGAGGGTATCGGCCAGGGGCGCATCACGGATAACCTGAAGCCCGAGGTGAAGCTGCTGAATGGGAGCGTGCACGTGAGTGATGAGAAGAGCGTCGAGATGGTGTACCGGCTGCTGGACGAGGAGGGACTGTACATGGGCGCGAGTAGTGCGCTGAATGTGGTTGCGGCCGTGGAGATTGCGAGGAGGATTGGGCCGGGCAAGACGGTGGCGACGGTGTTGTGTGATGGCGCGTATAGGTATGCGGATAGGCTGTTTAGCAGGTCGTGGTTGGAGGGGAGGGGGTTGTGGGGCGCGGTGCCCGAGGGGTTGAGGAAGTATGCGGTGTTGGCGTAGTGGGGGTGGAGAGCGGGGCGGCATTGTAGTGTGGAGCCCCCCCAAGGTGGGGTGGAGAGAATGGCTGGTAGTGGTGAAGCCAGTAGCAATAGCATTAAACTACATAGCCAAACATAAACACCCATCAAGCAAGCAAGGTAATGACTCTGTTGCATAACCCCCACCATGCGCGACACGGAATATCCTGCAGTCTGATCATTGGCCCCTTCCAAGAAGGTGATATTAGGTCCCTGCCTTTTGTGCAAAGGCAGGCTCGTCCCGGGTTATGTTATGTGTGGGGTGCATGCAGTAGGTAGGTACTCCGCAGCTGTTATTGCATACATATATAAAAAAGAAAGAAAAAGAAAGAAAAAAGGGTCAAGTCCATGGTATGCAATAGCAGTTGTGTTTGGAAACCCTGGGTGTGTGGAGGTATCACCCGGCTTGGAGGGGGCGAGTGATGGGCTGTGATGCATGATGGGATATGTATGTATATAGTAATCCTTCCCCCCCCCCCCCTTCGATTCTCTTGGGTAAGGACTAGAGTGTTTTTTTTTTTTTTTTTACTACCCCCCCGAGATGCATGGGGTATAGGCCTGCCGATAGGTTTCTGGCGGAGATTGTTGTAGAATTACATATTATATAGCTCGGTGTATACCTAGGTAGATTTTCACAGCCATTGACCTCGAGAAGGCAGTCATTAAAGCGAAAGCTGAACCTCCATGGCCCTCCTGTGGGTAAGGTTTTTAGTCACATACATGGCTCTCTGAGTACTTTATGTAGGTATGGATCGAGGAGTGCATGGTGTGTTGTAGGTACATTTTACATACAGCGCCAACTGCCCCCCCCATTTGCTATATTCCCACCTCGTATGGAGTGAGGTACATCAGATCCAACGCACAACACACCGGGCTCAGATATTCCGGCATTGCGAACCCCCCCTTGACGTTACACGAGATCCATTTATAGCCATGATCACCCGTCCTTGGCAAGCAAGGGGGCGCCTCGGTTACGGGTTGCCTGAATGTATAAAGACCACCTCACGTCACCCCCTCCTTCTCTTTCTTCTTCTCCTTCTCCAGACACACACACCATCGTAACTGTTTTTTTTTTTTATTTGTTTTTGTTTTTTTTCTTCTTGTTTTTGTTTGGCAGCCAGCCAGTAAAGGGGAGGAGAAATAGTGGTGACTTTTGTGGGAATGCTTTTTTTTTTTTTTGCTAACGCGATGGTTATAGATTTTTCTGGTCCCTATGCACATCGACTCTTAGTTTTTGCTCAGGCTTCACAGCTCAGGCACATTGGCTCTCAAGTTTTTGCTCAGGCTTCACAGCTCAGGCATATTGGCTCTCAAGTTTTTGCTCAGGCTTCACAGCTCAGGCGCACAGGTTCTCAAGTTTTTGATGCTCAGGCACATTAACTCTCAGGTTTTGCTCAGGCTTCACCGCTCAGGCACATCGACTCTCAGGTTCTGCTCAGGCTTCACCGCTCAGGCACATCGACTCTCAGGTTCTGCTCAGGCTTCACCGCTCAGGCACACAGGTTCTCAAATTTTGCTCAGGCTTCACAGCTCAGGCGCACAGGTTCTCAAGTTTTTGATGCTCAGGCACATCAACTCTCAGGTTCTGCTCAGGCTTCACAGCTCAGGCACACAGGTTCTCAAGTTTTGCTCAGGCTTCACAGCTCAGGCACACAAAAAAATTTTAACTTTGGCAACGAAGTTTTCTTTCCTCTTTTTTTTTCGCAAGGAAAAAAATTGGATTCACATGGCACATATTGTTGTGTAGCCGAATGATGGATTATCCTTGGGCGGGGCATTCCGATAGGAAACCTCATCGATCCTTGGTATTTCTGTAAAAGGTGTCCCCCGTTGGCGCCCCCGAGAAAAATAAAAATAAAAAATAAAATAAAAAGTCAGTATTTAAACTCCTTCTATACTTCTTCTTTATAATCAATGGATCGAGCGGGATAACTAACTGATGTGAACAGAAAAAAAAAATGAAAATTATGGATGCCCTTTCATCACTGAATCGGCAGCGATAGGTGTTCGGGGAAAGGTAGGCTTGCGATTTTTTCTTCGCTGTTTTCTCCCTGGCTGGCTGCCTCTGGTTTTTCGATGGTTGTGTGTGTTTGTGTTTGTGTTTGTGCGCGGGCGGTGGGGCGCGATTCGGGGTAGATAGCTTAATTTATTACTATTTGTACTGGATGAATTCGAACGCATAGCAAGCTTGGCTCTTTGAAAATAAACTTTCTCTTAAACATAATTTTTCCTTGCAAAGGCCACTCCAGAGATAAGAACCACGCAATTTAAATTTTTTGATGGATGCGAGTGATAAGCTGTGACACAAGTTAATTTTCGCCAAGCTCCCCAAGTAGGGTGGGAGGGTATTTGCAATGTACTCGTAGCTTTATGACGTTTCCGAACACGACTGCTATTGCATACCATACAAAAAAGCGCCAAATCCACCTTTTTGTATGTCATGCAATATTGGTCGTGTTCGGAAACGCTATGAAGCTACGAGTAGATAACAAAGCTACTCTAAACATATAATCCTGAGCACTTTTTTAGGGTGCCTGCATTTCCAAAATGGTATTGTAGTATCATAAGCCTTGTCTTATTTGAGAGTGTCGAACTGGCTCCGCTCGCGGGGGATACCATGCGTAGGGTACCGGTCCTGTACCACACCGACATTCTGCCAAATATGTTAGCAATTCCAGCCACCTCTCAAGAAGCTGCATACTCACTAACTGCCACTCGGAGGTGTTCTATAATATGTATATTAGCAGGATTCAAGGTCCAAGGTCCCCTTTGGGGTTTCGGGCCCGTGGCTTTTGCTACTTGATGATCAATAGCGTGAGATGTTGTTGGATTGATCGTGGTGGGTTTCATTGTGAGGTATTTCTTCTTTCTAAAAGGACAGTAGTCTACTTCTTTTTAAAAGGACAGTTTTGATGCACTAGACTAGTGAAAATCATAAAAGCCCCCTTCGACTCCCATTATGACTTCCGGCCCTTTGAATGGACCGCCTCATGTAAAGAAACTCCCCTTATCAGCTTGTTATACCTTGACTATACGTATGGTTCTAAGGCCTAGACTTGACTTGTTGAGTTTACGCCGCTGTTGGGGTTTTCTTTCAAGACACCAACCATTGCTGGTAGACAGAGTAAACAGATTTACGCCCCTCACTAAAGTAAGATATGTCTACTCCAAGTAATCCCCCTTCAGCTCTTAAGAGATTGATATTGATAGTCGTGGTGCCTCAGGATACGTACCAGTCTGACCCGGGCCTAGACACACGATAGCCGAGTAGAGGCCCGGGGTTGATCAAGTGTCATTCAAGTCTACGGTTGCCAAGAAACAATTGTAGGGCACAAACAACGAATATCCTCTTGGCAACCGTCTGAGAAAAGTGCAATTATGGTACCTTTACCAGCCCGATCCGACCCGAATGGGCCCGGAAAAAGCCTACTGGTTAGACTTTAGCTCTTGCAGTCACCATATCAACCACAATTATAACATCAAGTTCATTGGAGCGGTGGTTCTATCAAGTCAAGTCAGACTGGTACGTGTAATACTGATTTGCACATGAAGTACTTTAGTCACGCAGATGGTAATGACCATGCCGAAAGTAAGCCCTCGCCCTACTATTATGTTGGTGAATGTGTCAGGTACAGCTGTTTAGTAAGACTCCTTCGGTGTGCGGTAACTTGGACTCTGTATATGCTATGCAAGATGATTGATATCCGATATCGTCAGTTCAAAGCTTACTATGCTTACGACTTCATGTACATACACACACAGTAGAACGTCTAGACCGGAGTTCACGCAGCAATTGAGGTTACGAACCAGTTATGTACGATCTAGACATATTATGGACTTGTTCTGGGTAGCAGCTATACATATCGCGCGCTTACCCACGGTCTGGCGAGTGATCGCCCATGCACCACCACGTGCTTCCTCCCAAGACCTCGACAATCGGGTCCGTTCCTATAAATTTGGGCCCCATTCTTTGAAAGGCTTGCATCACAATTACGCCCACGGCTTTCCAGATGTATTTACAGCAGTCCAAATCTCAATATCTGGATCCTACCCACACCGACCAACCTGGTCGCCGCCGCGGATTTTGCTCGCCGACCGCGATGTCGATGAAAAAAAAAAAAAGAGGTCTAGACCTTCAAAAAGCAATAACAGGTTGTAACTGTTACCGTTAACCAATTATGCAGGCTGCTAATTAACTATCACAACCCCCCGCTTCACCTTCACTCCCACAAAAATTGTCAAAGCGTAGACACTGGCAGGATCTAGCGTAGACAGCAGGATCTACTTTGCACCAAGGCTGAAGAACATGGATTCTTCCTCCACAACAGCGCTTACGTAAAATAGGGAATAGTTACATACGTACGTACGGTGAGATAGCCTGGGTTCTGGACGGGAGTAACCGTTCGAGGCTTCTGCAAAGAATAAAGAAGTAAAAACGAAGCGGGGGGGTGAGGTGGGTGAGGACGTGAAGGAGGAGGAGCGAACGCCGATTGATGGTGGGCTAGATTCACTGGTCTTGCATCAACCTACCAATTGCAAATGAGACTAGAATAACACGTGTGTTATCACATTGTGCCACGGTTCCGCATTCAGGGGCAGCTTTTTTTCCCGGAGTTCGGAGAACATGATGTCAGACGTCAATGTGGTGGATACCGAAGAACTCTACATGCATCTATGCACATGTAGATGTGGTGCTGATACTCAAAGGAGAGGAATGTTGTTACTGACTGGACTCTTTAAGCATAAAAATTAAATTTCATGCCCTCTACGAAACACCTTTGTCACACGCAAGCGTCACCCTCGAAATCTGCATCAACAGGGCAACGCCACGAGTGACAGGTCATGTTTCAAATACCTCACTGCAGGAAATCCCCCCCGGTGGCCTGATATGTACATAAGGTCTAACAAAAAAGAGTTATTTTGTTGCCATAACCAAACTCACATTATAAAGTTATATCCAGAGTTGCAAAGTACTTATTTTCAAGAGAAACAAAGACCCAGTGGAAAAAAAGAAAAAAAAGAGAATAGGAACTGTAGTAACAAAAATACACTGGCCACAGTATATCCAAAGAATGATGACTCCCGGCTCCCCATGCAACCCCCAATCCCGCCAGCCAGCCAGCAAATGTTCAATCACCAGTACACTCCCGCTCCATACAGAACCGAAAAGAAAGAGAGAAAAAATGACTTTTAAACTCTCCCCGAGTTACCCAACCAACCGACGCACCCCCCGCAAAATATCCATAGAATGCAAATAAAATATATGAAAAGAGAAGAAAAAAGGACAAAACAAGTAGACATAATGATAAATTCAACCCACAATATTCACTCCCCTTTCCCACCCCATCCCCGCCAAAAAAAAATGCCCCCAGACAAAAATCCAAGAAAACCTATTCGATCGAGTTTGCTAAGAGAAAAAGTTCAAGGAAAACGACGAGCCCCCACCAGTATACCCCACCAAACCAACTACAAAGAATACAAAATAAAGACAAATTCCCATTCTAACCACTTTTTATATCCGCGCAACCCATGCCACTCCTTCCCGCAATGACAAGACATGAAATAGAAGGAATAAAAGGGGAGTAAAAATATATTCGTTTCCACATGGAGTATCTCCGGCCAGCATTTTATGATAGATATTTGTTTCCCTTTCTCTTTTGGATATAGAGAAAGGGAAGGGGAGGGAGAACTTGATAGAGAAAAAATACTCATTTTTTTTGTTTTTGTTTTGCCTATAGCCACCAACACCACCCAAATGCCCAACCAACCGGTTTCGCTCGTTTGTCCGTTCCAGTACAGCCGTTTAATCCCGTTGTGAACAAATTAATTTTTGAGGAGGAATTCCCCATGTATCATCCCACTCGCACACCAACCCAACTCCAGATATTTCCGTTTAACCCACCCAATTCCCATTGTACAGATAGCCTTTTAATTTAAGCACCAGGAGACCTTCCCCCACCATTAATTTCCTTCCTTCTGGAATCATCAAGTCCAAGCCCGCCCAAGCCTCCCGCGAGAAAAGAAAACGCCGCATCGTCATTGCCCATACCGCCATACATCCCGTTGGGTCCATTACCCCCGGCGGAGAAAGCCTGTTCAGCTCTTTGATCGAATGGTCCGGCTGAGCTTGGCCCGACTCCAGGGCCCATTGAAGTGTTGAGAGGTGGGAACGCACCGTTACCGCCACCGAGACCGGAGGGCAACCCAAAGTTACTCTGACCTCCAAACTGCTGGCCAGGGAAACCTCCACCTCCACTGAATTGTCCACCAACTGGTCCAGATCCGCCACCAAGCCCCTGAGGGCCGCCCAACCCTACTCCCCCATATGGCGAGGGTCCATCTATGGGCGAGGAAAATGCAGTGTCCGCAACTACCGCAGCTCCTGCGCGACTGGCCCCACACCTCAAACAGCTAACGTTTTTGGCAAAATTGTGGTAACCGCATCCATCAGAGCCGCACTTCCAATCTCCTGCTCTGAAAGGGACCATCCCCCCACTATTCGGCATAGTTCTAGTTGGCAATCCATGGCCAGCACCGTGTCCCATTGATGGGGGTTGGGATGGGATTAAAGAGGTTTGCGGGTATCCTGAATAGCCATAGACATCGGGGTTAGGACCAGCTGGAACCGCTGGGAAAGAGCAACGGAAACACGCGGTCCTGCGCTGGAAATTCGAAAAACCGCAAGATGGGCAGGTCCAATCACCCGGCCTCGGCCTGTTCTTACTAGGTGGGAAAGGCGTTAGGATTTCGGCAGCTCTGTCCAAGACCCTACTACTGCTGGGAGAGACTTCAATTGCCTTCTCATTAAGAGCACGTCCATTCATGCACAGTGACTCGGCGGCCTACGAAAGTAAGCTTATGAAACGTTGAAAGTATGATGTTTATGAAATTACCTCCTCGTGGGATGAGAATACGGCAAACCCAGTCCCGGTCGGCTTATGCTGATCAGGGGTCCTAAGAGTCCAAAATGCAATTGGACGCCCACCATACTGTGTAAACCAACTTTCTAATTCAGATTGTGTTGTGTCATGGGGAAGCCCACTCATGTGTAGGACTTTACTCCGTTCGCTCAAAAAGGCCCTGACGTCTGCTCGTGCATCCATCGGCCTGGCTAAAACATCAGGGTGACCCTCTGGAGGTTGAGATTTCTTGATCAAACCACGAAGAACTCTTGCTAAAGTGATCGCCTCCTCCATAGCTCTACGCGGGGAAGCCGGAGCCAATGCCTGTAGGTGAAAGGGTAGATTATGTTTTATGGGCGCTGAGGACTGAACGGGCTCAACTTCGAGAGCTGCACAGATATTTGCCAAGGATGAAGGTCCAAAGGGCAGTGATTCTGGATGGTGAGATTGCCAACGGGTATACTCAGTACGAAGGTCAAAAGTCCGGGAATGTTGAAGATAGGGGGGCAGAACAACGGCTTTGTCTCTGGCCTCGCGGGGCAGCTGGACACGAAGATCCCAAGCATCCAATGTCACAAAAGTAAAATCTAGATGCTGCGCCATTAAGAATTCCTGGGCAAAAGAGTCGAATCGATTAACAGCATCTCTGAAAGAGCCGGCAGTCCGTACATGCTCCCAAGTCAGGGTGGTCAAGCTAGCTATATTACAGATAGGGCAATGTCAGCTCGGAAACATTGAGCCACGTTGAGCACCCGAGTTTGATATGATACAAGGTGATTTTCGATAAGTTGGAGGAAGGGAGGGGAGCTTCATACTGCACAGTGGGGTGATTGGAGTATTGACAGGTCTGACAAGAACGCTTTCCCTGTGAAGCTGGTGGGCTCGTCAGTGGTAGGTTTCACGATCTGGAGACTCGGAAGCCAACCTCTTCCAGTGTTTTTGCATTGAGTAGAATCCAACCAATTTCGATTACTTCTGCAGAGTCTTTCGTGACGTAAACTCCATGCTCATCACAAGTAGTGGCCACGTGAATAACCACGTAACGATCCATGGCTGAATGTTCTTACTGCTAGAGTACAAGATCTCAGGGTTGAAAGCTGTTTTAAGACTCGAAATATATTCGTGAATGAATCGTCTGCAGGCCT
This sequence comes from Morchella eximia, assembly GCA_024713935.1. Lineage (NCBI taxonomy): Eukaryota > Fungi > Ascomycota > Pezizomycetes > Pezizales > Morchellaceae > Morchella > Morchella eximia. The sequence continues at coordinate 1,140,298 of JAMGZG010000019.1, forward strand.
ATATATAGGTATAGTGGGTTCCTTGAGGATTCCGTGGTTGCTACCGCTAAGATGATGACTGATTGTAGTGTAATAACGATAACCCAGCAAAACTCGACTATGGAAAGACGAGAGAAGGGAATCAAGCAAGCTGTGTACGTAGGCGCAACGGATAGTCACAGAAGGTGATGAAGACAGCGAGGAGTAGAAGGAAGAGAGGGTGGAAGAAGGGAGGGTGGGAGGAGGGGGGATGGCGATAGATACAGGGTAAGAAGGGAGGCGAATGCAGATGGGGGACGGATGACTGGTGGAGTTGTGGATGGGGTGGTTAGATAGTATGTAGTGCCAGTGTGGTAAGAGAGAGGCCGAAGCAGCAGATGCCAGTGGAGAAAATATGAGACGCTTCGGCCACGATGGACAGCCTGCAGTAAAGGCAACAAGAATAGAGGGGTTATAGGTTTCTACCAACTATTCCACGTTGAGTTTCCCTTTTCTTACCTCTGTCTATGATGACTTTTCACCACTTTTTTTCTTCCTTACTTTGGTCCAATGATCTTCCTAATCGGATCTAGCTCGTCTCGGCCCACACGAGAGACAGAAGAGCCACAGAACAACGAAGTCACGAACAACATCAGCCCCTAAACCACATCCTCACAAACGCCATGCACAATTGGACCACGAGCTCAAGCATAACTTGAGGTCCCGTGCTCTTGCCGCGTTGCTAACGGTGCTTCTTTTACTCTTCCTTCTCCTATTCTACACCGCCGTACCTGTATGTACCTGTTGTATTCTTTTTCACTAGTAATTCTATGTCCAACCAGGACACCCGTTCCGGTAACCCATCAACTTACCATAATAGTCCCACATGCATGCCCGTGTCTCAGATTGAACCCTCCCCCATCAGCATCATCGTCATCACCACCATTTGACCTTGCAGGAAGAGAAAAAGACAACCTTCAACCCAATTTGTTTACTCGTAGCTTCATGACGTTTTCGAACACGACTGCTATTGCATACCATACAAAAAAGCGCCAAATCCACCTTTTTGTATGCCATGCAATATTGGTCGTGTTCGGAAACGCTATGAAGCTACGAGTATTTATCTACCCTTTCGTGTCTCATCATGCAGTGTGGCCATTCTCTACTCACCATTCAAAGCCTGTTTCAGACCAGGCTACATACTGAGTGGCAGTTGTCCAATCATGATTGATATATGAAGAGCCTCCTGCAATGACGTGAACGCCGAAACAACTTTTCGTTCTCTCCAATCCAATGGGAATATGGTTGAACAAACCGACCATTCATTCATTGCTCCAGCTTCTCGCCATCACCATATTAGAGTACTGGAGCCGAAGCCCTGGGCCCTTCTGAATCTGCTGCTTTTGAAGCGATGGTGGCAGGCCGAGCGGTAGATTCTCCCGCCACCCTCTGTGGATCCTAAAATGCCCTTTCCGAGAGGAAAACCGAGGCGTTATTTGTGCAGAGAGCATTATGTACGTACAATGTCATGTACATACCCGTGTCTGATACGTTTCTTACAGGGTATGTATTAGGTCAATAATAGAGTACATACGAGTAAAGTACATATATGTAGATATATGTACTTGACACTGTCATCGTAGAGATAAATAAGAAGGGGCCGGCGCGTCACGTCACCTGCCTTGCACCACTTGCACCTTGCAAGAAGAAAATAATAATATGCCGAAATTGATCAATTTTATTGGAGTTTTTGCTAAAACCCCTGATAAATTGAACCGGTGCTTAAGGCGGCTCCGAAATCTTTAAAGGTGGTTACTAGCTGGTGGTGATTGAAAACCAACCCCTCGTCCGATAACGATAAAGACTGCTTCGCAAAGAAGTCCAATCCCGACTGTCGGGCTAGTAAAGTGGCGGTGAGTCGGCAAGAGCCAGGGGTTGGCTTCTCCGGCAATCATACCGAAAATCTGCAGAGGCATCTTTTTCGGTAGGCCCCGCAAGGACTAGTTATCTTATCGGCCACGAGAAATAACAGAGTAATCCCGGCCCCCGATTCGCTTCTTAAACTTCCGAAGCCACAACCGTTGATACCCCGATAATTCCAAGTCCCGACCCAAGTCCGCAGAATGGTATAAAACACAGAACTGTTACATCCCTTTTGCTTCTCCGGTTCTTGTAAACATCCATACTGTAGCTGGGTACATACGTATGTAGCTTCTTGTTAGCGTACGAGGCATCACACGCGTCCATTCCATGGGACGATGGATAAATAGATATCCCATCGAAATCTCGAAGTATATCGATAACGGGAGATGATAGGTGTGTTGTGCGGAAAGTGGAGTTGTAACACAACAATCTGCCTGAAGTGTAGAGTTACTCCGGAATCTGGGCGTTGCTGAGCAATGCGGTTTATGCAAACAAAGATTAAAGAATTCAAGAAACGGGGCCCAATATGAGGGGATCGATATGGATGTAAGGGCCTTAGAAGGAAGGGGGTGTCAAGGTCGTTTATGTCAATTGCCCTACATGAATACCCATCCAGAACATGCTTCCCCACATGAAGATCGCTAAGCTGCTGCTGCTGCTGCAGTCTCGACCTGGCGGCCGTTACATATCCTTCCAGAATCTCATGTGGTTCCTGGAACAAGGCTTAATAATAGCCACGCGAATTTTGTAAAAAAGGTTATTTTGGAGGTCTGCCAAAAGCCGGTACTGTACAAGGTGTCTAAATTTATTTGAGAACAAAGACCGGCTGGCCGCTTCTTGCTGCTGAGGTAATGAAGTCTAGCCAAATTCGATTAGTAGAGACAGGAGGAGGCGAAGGTGGCATTCGGTGAGACTTACCGAGAAGCCATTTAGCGAGTTGACGTCAAGCTAACAGCTAGCATCTACTTTGTATTCATGTTGAAATCTCAATAAGGTTGAGAGCTGCAGGTGTTGGCGGCTCTACTCCCTACCCTGAAGTGAGAACCAGAAGAGAGAAGGGCATGACTGACTGCCTAGAGAGATTAACAAGGGAGAAGTCGCACCAGTTAACGTTTTTTTAGCTGTTGTGCCAGGGACACTTGATATTGTTGTAAGCGGAGTCCCCTCCTTCATCCAATCCCTCCCACCCCCCAGAGCTCATCCCAGACTGATAATCACCATCTAGGCAAGTGCCAGACAGTGGTGCTGCTAACAAATCTATTTACATACGATCTTCCATTCACACTGTATTCATCAAACAGTACCTCGCCTCATGCTCTCGTTCCCTCTTTAAACATCTCTCCTTCCCCCTCATCTTTGGAAGCTTCCTCATCCCAATTCTGGCTTTCGCTACACCTGCAGCGTCTATTTCACGGTCCATCCTTAAACCACTCTTTGTCTTCACTTCTCATCATCGATCCCTACTTTAGTTTTTCTCCTCTCACCTTTGTCACTCCACAATGAAGTCCGAGCGTAACAGAGGCCGATCGCCATCGGGCGAGACAAACTTCTTTAAACGCCTCTTGGTGATGCTTAAGCCTCAAAAATCGCGTCAGCGACATGGGCATTCTCAATCAGTCCCAAATACTCTTGCTCCTCCAGCTTACTCGAGCAATTATGCTGCATCGTCTACATCACTCTATTATAATCGTGGTGGCGCTATGAAACAAACATCTATTGCTGGCAGGCCGCCCCCAGAGGTGTTGCTCGCTATATTTTCTTACATATGCCCACATGCCCTTGACTACACCTACGAATCTGCAGAAGATAGCGTTACCGAGACTGGATGCATGCTCTGCAATATGCGGGACCTTGCGCGAGTAGGTCTCGTCTGCAAGGAATGGCATCGAGCGGCTCAGCTGCTGCAGTACCGTAGCATTCGACTCGACAGTGTCCATTACTGTGGGATGGAGGGCGAGCTTTCGGAGAGGCGCAAAAGGAGTTCATTTTTCCAGAAGCAGAGTTCCCCGCTGGAAATTCCCGAGCAACGAATGCGATTGTTGTACCGAACATTCCAGGAGAGCGAGTCGATCCCAGCATTGGTGTGGCTACTGAAGCTTCCTTACATGACACGGGAAACGTGCAAGCAGGACTTGGCTCGACTTGTGTCTCTACTACCGAATCTGCGTTATGTCGATCTACCCGACGGTATCTATTCTGACGATTCTTCATGTGCATCATTGAAAGCCATCCTTTACACAAGATGCTCTGACCTACGCAAAATGACCTGGATGCCTGGATCCGAGAAGAACTTTGTGGATTTGTGGTATGAACCACCGTGGGTATCACTCGAAGTAGTTGAGTTATCGAACATGAAAATCGAAAATGGAGATTTGGTGCAGGCTCTCTCATCAATGCCGTATTTAAGACACCTTAAATTGAAAGATATGCAGTGGGCCACTGACGAAGTCTTTGACCCGGCATTTGAATTCGGTCAGTTCCGGGCCATCAAAAGCCTAGAACTAGAAGGGAGCACCAATATTACTATTGACGGTTTATGCACATACCTCTCTCGACCTGAAGTTCAAAAAACCCTCGAATCTCTTACCCTTACAAACACCTCGATCCCTGCCCACCTCATCTATCGTATTTTACCTTTGGCAACATCCCTCATATCCCTCTCGGTCAATCAAACTATCTCTCGAGTTATCCCTAGAGCTGAAGTTCAACTCCTCTCATCGCCAACGCTTACTCACCTCTCTTATGAGATCATCGGCGAGGATACCAGGTTGACTAGGCCAGCCCCGAGTTATTATGCATACCTTTCCGAATCACTATGGGCCGGCGGTCTTCCCTCGCTCACAGACCTCTATGTCCGCGAGACGACCTTCCACAAGCGTCTCCAAAACGAGCCTAATGGTGCCAACGCCGGTGTCTTTGCGGCGGGCGGATGGACGCAGAAAATGACTGTTTTCGAAAAGGATCTCGATCATATGAACTGGACAAAGTACAGGGTCGGCACACTCGGTAATGGAAAACTCCTTGTCAGTCCAATATACGAGAGACCCACGACCTCGGCCTTCAATTCAGACTTCGAAACCGACAATAGGTCAAGCTTATTGACCGTTCCTGGTTCCAACATGGGAATCAAAGAAAAGAGGTCAAGCAGACAGGATCTGTGGAGATGATGTCCTGGTTCCCTTTAATTTACTCATCTTTACTCTATTTCTTTTTACTTTTTCATATCGTTGGAGTAGTTGGGCCTTTCATCTGGGAGTTATCATTTTCCTCAACATTTTCGCCATTGATATCATCGTTGTTTGTCAGGGAAGGTTTTTTTTTTTTGATGCATTTTATGTATTGATTTGTTGGGTGTTTTTGAACCTCTAAATATCATTAATCATTCCTATTTCGCTCCACTGCTGTGTTTCAAACAGACATATACCATCACTCGTTGTTTCTGGCATCTGGGGATTTGGCGCGTTTTTTTCTTTCTCCTTTTACCTATGTAGCTGTCGTTACGTATTCGGTATTCATTTTGTATAAATTTAGCCTATCGGGTACTGATATAATGCATAGTCAACGTTAACTCACATTCTGAGAATTTGAAACCAACTATCCTGATAATCTGTCAATGATCAATACTTAACTTGAAGTACATTTACCTATTCAATCATTCAACTGGAAGAAGTGACATGTTAATTACCGTGAGACTTTTAAAATAGACAATATTAAATGAAAGGGAAAAACTCCTGAAACAGCCCATCATTGGTTATTATCTGCGGAAAAACTCTTGGCCCGCCGCGTTCACAACACGCACGGATATTTCCAAAGGGGTTTGTTTAATTTAGGCCAACATGTTTTCCCCTTAGGCTTGGTGGTACGAGGCAACAACTTTCTATGTCACCATGCCTTACGGGTAGGTCCGCAGCGGCACGGGAACAAATCGTTAAACAATATATTGACCGTATTGCATCCGAAAAGGCGAGGGAGGCATGGGATGAAAAGCAGCGGTTTGTTTCATGAGACGCAGAAAGCCGGAGTCTTCAAGCGGGGGAAGAACCCAGTGGTACAATTTGCGGCGCGGTTCCGATGCCTAGTCCATTCCACTGGGGTTCCGAAAACCGCCATTTTGAAGGTGCCTGCCTACATATAAATATGCAAAATATTGTTCGCCAGCAACTTCGGCGTTTAAAGAGTATCATTTACCTAAGAGGCAAACCTGGCTTTGGTAATTTTTTCTTGCGCGATACGCTTTGGCTGGAGTATCAAAGTGGTACCGATGAGTATGAGGTGTTCACGGGTTCTTGCAGCACAGTGCCTACATGTCGGTAGAGTATGTAGGTACATTACATACAACAGACGATTTCTCTCATTCCATGCAGCTACCATTTTTTGCTCTGTTTAAGTAAATACTAACTATGCATGTACGCCCAGCAGTTCCGTGGTAGGCTATGTGAAACTCGAACCATGAATAAGATTTCTACTAGAAGGGCATGATTATTACTTACCTTTAGGAAGTAGGCACATAACCGCCGTCGCTTGCAAGGAAGGAAACGCCATGGAGATCGATAAACGAGGAATCTAGGAAATGATCTTCAAGTTTCAGATAGGGTTAGGGTAATGTATGGGCTTCCCTGTTAATCCTGAGTCTATTTTTATTGTTGCCCCTCTACTTGTGAGTTGAAGAGGTTTTCTGATAACAAGTTTGGTTTGAGGATCGATCAGCCTGTTTTTTTTTGGCCATGTGGCAGGAAGACGTTTCTTTTGGGCGATGACTGAGATATCAAGGGTTTTTTTTTGGTCCTGTCATGTATGTACCTCGATACTTAGGTACGTCAAGGTATTTGCCAAGCCCTTTTAAACCACTACCAACCAACCAACCAACTGGCATTCCTTTAGAAGATGTTCGTCGACCCTGTCTAGATTGTCATTGAAAACTTCTCCGATTGCGAGTCTCCTGATGGATAAACACATTTTTTCGCTGCATCGTTGTTCCTTCACTGGCAAAGTGAGTGACAATGAATAAGCACGTATACACTATGATACAGTCATCGTAGTACCTATTACCAGCGAAGTGAAGGAATTTTTTTTCCCTCTCTTTCATGCGCTAAGAATAATATGTGGCTACCCATTGGGCCTCGATGCTGTACCTACTGAGGCAATTTACGCAGAATCAATTCAGGCTTCAGAAATAATTCGTCCAACGTCCAACGTCCGCCTCGAAGTCTTTGGAGGAATAAGACTGTGAAAATTAAGATGCCGGCTTTTAAGGGACTCTAGCTGCCGTGCAATAATTTACTCCTATGGATTAATTTTCAACTGGAAATACTTAAAAGTGCAAAAATTCTTTCATGGTCGACGAAGGGTTATTTTTTTTTTATTTCTAAGCCATATAATTGGCCAGGTTCCTCTTTCCTCTTTGGTATTCTCTGTTTTTTTTTGTTGTTTACGCCCTGAGCGCTGACCGACCAGTCATATGAAGATTAGCAGAGGACATATCGTACTTTCTGCAATTGGCTAACGAAATAAATTTTGGGGATGTAAAAATTCTGCCAAAGCTGCAGTAGCAAGACCACAAGGTCCACAACCAGGCCACACAAGGATCACGCATATGTGCTCTACTACTGCGGAAGAAAGTCTCCAATCCAGTAAAAGGGTCTATTACGTACATCCGTACCGGGTGGATGAGCTTGCGGCTTATGTAAGAGCCAAGCGTTGATAACCGAGTGCTTAGCTGTGATAGAGCTTGATATTGACTTCGGGTCTTTTTGACGTCGTTCAACTCCATCCTAGAACGCAGGCCGGAAATTATTTCAACGAGCGACTCCCACTTCGTTTTTACGTCAACCCGGGAGATTGGCATTCTCGATTTCAGCTGAAGCTATATCATGCAGCCATATAAATGTGGTATTACAATTGAGCCTAGATGCAGGCCATATGGGTAGGCTTGAATAGGACGAAAGCTACGTATTGAGGATCTTCATACATCCCCAGCCGTTTTTGTTACCGGGCGAACACAGCATAAGCATATTTGCCAAGCGACTTACCTCTAGATGTCTTAGAACCACACAACCAAAATCAGTAATCAGCACACATTGCAATGATAATTTCTGAAGTTGTTGATAAATCCTTTTCCCGGGGGCAAAATCGATCGATGGAGGTGCCGGTGGTTGGGCATTCAACGAACCAGAATTGCCAATGCAACGGAATAAACCACTGACCGTCCTTGCAGATCCAGCGCTAAAAATCTTTACCAGTGCCTAGAACTTCTATATACCGTTTCCCTGAGTGATCACGAGTACTCTATCCCTGCGGCAGTCTGTCGAAGTGTCACTTGGGTTGGAGAAGGAGAATTTGCCGCGCCTATTAATGTGGCGATGATTATGCGCGCAGGGCGGATCTATACATCATCGCTTCTTCCTTGCCATCTTGATGTGGCGTAATGATTAGTAGTTCGATCATAATTCCCCCTTAATCATACTTCGTTGGCGTTGTGCTTACCTCCTAATTGATATATTAGCTCCATCTCCCGACTCTCGATCCTACAGGCCAAGGGTATGAATCCCTTAAACAGACCAGACACCTTGAGAGAATTAAGATGCATGTTTGGTCTCTGATGAGTATCACCCTAACTTTTGTTACTGTGGGGTCGACCCGTACACGCATGCCATCAATGGCGATTCGTTCATCAGGTAGGTTTTAAGTTGCCAAGAACCTATATAACCTGCATATAACCTGCAGCAAGCATAAATAACACTGAGGCGCACTGTTCAGCTAACCAATAAAAGAGGTTTATTCACAGCTTAACGTTTTAACTACTTGTAGAAATTGTGGCTTTATGCGGTGAAGAGAACCCATGCTTTTATGCAAGTGTGGCCTGAACCTTGGGATTTGGGTGCATTTTCGGCAAGTAGGGATCGAGTAGTCACTCTTATCGACTTAACCTCACCTTCTACTCGTCTTCTATAAGAGAAGCTAGAAAGCAAGGGGATACGCACGGAGATGTCTTGAAAGTACAATTTGCATAGATAACTGTAAGTATGGCGATAACGAGACCATTGAGGGGGTTCGGGAAGCTTCCGTCAGTAAAGCCAGACTAGCTAGCGTATGTGCTTCTACCGTCGGATTCCCCTTTCATCTTGTCTATGCGCCTGCGTTTGATATTCTAGCTGATCCCCTTATCCTAGAAGATGAGCAGAACTTAACCTTCATACCGCATGTCCAGCCTTTAATTTACCTTGCGATTGGGATCTATGATTGGGGGGTTTCTACAGGTATTTATCTTTTAAAGTTATTTTCTAAAAACCTATGTTAAAATGCGGTCCTTGGTGCTTGTTATTTTGTTCACATAATATCACTCGATACGCTATCGATTTACATTTTAAAGGTGTTCGCGACACTCCCAAAATCCAGATTATCCAGCTCGATCAACACTCTAATCTTTTGATTACTTATGATAACAGCTATAAGCGCACATGGGGATGTCCTACACACATGTATATAGAAGTTATACCATCTTCTGACGTTCGTGTTTTGATATATGGAAACTTGACTTATAAATTATAACTTTACATCTAACAAATAAATATTGACAATTAAAACAGAACTTGTATAAATGTGGTCTATGAAGTCGTTCCGGCCGTTCTATGATCCAGACAAGGAATGGGGGTGCACTGACCTCGATGCCGCTCGGCCTTGTTCATCTTAAGTCTTGAACGGCTTTCGTTTAATTGCCAAGTAACAATACATCTTGTTTAAATGAAGAATTAAAATTGTTATCCAAATAGAATTAATATATCGGACTGCGAATAAAGTCTTATTTCGGCGAACAATGCTGTCTAGTATTTGACTTGTCCACAATGGGATTGTAATTGACGCTTTGATGGGGCGATTCATTATGTTTTAAATGAGAACATGGCTACTTAGCAGCTTCGAAGTATAGACGTTGTTTGAGTTTCTTTGATGTCTTGTGTTTATGAGAGTCAGGGGTTGTATTAGATGTGGTCTACGGGGCCGCCCGCCAGAGCTTGTCTATTTGCTGAGATCGAGTGGAATGATTGACTTGCAGCGGATTTAATAGTACTATATGTATATAATACACTGTATCATTTTCAAAAGAGCATATTTATAGAATACCATGATGCGCATGAGAATTTTATCGCGTAGATCATCTAAACTCCGATGTTTGAAGCAGGCGGGGGAGAAACGCCTATGGCTCATTAAAATGGGAGTAATGGGCACTCAATACTAACAACCAATTTCAAAGTATTCAGGCTAGCAATACTTTCCTAGACGATGTTAGTGAGAGTTGAACAATCCCAAAGATGCTAGAGATAATGAAATATACCAATCAATTAGCCATCCAAGCCTATTGCACTAGATGGTGGGCGCTTTGGCGAGTCTAGCTAAGTTTTATTTCTAAGCGATAAATTGAAAATAGACAATAGCCTGATTCGAGACTCGAAATCGATCGTAAGGTATATATTTTAGACCCCTGTTATATATTCATTATCAAAAAGGATGCCATTGCTTAATTGAAGGCCTCGGGACATCTGGGAACGCAATGTATGCCCGAGCGATCTATGTAGGTTTTATATTTTTACGAAAAGCTTTTTTTAATCAATTATATATAACAATCTACTGCAAGAAAAGGCATTATCAGGAGACTATATACATGCACTTAATGAATGGAAAAAAAGTGATTCTGCCACCAACCGAGTGATAACTTGAATCTATGAATAACACACTTTTTGTTTGGTTGGTTGTTTGTTTAATTCATATATACGAATAACTAGCTAATGATTCATTGATTGATAATTCATATGAATAGCTACTGTACCAGACATTCCATGTACGATAGAGTTAAAATAATGAGTAATAAGCTAACTCTAATTCCACCATAATATTCTAGTAATTGTTCGAATATATTCACATTTGAAGGAACCTTTTAACACAGAATTACCATTCCACAAGTCGAACCTAAACACCAAACGGGTCCTATGAACCCTCATATATAGAGCATGCTTCTTTTCCGAACGACAGACTGTCATATTTTATACACCTTCAAATCTTACAAAAACACCAAAAAAATAGTACTAGTGTTTATATAGTATGGTGGACGAGTCGAGCCCGCTCGAGTTCACGGCTCGAGCTTGATGCTCGAGCAAGGACGAGCAGGAGGGGCCACGAGTCGAGCTTTCACGAGCACTCTATAAAAATAGACTCGAGTTGTTCGAGCCTTTTAGTCATATAGGATCTTAACATATGTTGATAGATCAAAGGCCATTATGTCAAATTGGAACTAAAGAACTGTTTTTTACAAATATTATTTTCAGTACTTTGCCTAATTAGATACTATATAGGTATTAAAGATATTTGTTGGGGGCTCGAGTTTTCCCACGAGCGAAGGTGATCTCACGGGTCGAGCAGAGTGGGCCTTGTCAATCAGCGAGCTACTCGAGCCAATCTTCAAACTCGACTCGATCAGGCTCGTCGGCCACACTATGTTTATATCAATATTGTCAAACAGGGGGTACATACTTCGTGTGCAGGGGTAAGTGAGAAAACACCACACTGCCAAATTTATGTGAAGGGTGTCTTCTCACTTATCCCTACCCTAAGTACAGTCACTTTTGGGCGCAACGACGAAATTGGCTGAACAAGTAGGGCCTATGACAGTCAAGCAAGATTGTACTAGCTGATAATGACCAAAATAAAACCGTTTGGTAAATCTTATATAATTATTGTTGGCACGAATATATAGATGATTTATTAGGAGGTAAGAAGGATAAGAAAGAAAGAGAAATAGATACAGCAACACACCCGCCAGGGCGAGCCCCCTTGAGGACGAGGATTACAACTCTCTTCCCGCTCCTGTCAATGATCAACGAACCATGATCTATCAATTATCGCTATAAGTTGTACAGTCTCCCCCTACCTCTTTAAAACTCCATGTAGTGCTGCTTAATTCTGGGCTACGTAGTCATCAGCCAGCTGCAGGACTACCCCTCAAAAGCACACCACTCCTTCGAGTCCTCTATCTCCTGTTTTAACTACCTTGATCAGTCGAGAACATGGCTCTTCAACCGGTTTTCTCGTTCTAATTTTTTAGGGACGGGAGCGGGCTAAGCTGGTTGAAGCATTTGACGTCGGATTAGGGTTCCTTTTTGTTGCAGTCTTTTTTGAAGTGTATACTTGATCTTTTGTTTTGTAAACAGATACATAAGTCATCACACGAACTGTATTTTCTTTTAACCTACATTAACCTTCTTTAATGACTTTAAACATGCTATAAGCTAGTGATGAAGTTGTCAAGAATAGTTCACAAGTTGATAGTGAATACATATGTTGATGACATGACGGTCATAGTATACTATAATTGGGATACCGGCCACGTTGATCACAATGTTAGGTTTGTAAGGCCAGCAGTATAATCTTGCTCTAAGAACACATTGTATCAAGTGTAGAAGGACGGGCCATGATAAGCGCCCTTTACTCCTTAGGTCGTCGAAATATGGTGTTACGGCGTCGCGTCTAACTATACTAACACCGAGTAGAATATATCCTCCTGATACCAGGTCCAGAGTCATGGGTACTAGTACTATTATCTTATCTGGAAAGATACATATGTATCATTTCCTATCGTTCTCGGGTATCCAAGGGCCCCTCATTTATCGGCATCTCCCAGGCTCACCACAAGAGGATCTAGGATCCCAGTTCATGCAGGAAATACAAGAATTTTCTAGAAAACAAGAAACCACAAAGAGGTTAGATAGTTGGCCTTATCATACGTATACCTACATCCCTAACTGCAAGCTACGTGAGCTCTAGTCAAAGCCATCGGTACTGATGAGGAATCGAATAGCGAAGTAGATTCCGAATCCTTCTTTTCTTCTTTAATGCATCTTGCTTGTCAAGCAATCGTGATTGATCACCTTTAACCGAGCCAATAGAAGCTTTATAAACTATCAACCATTGATTACTTTGCTGGCTAGCTTAGGTGGGATACATTGCACATGTACCCCCACATATATAAGAAGCTCGGAGCTCCTCTTAGTCCTGTCTCAGTCCTGGCTTCTAGTCACCGACATCGATCTTGATAGTCTATATTCTTAGACCTTGTTCTGCTACGGTATTGTTTTGTGAGGTCCAATTAGAAGTTTGAGTTATATGTTTAAGTCACTGAATCCCAAGGATGAGTATACGCACAGCTAGTATGGAAAGACCCCGAGGGCCAAATATGCCCTCTCAAGGTGCACGTATTTCTGTCCTTTCCCATAAAATATAACTTTACCTAGGGTAAATCTTTACGCGGTGACCATGAAGGGATTTTGAAGAGGGATCTCAGGACCGCCTTTAAGAGTCTCTCGTCGGCCCGGCCCTGTCTGATCGAGGTCATTTTAGGAACCAGCCAATCTACCACAGTAGATATCATGATGCACATCGTGGTAAATTATCAAGGCAGCCCAGGGTTAGGTGTACTACTAGCTCGCCTTACTCCGACTTCCCTTAAATATTACTTCCGGCGTACTCAGATATGTGTGGACGAGGTGTGGTCTAAGGGTAGACACCTCGTTCGGGGGATACACTACACCGTGTCGGTTGTTCCCATGGCCATCGTTAGGTCATGGGTTCGATCGTGGAGTGGGGGGTACCTGATAGGGATGGTATAATAACTCGGCATTCAATACCTATATGTCGAAAAAGGCCATACGCACGCAGCGAGACTTTTGTTCTTTTTGTTTTCGAGTTTTTTTGGTCATCGATCTCCGTCTCCTAGATGGCGTGCAAATTGAGGCCAATGACAGCTTTCAAGTTTATCTGGTCTCAAGCACTATACTTGTTTTTCAGCCCGCTATGCACATAGTGCAGAACAAGTGCACAACTATATACATGTAAGTTCTCAACAATCGATATTATCCGATATATCATACCAATGGCCCTAAGAGATGAGTCCTGATCAATTATTACTGACCGATCGAAGGGATCAGAAGGAAGATCTTTAGTCCGCACATAACCCAATCGGCGACACCTCCGAATCCTTCGCTTCTTGCAATTAATTGCCTTGAAGCTTATCTAGCTAGATAGAACAACCAGATTCTTTATACAACCAAGGAGTTTTATTGGTTAGCTTTATTGGATACTCATCTGCCACATATATACACACGTATGTCGAATAATCAGCGCGCACTGCGCAACGGAAGGCTGGCCGGGACCGTTTCTATTGGCGAGTGATAGTCTGTGATCAGAATCATCTCGATTACATCGTCAGCCTTGGCCTAAGGATGTCATATTTAACAAATTGCAAGCTCGGATATTGTATATATACCAGTCTCAAGAGGGAAAAGGAAGGAAATGAAGAAAATCAAGGAATAAACAACAAGCCCCAAGTGTGGTTTTGATAATAGCCCTTATCTGCCCCGGCACGGCTCTTTGTATCCAGCCGATGATGTATATGTGCGTAGGAGCTCCAACTACAATGGCCACTTATGAAAACCCATCTGGCAGTACATACAGAAGCTTTATCATAAGTTAGCAATGGCTTGTTTCCCATGCAGCGCGTCTTCACAGTCTATCACTCGGCCACATTCTTCCTAATTATAGATATTCCCAGCCGAGAATCCCCGTAGCTCTGATGTTTCACCCACGATATGGGACTATCTCAGCCCGGCACCTCAATCCGCAGTGTTCAATCTAACCCACAAGCTCAACAAGAAGTGTTCTTTCCTGCAAACCGAACCGAAACGGAGGCCAGCAGCCTACACACACTGTCTTGAACGCGCATAAATAGGCTTGTGCACTTCAATACGTATGTATACCTACATATCTGTACGTACCTCGAATATATACACTCCATATTCCCACGTGCACCACCGGCACATGCGCCACCATACCACCAGCCCTCGAGTCTAAAAGGTACTTCCTTATATCGATATCGATACTGCCCCCCATTCGCCTGCACACATCCACATCGGCCTGCATCACAGCGACACACGCACGATCTTACCCACGCAGCCCATCGCCAGCCAACATGTAGGTACACGATGTCCCCCTTGTCCCCTAGCTCTTCCACTTACCCAATCGTCAAAGACTCAAGATAGCATCCCGACGATCCACTGGCGCCCAGCCAGGCGCGCTGGGTAGGGTATATGTGTGTGAGACATGGAGCGAACAAATCACCAGGAGCCGCATGGTTGGGTTGCGTGTGTGTCTCGGTCGGCCAAAACCAAACAAGACCAATTGCCCCGGCTGAAGACTGCTGCTGGGGCTTTTGCGTGGGAACTTGGATCGTGCAGGTGTGGGAGTGTCTGAGACATTGGCAGGGTTCCGGGTGGTTCGGGCCCGTTGTCGTTTTGGTACCGCGATGCGGGAGGTACACAGTAAGCGGTGTGTTAAAGTTGTTGGGTCTTGTGAGATCTGGTGCAGTAGTCTGGCTTTAACAGCGGTGGGAATGTAGGGCGAGTGAGAAGTCGTGACTGGTCATGTTTTTAACTAATATTTACTGTACCGGCGAGGAATTCGGGCAGTGTAATATGTAGATAAGACATACTAGGTATTTACAGGATAGAACTAAAAAAAAAAAAAAAAAAGGAAATTTTACAAAACTCCGATTTGCAAACCAGAAAACAAAAAACACTTTTTCCCTTCATTATACTTTTTTGAGGAAAAGAAAGAAAAAAATGGACCCATCTACACCGGCGTTGAAAAAGTTCTCTATTTTTCCGGTGCGCCGGGGAGGCGCTCGATAACATATCTATCACACCGTCAGTTATCTAGAACACCCAAGTCAACCACAGAACCAGATGCACATACTTCCCCGTTCCACACGTCATGATAGGCACACCCGGAATCTTTCTTATCCTCCTCTTCAGATCCTTATCGTTCGTTGCCACAATATAGATCCTACCCCCAAACATTAGCACCACCACCACTAAACCCCCACGCCCGCATCACCGTCCGAGGGGGGGGACTCACTTGTGCTGCATGACCCGATTCACAATGCAGTCATCTGCATAGGTTCCCTTATGGTCACACTTGACCCTCTCAAACCGCGGGTCCCTCGCAATCCTGAGCGCAATCCGATACCGCGGCCCCAACTTCTCCAGCTCCGCCATGACACAGTCAGTAATGACCGGCGTCGCCTTGGCGTACAGACAGTCCATCATGGCCTGAATAAGCTCCAGCTTCTTCTGGATGCTGAAGTTGATGAAATTGGTATCGACTAGGACCGAGTATGGCGGGCGGAGGGCCTCGTTGAATTGGAAGAAGAGCGACGATGCAACTTGCGGACTGGAGAGATGGTATAATTAGTAAGTCGTGCAGGTGGAATGGGGGGAGTGGCGGTGAATAATACATTTCGCGCACGACTTCGGCGGACTTGTCTTTTTTGGGCACGGCGGTGGCTTGCTTGAGCTGGTTCTTTTTGAGGCGTGAGTCGCGGGACGAGATGACGCGCTTGACCTGGGCGAACTTGCGGGTTTTCTTGTTGACTCCCATTGTGGTGTTTCTGTGTGTTCCTGTGGTGTAGTTGTGTCTGTCTGTGTCTGTGTGTGGTTGTGGGGGGGGGGGGGGGGCTTGCGGGCGAGGTAACGTGCTTGTGCAGGTAATTTTCTGGAGCGTGAAAAAGTTCGAGTCGTGGGTGCGGCGGCGGGTAGGGTAACAGCTCTTCGCTATTATTTGCGGTATCACGTGAGGGGCGCACTAGTACTCGTTCTACTGACTACCACTGTAATAAGATGGCAGGGTTGCAGCCTTATGATTATGGTTGGATATGGATAATCTAGAGATCCTACTAGTCGGAGAGGCTGAGAGCGAGCCTAAAGTTTGGACGAGGAAGTGCGACTTCTTACGTACCATAAGTGGTTCTAATTGGTCGAAAATAGGGCCATAGCTACGACTGGATCGTTGTGTGACGAATGGGGCATATATCACACAATTAAGACTTGATGATAAGCTCGAGGGAAAGACTGGTTCTCGGATCTGAGGGCTATTTATATGGCTATCTTGTCATACCACATATCTCTTTATCTCATCTCTCCTCTTGGTCCAGTTATGTACCCCATCATATACATGTATATTATATTAACAGCACTGGCTACATATCTGCATGCTAGCTAGCACTACATCACACAGTGCTTGCCGGTGTTTTTGTTTTGTTTGGCTGGCTAAAGTGTATATATCGCAAGGCTGTAAAACCAAATATCCCATAATCTAGTAAACAGTGGCATGTTTGACGACCCTATCCATTAATATAATACTCGCGCGCGCTGAAAGCCAATGCCCAAATGCAGGACCAAAAACATCATAGATCGTGATATCAACCATTTTATCAATCTGCCAAGACCACTCCAGTGGCTACCAGCCCACCAGCACAAGAAACAATACACGCCCCCATCGTGTCATGACACTGTAGCACAGGCTCCCGCAACATTTAAATGCAATAATTATCATTACTAAGGACGCTCAAGCTAGGTACAAGTGTACTCTTGGGTAGAACACACTCCTCTACAATAATCTATTTCTCCGGCCGGCCCCTCCCATCTCATGCCAGACAGGTCTCGAATAAAACCCCGCCCCCCAATCTCAGAAACCCAGACGATAAAGAGATAGTAAATAATAATACATGCAAAAAGCCCAGAAGAAAACGGATAAAATAAGAAAACTGCAAGAAATAGGGTGACGACCAGGTACCCCCCCCCCCCAGTCAGAATCTTAATAATAATGAAAAAAAGAAAGAGAAAAAAAGGAAAAACGACCCCTGAGGTAAGTAGTACAGCCATGGTATCAAATGCAACCGAACCCAGTGTACCAAGCGCTGTGCCGAACACAGAACTAAAGTAGCAAATAATAATGATACAAGAAAAGCAAACAAAAAAGGGGAAACAAAAAAGCAAGTAATGCGCTATGAAAAAGAAAAGCCAGTAAACAATAAAAAAAAAATGTGAACAAAAAAAAAATTATAGCTGATTGCTAAAGACCCCCGAACTTTTGTGCGTCAGAACAATCGAGATTCATTAAACGTTTACAAACTTTTGCAAACCCGTTGATCGTTAATCACGTCAGTTCAGAGTCACTCAATGACAACAGAACATTTCCAGCGCGCACTCATTATTCATCATCCGACGAGTGCCCATCTCTGTCGATAATTGGTCTCGCAGGACCCAGCTCTCTTTCTCTCTTTTCCAGCAGACTCCCGGGAGCAAACATGCTTTTCTGACCAGCACCCAGCAGTGGTGTAATCTCCCCATTCTTTCCAATGGCATCCCGCCCATTTGCAACCCCATGACCCATCGTTGTGGCTCCAGCGCTGTGATAACCATGTGACAATAGCCCTGTACCAGTGAACGCTGTTTGCTCATCATCACTTTCCCCACGATGATTTCTTCCCTTCCCAGTGTTGGGCCTCTTGGTATGGCTGCTCATCTGGTAGGTTGGAATTGGTGGTAGGTCGGACTTGACGAGCGAAATCAGCCCGCCTTTCGACTTTGTGTCCTGTCCCGACACAGTGTGGCCTCTTCCTCGCCGGCTGTGGTGAGGGAGCGCTGGGACTGGCTCATCTTGATGGAAATTGAGAAGGGTACCCGCCTGCTTGTGCGCAGTTGATGGCCTAGAAACCACAGTCCCCGCTCTCTGTAGGGGCTTCGAGGATGATGTATCCACCAAGGGCTGACGGTGACCTGGAGGCGGCGGCGCCTGTCCCTGCGCGTTTAAAGTAAATTCATTATGCGGTTGCGATCGCTCTTCCTTGAAAGCCAGCTGTGCAATGCGCCTCTTGTCTTCATAGTCTGAACCCAGTAAACCCCCCGGAGAAAACACTCCCCCGTCATCCGAGTGGGTTTCTGGCGCCTTTGGCGATCTTGCCGAAGGGCTCCTATGCCTTCTAGTCTTCGACCTTGTAATTGATTTATCATGACGTACACTCTTCCCCCTTTGCAACTCCATCGCAGCAGGCGGTTGTGCCAGATCCTCCGGTGAGATCAGGGGTTTCTGCCGATGACGTCCACGGCCAGGGGACCCGGAAGGGGATGCCGTCTTAGCACTAGCGGACCGAGCATCTGAATCGGATTCGACAGCGGTCCACCATGCGAGATCCCTTTTCTCCGCGATCAAGCGGCTCTTGAAGTCCCTAATCAAACTGAACCACTCCGCCATTTGTGCCTCGTTCTCTGCAGCAAAGTAGTGACAGTAAACGGCGCCCTCGCCAAACAAGCTTAGCTGATGTTGGGACTTGAGCGCGAAGCAGTACTTTGTCGGGCACCTTAGGCGCTCGCTGGGGTGATGCGGGTCCGAAAACGTGTACGCGTCAAACGACTCCAGTGAAATTGTTTGCGTGAAATCCTTCTCCGTCGGCTTGTCCTTTTTGGCGATCCGAACCGACCCGTTTCCGAGTCTGATCCACCGCCGGGACCACTTCTTTTCCGCGTTGTTGTAGTAGTGGAACTGCGCAACCCCACTGGCTGGCTCCTCCTTGGGAAACTCTTTGACATTGAGATTTGTTTGTCCCCAAGCCCACTTCTCCACCCTCAGGTGACAACGGGTGTTTTCCGGATCCCAGGTGGCAACAACATCACTAATCAGCTCGAAATGACGGACTTGTCGCTGAAGCCCCAGTGTTGGCCATGATTCAAGCAGGATGCGTTCTTTGCGAGGTCTCGCCCGCTTCAGGAACATGTCTGCATCTGTGGTGTTGCATGTGCCCATCTGCTCCACAACTCCTGTGTCGAGGTGACAAGGAACCTTAAAATCGTAATTCTAGCACAAGAAGGGAAAGGTCAGCACAAACTACCACGCACAAAAAAAAAGCACAGATTCTGCAGCTTAAACAAAGAGCTCCACATATCAGAAATCGATTTGTAGAATAATGCATGTCCTCGGATCCGGGGAAATCGAGGGGGGTAATTATTGGCTCACCAATTCATTGTAGGGTGAGTATTTCTCTGTCGCTGAAGACCCCATCAACTTCTCCAGCGTCTGGTCAATGATCTCGTCCCTCTTTGTGTAAACCTTCTTTGGCGGAGACTGCGAATGGCTCTTTGTGAGCTTATTCGGACGGGGCAGCGCAGCGGGAGCGGACTGTGGGATCGGTGCACGGGGCGGCGAGACCTCCTTGGTATTGAGACGGAGGATCTGTCTGAACTTTGACGGCTGCCGAGTCATTGGCTGTGAGGTAGCATTTGAGGGATGGCTGTTGCTGTTATGGTTATTGTGGTTGCTCTCATATTTCGAGGAAGACGATTGGGCAATTGGAGCTGCCGGAGCTTCAACAGTGGCTGCTGTGGGGGTGTTGGCTAGCTTCCTGCGGATGGTGCGGTACCGGGAGGGAGGTGCTGCCACTGGTTGGCGTGTCTCAGTTTCTATCATGGTCATGGTGGCTGTTTTGTGAATTGGTCCTTGATGCTTGTTGAGGTAAGGAAGGAGGAGGAAGAATGGAGGGTGAGGTTATTCGGAGGTAGAGGAGATGTAAATGTATACTATGGGAGGGGAGAAGGGAGCCGTAGTAGAATGATTTAGGTAGGGGTTCGTGGTAATGTCCGCAATGCAATGTATTGTATGGAAATGTACTTTAAGTATTGTATTGTATGTTATAGCGAGTGAGTACGAGTAAGTGAGCGAGCGAGTGAATTATGATGCAAAGGGAACAAGAAGAAAGAAAAATGATACAAGAAAGACAGAACCAGCGGTAACGAAACGAGGGTACCGTTGGTAGCTTATATGAAGGAGGATGAATGGGGGAGGAGGACCGCACTCTACGTAGGGCAGGGACCTCAGTGTCTATATGTATGATGTATGTAGGGGGAATTTGTAGGGTTGGAATTGTAGGTCCGGGGGTAATGTGGGTGTGGGCTGCCCCGGGAGTTAAGTAGAATCGAAGAGGACCAGAAGGAACCCCAAGAGTTCATATTGGCCTGGTCCTAGCAGTTGATCGGTCGCGTGTGGGCTGCAGGGGACGACTCTTGCTACTACTCAAACTAGTAACATGTAGGTAAACCTACATGAGCAGTAGAGTACCGTACCTACACTCTGCATGCGCGGGTCCTCACTCGACGACGTTACCAAAGAAAAACTCCCGCGCGTGAAGGAGACGACTGACTTACTAGCTGACTTATTGACTTACTTACTGACTTACTATTGCTCTTCTTTCTGCTTTTTTTCCCTCTCACGAGGCGAGAGGCGAGAGGCAAGAAGCAAGAGGGAGGCGCTCAATCAATCATCCATCCGTCCAACTACCTACCCCATATCCACGATCCACCACCACCACTACAGTTTACCAGTTTACCACCACCACTACGACCCCCATCACATCAACCCCTCAATCCCTTCAATCCCCTCACCCCCGGGATATTGCGTAAACCCGCCTCCTACCTTCATCTGTCTGCATCAGCCCTGGGGCGAATAAATGCATCACGAGGATAGGTACTTTGAAAACCAACGACGACGACGATGTGATGAGATGATGCGGATTGGATTCTGCCAGCAACTGGAACAGCCACCACCTCCATACCTCTCTCTTCATACTAACTAGTAAAGCATTTAGGTACATACCTCTTCTCCCCGAAACTCCACAGAAAGTAGCGGCACAGCCTCCACTACACACAAACTAACAAACTAGTTTATTCCAAATTCCAAATTATTTAATTCGCAACCTAAAACAGTCCCCTCTCATAAACTCTTTTTCCTGTGATCCAGCTGGGGAGGACTCAGGACTCAAAGACAAGACAGAAAGAAAAAAAGTCACACACCAATGGTGATCCAATTTCCCGTTCATGGTCCTTGCGCCCCTGCCTGCTTTTCCAAGCCAACCCTTTCCCCATTCATCCATCCATATCCCCCTCCCCTCCTCCACCCCCGCCGCCGCCAGGCACCTGACACCCGCCTCCAGGTCTTCGCAAACAGGTAACGGTTTCTACTGGCCTTGTTTATTGCGCGCTCAAAGAAAGCATAAAAAAACAAAACTTGTTTTTTTTTTCCCCTTCCTTTCTCCACTCCACTCTGCAGCTCAGGGTAGTGAGCGAAAATGACGACCGTTTATGATGATTTCTCATTTCCTCTAACTTCATGATGACCGTTATTTTGTGTTACGGTTATGCACGGGGGGTGGGGAGTCTTTCTTTCTTTCTTTTCTTTGCTCTCTTTTCCCGGTTACACTTACCCGTCTCTGCTTGCTCGCGAGGTCGCGATGTGATTGATGCAAGCGACAGGAAGGGAGCGAGATGCATTGCTCTTTTGCTTTTCCCATTGGGTAGACGACGGGTTTATTGGCGTTACCGGGTTGGGCAGCATGCCAGAAGGAATTTAAATAAATGAACGAGATGAGCAGCCTCGTCTCGTCTACTAGAACATCCCCCTTCGATCCCTTCACTTCACTTGCTTTCCCTTTAACATTACGTGAGCCCCAACCACATGATTGTGAAATCATCATATAGAGAGAAGAAGGGTTATATGAGCACCGAGCTCGTAAAGTGCAGCTCTCAGTCATAATTTCGAGAAACTATGTAGTATTAGTATTACGAGTAAGCCAAATCTCAACCCTCAATCTCAACCCCAATCTCAAATCTCAAATCCCCAATCCCAATCCCCAGGCAGACCCCCATATCTCAGCCCTACAGCACAGCACGCACCTCGCACCCATCTCACACTCCATAGTCCATACCCATGGGCCATTCCAATGCCTACATGTACTTGCCTACTCATAACACCTAACCTCCATTGCATCGTATCGTATCATTACCATATCAAATCTCCCTCTCCCTGCCTGCCTAGGCATGAAACAAAACAACCGAAAGAGAAAAAAACAAAAACAAATAAAGCGCGCGCCGGAGAATAAACAAACACACCACCCCCTCTCTCGTTTTCGTTCCCCCTCGATCGCGGTGAAATGCGGCGCGGAGAAATATATATATATATTTTTTTTCTTTCTCGTATATGGATGTATGTATATGCAGTGTGGCCCCTACATATTGAGTAGATTAGGTAGATGGATAGAGGAATCGATACTTATCGATCCCTACACCCGGATATGGCGGTATGAGCCATGGGAGGGAGGGAGGGAGGGAGGGATGAGATGGGATGAGGAGGGATGAGATTGATATCGTGCCTGGATCGAGCGTGGATCCAGGATCTAGTAGAACAAACAACCTACCTACATAGAACCATAGCCAGTAGGTACATACCGTGCCTACATAGAAGCACACTCACTCTACTCGGTCCACTCTCTGCACAACCAAGGCCCAAGGCCCAAACCCCAAAAGAAAGTAGAGCAAAAAAAAAAATTCCCGGTTCACGATCCCTACATGGCCCGGTATCTGCCATATCTACCTGGTAATGATAATACGGCAATTGCAATCCAATCTTGACCAACCAACCAACCCAACCCAACGCAACGCAACAGCCGGAGAGAGAGAGAGGGAGAAATAAATAAATACGATACGATCGATGACCTTGTATCTACCAACGGTTGACTTGACTAGCTAGCTGGATTGAACCGAATTGCGGCGTTTAAGATATAGTGGCACCCGGTACCTCCCTACTCCCTGGTTTCTCTGAAACATTGAACCCGGCCCCCTAGGCCCTCCAATCGCGCGGTCCGTGATTTAAACATATAATTGAATTGGCGAACGAGAGCGAGGGGGCCTGGGAGGCGGTTAAACGTGTTTACGGACCCGGGTGGCCGGAAGGGGGGGGGTTGCAGCGCAGGGCATCAGATTGTATTGTATTGTATTGGATCGCGAGGGGGAGGGGAAAGCTTGGTAGGGTTATCACTCACTCACCGTCCGGTGTGGCGGGTGTACCTAGATTCATAGTGTAGAGTAGACGGGTTCATGGCTTCTCACTCACACCTCGTTCATAGCATCTCACTCACATGCACCAATTCCTAATGTAGCCCCATCTATCAATTGCGACTATAGCTATCAATTGCAACTATAGCTCTATGCCCTTCTATCTACCCCCATTCCCAGAGTCCATCCATCCATCCACCCACCTACTTCTTCACCACATACTCCTCCCACCCGCCGCCCTCCAGCCTCTCCACCTTGGCCATCACCTCGCTCTCCATATCGTCCACATACTTCTCCAGCGCGGCCCTCACACCCCGCCCCAGCTCGCTGTCCTCCACCGACAGGATCCGCAGCGCCAGCAGCGCGGCGTTGGTGGAGTTGTTGATTGCGACCGTCGCGACGGGGACACCGCGCTGTCAATCACTATATCAGCGCCATCCAATTCTACAGATACACAAAAGAGAGAGAAAGAAAATACATACCGGCATCTGCACAATACTATGCAAACTATCCACACCATCCAGCGTGCTCCCCCTCACGGGCACACCCACCACCGGCAGCGTCAACATCGCCGCCACCATCCCGGGTAGATGCGCGGCCCCGCCCGCGCCCGCAATCACAACCTTGATGCCCTTTGCGCGCGCCTCCTTCGCAAACGTGACCATGCGGTCGGGCGTGCGGTGCGCCGACACAATCGACACCATGAACGGGACATTGAAGCGCTTCAGGATCTCGGCGCCGGCCTTCATCACGGGCAGGTCCGAGTCGGAGCCCATGATGATTGCCACCACTGGGTTTGGCTCTGCCTTTGTGGTAGGTGCGGCCGTGGGGGTGGCGGTGGGGGTGACGCCGTCGGCAAGGTCGATGAGCGGCTGGATCTGGTATACGGCTTCGGCCATGCTGCCGGCGACGAGGGTGATGTGGCCCATTTTGCGGGCGGGCTTGGCGGCGCCTTTGCCGTAGAGGTGGACGGTGGCACCCTTTGTGGAGAGCGCGGCGTGCGCGACAGTGAGGTAGCGCGGGCCGAGGAGGTTGAGCATGATGGCGTTAGTGGACGGCGTGGAGAGCGCGGTGGAGTGCGCGGGCAGCGGGAGGTCGGTGATGGCGCGGATGTGCGCCTCGTATTGCGAGGTTGGGCAGGCTTCGATCGTGTAGTGGCCCGAGTTGTGCGGGCGCGGGGCGATCTCATTGATCATTAGGTTGCCTGGTGGGAGATGGTCAGTTAGCCATACAATTCTAGCTGTATAGTGAGTGACTGTGACTCCCGGGGACCTAAATACCATCCGGAAGCAAGAACATCTCAACACCAAACACCCCCGCACCCCATAGACACCCAACCGCCTTCTCTGCCAGCCTCCTCGCCGCATCCTGTACCTTCTGCCCTACCCTCGCCGGCGCATATACCAGCTTGCAGATGTTCTCCTCATGCACCGTCTCCACCGTCGGGTAGCTCACTACGCTACCGTCCTTCTTGCGTACTACCATCACCGCAAGCTCCTTCACAAACGGCACCCACTTCTCTGCATACAGTGTGCCCGACGTCAGCGCCTCCAGCGCTGCCGGCACTGCCTCTGCGGATGCAACGACGTGGTTCCCCCGGCCGTCGTAGGCGAGTGTGCGCGCTTTGAGCATGAATGGGTAGGAGAACGTCTGCCCGATGGATTCGAGACTGGCAGTGGTGCGGTCGGTGAGCGGGACGGAGGGCGCGGTGGAGACGCCATGCTGCGTGAGGTGCTCTTTTTGAAGGTATTTATCTTGGATCACGCGGATCGTCTTCCATGATGGTTGGACCTGTCATTGTGCCGTTGGGCGAGGCATTGTGAGTATATATTACAGATAGCTGTGTAGTAGTTTTGTAGAGAAAATGGAGATACCTCGACGGTGCCAGTCTCCTCGAGCTCCTGCAGGATCTGGGTGTCGACGTGCTCGATCTCGACGGTGAGGATGTCGCACTCGGCGGCGAGCTTGCGGATTGCAGCGGGCTCGGAGAAGGAGCCGTCGACGTGCGGGTGCAGGGCGTTGATCTGCTTTGCGGGCGAGTTGGGGGCGTCGAGGATCACGGTCTTGATGTTGAGTCTGTGGGCGGCCTCGACGAGCATGCGGCCGAGCTATGGGTGGGTTCAATTCCGCCATTAGTATTATATACATGTATCTATATAAAGACTAGTATTACTGGGATGGACTGGGGGGGGGGGATAGATAGAAGCTACACACCTGACCGCCGCCGAGGATTCCAACGGTGCGTGAGTCCTTCTCCATTGCGATTTTTGCTGGTTCTATCAGTAGTGTAGAGTAGAGGAGTGGAGGAGTAGAGGTGGTTGTGGTGTTTCTGATTCACACACTTTTTTTTTTTTTCTTTCTTTTTTTTTTCTCCCCTGTCGTGTTATACCCCGCGCTGTGTGACGAGAGCGCACAGCCATTCCGTTCTTTCTTTCTCTCTCTTTTTCGCTCTTGCTCTCTCGTCGCTTATCAGATCTGCCAAGAGCAGAGATAACTCTAAATCCATCGCTCGCACGGCAACTCCCGTCCCTGCCTCGCGATCGATAGCTGTACATACATGTAGGTACTTGCGGTGTTGTGTTGGCTACAGCAACCGCAACTGCAACAGACGGAGAGCGACAGACAACACGGAGCTAGCTGTGATGGAGAGAGAGAGAGAGAGAAAGAGAGAGAGAAAGAGAGAAAGAAAGAAGGAAAGAAAGAAAGGGGGATCTGCCAGCCAATCGGATACTGCCTGTAGCAATACTCTGCATAGTTGCACTTCGCTGGCTGCAAGTGCGGGTGGCACTCTGGCGACAGGTACAGACAGGCGGGGTGACCTGTACCTGCGCTGCACCACGTACGTCTCGGGGGCTACGACTGCAAGTGTTGCCGTAATGATTGAACGGTCCTGTACCTACTCTACCTGCTGGTCTGTACTATGCCACCGGAATATGACCTGGAGGGCGTGGTGATATAGGTATAACTACATGAGCTGGTTAGAGTGCATGTATACAAGCCGACGGTAAAGGTACATAGCGATCCATAGCAGTTTATGCGGTACCAATCCGCAGGCCTTGGGATGTCATTGCATAACATGTAACGCCGGCAATACCCAGGGTCTGTTATGTCTCTGGTACCTGTACCTGTCTGTACCTGCACTCACCTGTACCTGTACTCTACTCTACCTACCCTACTCTACTCTAGCTAGCCCATACTCATATGCATCTGTCTGAGACCCGTAAACACCCGACTGAAGAAAGTCAATCCTATAACTGACCCTTCAACCCTATATTATACATACATGTACTTCCCCCCAGCCACGGTGTATGTATCCCCTCGTATTAGCAATTAATCCGGACCCCTAGCTAGACCCCCCTGAGCCACAGCCACAAGAGGGAAACTTAAGGACGATCCACGGATTATGTGACATGACAGGTGTATCACCGTACGCTGGCTGGCCTGGTCACGGTCGTTGATTGAAATGTGCACGTGCACAGACTCAGCTTTGGAATCTGGCCTGCTCAGTCACCCGCCCCTCGATCGACTGGATTTGAATTGGGCGTGTGCAATATAGTCAGCTACATGTCCATACTCAAGGAGAAACCCAGCCTACCAGAGCTCTCTGTCGCATAACCGTATTCGTAGAGCCAATGCTTGGCAGGTGAATATTGTTGTATTTTCGATCATTGACCTATACTGGTTGTTTTTGCAAGAGCTTGGATCGGTGATTTTGCTATGTTTGCTGATTGATTTGATGGATTCTGTAGGATTTCAAGTCCCAGCGGTTAGTTATCTAGATGAGGTGTCCTGATCTTCCTCTGAACACCGTTACATGAGTTACGTGACTGAGATTCCCGAGTATGCCCACAGCCCTGCTCGTGGTACAATGCATACTGGGTCTTCATATATATAAAAAAAACAAAAACAAAAAAACTGGAATATAAGAGAAGCTGTTATATATATATTCTAGACATATATTATATACTTTTCGTAGGTTCTCAGTTGAGCCCACCATCCACCATCCTGCGATACCACCAACACGCACAGTACCAATTCAACCCACCACCCACCACCTCTCGTTTCAACACACAGATAGTATCATGTCTATACGTCCTCAACGTAGAACACAGAACCACAATACCAAGACCCTTGGCAGAGTACAGTCGGTGAAAGTTGGTCGGCGAAGACTAAAGGAAACGTCACCATAGTGGACGATTAGTATAAATACTGCTTAAATAGCTTCTGTTCTTGTATCCCTCTATCATCGTCATCCTCATCGAAGCATTTCGGCCAAGTCCATCATCTTTGTGAGCAGTTCGGCTCTTTACGAAAGCTTCAATTCGATTCCTCTTTCTCAAGCCTCGAGTTAGCTCAAAAAACCCTCAATTCATCCCTCTCGGCTTTTGACTCATCTTTCACAATCTTCGACCCATTCTCCTCATCAAAAGACCTCAACGCCGACAAATCGAACCTACTTTAACAAACCGCAACAATGTCAAACCTATCCGGAACCACCTTGGGCCCCGGCCCCCATACCTTCTTCAGAGGCAATCGCTGCCCTTACCCCCCTCCTCCAACAAATATCTTCTGCGCAACCTCTTCTTGCCGCTCCCACATCCCCCCCACCGCCATCAATCTCACGATTGCCTCCTGCCATCACTGCCGCAGAGCCACCTGCACTCTTTGCGGGAAACGCTTCCACGCGCCGAAACCCGCCTGCCCCGCTGAGCGCATTGCCAGCGGCCTCATCTATACCCTCAGGGCCCAATACCTCAAGGACATGCTGAGGCTCGGCGACCAAGACACCGCGCTGTTCCGCGCCAATCTCCTACCACCCTGTGGTGACGAAAACCTCGGCATTTCATGTGGAGGTATTGAAGTCAAGGACTCGATCCTGAGAGCCCGTAGAATGAAGCTCGAAGAGGAACGTCTTGAGATTATCGCCATGTTGAACGTTATGCGCCAGGAGCGCATCGCGAGGTTCGTCAAGGACATGGCGCACGCTGAGGAATTGGAGGATCAGAAACTTAGGGCCAAGATGGCGAGAGCTATTGCGAAGCTTAACTTGGACAACTAATTGTAGTTTTTATTTATGGTGGTAGTTGTGAGTTTGAGGAGTTTGGGAAAATAAGGTGTTAAGGCACGAAGTATCACTCGGTTGTCTTTTTTCTTTTTCTAACTTTCTGATTTTTCTTTTTACTTTCTTTTTTTCTCGCTGGGGTTAGAAAATTTAAAAATGTAAAGCTTGCTGTTGATATCTCATATGGATATCTTATATATAATGATACCTCTTTCTCGCTGTATATCTGACCGTCCTCGTGTGCTTGTCCGTGATTGGCTAGTTTCGTAGATCTTTGAGTGTGCGCTACCAATACTAGTACATCAATAGAATCTATTCAACCTTCTGATCTAGTTCGGATCTGCAACTAATGTTATGACCCAATCATCTACATAACTTATTTCCCCAACCCGATGATCATGCAATGCCGCCCAAACCACACTCTAACGCTTACACCCACAAAGCTCCACATGATCCAAAACTAGTAGAACATAAGAAGAAAAATATCGGTAGAACCAATCTCTTACTAAACCGGAATGGATGTCTCATGAGCCTGTCCATTGTACGAGTGATATCTCATGATCCACTACCCTATCTCACGGTCACGACAGCCGGAGCGAAGATTATGGAACATGTCCTCTAAACCTGAAAACTGCAAAGCACATGATCTCAGGGCGTATTGTAGGATTCTAAGATCTACATACACAGCTGGGGCAGTACACTATTGAGCGCCGGGTCATGGAAATATATAACTATAAATAGAGAGTTTGGGCTGTTCGGAGGCCCCTGTGGTTCCTGAGCATGAGAAGAAAAACCAATCCCGGAGCTTTAACACGCCATTATGCGGAGACTTAGTTGCAGCGGAGATGCATGCACGTAAGTGCTATTGGTGTAGGCAATTGAGAGCCAATTAAAGTTAAACTTGCAATCAAGTGGTCGTGGTGCTTCCAGATGTTTGGCCGGCGAGAAACTAATGGTAGGCCTAGCCAGGGCTTGCAATATATCTATAGATAGAGCTGGGTCGGGGTGGATTTAGAGTGCTATTTCCAGCCAGTCTAGAGTAGGGGTACAAGGAAAGAGGGGGAATTGATAGGAAGAAGGGCACACCGGGGTCCAGGTATCCCTTCGTCTGTCGATTGCAGCCCCCCCTATAATAGAGAAATCAAATTTTGTATGGGAGATCTGTTATTTGATAAGGGAGATAACGAGATCTGTTAGTAAAGCCACACCAGATTTGCTTTTTCTGGGGGGGAGGCGGCATTTTGTCGATAGACGAAGGGATACTAGCTAGCTATAAACTATATATATACCGTCATTCACAGGATACTTATAGACAATGTGTGTTGATGGATAAGGGGGCCTTTTGATCAATAATTGAAGGGCAGAAATGGGGCTTTGCTGTCTCTGTTTTGGCCTGTCCGTCAACCACCCAGTGTCCGTCAATTATTAGAGTCTTTTATATTTAGCTGCGCGAGTCGAACAGAAAGTCGAGCCAGCTTAGACGGAAAGTTTAGCTGCTTTGGGAAGAGACTTGCTGTCGTTCGACAACCAGTAAGATTTGCAGGACTTTTTTTGTCGGGGGTGCTCGACTTTCTGTCCAACTCTTGCAGCTAAAAGACTCTAATACGCTCCCGTGGGCGGCAGTACGTTGGTCAAGGTCCTGCCGGTAGGTACCACCAATCATGGTGGATGGCATTCTCTGGGTTTAGGAGGAGGTGATTTGGGGTGGTTGGCTGAGAGTTGCGGAGATGTCTTTCCGCTCCACTGAGCTGGAACGCCGGTTGGACTACAGAGACGCCTGGAACGCCTCTAGCTAGCTCTCTCGCTGGAATTGGTATTGATTGGTCGTTGGTTAGACTACAGAGACTTCTTTCCTTTCCTTTCCACTGTAATACGAACTCGGGCACAGGAGAAGGAACCAGAAAATTCAATAGAGTTGTTTGTATGGTAGAGCGGCGTCACTCCATACAAATAATCCCTGTATATATCGTCACTTGCATTTTCTGGTTCTTATTCCTCACGCACCCGAGTACCTCGCTGCAGGGACAAACATTGGTTGGTTGAGGGATTGAAGCTAAGCTGGAGGATATTTTCGTGTAGTTGTCTCGTGAATTGCAAGGGAGTCGGGGGGTGTTTTAACGGAGAGATGGTGTCTATGGAATTGGAAGATCCTGAAATTGGAGAATTAGCAATAGGTACATACTGTATGCATGTGCCTGTATGTCTGGGTTAGGGTTACGAGTGTTTCTTCTAGGTCACGATATCGTATCAAATTTCTCCAACCCACAGCTTAATTATAATAAGTGGCCATTATATGAAGGCCAATGATTCTATTACTCTAAACTGCTACTAATCAAACCTCTTTCTCTATCTTTATCATCTACTAAGCTATGCATGCGGCGCATACCTTATATGTATGCGTGCCTCGTCATTTTCACAGTTAACGGGTGGCCGGTTACTGCAGCAGTCTAGACCGTATCGCAGCACTTCTAGTGGCCGGGCCTGACAGGTGGTAGCTACCACCTAGCTAGCCCGAGCTCATCAATACTTGAACAAGTAAGTACCAATGAACGCACACTCACCGTACCAGCATCACAAGTATACCTACCTACCTAACCCAGCTAACTATCCTGCTGTAGCTTCATGTTTTGCCGAGTCAAACATCTTCAACTCCCACTGACAGCACCCACAGCGGCCGTGTCCGCACACATCAGTAGCTACCGGCCTACCCTTGATCCTGAGCACCACGACCGCGTTTTTGCACGTTGGGTACGTTTCACCTGGTATCGTGACGTTTCTGGTGTTGCATTCGCAGCAGGTCCAGGTGGCCACAGTGGTGGTTGTGGTAGTGGATGTCTTGTCGGTCTTGCACTGCTTGCCGGTTCTGGATTGGGTCATAGTTTTTCAAATGTGGCTGGTTGATTGGTTAATTGGTGAGATGTGATTTAAATGGGATGTGTGTGTGGGGGGGAGTGTGTGGGATTATGGTATATAAATTGTGAGGGTGTGCATTATTGGGTGGGTAAGGCTATATATACGGGGCTGGAAAAGGGGGGGGGGGGGGGGGGGGGGAGGTGCGTTTTGAAATATAATGCGGGGGATGATCATCTTGAACATTTTTTTGGGCAAATAGTTTTCGAGATTTCTCAGAGCAGAGAAAAAAAGCTTATGCAGCTGTGTCACAATTTTTCATCCGGTAACCTCCGGAATTTTTTTTGTTCAACGTTTTTTTCTACTGGGCCCTTGTTTATATAATGGAAGCATTAGTATTCCTTCTATCTCTGTTCTTTCGTCTAGAAGGCTGGCCGGTGCCGTGTATTATATTGGTCACGCCACATTCCTGAAATCTTCAACTCTAATCTGCCAGCGCCCATTCCTATCCAATCGCGAATTCCTCTATTAATTTTTGTCAATGAAACAAGCCCGTTGCTGTAATTTTAATTTGCCGTAGCGATATCCAGTGATAAAAACCTCGCATGCTCGATAATCAGTAAATTCAGTGCTGTCATTAGAAAATTATCACTAGATATTAGGTTCCGCGGGGCGCCCTGTATTATGAGCTGGTGATGCAAGCCGGTAATATTAGCTTTCAGCAGGGGAGTTGATGTCGCGTGTACCCTTAAAATTGGGTTGTAATAATGAAAGATATCGCAAACTCGTGATTCTAGGCTTGAAGATTGGTGTCGACTGCTCTTATATGGGGGGAAATAATACGCCCGTATATGCGGCCTAATCAACTCTCTGCCCACAGAAACGTCTATGCTCTGCTTCTAGAGTTATTGACTTGATTGGGTAAAACAATCGCTTTCATGCACCTTACTTCTATTGCACATTAGCCAAACCTATACCTCCAGTCTTTCGATGGGTTAGAACGCTTCAGTTGCTATTTCTCCAGGAGTGACTGTTGTTTTTGTAAGATGTTGAGGAGATTTAGCACTCGGCCTTTGAAAAGTACGGCCAAAGTGTGTTATTTGAGCTCCAATGTCCTCTAGGCTACGAGCTATAAGTAGGTTTTATCAGCGGTTTGTGTAACTCTGGTCGCATCGCAAAGGAATCTTGAAGGGCTATGCTATACTTCATGGTGCCAATATTTCTCCACATTAGGGATCATAGCTTCAAGCTAGGGACCCACGGCCACTGATTCGCCAAGTGAATGGCTTCCCGGTATTGTGAAGGTAAGGATTATCCATGCGAAAAGCTTATAGTTGTGCGACTAAAGAGAGAATAAGCATTTCGCCAGATGGCATTACTAAACCTGAGGCGAGACGACAAGTGTAGTTCGGCTTGGTTGGATGCGGTTGTGTTTGTGAAGCTAATATCGATATATGGAGTTCCTCGGGCGTGTCTTGTAGGATGGTGAAGCCGGGCGGTTTAAGTCTGGCAGGATTCGGTAGATTTGGTAGACTATGCTGATTTTCAGGATCCCGCGGCGTGCGAAGATAGGAAGTTTCGGTAGTTTTTCGGACGGTTTTCTTAGTAGCTCTCTAGAATAGACGTGCATTAGGTCTGAGGAAACTTCTAACTCGAAACGGCTGCCCAGTGTTAGAACTTAATTAAACGAAAACAAAGATACTCCGTGAATGACGCAGTAGAAGAAAAAAATCTGTAGCTAGCTGTTATTTCTGCATCGGAGGTAATGCACGAGAAAGGCCAGACGACGTAATAAACAAGTTTTTGCTTAGGTGAGTTGGCGATGTATGTACGTTGTTCGGACTGCGAGGTTGTTTCGAGAAGAAGGAGAAACTGCGAGTTTTGTTCCATCTGATGAGTTCATGGGATTAGAAGTTCGATTGAAGCTTCGAACTTCGATAAGAAGATAAGCTAGATTTAAAAGTCGACGTCCGTTGTTCGTGCATAGTTCGTTTCTAAATATGTCGTCTCACTGTGCATGCAGGGCCGGCTCGTGACCATTCTCATGACTTGAGGTCGAGGATTAATTTTGATTATCTGCGTTCCAAAAAAATATGCTAGTTGACGTGGTGGTCTTTGCATTTTTTTTTTCCGAGGGAAACAAAGTTTCTCCGAAATAAAGAAAGGGATGAATTTTTTTATCTTTGTCATTTTTAATTTTTTCCTAATGTGCCAGGTTGGTTTTTGATTATGAATTGGGAGGCGAGCCCGGTTCGACAAATATTGATATTTCCAATAGGCTGCTGCTACAGTAGAAACTTTAAACTAACAATTAGCATCTGGGAACAGGGAAAGTCGGATGCAGGGCATCTCGGTAGCTTTGATTCAATTGAAACAAATTCGGGTGATATACCGTGACTCTAAGGCGGCGGCACCATCGCATACTGAGCTTGACGCGGTGGGCCAATAACCCCTGTTTTTATTGGGAAAATAGCAGTAGGTACTCTATGCAGCTGCAGCCTTCGCCGGGCCGTGCTGGGAAAAATCCACTGCATCGAACGAACACGTCGCAACTGCAAACATAGCATTGTACAATCCACATAATTTGTTTCCTTCCTGTTTGATACCCGGTTTATCCCTCATCCCAAAACTCGTCTTCTCTAAGGCTTTTTCAAAAAGTATTTCCTCTGAGAATCCCTGACCAGCTGTTCATCCTACAGCAGGCGCCCACAAAGGACCGAAGCAAACCGGCACTATGGAACCGCCTCGAATTACATCGAACGAAAATGAGTGATGCGGCGATGTTGTTGAGATGGCAAGCGCGAACAATAATCTCCTCAATATAAGCAATGCAAATATGTTCGTCCTATCGTATGTTTGTAAACCTTGCTATCTAGTAATAGCATGCCATCGTAATACGGTGGCTGGCACGGAGCATCTGGCCGAATCGAACGGTGAATGGACAATTCAGGAACCA
Source organism: Morchella eximia (assembly GCA_024713935.1). NCBI lineage: Eukaryota > Fungi > Ascomycota > Pezizomycetes > Pezizales > Morchellaceae > Morchella > Morchella eximia. The sequence continues at coordinate 1,174,805 of JAMGZG010000019.1, forward strand.
GATATGCAAATATAAGCAGCTGGAGGAGCAGTCGATCGATTCATCCGGCGGTCCACTAGATTTCGAATAAATGGATTTGCCAGGATTAGTTATTGCGGATGTGTGGTGCCTGGGTTGCAGGATTGAGGCTCAAAATTTTATTCGCGCTCCCGATAAGCATTATCATATCAGATGGCCAAGAGATAACTCTAATTTCACATCTTGTGCCTTATCTCTAAAACCCTAACCCAGTTATCATCATCTGCAGGCCCTGAAAACCCTGAATCTTTGACATCTCGGACTCATCCATCATTGATAAGAGCTTTTCGTCAAGCGAGAACACGTGCGATTTATTTATCGTAATTTCGAAATTTGGATAGCCTGAACCAGTTTCAGTTTTGCTATCATCGCTGATTATCCTCTACTGTACAATATCTGTTGAGAGGGGGATACATAAATATCTCGAGACATGCACAACGATATGGGCCCTGGCTGCAGTGTCAATAATTCCCTCTCTCAACGTTCACACACATGCATTCAACGAGCTAGAGCAGGTCTTCTTCCCGGCAGCCGAGTGTCCCAAGGACGAGAGGCTGCAATGCAAGGACAGAACACCGTTCTTGGTCCGTGCCTGATTTTACCCGGAGGTCGGGTAGCTGTATGCGTGAGTGGTCGAAGAAACTTAACATGCAGTTCATACATCGCGTTAACGTGGATGGCGCACGTAAAAGACCTAGATGTGTCTGCGGTGTGTGTGTGTGTCTGATCCACAGTGCACAGAAGTGCGACGGAACAAAATAATATCGCAATGGCCATCAGGCATCACTTTTTCGCTGTTCATCGAAGATGAGAGTGTTTCCTCCGAAACAGAACTTACGATGACCCCCCCCCTCTGTAAATCTTTCGAGATGGCCTCCCGAGTTGTGATGCGAAAAGTGATCGTTCATAAACATAAGCGCTTAATTATTAGCGCGAAAGATGGGATGGAGAGGAGCCAAGCTACATCGGTACATACCTATCAACGATAACAGTGCGGGGTCACTCGGTACACTACCCCAGAGTCTCATCAACCCCTCGCAGCAAATCATGATTCCTGCTTCCAAGTCACAGAATTAGTACGTCCAAAGACCTGAACCGTTACCATGAAGTGGGGCAATCATGCCGTTGTCCCTCTTTGGTTCGTAATGGCACCCCGTGTAACATCGACGTATGCAAACCTGGATTATGCGCAGTAAGTATAGATAGGTAGAGTATAATTGCCTCTAAATTACACAACTGAAATTTTTTGAGAGAAAATTTTGACCGCACGGAGTGTCCCGCTGTTGTTTATCGGACGGACTCGGGGCCATTTCTCGCGACCGCCCCCGTAAGCCAGCCCCGGGGCGTTATTACAGGCAGGAAGGTTGAGGCAACAGTTAGTTGGGTGTAGATTGCACTGATTGTTTTGTATAGAGGCTGGTGTAACTAAATTACAATAATATTAGAAGAGGGGAACAAATAGGCAGGATTGATGGCAATGATGGTGGTGGCGATCGCACTGTACGAAGAGCGGGGAAGCTTGAAACGTGGTGTTGATCGAGATATCGAGTCGAGGAGGGAGAGTTAGGTAGGAGTTATGACGCTAAGAGCTATCGAGGCCTGAATGTTTGACGTACTTGTTTTGACGTCATGTGCCAGGGAGTAATCCCATGCTCTAGTCCCCGGCCACATTTCTTTTTACATTTCCCCCTTGAGTTTTCTCATCCCGAGCACCAAACTATTCTGAACAAATAAGGGACCGTGAAAAGTAAAAGAACTGTGAAGCACTGATAGGCACGGTGACAAACTGTGAAGCAGTTTAGTACCATGCCTAAGCTACTAGTAACTGTGGTGTTGATTATGGTGGGGCTGTTCCTAAGCCCCTCTATCGCTGCCGCTTGACCTCGCCCATCATCTAAGATTGATGCCAGCTTATCCTTCCTCACCATACTCTACTTTAGCCTCCACCTTTGAATCTTTCTGCTTGACTTGGTACATATCTCTCCAACTTCCAAGGGTCCCACCCCTCCCGCCCCTGCAACCGGCCTATTTCAATCCTCATTCCTCACATATCCCCCCCCCCTCCCCCATCATTCCACTCGGCCACCCGCACACCCTCATCTCAATCTCACAACCACATAAAAACACCTCCCAATAACAGGTGTTTCCACTGCGGCCTTTATTCCTATCCCTACCATCCCATCCACCTGTCCGTTATTTCAGCCTTTTTTCTCCTGCAGCCTGTGCAGCCGCTATCCTTACACCATTTTTCGTGAATTTTTTTCGTCTTCTATTCGTGGATTAGAGACTTGTAAGTAAATCTCCCGCAGCGCAGCGCGGCTGTAGTTGGTGGGGCCCGGTTCCGCCGGGCCATTCACTTTTCTTCCGTTTTGTTTTTCCTTTTCGTGTCACATCCAATTGCTTGGGCAAAAAAAGGACATAATAAAGAGTTCCTCCGGACGAGTTTACTGACATCTGTATCTCCAGTTGCAGAAACAGGAAGCAATTGAGAACATTTACAGTACACACCAAGGTACAACACAGTACAACCACAGTACAAGATGTCTGACGGCAGAGAACACAAGAGAGATGTCAAGAACCATCTCCTTTTCGAGATTTCAACAGAGGTCGCAAACAGAGGTATATTTTTCTTCCTGATTTGTTTTAGGAATTGAAAATTACGAAGGAGCTGTGTTCTAATTCGCCGGCATCTCATAGTTGGTGGTATCTATTCGGTTATCAAATCGAAGGCCCCAATCACTACTGCCGAGTATGGTGAACGTTACTGTCTGATTGGACCTCTCAACCGCACCTCTGTAAGTTCTTGATCCATCTCATCCCGTACTCTCACATTCATCATTTCTTTTGAAATTGGGTGGTATCTTTCATTGCTTTCACATTACTATTCAAGCGGTCTACTAATCACACATGATGATGTTTCATAGGCTGCGGTTGAAGTTGAAGCTATCGAGCCATCAAACCCTGCATTGAAGGCAACATTAGCTTCAATGTCAGACCGTGGTATTCAATATGTGTACGGAAGATGGTTGATTGACGGTGCCCCAAGAGTTCTTCTCTTCGACACCGGCACTGGTTACAAGCATTTGGATGAGTGGAAGGCGGATTTGTGGAGCACTGCTGGAATCCCTTGCCCGCCTGGAGATTCTGAGACCAATGAGGCAATTGTTTTTGGTTATTTGGTCGCTTGGTTCCTTGGAGAGGTATGTATTTTGCCTTGATTTTTCTTATGCTTGGACCCGCTAATTCTTTCCTAGTTTGTGAGCAACGAGACTTCGAAGGCGGTCATTGCTCATTTCCACGAGTGGTTAGCTGGTGTTGCCCTTCCTCTCTGCCGTAAACGACGTATTGACGTCACTACTATCTTCACAACCCATGCGACCCTTCTTGGACGTTACCTCTGTGCAGGTTCAGTAGATTTTTACAACAACCTTCAGTACTTTGATGTCGATGCGGAGGCAGGCAAGAGAGGAATTTACCATCGTTACTGTGTCGAGCGTGCGGCCACCCACTCATGCGATGTCTTCACCACCGTTTCCCATATCACGGCGTACGAGTCGGAGCATTTGCTGAAGCGCAAGCCCGACGGTGTTCTTCCTAATGGTCTTAATGTCATCAAATTTTCTGCTATGCACGAGTTCCAGAACCTACACGCTCAATCCAAGGAGAAGATTAACGACTTCATCCGAGGACATTTCTATGGACACAACGATTTCGATTTAGAAAATACTCTATACTTCTTCACTGCAGGACGTTATGAATACCGTAACAAGGGAGTGGATATGTTTATCGAGTCTCTTGCTCGTTTGAACCACCGCCTCAAGATCTCTGGCTCAAAGACTACAGTTGTCGCATTTATCATTATGCCCGCGCAGACACATTCCTTGACCGTTGAAGCTTTGAAGGGACAGGCAACCATTAAGGCTTTGAGGGAAACTGTGGACAGTATTGAGAAGGGCATCGGAAAGAGGTTGTTTGAACGCGCTTTGAGGTGGCATGATGGCGACGTTGCTCCTGGGGAGAAGGACTTGATGAGCAGCCAAGAGAAGGTTATGCTTAAGCGAAGAGTGTTTGGTTTGAAGAGAAACTCGCTGCCTCCAATTGTCACACACAATATGGTGAGTGATATCTCACTATCTTTAGCCTGTTGATTACCAGGGTACTAACTTCATTCCAGCTTGATGACAGCAATGACCCAATCTTGAACCAGATCCGCAGGGTACAACTATTCAACCACCCTTCGGATCGTGTCAAAGTCATTTTCCACCCGGAATTCTTGAACTCTTCAAATCCTGTGCTGTCCCTCGATTACGACGACTTTGTGCGCGGAACACATCTAGGTGTTTTCGCTTCTTACTACGAGCCATGGGTAAGAGCCTATCTTTATAAAGTTAACAGCTTCCGGATAATTAACGTTTTGTGTAGGGTTACACTCCTGCTGAGTGCACTGTCATGGGTGTACCTTCGATTACCACCAATTTGTCTGGATTCGGTTGTTACATGGAGGAGCTTATCGAGAACGCCTCCGATTACGGTATCTACATTGTAGATCGTCGCATGAAGGGTGTCGATGACTCCGTTAACCAGCTTTGCGAGTACATGTACGACTTCACAGTGAAGAGCAGGAGACAAAGAATCAACCAGAGGAACAGGACAGAACGATTGAGCGATCTTTTGGACTGGAAACGAATGGGAATGGAGTACGTGAAGGCTAGGCAGTTGGCTTTGAGAAGAGGTAATTTTTGTGTGAGGTCTTTGAAGCGAACATGATGCTAACTAAATCAATAGCCTACCCCAACTCTTTCGATTCCAAGGAGCCATTCCCATTCTTTGACGGCACGGAACAAAAGGTTTCACGTCCGTTGTCTGCGCCAGGATCTCCAAGAGACCGCTCTGGTATGATGACTCCTGGTGACTTTGCATCACTGCAGGAGGGTATGGAGGGACTCAACACCGAAGACTACGTCGGATGGAGGCTTCCGTAAGTTTTATACGCCCTAATTCCGTGGGTGTCATGTCATGCTAACGAAACTGGTGGAAATAGTGAGGAGGAAGATCCAGATGATTACTCTTTCCCCTTGACCCTTAGAAACCCCAAGAGACCAGTTGTTGCAAACGGCGAGAGCGACGCTTAGAAGGCATTGCAGCGGCGGCCTAACATGACGCGTAAGACATATCGAGTGTTATGTCGACGAGAGGCCTTGCGATATACTGCTTGAGGAGAATGGGTGGGAACGATACCTTGCTCTATGTTTTATGTAATTCTAGTACTAAATCCACCCCTAACACATTTCTTTGTTTCTTTTGTTTGTTATCGCTCTTTTTATATCTTTTTACCACTCCGGTTGATCCCGGATGTGCTACATCTCTATGCGCTGCCTCGCATTTTCTGTTTTGTTTTGATATGCACAATGTTCAGTTTCGAGCGACATCTACGACAGACATCTCTTATGTTTTTTTTGTTTGTGACGATATAGATGAAAAAAAAATTGGACGGATGGGGGGTTTTCTGGTCTATTGGATGGGGCGTGGTGATTGGGTGCAAAGATCGAGGGGAAACAAGTGGGAGTGATAGTGGATGATGAGCAGATCAGTGTACCTTTTTTTTTCTTATTGGACTTGTGAAAAACCTTTGCTGCAGTTCTTTCCTTCACCTGTTTGGTTTGCTTACAAGTTTACGAGTACGGTAATTGGATTTGATCTGGGTTTATTATTTTTGAGGTTTTTATTTTTTGAAACGGATCAAGTGGTTACTTGGTTGGGTTTACTAGGTACAATGTGGCGCTGTCAAGTCAAGTACTACTGCATAATAATAGTGGGAGATGGGATATACATAGGCAGAATGGCATGAGCATGGGTTGGGATCTTGAATCGGTAATCGGTTAATCCATCGGCGGGGGTTTACTATTTTTTCTTTTTTCTTAGGCGAACGCAGGTTAACGAGCTGTCTGGGATGAGCTTTTATTTTTTCTTGCTCGGAGGATTCCTACCGGCTTCCCGGGTGAGTGGCAAGAAGTTTGAGGTTGTACGAAAATATTATTGCTTTTTAAAAGTGGTGGCGAGTGAGCGAGTGTGATTGAAAAATGGCTGACATGTATGTCTCGGGGAGCATCCCGGTGGCTCGCTTATTATAAGGGTCTTGTAGTTTTTTGAATATCACATGTCATGACAGATGTGACGTGACATGGCTGCCTGACTTTTCTCACTGTGAATTGAAAAAGTAAGTAAAGTAAGTTTACTGGACCAAGCTAGGACGGGGGTGTGCATCACTACGATAAATACATCCGCAAACTCGCGGATCTGGGTGTCGAGATTATCGCTATGCTTGGTTTACCCGGCTTTTTATTTTATTCAACGAGTGATTGACAAGAGTTTTGCAAATTGCACTATTATAGATTTCAGGCACAAGCCGAAATAAATATTAAATACTGCTTAGCAAGTAGAAGTAGTATTTAAAATTATTGACATACTTAGCAAAGCACAATTGAAGAGACTTTGACTAAATAAAAGAACAACCCAAATTTCTGGCTTCCTCCATTATTGCCTTATAAAGCAGTACGTACCAGACCTCTCTAACTCGCAATTTGGTTCATGTCATGAGCCAATGAAGCATGTTATAACAATAACTTTCCAGCCTTCAAAGGTGACCTACATATATGTAAATGTTAGCCATCTAGATGACCTAGGTCTCTGTCCTGGTCCGTCTCATCATCTTTTTCCTACACCCCCACAACCATATTAAGTCTCTTTAATATTATTAAGCTTTCCTAGTACAGCTAATTTGATTTCGTTATGAGTCCGAAATTTGAACGATTGCTGGTGATATTTCAGAGATTCGACCTGTAGTTGTTGGTCGTTGAACTTTATTTCGTGAGACTTGTTCCTTAGTAAATTAGGCCATTCAAATCGATAGTGTCAATTGAGTATCACGAAAACTGCACCACACCCAGTTCAATAGAGTAGTTAAGACCCTAAATTAAGCTCTTCTGAGTCGTCGCCCTGATCCGGGTTCTTTTTGTGTAGCTTCCCTAGGATTTTTATTACACACTTTTTCAATTTAGAAACCAGCTTAACCCAATACTTGGGGTTTTCTTCTAGATCTGTTGGTGAAGGTAGGCCATAATTTTCGGCTTCCAATATTGGGGTAGTATCCAGTACGGAAGGCTCCCGGGGGCAAAGACCGGGTGATATGGGGGTTTCAGGCCGAGCGCTGCTACTCGGCGCAGTTATGTCGTAATCAGGGAAATGTTCCCTTACGAAAGAATTATAACGCGGTCGTGGGAGCTCACAATCATGCTCGCTTTCATCCAGGCTTGGTGTCATAGTTGGTTGATATAACATAGGACTGCAGGGTATAATGCTATCGATTTGTGTATAACTGTCAGTGTAGTTGATGTAAATATTGCCTTATGCATAGCTATCAAATGTCTCAAGAGCATAACATAGCCCGATCCTAACACAATAGCTATCGTTGTAAACCACTAATACTATGGGGTTACATTAATATATTATCCATACCTTCTCCTCAATGTAACTAAGTTAGTACTATGGGTTGAATTGCTGTGATAAATGAAGCCAGCTCTGAAGAAACTGTATAAATGGTCGAAGAAAAGGCAATTAAAAGCATTGAAGATCAATTGAAAGACAGATACGCATTGAATATTTAAATATATTACCTTGCGTACTTTGTCGTTTCCCTCTCGTTTTTCAAGTGTAAGAGATTCGATCCTGTTGGCTAATCGGTTTTAATCACAACGCTTTGCTTGAATACTAGAAATAAACATACCTTTAAGAGATTTATAGCCAATTAGGATGAATCGAAACACCGAAGTCGATGAAAGGTGTAATTATTCTAGAAAAACCTTGACTTTAAATTGAAGTAGAGTAGATAGCGTAAGAGCACAATGGAGGAGATTCCTGGCCAATTGTGATGAATCAACACACTGAACTTGATGGAAGCTGTAACTACCCCAGGAGAATTTTGGTTTTGAATTGAAGTAGAGCAGCTAGGACGTAAGAGAACAATGGCAGGTATAAGGATGGCAGGGATGGCAGGGACTCAAAAGCTGAGAAAAATAATTTAGAGCTACGCATTGACTGCACCGGCTTCGGCTGATGGATATCGAACTGCAAGAGGCATGCGTACTTTTCAATCTTTTTTCTCCGGTCCCTCCCCGGTGTTAATTTACTCTGGGCGCCACTGCATAGAAACACGTATCCGCGCCACACATATCTAACTACATGTATACATATATATGCTTATTATTTAAATTTATGCTCAGAGAATAAAGTTATTTGCTGGAGGGACAAGATTAGTACCCTAAATACATGAAATTAGTTTTAGGACCCGGCTGGCAACTCCGAGATCTAGAGTGTACCATGGTTGAGGGGCTCGTGATGGAGGCTGGAGTGAAGACGTACTTTGGCACACAGGGTTGTCGTGGGCCCTGGGCGTTGCTAGTACGGTGCTTAACACAGGGCTAAGATTCCACGCCCTAAATAGGAAAACGTTCTACGGAATTGAGCTTGAATTAAACGCCCATTGGAGTTTGCTAAAAAAAAACATGAATGCCAGCCACACGCACAACGCTTGATCTCACATAACCACATACCCAGCTTCAATATCAAAAGCGGCCAACAAGGGAGTCAAGGGAACTGAGCCATGCATGGGTCCCAGGTCGAACCCCCCAGCTAGGTTCCATGCAATTTCCATGAGCTTTCAAGTAGGGCACGAGCACGTCAAGGAAACTTGTGGGCTATAACTCGGCTTTGAATGGCTGAAGCTAAGACTGCGTAGCTCTATCACACAAATGAGGTAGTAAATGTAAATAGTGATTAAGTATATGGGAAGAAAATATGGCACTATCGTGCTATCAACGTAGAACCAACAAATCAGTCATTGGCTTGGAGGTATCTTCTCTTATGTACTATAGCACCTTACTCTGAGACGTGGTTGAGGAGTAGGTAAGCCGTGCACGGACCTCAAGAAATTCACACGGAGTTGAAATCCATGTACTTTACAGTAGTGGCTCACCAACAAACCTCCCTGGCGCCTACATACGCATTAGGACGGATGAATATAGATAGCTGTAGTGCACATGTGGGCAACATCTTGGGTCGAGGCACGGGAAGTTATTTGTTCACTGTGGTGGCGGGGTAGAAGGGAAAATGTGCCAACGAGGCAATTTAAATTATGCGCCGGAACTGTCCAAGGTGAGTGACACTCCATGACTTAAATTATTATTGAATTCAAAACACCAAAGGTGTTTGAGCTCTTCAGTAGAAAATAATTTTCAATTATATTCTACAGATTTCAAATTGATCACCCCACCCAACAATTTGAAATACACGCTTCTATATAAATATGCGACATACTCATTAATAGTATAGAGCCATCACCAACTCCACTATAAATTGATCGCTATAGATACCACTCAACACCAATTGCAAATAACTCGACTATCAAAAAATCAAATTACCAAACTATATCATCAATTTTCAACACCCAAACATGTCTTCTTCAACTAGAACTTCGTCTAGGGACACCACCAACAATTCGGACAGCCTCGGTGGACTATTTTGGACATGTTGCAAATGTGGCATGACTCCGAATGAGAGTCTGAAGTCCCCAAGGGATCTACCAACATGCAAGCATACTATTAAAGATCAACGGAACGCCACACGTCTTTGCGGACATGTGCATTGCAAGGATTGTAAAAGATTTATCGTGAAAGCTAAATAGAGAATTTTAGTCCACTCCTGTAATCCATTATTCGGCCATGTTTCTTGCACGTAAAGTTCCATAACATACGTGGCTTTTACAGCAGAATTATGGCTTAATTATGGCAGAAATATGTCTTTGTTTGTTTGACGTGAACGCAGAATAGTAATACCAATCAATTGAATCAGTCTTTACCTAAGAAATCTTTTGTTCCAAGACCTAGAACCATACATATTCGAGAGTGCCTTTATATTTATCAATAATCACTAACTCAGGTGCTAATTGCTAAGTTCCTGAACATATGAATTCCTCGCTCGCGCCCGATAGTGTTACCAAACAGTATTCTATTAGATTAAGGATTAAGAATCAACTTTCTTTCTTCTATAGACATACTTTTTGTACCTTGCTCTGAGTAATTGTATATTAGGATGCTCCCTCAGGGCCTAAGATACTATTGAAGGTGAAGTATTCATGGAAGAGAGTGGAGACAGGTCCTGAATAGGCACTACGGCTAGTGCATAAAAGCCTTTTATTATACCAGAAAGAATATATATACCCGTGGTTTCGTCAGTCAAAGTACATAAATGTACGTCGTTGCTCTCTTCTTCCCAGCTCCTAATTAAAAAGAAGAAAAATACGTTGGAATCGCTAATCTAGCCAGGTAAACTTCACAGTGGTGACGGAATGACGACGGATTTGCAACCGCTGGTAAATCATTCTCAACATCACAGGGAACTAGTGCAAGCACTGGTAGTATGAACCTGCAGATATATACGAACTTGTGGATATTTGACCACACCTTGAACAATGGCGCAACAAATTAAAACCCATTTGCGTAAGATTCCGGCGAGGTATCGATTTGCTCTTAACTATGAAAATTATCATCAAAATCAACCGAACCGCACGCTAATTCACTACAAAATAAGGAACACTAGACATCCTTAATCTTGTTTACTTGCTTCTTCCAGCAATCTTGTTCAAGAAACCCAGGAGCACGTCCTGCTTCAGCCCCTGACTCTCATCAACCTTCAAGATGAGCTCCTTGATCATCTCAATGGATTTTTTTTCATATGCCTGGTAGTGTGCCTCAAGCCCGAGCTCCAAGTAGACCTCTTTGATGACTTTCTCACAAGCAGCATCCTTACGGCCGTAGTTTTCATCGAGGACCCTACGCTGCTCAGGAGTCACAAGCTCGAGAGCTTTGTTAATAAGCCATCCACACTTATTGTCTTGGATATCGGTTCCGATCTTTCCGATGTGTTCTGGGTCGCCGTAGCAGTCAAGGTAGTCATCCTGGACCTGGAAGTACTCTCCTAGCGGGATGAGAACATCACGGGCACGCGAGAGGTTTTCGGGGGTTGCAATCCCAGCCTGGTACATCGCTAGTGCGACGGGGAGGTAGAAAGAGTAGAAGGCTGTCTTGTAACGGACAATAAAGTAGTACTTCTGGTAGTTAAACCTGCTGAGGTCAATGCTATCCTCGGGAGCGGTGAGAAGGTCTACGAGCTGACCGAGCTCGGTTTGCCAGGTGATCTAGAAGATAATTAATAATTGAATAAGTTAAACGTTGTTTTCGATAGGCTTACCTCGTGGAAGAGTTCAAACAGGTCAACGTAGTAGGACGTCCCCTTGAAGTGTTTCTTCAACAGAATGTAGATAGCGGATTCAAGAATGAAGGCATCGTTGATGGCAATGCTTCCAACATCTGGCATCAGGTACCAGCAAGGAGAGCCGCGACGAGTCTTGGAGCTATCCATGATATCGTCGGCGACCAAGAACATAGCTTGGAGCTGTACAAAACCACCAAATACAATAAGCAATTGTAATCTAACAATGAACAGTGCAATTGAGAAATATTACCAATTCAGTGCACCATCCAAGAATGGCACTCTGCTTGAACTCCTCGGGGCTCAACTTGTCTTTTCCAAGAAGAATGCGGTAGGTATCCGGTACAGTCATACCACGATTGTATTTCCCTCCCATGGTGTTGTGGGTAAGATTCTAAAAGATCACATCATGAGTAAATGGAACAATCGAGATGGAAATACTGTGAATGAGAAACATTACCTTTGCTATCCACTCCACTGCATTGTCAGAGATTCCAGTCTTGTGTACCTCAGCAATCAGCTCTGGGACGATAGTCTCCTCGAAAATAGCCTCGAACTCGGGACGTTTGGTAGTCATCTTGCGAGAGGTACTGTTCTTGTGAATTGAGATTGGGAATCTGATAATTGGGGGAGTTCTTTCACTCGGATGGGATCTAGAGGTCAGGGGTAAGTCTGGTTGCGGATAAGACGGTGGGGTTCGAGTTTTGGCGGGGGGGGGGGGGGATATCTATACAAGTCACAGGGTCACAACTGAGGGGTCTAGCTCCACACCAGCTAGCGCCTTTACACGTGCTAGACCCTGCCCAGCCTTTTACGCAACCCTAGCTCCAAGCTCCGATATTCTAAGATAGACAATTCAACCAAATTAAATGCCCTAACATACGTCTTCGAAAAAAGTGGGAAAAAGCAACCTTCAGGTTCAGGAGCGGGTAACTACTTCCTGCAGTGCCCCTATACCTACTTCTACGTACCCTCATCCTATTCAATATGGACTCGAGCTCCGAGCTTCATCTCTTAATGATTCCACGTCCCTTCAATACAATCGCAATTGACCAAACCGTGTCAGAGAAGGCCTAAGCAGGATAAAGTTTCTACTCGACTTTTCAGAGTCGCTCCTGGTTTTGGATGTATGTTATTAACGACAATACTAGTGTTTATCATTCACGCCCGATCAAGCCTTCCTCAATATAAGCTCGAGACTCCGAAAGATTTCTATTGACGAAATTTTTACTTATTTCCCTGCAAACAAATAAATGGGTTTCAATCTCTCCGGAAGACTCGCATGTTATCTGAATCCGCGAATATAAACCTTCTCTAGAACGAGGAAATCGTATCCGAACATCTACACAGCTTTTTTTATATTTATTGACAAGCTATTCTAGATAGAGATGCATCATTGGTACACAATCTTTTCTATAACACCACAAAAAAATTGAGCCTACACCGCTACCCAGGCACAGAAGATATGGAGAGCATGGGGATGCACTCAAGTGTCACATAAATATTAAACTACATACAATACATGTCACCCACCAGTAAAGGAATATCTGAAGATCTACAGAAAGGCATAAACAAGACATAAAATAAAAACAGATTGAATACATAAATATCAACATCAATACTTCAACGGACTCCCCATTCCTAGCGGACTTCCCCTACCAAGTGGACTCCCCATAGGTGGGGTTCCTCTACGAAGTGGACTCCTTAGAGGGGGGCTCTCCAGTGGCGGGCTCCCCATAGGTGGACTCCCCATAGGCGGACTCCCCAAAGGTGGACTCCCCAAAGAGGAACTTCCCCTACTAAACAGACTTCCCAACGGCGAGTTGATCGGCAGCGAGGATTCAGGTCCAGCTACCATATCGCCACTAATACTACCTTCTCTTGACACAATCCTACTCATTCTCGCCGCCTCCCCAATATCTACCCACAAAGAGCTCAATGGGAAATGCGGTAATCCTGGCAAAAAGCTTCTTGTAGGGGCGTCTGCATTATTATTCTTCTCAGAAGTATTTTTGCCTTCGACCTTACACTCCTTCATGACAGTGATCCGTAGATTTTGGACACTTGGTCCCCGTCGGTCATAGAACTTCTTTTTCGATCGGGAGAAGTTGAAATGCCGTGTCCAATGCAATGCACGCGGGTCTCGAAGGAGACTCCGTCGGATACACACCATTATTAAGGCACAGATGGCGCAGAGCACGAGGATTGATATGGCTACTAGGGCACCAACCACGGTCGGTGATATCTTAGAAGCGTCATTGCAGCCAGCAAAGACGTCGGCTTTGGCGAGATAAAGGGAGTTTGTGATAACCCTCCCCGGGTTGATGAACGGTGGGAAGGCCGTAGAATTTGTAGTTCCTGGAATGAGCTCGCAAGGACTCTCATAGCTGGTGCCGCAATGGAAATTTCTTCACAGAATTTTCAGTCACTAGAACTACATCTTATGATACGAGAGAGAGTTATGCTCACCTGGGACAGCACTTTTTATTCAGTGGTTTTTGATCCGTGTACCCATCTGTTGCCATGGTACACATCTCCTTGTGATTATTTGGGTCTCCGCAGTTATACCACCCAGTAGGACATTTGGGATATCTTTGGGTTTGAGGTGGGCAGTTCAGTGCTGGGTTCCGCTTCACACAGCAATTTGCCCATATCACAGGGCCAAAGGCTGAATTAAGGTCTTGCACGTTGAAGGCACATATTCCGGAACCTTCTTCGTTCGTGGAGATACCCGGTCGGCCAGCTGCGGTAGAAGTAGCGGATGCAGTAGAGGATACCAGAGTGCTTGCGATTAATCCGGTCTTGGTTGTGTCTGTCATCTTGAAGAGTCTATGTCGAATGAGCGGATACTGGCAGATCTAGCCGGTGATTCACATACATGACAGAAGAGAGAGGGGAACTCTCGATCAAATGATATTAGGCCTACTTATGGAACAAAGAATGTGTAAATCCATAAGTGTGGCAACTAACAAAGAGGATAATTAAGCTTTTTGTTTGAGACCGACAGATGCTAAACTTAGTTAGGATAAAAGAAGATAAATATCTCCTTCAAACTTCTATTTACCATGTAGATTTAGAATATTAGTCATTCTACGCTTTTTGCGGGAGAAGAGAAAAGGGAAATTCAAGAAGGAATCACACATAATCACTCGTTCATCACACGCAGTCTAGATTGAAATCTAGGTGTCACGCTTCTACTTCCATCTCTAAACTCACTAAGTCCACTGAGCCTCGACCCAATATGAGGGACATATGGGAGTTGACCAGCCATAGGATCAACCACCGATTCACCACCTGACCGCACAAGGTGCAAGCCCCAAAGCCTAGCACCATAGTCGCTTGTATCACCGGTCCCCAAACTACTCGAGTCTCCCGGAAGTTCAATAATAATTCCTGATAACTCTATAGAGTTGCCACATTCTACACCAGTATTACCTGTATGATCTTCTACATCAATGATAGACCCTGCATCTCGAAGTAAGGACGCAAAGAGCAATATTAACGCAATAAACAAAGCGGCTGTGGCGAATATAAGTGCCTCGCGGAGTTGACTAGTCGACATAATAAAGATGAAGGTTGCTAAGGTAATCACCACCAGCAGAATCACACTCAGCAGGAGCCTAGTGTAGACGGAGATATATGACCACTTTGAATTTCGCGAGGAGGTGATTGTGGGGGAGGCCATAGACCTAGGCCGTTGTGCTTGAGAATTTCGCCGAAGAGAAAGGCGCAGCGTGCATAATGATATAATATATAGGCGTGGGTCTATCTATAGGTGGAGATCGTCTTGATATATACAGCTACACTAGGCTCAGTAGAAGATGGTAGATCCATCAGTTCTTTGTTGGTTGTTATCAATGGAATCACAAAGACAAATCTATTAAATACTACTCCATATCCATGTTCTTATAGTCTCGCGGCTAGTCATGTATCTGTGATTGAACCTCCGAGGAGGTTCTTGATGCAGCAAAGTATACATGTATATATGGAAGTTGTAGCTGGAAAATCGGGGGTGCTCTCAACTTTGACTTCGGTCTAGCTTGGTGACTATAGAGTAATTAGACAACCGTACAATTGAAAATCGATATTAATTCAGACTCATATAATTATGACATGACCAATTCTACTTGCGACTTAAGGTGTCAATTCTAAGAATTTCGTTTTACAGTAGGTTTCAGAATACTAGGCTCAAATTGCTTTCACACACATACAGTGTGATTCTTCGAACCTTGAAATAATAGCCTACTTAGAAAGCCCGAGCCCGATATTCTCCCGAAAAAGTAATTTCAACTTCCCAGATAGCCTATATAGAGAATTGTACTATGAGTTGAGAATGCTCTCTGAGCCTAGTATTATGAAACCCGCTGTAATATGACAATAGTTATAATGGTTATCGAAATACTCAACATTGAATGAGCACCTAACGTGAGAGAGCTGCACGTGACAATCAAATTTTATAAAAGCGTTCGAAACAAGCCTGATACTCCCAACAACTGGGTTTCATTGGGCCTGCTGATTCAGTGCAATGAAGATATTGAATTTAGCTAGCTAGAATACATGTACCTTTCCTAGTATAACATATATGCATACATCTGATATTGACCCATCCTTTCTGCAAGCTTTCTTAACCCCAAGGGTCTGATGACTTTGGTCTATCCTAGGCCTAGCTACAGGTCAATATGATCATGATGTAGCAACTTATATTTAATGTAGTACTGCATGCAACTATCCTGCTGTTATTCCGGCATATTTTGCTTACATCCCACAAATTGAATGCAGTTATATTTTTCCCATCAAAAACGCCAACTAGCGGTTACGTGTTTAGATGGTCTATAGTACCTGATCGGCAACCACTTCACCACCGGTCATCCGTCTTCCCCTTCACCGAGGCTCACTCGGCCCCACCGCCCCCACCTCGGCTGACAGTTCTTGGCAAAGAGCCGCACAGAGCCTCACTATCGTCATCACACGCATTCGGAGGCCAGCGACACCTCAACACCATTATCAATAATTTACGCACTATGGCGACCCCCTCACCTCCTCCGGCAGTGCCGCGTCCAAAAAAGCGCTCGTTTTCACTCACCTCGGTGGTGTTCTTCTCGATCCTGTCATTCCGTATCCTCAATGCCCTCACTACCCGTACTTTCTTCCAACCAGATGAATACTTTCAGTCGTTGGAGCCGGCGTGGAGAATGGTGTTTGGCGAAGGGTGGCTTACTTGGGTATTTCCCTGCTGTGCTGCGACGCGGTTGTGGTAATGGTAGTAGAGACGTAGTAGATTAATTGAAGTTTGATTTGTAGGAATGGCGTAATCAGCTACGCTCAATTGCGCACCCTTTGATCTTTGCAGGTGTCTACAAGGTTGCAGACTTTGTCTCGAATGTGTTGAAGCTTAGGGGTGAGACGAGGGCTGAGGTACTGGTTGTCGCACCAAAGTTGTTGCAAGCAGTATTTGCAACACTGGGTGACTACTTTACAGCGAAGTTAGCTGGGAAGTTGTTTGGTGGTGCAGCTGGATGGACAAGTGTGCGTATGCTTTTTTCTCATTTAATGTTGCTAATTTCAGCGGTTTGTTGATTCTTGCGAGGATGCAGTTATGCTTGAGTCTCGGGAGCGGGTTCCATTATTTTTGCGCGACAAGGACATTCTCGAACAGCTTGGAGACTAGTGTGACAGCTATGGCTCTGTGTTATTGGCCATGGGGACTAACTAAGGAAGCACCGAAAACAAAGATTGGGAGAGCGCTGCAAAGCCAGATTGATAGGAAGTAAGGATACCTTCCTCTCTGTTGTTTGGCGTGTATATCGTATTAATACAGATGGTTTAGTGACCTGAGATTGTCGCTTCTATTGGCAGCGTTTGCGTGTATTCTGAGGCCTACCAATGTCCTGATTTGGACATGCTTGGGGAGCATCCTTATGTACCACAGTACACCGAGAGATCGAGCCACATTGGTTACTGAGGCTGTGACCGTTGGGTATGTCCTTAACATTAGTACCAAATATGGTACTTTGCTAATGCAGATTTATACGATAGAGTTACTGCCATTCTTCTTAACGCGATCGCAGACCACCGTTATTACGGAGCCTGGGCATTTCCACCGTTGAAGTTTCTGCAGTTTAACCTTCTACAGTCATTGTCACACTTTTACGGCATCAATGACTGGCACTATTACCTTTCCCAAGGCTTACCTTTACTGCTTACCTCCTACCTACCTCTTACCCTCTATGCCCTCTACAAATTCCTGTTTACTCCAGAGTCCACCGCCCAACATTTTGCTGGCAAGCAACTCGCTGCCACTACCGTGTTCGTAATAGTCATTTACTCTCTGATCGCGCACAAAGAAGTCCGCTTCCTCTACCCACTTCTCCCAATCATGCACGTCCTCTCCGCGGCAGCTCTAGAATCTCTCTCCTGGTCCGCCCGCGCAAAGCGGTTAGCAGTCTGGGCAGTGGTCCTACTCAACGTCCCACTCGCCTACTACGTCACGCAGGTCCACCAGCGTGGTGTTATCGACGTTGTGGATTACCTTCGTCACGACGCTAATAACTGGCGTAGTGCTGGCTTCTTGATGCCCTGCCACTCAACGCCTTGGAGAGCCAATATCCAGGGTGACGGTGAGCTGTGGGCATTGGGGTGTGAGCCACCTATTGGCATGACCGTAGAAGAAAAGAAGATGTATCTCGATGAGGCAGATGAGTTCTATGCGGATCCAGCCGTGTGGATGGCAATGAACTTGCCTGGCGTGGAGATGCTGAAAGAGAATGAGAGAGCGGTGAAAGAGGAAGCGAAACACAAGTGGCCTGAGAGGCTAGTGTTCTTTCAGGCGCTTGAGGACACAATGATGAAGTATTTCGAGGGAGTAGAAGGGTATGAGGAGTGTTGGAGGGGTTTTAATACTCACTGGCACGATGATGGCAGGAGAGTTGGTGACGTGGTGGTGTGGTGTTTGAAGAAATACGCGTAGTTCCGAGGAGCGGGTGTGTTGGTCATAATGAAACTTGAAAAGAAGATTGCTGGGTATTGGTTCATATTCTTGTTTTCGGATCTCGCAGGTTTGCCGGAATGCGGGCGAGTGTATTAATATTGGACGTTTCCTGTGGATTTTATTTCGTGCACGAATTAATGACCAAAATTTGAATTCAAAAACTGTAATTTTCACCGATAGCAATCGAATTACCAGCAACACCAGACTCCTAGATGTCAATGATTACCCTGCATGAAAATTCCACCTACATACATGTAACCTTGTGTGCAGCTGGCCAAGACGGATAGACTCGCTGACATTGGCTGATGCCGAAACTCGACGTTGCAACCAACTGCTCTCGCCCAAATAATCCCTGTTCGGCATTCCCATTAGTGAGTCTAGTATCGCGAGAGTGCAGACGCGATAAGAGATCCGCCCTAACACTGTGTTTTGATCCGTCAACTTCACTCAACCCCCCCCACGACCTACCACTCACGCCCCCAAGCTCCAATTGACGTATCCAAGGTCGACGAAATACATCGTGGAACCGCCATAGTAATCACTTATCGTTTTTAGATACCAATTAATACTTAAGTTATAGGCAAATCGCTCACCGCTGCTGGAATACCATGGCTACGACAGCTCCGGATCCGCAGCAGTTGCACCAAGCACTACAGACTGCTGTCGTCAAATGCTCTGAACGCTGTCTTTACCAAGCTGCGAAATGGTAACTTCAGCTCTACTTTCCTACTTCCCCTCCCTCCGGGCTCCCGGGTACGTGGCTGTAGTGATGAAACTAATACCACCACCACTACCCTAGGGCCGCGGAAGCACTGAATTCTCTCACGACTATCGCAACCCCTCGCACCCCGCAATTCACTTACCCGGTTCCTACGCCCCATGAAGCCCAAGAGCTACCTCAATATCTCCTTGCCAAATCATACTTCGACGTCCGCGAGTTCGACCGCGCCTCGTCAGTGCTCGCGTCCTGCACATCCAAAAAGTCCCGGTTCCTCCACCTTTACTCCCGCTACATCGCGGGCGAGAAACGCCGAGATGAGGAAAGCGAGATGATTCTGGGCCCTCTTGACTCTGCGGCGACTGGCAACCGTGAGGTCCAGTTTGTGTTGTCTACGCTTGAAGTGGGATTCGCGGAGCAGCCACCTACGGAGGAAGAGGATGCCTGGCTGCTGTATCTGTATGGAATCGTGTGCATGAAACAGAAGAATATCAAGCATGCAAGGAAAGCGCTGTGCAAGAGTGTCTGCCTATACCCGTATAACTGGTCCGCATGGCAGGAGCTCGGGAGCACGCTTGGCGGCCTTAGCGACCTCAACGAGATCCTCGATAGACTCCCGAATAATGTCATGACAAATATCTTTGTCCTAAACACCAACCAGGAGTTATATCAAACCGATGACGGCGTGCATAAGCAGCTCACAGATCTGTTACAAATCTTCCCGCGCTCGGCGTGGCTCAAGACACAGCGCGCGCTGTTGTTCTATCATGCGCGCGACTTTGATGAGGCCGAACAGATCTTTGATGGCCTGATAAAAGCAGACCCGTACAGACTAGATAGCTTAGACCATTATAGTAATATCTTGTACGTGATGGAGCGCCGCCCCAAGCTCGGCTTTATAGCCCAGATGGCGACCGGAACAGACAAGTTCCGCCCTGAGACATGCTGTGTCGTTGGCAACTACTATTCACTCAAGAGCGAGCATGAGAAGGCCGTGATGTACTTCCGGCGCGCATTGACGCTGGACCGCGCTTCATTGAGCGCGTGGACGCTTATGGGGCATGAGTATGTTGAAATGAAGAACACGCATGCCGCCATCGAGGCTTACCGCCGTGCCGTTGGTATGTCCTCTTCTCTTTCTAGTTTCTAGTATGGTGCTAACAAGACCAGATGTAAACCGTAAAGACTATCGCGCCTGGTACGGCCTGGGTCTCTCTTATGAAGTCCTCGAAATGCACTACTACGCACTCTTCTACTTCCAGCGCGCCGCCTCACTACGCCCCTACGACCCGCAAATGTGGCAGGCCATGGGCAGCTGCTTCGACCGCATGAACCGACCCGGTGAGGCTATCAAAGCCTACAAACGCGCTCTCATCTCATCCGCGCCCGCGAAGCAGGCAAACACCCACTTTGACCCCAGCATTCTCCTGCAGATTGGATACATGCACGAGAAACTACAAAGCGGCAGAGAGGCAGCAAGATGGATGGAGATGGCGCTTAGGGAAGAGGACGAGGTCGGTGTCACGGCGGCCACGAGTAAAGCTCGCATGTGGCTTGCTAGGTGGGAGTTTGGGAACGCGAATTGGGGCAAGGCTGCGGAGTATGCAAATGAGTTGTGTCAGGATGGTGCAGAGCTTGAGGAGGCGAAGGCGTTGGTGAGAGATTTAAGAAGTAGGATGGAGAAGTAGGTGGGGTTATTTCGAGTCTTTTATTAATAAGTACTTCTTTTTTTTTGGCTCTTTTTTTCCGGACGACTTTTAATGGGTGGATGACTTTGACCCTTGACGCGCGCGCGCGGGTGATGATAATCACGATGGATAGTTCTTGACTTGCATGAGATCAATGAGGCGGACTTTTTTTTTTTTTTCTTTCTTCCTTTTTTTGCTGTTATACTATTACTCTGTTCTATATTATTCAGCATTTATACCCCGCATTTCCATTCTTCATCACTCTCTTTTTTTTTTTACTCTTTTCCTTTCTATCCGCATCTAGCATCCTTAATCCCCTTCATCCCTTCTTCTTCTTCCCTGTGGTTCATATGATGTTTCCTTTGAATTCTCCCCAAAAGACGGTGGGTGTACTACGGCGTTTGGCATTCCTAAAACAAAAAAGAAAAGTTCTTGTTCCTCATCTTTAAAGAGCAGGCTTGTTTGCTTGTAAAATATATTATGAATCAAGGGCCCTAAAATAGGCTTGGTCACATATGATAGGCCTGGCTAGGGACATGATTGTGCGGGAGCGTAGCGGGAGCGTAGCGGGAAAGGGTCAATGATGTGAGTGTCAATACATGTAGGGTCGAGTTACATATTACTATCAGCCATCTCAATCTCAATGATGGGCTATCCGGTATATTCTGCTGAGTGCATACTATACCAATGACCAGAATCTCTTGTGCGCGCATAACAGCATTAACTGTTGCCGTTTGTGCGGGGACTACACAAGGCGTCCGCAGCTAACTAGCTGTATTCTCCTCGGCCTTAATGTCTAGAGTCGGTGGTTTGGCTGTTGTGTAAATAGGAACTGGTGGAGTTGGATCAGTGAGGTGAGGTGAGGGTTTGATGGTTCCCCCCCCCCCCCCCTCTTTGTCCTTATGCGGTGTTACTTGAGTGTTGTGTAGGAGCTGGCGTGGGAACAGAGTGGTGGTTGAGTGTTTATTGCCGGCCTTTTTTTTTTCTCGGTGATGGTATTGAGAGCCGACTCGGGCTAGATGTCAGTACATACGTTTACTATAGATCACTATATGGAGATTAGTACGAGAGTAAATCATTACAAGATATCTAAATGAGAGACCGTTAGATTTGCTACGAGTGATATTATATGAGCCTAAAGAAAAAAACCAAAGCACCAACCACGCTACAAAAAAACGCCAAACACCAGATCAATGCCTATCCATTACTATTATCACTCTGCTAAAAGGCCCTCTCCTTCCCCTTTGCCGTCCCCACCACCACCGTACCCTCCTCCACCACCGTATCCAACCCCCTTCCCACGCCCCTCCCATCCGCATCCACCCCACTCGCATCCACCCGATTCTGAAACGCCGACGACGACCCCATCCTCGGCGGCACCCCCCGTTCCCCATCCGTCTCACTCTCCATCCCCGTCCCCTCCGTACTCCCCTCCCTCTCCCCGCGCGGCTTCTTCTCCCCCTTTGCAATCTGTATCTCTTCCAGCCTATCCAAAAAGCTACTCTTCCCCGGCCGCCACCCATACGTGCGCTCCCCCGCCAGCGCCGCCAGCGGCCTCTGCTTCGCCGTCAGCACCGCCGGCAAGCAGTGCAGCCTCACCCCCGCCGTAGCAATGACCCGACCCGCGCGGGGGTCCTCGCCGCGGTCCTCGTCGCCGCCCGCGCCGCCCCCAGCAGCGACATGGGCGCCGGCGGCGGCGGCAGCGCTCGTGTCCTTCTGCGAGACGTAGACGCCGCGCACCTCGTGGGTGTCTTCGGGCGCGGGGCCCTCGGGGCAGCGCACGTAGATCTCGGTGCCGACGGTGGCGGTCCACGAGCCGGACCAGATGCGGTTGCCGAATGAGAGCAGCGGGTTCTCGGTGTGCAGGTCGAGGATCTGCAGGCGCCCGTGGTCGCCGTGGGCCCAGCGCGACACGGGGTTTTCGTCGTCGTCTGAGGAGGGCGGCGTGGTGCGGGGGCGCTTGGGGAGTTGGCGGCGGCCGGTGCGGCCGGAGCGGGTGGTGCTGGAGAGGGGGCGGGGGGAGGTTGGAGGGGGGGGCGCTGTTGGTGTGCGGGTTTGAGGAGGGGCCGGCGTGGATCGGGGTGGGGATTGTGAAGTCGAGGGAGAGGTAGAATTCCTATAGTGGCCAGGTAGGGTAGGTTAGTTTGCGCTGTGTAGAAAAGGATATCATATGGAGCATGGAGAGAACGACTTCAGGCTCAGCGTCGCTGTCGGTCTCGTACTCTGACGAGTCGACATCAATGTCCATAGGGATCTGGCCCCCAATCGAAGGGTTCGGCATTCTCTCAGTACTGGCAGCGGCAGTCGCAGTCGCAGTTGTGGCCGCGATCCTATTAACAGTTGAAGTTGCTGTCGGTCTTGGATTCTTGACGATCAGGCTGCGGGTCATGGTATTGGTAAGGATGGGCCCAGGGTTGGCTTGGTTCAGGCTCAAGTTACTTTCACACACAGACAGTGTGATTCTTCGAGCCTCGAGAGCCAATGAGAGTTCACGTTTTTTGCAGTATCTGATTCAGATCAATCACCTCTTTTGCCTGTGGCCCCTTCGATCCGCGTGAGTATGTACGGGGTGTTGATCAGAATCTGACAAGTGCATGTTGTGGTGAATATCTGCTAGTACGTGTGTTTTGTCTTGTCACTTTTCACTACGAGTACACCCTAGCGCGCCACAGCACGCACGATGCAGAACATGATGCCTACATGTATTGTAGATCAAGGTTATGCACATCATAATGTACATATGTGCGTCTAGTACTGCGCGATCCATCATAGCCGGTTGGACATAGCGCATACATGGGTCATCACTCGCACGCATGGGGGGCGTTGAAGCAGAGCAAGCAGACGGACGTATTCACGAAATTAAAGATACATGTCCAATTAACATCACATTCCAGCACAGGTCCCTAGCCACCCACTCATACTTTACTCATGCCCATCCACCCACTCGCCTGTTCACGCGAAAACAACCCATCAGATGTAATTGTGATGGCCTTACAAGTAATACTCAACGAGTTCACAACAATAAGCCTTTTCAACACACATGCAGACAAGTGATATTCCATGCAACACTATTTTCTTTCCCACAAACACCTCACATGCAATTTTTTGTTTTTTGTCGCCCTATATAAAAAAAAGAACAAAAAAAGAAAACGGCCAGCACAATAAATACGCAAAAAAAAAAAAAAGGAAAAAAAAAAAAAAAAAAGGTACACCAACAATAAAAAACGCCCAGAAGTTCCCCATACCCCCATTCCCCCAGCTCTCCCCCCGCCCCCATCGATCTGCAGTAGTGTGTACTGCTGCACTGAGATAGGTATGCAAGAAGTAAAGCAGGCAAAGAGGCAAGTTAGGGAAATCATCCCACGCGGAAAGTCTCGATAGATCTGGCCCAGAAAGGGGGGAAGAAACAGAGAGCCAATAATGAAATGCAAGAGAAAAGAAAAGAAATGATTCTAACAGCTAAACAACTAAAATCGAAGAAATCCATTATAAGCAAAGATGCCACGATAGTAACAGAAAACGGCCAGTTAGTCAAAAAGAACAATAAATGCCACTAGAAAAAAAAAGAAATGGGGGAAAAAGGGAGACCAGAAACTGAGATCCGATCAGATAGGCGCGCTTCTCATAACGGCAACGCCTCAATCTGCATCCTCATGACCGCACTCCTCATCAGCTCCTCCCTCAAGCTCTCACTCATCCTCACTGGCGGCGGCGGCGGCGGCGGTGCCGGCACTGGCGCATCATTCGCCATGGCCCTTCTCATCTCCCTCCTCGTGCTGCTCAGCACCGCAAACTCATTCGCCAGCAGATCGATCCTCGTCTGCATAGCCCTAAGCCTCGCCTCGCGGATGCGCAGGCTCGCAACTGTCGCGGCCGTAGCTGTTGGAGTCGGGGGGTCCGGTGGGGTGGTTGTAGAGTTCAGCATAAAGTCCTGCAGCGCACCGATGCGCCGTATCTGAGACACAAGTGTGTCAAAGCTGTCCTGGCGACTCAGGGGGGGCACCGAAGACGAAGAAGGCGGTGGCAGCGGAGGCCATGCGATTGAGGGCACACCCGGTACATAGGGCCTATATTCCCCCGAAGTCCTCGTCGGGGGCTGAACCAGCTGTGATGGCCCCGTGAGCACATCCGCTATCGGGTCCTCCCTTGGCAGCGACAAAGCCCCCGAGCTCGCGGCAGGAAGGGCAGAAAGCGGCTGCGGCGGTAGAGGCAACGATCCTGGCGAGACCCGGGCTCGAAAATTCCAATAGATCTCCGGGATCCTGTCCTCGTCGACCTCACCCTCCTCCTCATCAATCTCGTCCTGCTCTGCCTCTGGCCGACCCTCCCTCGGGGCGGCGGTTGGGGGTGCAGGTACAGTACCAAGAATCCTCCTCCGCCCCGCTGGGGTGTGATCATACAGGCTGCCCCACCGTCCTGGCCTAGTCTCGGAGCCAATGCGCCTGCGCAGGGCCAGGAG